>JAESUZ010005539.1:0-600000 GCA_017311185.1 Proteles cristata cristata | reverse complement strand
CCTGGATCTCAGGCAGGGAGCAATGGGCGCGACTCAGGAAAATTCCAGAGGACTATAGACCTGCGGACTCCTGAGGCAAGGGATTTCTGATTGGGGAACGTAATAAAGCAGCTAAAGCCCCAGAAAAAACAGGGATTAAACTGAGGAAAATGACGACACTTAAAAGCAGCCACGTATATGGAACGATGCACAGACCCACCAAAAACCTATGTCCAGAAAAGGCCCAAGAAGACCTTGCACCTTCATGCGAAGCTGATCCCAATGCCCAGATCTTGCCCTGCTAATTAGTGGTCTTAACCCCCAGTCTTCAAAGTCTGAGAGAGGTGGTTGATTTTTTTTAATATGCAATTTTAAACAACAGATCACAAGGTATACAAAGAAACAGGAAGACATGGCCCATGCAAAGGAACAAAATAAATCTCCAGACACAGTCCCTGAGAAAACACAGGCATCAGCCTTACCGGGCAAAATCTTTAAAATAACTAACTTAAACATCCCTTTGTAGCTCCTAAGCATGATGATTGGGTGTTTATGCTGTCGTGTGTCTCCCATAAACCTTGTTACAACCTTGGTGCATTACCTGTCTGATATGAAAAAACAAAACAAAACAAAAAACACCTATCTTAAATATGTTCTGATGGCTAAAAGAAAACACAAAGAACTAAAAGAAACCAGCAAAACAATATATGAACCAAATGACCATATCAACAAAGAGATTGAAATGATTTTAAAGAACCAAAAGGAAATTTTGAGACTGAAAAATATAATAACTGAACTGAAAAATGCACTAGAGTGGTTAAGAGCAGATTTGAACAAGCAGAGGAAACAATAGGCAAACTTGAAGAGGAGCCATGTGAAATTATAAGTCTGAGGAGCAAAACGAATGAAGAAAAGTAACAAGAGTCAAAAGGACCTAGGAGAGACAATTAAACGGGCTAATCTATGCATCAGGGCAGTCGCAGAAGGAGAAGAGTGTGAGAAAGGAATGGAGATTTGAAGAGATAATGGCCAAGAAGTCCCAAATTTTAGGAAATGTGTGGTTGCACCTATCCAAGAATCTCAACAAACTTCAAGTTTGTTCAAGGAAAAATGTGCATCCCCATTTATCTAAAAATATGGCTTCTAAGAAATTTTTCCTTAAGGAAATAGTGTAATCTTGAACCTGGGTGCACAATTAGCTGCAAGTATTTATCACAGCCATTTTGTAATCGTAAATAGTTCAACAAATAAAGTTTGGGTAAATAAAGTTATCTGTATAATGGGACACTGTGCTGCCATTACAAAAGGTTGACAATGTCTGTCTGGAACTGAACATAAAGAGAAAAGGGGGTTTATAAAATGCCATGTGCAATCTTAGTTTTGTAATGTAAACATGTATGTCTATACGTGAAACATGATTTGGAAAGATAGCCATGAAAGAATGAAGAGTAGGTTATTTTTTCTGAATGCATGAGGTTAAGGATGTGTTTTGTGTTTCTTCTTTTTGCTTCTATTTAAAAAAAATTATTAGAATAGCTAGTATCTTAAAGACAAGAAATAACAAGCGTTGGCATAAATGTGACAGAAAGGGAACTCTCGTACACTGTTGGTGGGGACGTAAATTGGCACCACCACTGTGGAAAACAGTGTGGAGATTCTGCATAAAAATCAAAAATAGAAATACCTTATCATGCGGGAATTCCAGGGCTAGGTGTTTACCCAAAGGAAAACACTAATTCAAAAAGATACATGCATCTCTGTGTTATTGCAGCATTATTTATAATAACCATGATATAGAAGCAACCCAAGTGTCCATTGGTAGATGAATGGATGAAGAATATGTGGGGGCACCTGGGTGGCTCAGTCAGTTAAGCATCCAACTTCACCTCAGGTCATGATCTTGCAGTTCATGGGTTCGAGCCCCTGTCGGGATCTGGGCTGACAGTCAACTCAGAGCCTGGATCCTGTTTCAGATTCTGTGTCTCCCTCTCTCTCTGACCTTCCCGTGCTCACGCTCTCTCTCTCCCTCTCTCTCTCTCTCTCTCAGAAATAAATAAAGCATTAAAAAATTTTAAAAAGGGGCACCTGCGTGGCTCAGTCGGTTAAGATTCCGACTTCGGCTCAGGTCATGGTCTCACGGTTCGTCGTGGGTTCGAGCCCCGTGTCCAGCTTTGTTCTGACACCTCAGAGCCTGGAGCCTATTTCAGATTCTGTGTCTTCTCTCTCTCTGACCCTCCCCTGTTGATGCTGTCTCTCTCTCTCTCAGAAATAAATTTTTAAAAAAACATTTAAAAATTCAAAAAAAAAAGGGGCGCCTAGGTGGCTTAGTCGGTTAAGCGTCCGACTTTCGCTTAGGTCATGATCTCGCGGTTCGTGGGTTCGAGCCCTGCGTCGGGCTCTATGCTGACTGCCGGCTTAGAGCCTGGAGCCTGTTTCAGAGTCTGTGACTCCCTCTCTCTCTGACCCTCCCCTGCTCATGCTGTCTCTCTCTCTGTCCTAGAAATAAATAAAACATTTTTTAAAAATTAAAAAAAAAAAGAATGTGGTGTGTGTGTGTGTGTGTGTGTGTGTGTGTGTGTGTGTGTGTGTGTGTGGTGGAATATTACTCAGCCGTAAAAAAAGAATACCATTTGCAACAGCATGGATGGATCTAGAATGTATAACGCTAAGTGAAATAAGTCAGACGGAGAAAGACAAATACCACATGATTCTCCTTATATGTGGACTCTAAAAAACAAAACAAATGAACAAACAGAAAAACCCAAATGGACTCTTCAATACAGAGAACAAACTGGTGGTTTCCAGAGGGGAGGTGGTGGGATGGGTGAAACAGATAAAGGGGATTAAGAGGTACAAACTTCCAGTTATAAAATAATAAGTCATCGACATGAAAAGAACAACATAGGAAGTCTAGTCAATAATACAGTCGTGATGTTGTGTGGTGGCTGTACTAATCATGGTAAGTATTTTTTTTTAATGTTTCGATTTATAATCAGAGGGAAAACAGCCTGTATTAAAAAGTGAGTCCCCTACCTAAGTGTCAGAAGTGGGATTTGAATTTATATTCTCAGTGCACCATGCTGCCTCCCTTCCCAGCATCAACTGCCTGCTGGGGTTTCTCTTCACTTAGAATGGTTTTTTTCCCAGGGGATGCCCCACCGCGTTGCCTCACTGAAGGCTCCCTTCATAATTAAAAGTATTTTAATAGGGCCTAAGGAGGACGTGTAGGCTGAGAAAACCCTGAAGTTTCGGCATTCACTTGGCTTCCTCTTCTAAATTAGCTGCCAAGAGAGACTTAGCTTTTTTTTTTTTGAAAGCTAAATCGCCACCACCATTTCATCTGCAAATAAGAAAGCCACTCAAGATGAGAGAGCCACACCTCCTCCATGCCCTCTCCAGACCTCCTCCGCTAGTCGTGAGTGCAAGAGAGCAAAGAATCGGGATGACCGAACAGTTTAAAGCTAGATATTGTCATTTCTGAGTTTGTCAAGGTGTCTTCGCAAATTTCCTCTTTAATTTACATAATTTCCACTAGCATCAGTACCCCCGCCCCCGGCGTCCCTCCTCCCCCACCGAGGGGCTTTGGATATCAGACATAAATAGGACATATGAGTCAGTCCCCTCACCTTTGCCAAAGCCTAAATGAAATCAAATAAAAAAAGTAATAAAATAAAATGAATGATGGTCATTACCTTGCCACAGCTATTTCACAGTAACAAGGTCTGACAAGTATTAATTCACCATGCAGCCATATACATGTTCAGATTATATGACGCTATCCTCACTTCCCCGTACTGTGGGCTAAAGTGTTTTCGTCCCAAAGAATCTCTAGAATTCAAGCATGTGAACTTTGAACTATGCGGTGTCTGCAAGAATCAAATTCCCGCCAGGAAAGAGATGCAGACAGAAGTCAACTGACGGATGGCTCCACTCGGAATTTGCAGCTTTCAAAAAGAAAATAAATTTTATCACAAACCCAGGACTCCTTTGCCACCAAGACTAGAAAACAGAACCGCTGGAAAGTCATGCAGTCACAAAAGATGCTAAGCGCCTGAAATCATTAACGTAGGGAATAGCAAAGAAGTCTATGTTCTATGTGAAGATGGATGTTTTTCTGACACAGACTCTTTCAAGTTTCAAGAGAGCCCCATACCTACAGCAGCAATGCCGCTGGTTAGAAAACTCAACTCAGGTTCAACAGAGCAAGGGGGGTGGCCTTCCCTGGGCCTGGGGTTTCTTAAGAAAGAGCTCATCTTAATACTAATATGGCAGAAGCAATAAACATGCACAGTCAACCTCTTGAAAAGAAGGAGAAATCAAGAAATGCCTCAGGTTGGGGCGCCTGGGTGGCTTAGTCGGTTAAGCGTCTGACTTTCGCTTAGGTCATGACCTCGCGGTTCGTGAGTTCGAGCCCCGCGTCGGGCTCTGTGCTGACTGACAGCTCGGAGCCTGGAGCCTGTTTCAATCTGTGACTCCCTCTCTCCTCCCTCTCACTGCTGTCTCTCTCTCTCCACAGAAATAAATAAAAAACATTAAAAAAAAAAAAAAAAGAAATGCCTCAGGTTTCCAGGCAGAGGCTGGAGAATATACCCTATTAGTCAGGAGATACAAAATAGAAGGAATCAGAATTGGGATGCCTGGGTGGCTCAGTCAGTTGAGCGTTCCACTTTGGCTCTGGGCGTGATCTCACAGTTCATGAGTTTGAGCCCCCTGTCGGGCCCTGTGCCGACAACTCAGAGCCTGGAGCCTGCTTCGGATTCTGTGTCTCCTTCTCTCTCTGCCCCTCCCCCACTTACGCTCTGTACCTAAAAAATAAACATTAAAAACTTTTTTAATTAAAGAAAGGAAGGAACCAGAATCAAAGTCCAGAATTACTTTTTCATTCCTAGCAAATTAAGACCTTACAGTAATACTTCAAAAGGATAAATGTATAAATCAAGCCCATACCAAAGGAAAGCAAGGAAAAAAAAGAGAAGAAGAAGAAGACAGGGTGTGTGTGTTGGGGAAAAGTCATTCAACACCTAGGATATCAGGTTTGGGGCTGCCAAAGTCTTTCCCTTTCAGGGGTAATTAACACGTTTGACATGTTTTTATATTCCACAATAGGCAAAGAAACCCATAACATTAAAATTCATAGGGGTTTAATTAAAATGTCTGCAAAACTTAATATTAGAGCAACTTCATTAATAGCTAAGTTTAGTATTCATAAAAATTCCATTATACTGAACAACAGTTTGAAGGGTAGATATTTCTCCCTTTGCAGGAATTCCTAGGTGCACCCGATTGCCAAGAAATCTCCACCATCGTAAACGAAACGAGGTACTCCTGGCCAAATCATCTCAAAGGCAAAGGGATGTTTAAAAAAATCTTTTCAACAAGCATAGGGAGCGCGAGCGGTGGGTGCCATCTGATAGGTGTGCTGTGAGGTGGGGCGAGGTCTCGGACCGTAAGGGTGCCTACGTGTCAAAGCTGCCCTCAGCAGGGGCCACCGAGGCAGAGCCGAGGAGGTGGCAGCGAGGGGAATGCCATTCCACACCGTCCCCCAGTCCCTGGTCGGGTGGCCCAAGCCCTGCCTGGCTCCCAGCACCTGCCTGGCTAAGCTTCTACCTCTCTCTTAAGCTTCTATCATAACTACAGCCCCAGGGCCAGACCCCTAATTGTCAGCTTCTTCTAAGTGCCAGGAAAAAAAAAAAAACAACACCCTCTCCAGCCCTCCCCCTTCTCCTCAACACAAGCCCAGGGGGTCAGGCAGGTTCAAAAGGTGAAATAAATGAATCTTTACACATTATAAGGACCCAGGCAACATTCTCTGTGGCATTAGTGCCTGAAATGGCAGCAAGTAAAAGCAGGTGTGCCGGTCGCCCTGTCAGCTAATGACACTGATAAGCTTGCCATGCCCGGTTCTGCTTCATTTCAAACAGACTGCTAGAAAAAAAAAGGAGGGGAAAGCCAGAGCAGAAATAATTGCGGGAGCTTCCAGGGAGCTGAGAGAGCCTGCAGGCAGAGAGAGACCAACGTGCCTGATTTCATCCTCTTCCCTTTATTTCTAGAACCTTAAACGTTCTGCTATTATAAAAGTCATCATGTCAGCCTTCTCCCCAGCCTCTCCGCTGCCCATTTTCAAATTGTATCAATTGGTAAGGCTTTGGGGCTGCAGGATTTTCATCTTGATTTATGGTTTCTGTGCTTTAGAGATGAAGCAAGCTCCACTGACCTGATTCAAGCATGGAGGCGCGCCGCCCTGGGCACGTGGTTATAATCGGATCCTCCCGAAAGCCCGAAGTTGCTAGGGAAGGCTTGGTGTGTCTCCTCTTCTCTTCCTTCCTTCCTTCCTTCCTTTTTTCTTTTCTTTTCTTTTAAGTAATAGATACTAGAGCAAATTGCAGGTGAACAGCACAGTCATCAATCTCCAGCTCAAGTGGGTGAAGGGGAGTCTTTGATCCTTAACAGGGATGTGGGCTCGGTTCTTGAGGACACAGATGACCACTGGCTTCAAAACTGGGTACCTGAGAAACGAGGCAGAGCAGGGGCCCTTCTAAACTATTACTTTGTAAGGAAAGAATGGACAGGGTTGGGGAGGAAGGGCTACGCTCGCCTTTTTAACCAAAGGACTGCATAAACAGTAAAAAAAAAAAAAAAAAGTAAATAAAGAAATACACGGCTAAATGCCGATTTCTGCAAGTCCACGGGCTTGCGGGGAGAGCTCACACGTGGCTTTCCAAGTTCTCGTGGTGGGGGTCCCCAGAGAGTGGGTTATTCAAATGTTCAGCTGGTTCGTGGGAGGGCTGCAGAACAAAAAGCGACTTCCACAGTCCTCTCCACGCATTGTCCACAGGGGACTCCGGAATAAATGACCAGCTGGCTTTGTCATGCAAAAAGATGCGCCTGGTCCCACCTGTCACCCACCACCCACACTGGGGCGGCAGGGAATGGAGAAGGGAGACAGGAGGCCCCAAAGGGGTCCCAGGGGCACAGAGTAAGGGAAGGAACCTCCCTCGGGCTCTCACCCAGACTCTTCAGAGCGGGTTTGGAGCAGGGATAAGCTTGGGGCAGCTCGGGGAAACGCCTGAGGAGGACCCTGGTACGAATCGAGGTGTCAGGTTCAGGGGCCGGATGGCGTGGACGCAGCCAAACACACATATAAATTAATCAGACACCTGCATTGAATTTATCACCGGGGCTCTCGGGATGAACCTGGCAAAGACATATAAGGCCCCATCTCCAAATTTCCCCAGGCACAATGATGGACTTTCCCCCACAGTCTTTTTCCTAATTTTCTCCAATTAATCTAAGCGTGCAGTTACAGGCCCGTTGACTTACCAGCGTCGCTTTTCTGGGCCTCCAAAAAAAAAAAAAAGTCACACCTTCCTGAGATTGGAGCCCCTTGCAAAGGCGCCATGGGGAGAGGTGGCTGTCTGTGGCCCACGTAAAACTGTCGCGAAGTAAATCTCAGTGTTGAGAGAGAGAGAGACAGAGAGAAAGAGAGAGAGAGAATGCTAATTGTACCAGGGACGCTGACAGACTTGACAGAAAGTGTCTTCATTGAGAAATTGCGATCTGAAGTTCTCCCTTGTTCCTTCAGAAACAGGAGGAGAGAGGCTTGGGGGAACCTGACAGGAAGTGAGGATTCGAGACTTCAAATACAAACATTATGAAAAACAAGCAACATCTGCAAACAGTAAGTACTTATTTATATTTTATGGAGTGTGTGCTTGGGATCCTGACAGGTTTTTAAACAGAGACCATATTAGGCCCATTCAGAGCGGAGAATGTCCCTTTTAAAAATGCATTACCCCACTGCTCGGGCAGGTCGGCGGCTCGGCTGGCCTCAGGTGAGCCCTGACCCCTCCCGACCTGGTCTAACAAAACACACATGCGGGTTTGCAATGGGACCATTTACTGCTTCTCTCTCAAGGTCAGCGCAGG
Organism: Proteles cristata cristata; assembly: GCA_017311185.1. Taxonomy (NCBI): domain Eukaryota; kingdom Metazoa; phylum Chordata; class Mammalia; order Carnivora; family Hyaenidae; genus Proteles; species Proteles cristata. The sequence goes on along the minus strand of JAESUZ010005539.1, from coordinate 592,095 downwards.
CGGGCGCTGGAGGGTTAGTATTCAGCAGGCTTCTCCCTCAGCTGACAGAGCCGCTTTGAACTTTTCCCTTTTGAACAAATAGGACGGGAAACTGCAAAGAAACAAGGGCCAGGAATCATAGAGAAGAGTGCGCAGCAAATAAATAAATAGGCCGCAAATAAATAAATAAATGGCCAGCCGTGTCCCCGGCAAATGAAAGGCACCACTCCTGGATTGCCAGTGTCTGCATGCATTTGGTGCATATGAGAAACTTTAAAATGAAAACAATAGAATAAACCGGCTTTCTTTTTCTTCCCCCACTCCGAAGGATGAACCCTTTATTTTTGACAATAAATAAGAAGCAGTTGGCAGGTATGGTGTGCTGTGCACCATAAAATATTTAGTAAGGCAATAACGACTCCCCGGACAGCTTAAGAAAACCACGATTATATTCAGAGAGAAAGCCATGAACAAACAGAGGGGGGGAAATACAAAGAAAGATAAAGGAAGGCCTTTCATCAGGACTTCCTGTCCAATAATGCAGCCAGGCTTGATCCATATGTTTTGAGAAAAATCAAAGCGTCACAACTATCCAAAATGTCAATAGCTCCGGTAAGGAATATTGTCTAACATTTTCTATTACACCGTTCAAGAATTTGCCTCCCAGCGCAATTTGGAAGAAAAAAAAAAAACACCTCTTTTCTTTCGAAAACACTCAAAGGAAAGAAAGGAGAGGGGGGAAGAAGGAAGCGGAACAAGGCGCATTTCAGTGCAGCGTGTAATACAATAATGCTCTGGGCTCCCAAACCAGCCTGAAAGCCGATCCTCTGATGAAAGTGAGTTCTCCTCCACACCTCTCGTGTGTTCTGTCCTTTCTTTGCAGACACTCTTGCAAAGGCACTTCCTGGACAGTTGGATGTAACAGAGCAATCTCCATGCAGCAGGAAACCAGAGAAGGCGAACTTTCAGCAGCCTTAATATTTGGATAATCCTGCATAATGATTTCAGGGTTGCATCTGGAAAGCTCCACTGACTCCTCTCCATGCTAGGCGCCTGGCCCGCTGGGTGACCCGAATAAGGGAGGGGAGGGGAAAAAAAGACCCCAGTGTGTAAACAAACAATTTATTGCTGCCTGGGCGAAATGTAAACAAAATGCACGCACCTTGCCCTGGGGATCGGCTTGGCCTATCTAGTTTGACAGAACTTGCTGCTCGGCGGCGTCTCCCGGAGTTGCCTCCTCAACATCCTGGAAATTCTAGAGGGAAAAATCACGCACGAGTGGCTGCTGTCTGTGCCTCGTAGAATCTTAAATAGAATGAAACAGGCCTCCAACAATCAATATTACTGACAAATTAATCTCTGTGAATAAACTGTTGTTAGCTTCAAGGCTGTCCCGGTGCCCGACATAATTGCTTAAATGAAGTTGGGGCCTTTATGCCAGTCTGTTGGTATTTTCCTGGTCATCTCCCTGTGGGTAGCACTCCAAGTGGCCCGAGGGATTTGGCCTCATCAGATAAAATCATACAGTGGCCCTGACCCTTGCTCCTTTAATTCTCTCTCCACTAGGCCTTTGTCTCTACTTCAGAACAAACACTTGCAGATACTGAGAAGATGCCCTTAACCTATCTTGAGGGAGGGAGAAGGCAAGAGAGGAGACAGGCAGTGGCTGTCTACATTTTTGCCCAAACCCAGCGTTTACCAGAAATAGTTTGTAAATACCAGGTAAGCAAGGCATTCCGTGTCAGGGTTTCAAAATTCTTATTTAGTATTATTTTTTTCATAAGGTATGGAAAGGGGAGACAATACTTCTGTGACCTCGAGATTTCTAAACGTGTGTGTGTGTGTGTGTGTCTGTGGTGGTGTGAGGAGTGTTCACATTCAGAGCTAAACTGAACCCATTTTAGCTAATATCAGTATTAGATATTAGAATATTCTCTACCAGAGAATATTGCTAAACAGCCATTACCCCCAATCCCTCTGTTGCTTATTGCCCTCGCCTTTCCCCAGAACCTCCTCCCTTCCCATAATCCAGCACCTAAAGGGTTAACATCTGGCAAGGCTAAAAGACCTTCAGGACATCCCTAGCCAGTGCTGATTGGTGAGGGGCATTGCCCACCATTGTACGGTATTTTAATATAACTCTACTTCAGTTCCATAGCATTCATTGCCAAGCCTGAGGTCATGCAGCCTTGCTTGGTTGAGTTTTTACAGAACTTCTGGAGGGCCAGGCTTTCCTGAAGTCTCCTTTCCTTGGGACCCAGTTTCCAGCTGACCTCAATCTCCAATTGAGACGTGGAGGGGGGCTTTGGGACACTCAGGAACATCAGAGCAAACAGGAAAACTCGACTGCCTCTTTCCCGAATCACAAACAGTAAACACCAGCAGAAATCAACAGTCACAAGGGTATAATTGTCATTAGTATGTAGATTTTAAAAGCTCAGTCAAAAATATCAATACCTCCCACTTAATTTATTACTATATAAAGATGGATGGTAGTGGAGCATAGCATTGATTTTCAGAGCCCTTAAAAAAAAGGCGAGGAAGAAAATAGTCAAAGACAACTTAACACAAAATGCTGTGTCTCAAAATTAATCATTGTGCCTTTTAAAACACACACACACACACACACACACACACACACACACACACACCACACACTTACAAAAACACTGTACCAATGGCCTGTGTGGTTCAATCTTACTTGATTGGCTTTTCTGAAAATGAAGAAATGGAAGAGGCCATTTATGTAAAGAGCCCTCTCAGAATGGATTAGATGTAAAGACGGGTTAGCATTTTTACTGTATCGACAGCAGACCATTAGGCAAGCACACTCCAGCCCCGCCACAGAGAGGAAATCGAAGAGAACAGTTCTCTGGCTGGGTTGGGCTGGACAACCTATCAGCAACGGGGCCCGCCCGCCCGGGCTGTCACTGATCGTGCCCTCTCTGCCTGCTGTAATTACGCCATCACCTTCCTATTTACTAAAGTGCTCGTAGGAATAGTCATGACCACCAAATAAATAAGTGAATTCATCATCAGGCTTAAAACTGTTCTGGAGAGTCTATAACCCTGGGAATTATATTTGTGTCTGAAATGATGCAGAGATCAGAGCATAATCATCCCCTGTGTTGTGAAGGGATGGGTCACTTCTCTGCTTGTGACATTTTGAGATGTTTGCATTTATACAGAGGGAGAAGAGGGGTGGAGAATAAAAGAGAGTGAAGGGGGAAAAAAGAAAAGAAAACAATAAAGATGTCAAGACATAATCATTCTCAGTGTCTGTATCATCACGTCATTCATTTTGTTTCTCAGGCTCTGCATCTTTGAACATTCTCCTGATTAACGCAGGTAAACCTTTTTTTTTGTAGCCCAGATAGGAGTGTTTCTCTCTGTCTCTCTGTCTCCAGGTGAGGCAAGATTTCCTAAAGAATAGTAATAATATAAGGTATTATTTGTCTTCTATTTCCTGAATTCCAGGGCTCTGTCTCTCACCCTCCTCAATAAACTCTGTGAACTATGGATTATTGTCTTCAGCTTTATTATGGCATCTGGGAAAACTTATTTTTTATAGGGCTATTCTATCAATAATCAGGCTACAAGCCAAGAGCAGTACCTCACGATCCTTCAAACTAGAAATATAGCACCTTTTTGAGAAGCATTTTGCCAAGAGAACCCCAGTCTCTGATATAGGATGTTTATCAGGGTCCATGCTTACCAGGCTGATATTTTGAATTTATCGGTATGCTTCAAAGGTATTTGGCTGCAATATAGCTCTCTTCCTCACTCTGCTTATGAAGTCCAACCGCAGATTGAAATGAACATCAAGTTGCTAGCTCTCTTCTTGCTGTAATTGGATTTAATTCATTATCTTTCATTTCAATAAAATCACAGAAAAACACAGGGATGTAAACGTGTAGGCTAATTGCTTATGGAAATTCAGGTGCCGTACTTGGTATAAATTTACCTCTTGCATGAGGAAGACACAGTTGTGTCATTATCATGGAATTTTACAACAATATGTAATTATAGAGAGAAGCAGGTGTAATTAGCAAGTCTTTCCACAAAGCAGGTAGCATCCTTGGTTAAATATTTACAGCTGTGCCAACAGCCAGTAATAATGAGAGTTTTCTCAGCCACACGTTACAGAGCATCCAACAAATATTATGAAAAGTGGTCATTATCAGCCCGGCAAGCACCGCTTTGCTTTCTTGTTCGCCAGAAATGCTTCTGTGCGGTTAGCTGGAGGAGAATCGGGCTGGGTCGGCTGTGCTGGTTTCAGTTGTGATGAAGACAAGCATCTAAGATCTCCCCTCTCTTTGTGGCTCCAGAGAGGAGCAATTAAAGCTGCATATTTAGAGATGGCATCAGCCAGGATTCCTGTGCAGAGAGGGGAAATGCATTGCGCCCCTTCCCTTCGTTCTTTTCTCATTCCCTTTCCCGTCTGAAGGAAAGCCACGGCAAACTGCAAAGGCACCGGGAGTCTGCAGGCTTGCACACTCCAAACTGCTGGCCAAGGGTCAGCCTGACCTGCAGCTGTGGCATCAAATAAAATCAACGCAGCCCACGCTGCGCAAACACCCTCTGTGGCTCTTTATTACCAAATGATATGAACTTTGACCCCACCCAAACAAAATTTAATATTTTCTCCCAAATATTTAAAAAAAAAATCATTCTGGGGCTCGAGAGGAGTCAGAGAGTCTGCGTGCCGTAATTTGACATCTGAATTATTTCTGAGGCTAATACGAAAGCTATTCACGGGCTTATTTGGAGATGTGTCAATCAAGATATCACTTGAGCAGGGACGATGGACTCCGGCTTAGGGCTGCAGATAGCTTTCAGGGAACCACAAAATAAAAGGAGGCAAGCTCTGATGAATATGTTACGTCTTCATTCTTGACGATGACATGTTGTTGTTTTTTTTTTCTCTTGGTGGAGAGTACGAATGTAGGAGAGCGGTGTCCCCAAGATGTGCCTTTTTCCACACCTGTGAAAACATTTTAACGTTTATTAAAAACGATAACCATAAACAGCAAACATGGTGTCAAAATGTGCCTCTGTTAATTTCAATGCGCTGATTAAGATTTTAGGCAACGCTTCTAAATTAGACTGTCAGGCTGCTGTCTTCGACAGGGTTGAGGTTCTGATCTCACGCAGGCTTGTTTAAGCAAGCAGCCTTTCTGAGTTGATTGTGAGCGGAGCTAGCGACGTTCAGTGTTCTCTCTCTCATTCATTGTCTCTGAAATGGGGGTGATTCAATTAGCCCTGATTGTCCATGAGATGTGGCCCAAAATAAAACGGCTGGGCTCTGATAGCCTCCTCCCGAGGTATCCCCCAGCTGACAAGTAACAATGTTAATTACCCATTGTTACGATCTGAAAGACAGAATTTTAATTATGTAAATTTGAAGCCATCTTGTTCCTATGAGCAAAAACTAAGCAGACAGTGTTTTTCTTTGAGGGAACTGTAATCCCTGTTTGGAATCTCTGAAAGCTTAACTGTGATGTGAGTGATGTGTCAGAGAAGAGTCAACTCCATCCATGCCTGAGCAATCTGGGGATGACTTCTTTCTCAAGAGACAAAGAATAGGACATTGTCTTTGACATTTCTCCTGGCATCATTCTTCGGAGGCTCTGACAGCCAGTTAGCGTGCCTATGTCTGCTAACATAGAGGGTGTCCATACTGAATGGCTTTGCAAAATGCAAAATAACACTTCCGATTTCAATACCTACGGGGCCCAGCCATGGCCAAACAGAAATCACACCAAACACCTTCAATAGGTCCCCCAAATAAGTTGGAAACATTTTCTTTGCTAGCCACCAAAACTCCAGTTAGAAAATTTCCGCAAGCTGGAAAAATAGAACCATCTTCTCTCTGGAGCTGTGGAGAATTCAGGAACCTTCCCATTTCCCCGGGGGATTACCTTATTCCAAAGTTTGTGCTCTGTTGCTGTCCACCCTCATTGCTCATCAAACCGTGCATCTTTAGGAATCTATCAAATGTCCAGGAGGTACATGGTACCCAAGGAATGCATGTGGGTGTTTATGGGGATTGAGCTGGGCCTGATCTCAAGCTGAGACACTCCAAACAGCCCGGGGTTATACGGTGGTGTATCTCAGAGCCTTGGGAAAGCCAATGGGGGATAGAGAGAGAGAGCGAGAGAGAGAGATCATGTAACTCCACTAGAAGAGAATGTAAAATTTTATTATTATATTAAAATGAACAGTGATAAATTATGGATGAGAATTTAAAGTTATTAATTTTTAAAGATGAAACAGGAGACATTTAAAAGAAAATGTTTCCCTGGGGTAGAATGCCTAACCCAGGCCCCCAATATACTCCGGACCCTGACACACTGAGTGAAGGGGGGCCCGAGTTTATCCTCCTTTGCTGGGCAGTATCAGTGAGAGACTTTGAAAGGGTCAGCTATGCCTTGGTCCTCGAAGAGATTCCAATCTGGTGCCTTTTTTCTTGCTTCTTGGTCTGATTAAAAAAAAAAAAAAAAAAGGAGGGCGCCTGGGTGGCTTAGTCGGTTAAGCGTCCGACTTTCGCTTGGGTCATGATCTCGCGGTTCGTGGGTTCGAGCCCCGCATCGGGCTCTGTGCTGACTGCCGGCTCAGAGCCTGGAGCCTGTTTCAGTCTGTGACTCTCTCTCTCTGGCCCTCCCTGCTCATGCTGTCTCTCTCTCTCTCTCTCCTAGAAATAAATAAACATTAAAAAAAAATTAAAAAAAAAAAAAAAGAAATGAGCCAAACTGTGTCACAGAGGACCTGGTCCTACCAATGAGTAGTAATCTTTCATACAAAAGACCAGAATAAGTTGGAAGACAAAGCTGGGCGATGCAGGGGGAGAGAGTGAGGGGGTGACAGAAGAGGATGTGCTTCACAAATAGGGTGCTTTTCACATCAACAGGCTAGAAAACAACTAGCTGGGCTTTGTCTGCAAGGGAAGGGAGCAGCCAGAGACTCCAGCGCAAAACCTGTCCTGTTTTCAGTAGGATTTCGGCAGAGTGGACTGGAGAAAAAAGAATAGCTTATAAGCAAGCCAGCCACAGGTGATAAATGAAAGGAAGTAAAGTAACTTCCGCTAATCTGAGCACTTACTACGTGCCAGTTTATTCTCTCCTCACTTCGTTATGGTCACACGCCCATTTTCCGGAGGAAGAAACCAAGGTTTGGGGGTAGTGAGCCTCTTACCCGCCTGTGGTCTCCCTCGGCCACATTCCGGGCTGGAGTGCAACTCTGGAGTGCTTGAGATTTGGGGTGTCCACAAAGCTCACTTGGGGAAGGAGAACCAAAATGGAAAAGATTTCGCCTGGAAAGACACGACGATCTCATCATTGTATCAGCCTCCTACCTGGGCCGGCCGTTTCCTGTTTGCTCTGCTTTCTCATCGGCTTCTCCTCCCCTTCCTCCACCCCCCGACCCCGCTGATCCCTCCTTCCTCATATGCTCGCTCTACCTGAAATATCAGATTTTCTCAAGGATCCGTCCAGGACTCTTCCATTTCTCCCTCTGCCCTGTGTCTTTCTCAGCCTTGGCGCTGCTGACATTCTGGGCGGGCTAGGTCTTTGCGGTGGCGGCTGGGCTGTCCTGTGCGTTGTAGGGTGTTGAGCAGCAACCCTGGGCTCTACCCACTGGATGGCTCTAGCACTCCCCCGACCCCACGATTGTGACCCTTGAGAATGTAACCTAGACGTTGCCAAACGTGTCCCGGGGGCAAAGTCACCTCTGTTTGAGAGCCACTGCTCGAGAGGATCTTACCCGTTTCCATGTGTTTAACTACCAACCACGCATTCAGACACTGGCCACCTCCCAGAGCTGCTTGGCCAGCCCAGACCACCCTCCCCCGCCCCCCCCCCCGCACCCCAAGCCCGGACTTCCTTCTTGTCACTGAAAATCAGACCTCGTCCAGCAAGCTTCGCCATGTCTCCACACACTCCACACCGAACCCGTCACCGCCCCTGCTCACTCCCGAAGCTGCAGCTATTCCCGGTTCCCAGTCTCAGAAACAGCATCAGGAGCTAGGGGTCATCCGTGGTCCTCCCCTTTCAGTCTAACTGCACCCCCCTCCCGGTGCGCATGCCCAAGCCCCCTGTCCATTACTAAGTCCTAGTGGTCGTGACTTCTTTCTCCGGCGTCTGTTTTTCCAGAGGAAGAATTCCGGTGCCACCGCCCTCCTTCACACCGCCAGCATCTAATGCTATGTAAGAACTGGGCTGCCCTTCTGGGCTCCGCCCTCTAGTCCACGTGTGCACAACATCCACCATGGTGACGGCCAACGATCTGGCCGTGGTCGCTTCTCTACCTCCTTACGACTCGTAGGCGGTTTTCTATTGCTCTTAGAAGGAAGCCCAAACAGGGGCGCCTGGGTGGCTTAGTCGGTTAAGCGTCCGACTTTCGCTTAGGTCACGATCTCGCGGTTCGTGGGTTCGAGCCCCGCGTCGGGCTGTGTGCTGACTGCCAGCTCAGAGCCTGGAGCCTGTTTCAGTCTGTGACTCCCTCTTTCTCTGACCCTCCCCTTCTCACGCTGTCTCTCTCTCTCTCTCTCTCTCTCTCTCCTAGAAATAAATAAAACGTTAAAAATAAAATTTAAAAAAAAAAAAAAAAAAGAAGGAAGCCCAAACACCCAGCATCAGACTCCCCTCAAGTCAATGTCCTGGGACTTAGGACAGTTAAGCAAGTGTGGCCACCAGAGAGGAGCACAGAGCTGAAGCCCCCCATCCCCCTTCTTGACTGACTCCCATTCATCCTTAAGAGCTCCACCTAACTTCCCTGACTTAGGTCCCTTTGCTATGCTCCTTGGGTGTCAGGGTCCTCCCTTCCAGCGCCATGGCCACTGTCACTGTTCTTGTACTATTTTGTTTGCTCATCGAATTGTGGAGCTCCTCCTCCAGGCACTAAGCTCTGGGAGGGCAGAGGCCGTAACAGACTCCTACACACTGTCTACACCCATGCCCACCGTAGCCATGGCGGCTACTGAGAAGGTGTGCATTGAGAAAAGAATAAACACTGGATTTCAAAGACGTAGAACCATAGTGAAATCATGTGAAATGTACCTGGATATTTCAGTTATATTCGGTTAAATAAATTATTAAGTATAGCACCTGTTTCTGTTTACTTTTTAAAACGTGGCTAATAGAAAATTGAAAATTACTCACGCAGCCCACATGATGTTTCTGCCGGACAGAATTCTTCTAGACTCACTGTGATGTTGTGATGTCTGGTATGCAATGGGGGGAGGGGGTGTTAATATACATTAATAAAGAGAATGAGTGACCCCATCCTCTGTGTACATGATGTAAAATGCAAATCAGAGTTTGTTGTTTTGTTACTTAAAATCCTTTCAGAGCTTTCAGAAGGAACTCAAGTCCTTCCCCATGGCCTGCAAAGTCCTTCCAGAGAGCTGGATCCTGGCGGGAACTCTAACACAAAGTGTTAGCACATGCTATTCCTTCTGCCTGAGTCTACCCTTCCATGCCTTCTCTGTCCAGCTTTCTCTACGTGTCTCTCTCTCTCTCTTTTTAATGTTTACTTATTCTTGAGAGAGACAGAGAGACAGAGCGTAAGCAGGGGAGAGACAGAGAGAGGGGGAGACACAGAATCTGAAGCAGGCTCTAGGATCTGAGCTGTCAGCACAGAGCTAGATGCGGGGCTCGAACTCATGAACCACAAGATCATGACCTGAGCCGAAGCCGGATGCTTAACTGACTAAGCCACCCAGGTGCCCCTCTCTTTAAGTCCCTCTCCGGAAAGTCATCCTGAGTCCCATGGGACGGGGTGGGGGGCCCACTGTATTAGCAGTCATTCATTCATTCGTTCATTCAATCACTTTATTTCATTAGTTCCTGAGGATCCAACAGGAAGCAAAATCAGAGTTGCTGTGTGTCCTCAGGAAGCCTACAGACCTACTGTCCCAACAGAGTCCAGGTTCCCGACACGGACCACGTCTTTCATCTCTGAAGCCCCATCCCCAGCTCAGAGCCTGGTGTATAATGCATGCTCTGTGTTTTTATAGATAACAAAATATGGCACAGCCCAATGCCACAGGTCCCACACTAAAGCATTCAGCAGCAGGTGTGGTCCCACTCAAGCCTCGACCTGGGGCATGGCACTCACCTTCTCCCTTCCTGACTATCCCGGGGGGGTTGGGCTGGCTCAAACATGGAGTTACCAGTTAGGCCAGGCATTTGCTCAGGGATTACTGGGCCCCTTCCAGAAGAGGATTACCCTGTGTCCAAACCCACCGGGCATGGGGACAGCCCTCCAAATATTTGCTGAGACTTTCTGACCTTTACCTTCTGTCCCATAGCCCCCCAGGGCCAGGATGTGAGCTGTGCCTCAGCAGGTGACTGACAGCCCGGAGCTCCTCCCCTCTCCCTTCCCCCTGGCCGCTCCCAGAGGAGCCTCCGGTATTCAGCCCAGGCCTGGCCGGAAGGGCAGTGCCTCTGCTCAGCCACTCTTAATATCACATAGGGAATGCACGACGCTCTCCATGTTGACTCTGCTAAGACCAATAATTCCGTTGGTGGCGTCCGAAGGCAAACCGCTGTCCTCGGAGCCTTGGAGGAAATTGCTTATATTAAAGATGGAGACGGAAGGGGAAACTAGCTCTGCAGCAGCAGATGGAAGGGTATTGAGGGTGAGCCTGTGGTTTCCGGAAGTTCAAATCCCACCACCTGCACCTCCCGGATGAGCCCCTTAACTAGTGCAAAAGATATTGCAGGAGGGTCTCAGCAGTTTGGGGTTCTCCCTGCAGGCAAAGCCCAGAGGACTGGGCAGCATTGACTCTGGTCACTGTGGACTGAGAGGCAAGAACAGAAGAGAAATAGTCTGGTCAGAGTCTCAGGCAGACCCTCCATCTTTTCCAGGCTGCGGATGAAGACAGGGGTAGAGCAGCAGGAGGAGAGAGCTTGCCTTGGTGGAGAGGGACTTCCAGGGAGAAGATACCAGAGTTCCTGAAAGCGGCCAGAAGAGGTAGGGTGTTCTGGGAACAGGGTTGTCCAAGAAAACACTGGATGCCCAGTTAAATTTGGCTTTCAGGGAAAAAAGACCTTGTTTCCTTAACAACTTCATCAAGACATCTTTGATATATAAAAAGTGTATATATTTAAGATACAGAGATGGATCTTTTTAAAAAATATTTATTTATTTTTGATCCACACAGTCAAACCCACAGAACCCGATGTGGGGCTCCAACCTACGACCCATGAGGTCATGACCTGAGCTGAAATCAAGAGCCAGATATTTAACCAGCTAAGTCACCCAGGAGCCCCCAAAGATGTATCTTGAGATGTACATGTAGAAATCAAGCTATCGCCTCTACAAAGTTACCACTTGTGTGCGTGTCTTGAGATTTAAATTATAATACACAGGGGCACCTGGGTGGCTCAGTCAGGGAAGCGCCCAACTTTGGCGCTGGTCATGATCTCGCAGTCCGTGAGTTCGAGCCCCGCGTCAGGCTCTGTACTGACAGCTCAGAGCCTGGAGCCTGCTTCGGATTCTATGTCTCCCTCTCTCTCTCTCTGCCCCTCCCCCACTCAAGCTCAGTCTTTCTCTCGAAAATAAACATTAAAATGTTAAAATAAATAAATAAATAAAAATAAAATTCAGCCTAACAGGTGAGGAGGCAGGGAAGGCCCAGAGGCCAAGGGGTTTCTGTTGGATGAAAGACCCCAAAGTAGGTGTCATCGGTCTGAAAAGAGAAAGTTTGAAGACAGACAGGATCAAAGGATGAAACATCTAAAGGTGTCTGGTTGGGCGAATACCAAGTAACCCACTCCCCAGGACCACAGGAGGGGCTCCCTGGAGGCTGGGAAGGGGCTATGTGGGAGCAAATAAAAACAAGCATTACCAACATAAGGTCACACTGGGGAGTTTCACCACATCCGCCCCCCCAAACCATAAAGGGAGGGGGGGACTTTAAATGGAGCCCTGGTTATGAGGAGAACTCCAGAGGGGTACCTGAGAATTTCAAGATGGCGGGTCTTGCTTCCCTACTAGGCAGGCTGGTGGGGCCTCTGCTGACAGATGGGCCCAGACTGGCGGTGGCCCCAGAGCAGTGTGAGGAATGCTTTTGTAGACCCGCTCCCATCGCAGCAGCCCCCCCATTCTTTGGTTTGTGCAGCAGACATCAAGTGCTGGCCGACACAGCTTCACCTCCTGCCACCTCACTCCCACCCCCAAGCTGGCTTCCCTGAGCCCCTTGCAGGGAGACAGTGGCTGCCGTACCCAGGAAAGAGCATGGTGAGGAGAAGGCAACAAGTCTCTCCCAGGAGAGCACACCAGGCTCAGTTCTCTGAGGAGGACCTTGATGTGTGAGGAGAAATCAGTCCGGAGGAGGAAAAGACACTCCTTCCCTTCACAAGGTAGCAAGTATGCCTCCAGTGCTCCGAGTCCAGAGTGGTGTTGGCAAAAAGAATAGTAAACAGGCAGAAGGGCGTCGTGGGTGTGATTTCGAACGTCAGAGGCATGAAGGCACGGAGCGAATCTGGGCTCTGCCCACCCTGCGAAGTCGGGCTCAGAGGAAGGAGCCAGGCCCTGCTCTTGACAAACACTCCGGGTTACTGGAGGTCACACGGCACTGAGGAGGATGGGGCCTGAGCACGGGCTCCTCTACGTCAGATCCGTTCAAGGAACAAGGATGTTGTCGTACCCACAGCAAACATTCTTTATCCCAGGTCGGGAATCCTGGCTCGGCCTAGCCAGGTCCTGGGGACTGGCGTCGCTCCCGCGGAGGAGCCCACCCACTCAGCCTGCCTCGTGAGTGTGGTGGGCCCTGCTCTCGCCACACCTCCCACCACCCGTGACTTTCCTGTCCTCTCTCAGCCCAAACATCACTTCCTCAGGGAAGTCCCCTGGGACTGTCCCTCCGTGCCACCAGCATCAGAGTCCTACCATTAATGGCTTCCGCAGGACTCTGGGGTCCTCTCCATGGGATGCTTCTGTGTTCACAACATGGCTCACGAAGTTTCTCTGGATGCTGTCTGAGTCTTCCGTTACCCATAGGCCTCACAGGGTCAGGATCCCCGTCTGGTTTTGTTCACCCCATAGGCTCAGCGCCATCATGAGCCCGGCACACCGTAGGTCATCAGGACACGTGTGTTTAACGAACAAGGTCCCTGGTAGTGACAACAGTGGAGGCTCCAATCCAGGTGACGCTCCCGGCCTGATGAAGGCTCAACCAAGACTGCTCCTCTGAGGCCGACTTCCTCCTCCTGTGAAGAGTTTCCTTCAAGGGTGGGAGTTTTGTTCTCACTGAAGAACACCGGGCCATTTTTACCAACCCACCTCCCCACTGCCCTCTCCCTCAGGCATAGAAGCATGTGAGTCTCCCTGGGTATGTCATGCCCCTTGACTGGCCACCACACTCTACAAGGCCGTGCCCTGGGCTTGGCCCCAACGCGGTGCCTTGTTTTCCTTCCTCTGTACACAGGTTGTGGGGGGCTCTGGCAAACTGGAGGCCCCGCCAGGGCTGAGGGTTCAGCTCCTCTCATAATGGGAGGTCAAAAGAAATGAAAACCCACCTCCCTTGCCCCATCATCTGAATTCCTACATTGGCTATGACATGGCTAAGGGGAAAATATTGGATTTATTTTTATGAGTTAGTCATCACCCTAAGGCCCTGAAGAGGAACCGGGCGAAGTGAATCCATTCAGAAGGTCGGGAGGTCATAGCTAACTTGTAAAAATAAATCCAATATTTCTTACTCTGTCTTATTAGATTTATATGATGCAGACATCCAAGGGAGGTTTGTTGTTTTTTTTTAAATGGTCATTTCCTAGCACTATTTAGAAGATTTCTTCCTAGCCTCAACCAAATCCCCATTCCATCTCTAGGTTCTCTGACTGTGTTACAATTCCTCAATCTTTAAAAATAAAAAAGTTTTTGAAATGAATACCTGAAAGTCTCCATCTCACCTCCAACATTTCCTCTCCATGGAAATCGGCACCAATATTTCTGAGCCTGAAGTAGCCAAACAGGAAGGATGGGAATAACTGAATACATTCGTTGGGTAATACTATGGGCAGGTTCACAGCTTCACTTTTTGGGGTGCCAGTTAAGCGTCCGACTTCGGCTCCAGGCATGATGTCACAGTTCGTGAGTTCAAGCGCTACATCAGTCTCTGTGCTGACAGTGCGGAGCCTGCTTGGGCTTCTGTTCCTACCTCTCTCTCTGCCCCCCACGCCCCCTTACTGGCTCTCCTATCTCTCTCTCAAAATAAATAAAAAACTTTTAAAAAATTATTAAAGAGTTCACTTTTCATCTGAAAAAATAAAGCAGCCAAGAGACCCGTGGCCCTCACTCAGGAAACATGCTGCTTTGCCCACACGCTCCCCTCTCCCGCTCCTCAGCCTGGTTCTCCCTCAGCCGGTATCTCTCAAGCGGCAAAGGGGAGCCTGGGCCACTCAGAGGTTTGCGGGGACAGTCAGTGAAAGTCCATCCTGAGTCCTGGATATCTGCTCAAGCCCCTTTCCCTTCCCCTCTCTCCTTCCTCACCTGTCTGTACGTTGACTTCCTCTGCAGCAGTTTGGAATTTAATTGGGATTGTTTCCTGCCCCCACACCTGGCTACCCTTCTGCATCAGTTTGGTCCGGCTGCCCTCACAAACTAATACAGAAGGCGTGGTTAAGCCACAGAAATATATTTCCTCCCCGTTCCACAGGCTGAAAGTCCAAGATCAAGGTGTGGGCAAGCCTGGTCCCTTATGAGGCCTCTCTCCTTGGCTTGCAGAGGGCCGCCTTCTTGCTGTGTCCTCGCGTGCTCTCTGTCCAGGTGTGTGCCCGTGTCTGGTCTCTGAATGCCCCCTTCAGAAGGACGTCAGTCAGATTAAGTAGGTCCCAATCTAAAGAGTTCCTTTTCGTTTAATTTCCCTTTTAAAGATCCTACGTCCAATTACAGTGATGTTCTGAAGTACGAGGACTTAGGGCTTCAACACTGGAACTTGGGGAGACGAAGTTCAGCCCATGATGTTCTCTGAGCTAGACACCAAGCACGCAACTGGCAAGGAGGGTCTGTCCTCAAATGGTGGGGCCGAAAGGGCTCGGCCAATGCCAGTGGCATCAAACCTCCACAGTAAGAGGCACAATGATGTGTGAATCATCTTTTAGATGGTCACCTTACCCTCACTCCTGTTACTTCACGGCTGCGTTTCCCATCTTATTTATGTGCGTGTGCCCTCAGACGTTCCCTTCTCCCGGATCACCTTCCTCTACCTACAAAACCCCCTTTGGATAGAAAAGGAAGTTAACAGGTTTAACTGTTCAGGTTTAACTGTTCAATCTGCCAATTATGAATGGTGGGAACGTGGGCAGCCCCCACAGTTTGCTGCGTTTCAACCTCTTCCTTGAAACCGAAGTTCCGAATTATCTGGTGTTCTCCGGAGAAAAGCCATCAGTTTCTGCTCTGAATTTCCAAGGCCTCTTTCCAGCCTGTGATAAATACCCAAAGCTAGCCAGACTGATTCTGCTGGGCTGTACGTGTCAGAGCTTCCCTTGGAGAGAATGTGGGCAATTCTGCCAGCCTTAGCTCTTGCCTTTCTCACCCTCCCTCCCCCACCCCTTCTGAAGGATGCAATGGAGAGACCTGGGCACACCGGTTAGTCCAGGAGGCCCAAAGGAGGGTCCGTTCTGGCATTCTACAACATCCATCAGTCAGTACGTTAATTTTTTTAAAGTTCATTTTCTTTATTTTGAGAGAGACCTTGAGCAGGGGAGGGGCGAAGAGAGAGAGGGAGAGAGAAAATCCCAAGCAGCCTCCATGTGCAGTGCAGAGCTCGTCACAGGGCTCGATCCCACAGATGGCGAGATCATGACTTGAGCCGGAACTGAGAGCCGGACGCTTGACTGACTGAGCCACCCAGGTGCCCCATCAGCCAGTACTTTAAATTCTCACCATTGCAAGCTTCGTTCACTCTCAGGGACAGGTCTTGGGGCAAGCCGACTAGGTTGCTCTCTGAATGGTATGATTTTAAGGGCACCGAAAGGCGCCGTGCCTCCCGATTCCACCATTAAAGCCACTCCTTTGATTTAAAGAGATATTGTTCAAAGTGGTCTCTGTGAAACCCTAGGTTCATATAAGGCAATATTGGGAGAAGGGCAAGGAGGAGTTCTTTAAGGAAAGGAAGGGACCCTACATTATTTTTTTACACATTGTTTTCCTGGATCCTGGCCCGAGGCCTGCCCCATAGTCTATTCCAGGAATCTATGGAGGGTGGCGGTGAAATGGTCAAAGAAGTTTGGGAAGCACTATGCAGGAGCCAAAACTTCCTTTGGGCCTTCTGAGAGCTTTGGTAAGCTGGTGTAGCTTAGGACACGCCAAGTGAGGGAACTTCTCTGCAAATATCTGTTTGGGTTTAATAATTTCCAAATGCAGTTAACCACCTGACCGAGCTACTCTGGCTCTATGGTGGAGTCACTTTATAGAGGAAGAGCTTGGCATGCTCTACGAGAACACTAAAGGGGGCGTGAAGGGGTGTAAGCCTGATAAAAAGTGGCCTTTGGGGTGACTTGAGAAGCGGCTGTGTAGATGGGAATCCCGAAGGTCCTCAAGGCCCATCTGAGGGCAAGGCTGACGGAAAGCGCCGTCTCTAGAAGGTGCCTGCGTCAACATGTTTTGGTGACATCAGGGCTGGGAGAGAACAATGGACGGTTTGCGGAGGAAGTCAGTTTGCTCGGATTTGGCACCCAGTCCCCAGCAGAGGCCACATGTCTAGAGCAGGTGAGTCTTGGTGGGGGGCATGGGGAAATGGGAAGGGGTGCGGAAGGACGGGGAAGGAGAAGAGCCAGGAGAGCAGAGAATTGGGGTCTGGCACAGCCATCAGAGCGGGTGGGGGTGTGGAGTCGGGACCCCAAAGGACCCCGAAGACAAATGCTACATAGTTCAGTTATGCCCCAGCCTGACCCTGCCCCCTGATGCCACCAAATAAACACTGCCCCTCATCAGGAAGCTAAGTGGGCTCTTCTCATTCTAGAAAAAAAAAGAGACACAGAGACAGAGAGACAGAGACAGCCGGAGCAGCTTCCATTCCTCAGAGCTTCAATTGCGCCCACCCTTTGGTGGGCTGCCGGCACGATGCGCACAAAACAGGGGCAATTTAAGACTCAGGAAGCCTGGCTTTCAATAATTCCCTGCTAGGCTTCCGTCTGCGGAAGAGTAAATAACACCAGTGCTACACACCCTGGGAGCAAAATCGTCAATAACAGCGCCATGCTTATAAACTTTCCCAATTTTCTGCAAATCTCCACCGCTGCTCCCTCGACTTGGGTCTGTATCAGATTTTTTTCCCCCTTTATTGAACATCTGCCTTGGGAGCCACTGTCACAAAAAGTAATAAACACATCAATCCAAAAGAAAAAGAGAGGATTGTGCAGCCCAAACTACGTAGCCAATCAAATTGGCAGCTGGCGGCACGTGCGGGAGGGGCGAGGGCAGAGACCTCTTCCCCGAGGATTTTTTTGCGGGCGCTGCCCACCCGGGGGGCGGGGAGGGGGCCGGGGAAGCACGCGCCCAACCTGCGCGCAGGCGCGTGCGCCTTCCTGATACATTAATTGCAGTTTCTGACGCTAATTGCAGATTTCAACCTTAGTTGAGATTTCAAGCCCTGGGATTAATCTGTTAAGTCTTTCCTTCAGCCAAAATTTGACAGATCTCGTTTTTGCCTTTGTCTCCTCCAAAATATCAAGGGAACAAGGGAGAGGTGCATCTTGGAATAAAGAATTCCTCTAAACGAAATAAATGCACACAATAAATGATTGCCTCTCAAGTCACTACCCGTGGCTCCTGCAAACATGTAGTGGAAACGTGATTGCGGTGTTCAGGGTCCCCGAAGGCTCCTCCTTCCCCCACCCAAATAACAACAGCAAAAAATTATGCCTGAAAGGGGAAACAAAAGCAATTTATGTTTTCCAGTTATCGTCCCAGAAATAGCCAATGATTACTTGCATACC
Organism: Proteles cristata cristata; assembly: GCA_017311185.1. Lineage (NCBI taxonomy): Eukaryota > Metazoa > Chordata > Mammalia > Carnivora > Hyaenidae > Proteles > Proteles cristata. The sequence goes on along the minus strand of JAESUZ010005539.1, from coordinate 574,171 downwards.
GAACAGACGAAATCAAATCTTTCACTACTGCTTAAAAAAAAAAAAAAATCCTATTACAAATTACATTTAACTCACGTGTGTATAGTTTGCCAGTTCTTATCCAATTGTAAATTAGACCAGGGTTGCCTGTTGGGAGCGAAAAGTGGCTTTTGAAACATGTCTTATTGACTGGGTATAAATTACCTGCAGCAGATTTGTGAAGCAAATTTGAAGCAGGAGATGCCTCCAGGCAACACGGTATTGATTGTAGATTGATAGTCAGCTGATTTTAAGGTGAAAAATAAATATTGTTTTAGCAGCAATTTAATTAACAAATCATTGCCCAAATGGTAAGAATATGGTGTTGGTTAATGCAAGGATTTGAGCTCTTTTTTTTCAATTGTCTGATAAATGTGTAGTTTCATGGGTAGATAAATTGTCTTTAGTTATCACTCTCTGTCCCTGCGAATCCACATAAAGCAAAATAATGGTCATGGCACCTTGCTCATTTCTCTTTAGACTCCAGAAGTGAGGTTTTCCCTGCGCCTCAATGAAATGAGCACACTCCTCTTCAGCACTGGCAAAAACTGGAGTTTAGCGCCGGGGTGCCTGGGTGGCCCAGTCGGTTGAGCGGCTGGCTCTGGGTTTCGGCTCAGAGATTGTGGGTTCAAGCCCCACGCTGGGCTCTGTGCTGATGGTGCAGAGCCTGCTTGGGATTCTCTGTCTCTCTGCCCCTCTCCCGTTCTCCCTCTCTCAAAGTAAATGAATAAGCTTTTTTAAAAAAATAAAAAAAAAAAAACCCACCTTGAGTTGGGCTGTTTATAGCAGAGCCCTAGTGGGACCTCCAGAATGTGGGGGGAATCAGGAGTCCTCCACTGTGGAGTCAGTTCTGGCCTCAGGCTGTCTTGTGATCTTGGGCACGTGGCTCCACTCTTCCAGCCCCAGTTCCTGGGTGGGTTAGATCTTCCCTAAAGGAATGGCGTTCTGAGAAACAACCAGCTCTTGGAGGCAGAAGGTCCGGTTGCTAGTGTCTGCCTGTCCCTGTGGTGTAAATTCTCCTGCCGTGGCTGTTTTCATGCAGCCGGCGGGAGTGCACATATACTTGGAGAGAGATGCTGACTGTCCCCTCCAACCAGCTCTGGGACTATCATGATGAATATCAGCATGATTTCGCATTAATCGCATGCCTGAAATACCCAGCTTTTCGCATTTTGCTCTTTCAGGGGGAAAAAAGAAGCAAGACAGTAACAAATCATCAAATGGGGAGATAACCTCAATAAGGGTTCCCAGAAACCCTCCAATGAACCAGTTTTTTAAAAAAAGTATCTTTTCTCCCTTAATACGAAAGTGCTACATAGGCAAGGAAAAGAATGCTGGGAAATTCAGGCAAGCAAAAGGAATACAAATGTTTAAATCTCTGTAATTACCTCATCCAGGGATTAACATGTTGGGGAAGTGCTGGTTCCTCTATTTCTCTCTTTCCCTTTCTCCCTTACACACACACACACACACACACACACACACACACACACACACACACACACTTATATATGCACTACAAAAACGAGATCAAACAAGGTTTTGTGAGTCTTGCTCACCAATGAAAATGCTACCATGTCATTAACTATCCCCGCATTATTTTAAGGGCTGCACCACCAGGCTTTAATCAATCAGTCTTTTATTTCTGACCTCCAGGCTGTTTCCAGTTGTCTGTTAATGTAAGACAACTGTGTGTTCATCATGGGCCGAATCTTTGTACGCAGCCATAATTATTGCTGACGAATCAATTGCAGGAGTTGGAGCTGCTGTATCTACTAATGTATTTTATTTCTAAGATCAAACTTGTCACCAAGAGGAACCCGTTATTATCTTTGTGTAAGATGAGAGAAACCCGTGGCCTAGGGACGGGCCCAGTGTTGGCTGAGTGACGTTACATGATCTGTTTTGTTTGTAATTTTGATTTGGCTTATTTTGTTTTGTTTTTGCAACGAAGAGCCAGTGAAGAGTTGATTGCTGTCAGTCTTGTCTGACAAATACCACCGTTCTTTGTAAGGATGACCTGAAAACACGGAAGAAGGGGCCCAGGAGACCAGTTCCCCATTCATCTTCCCATTTCGGGGCAGCCTGCGTCTGAAGGAAGTGGAGATCGTCACGGAGGCCCATGGATGCTGCCCCACCTAGGAGAGGGCAGGGTGAGTGGGCAGGCAGGCTCTGGGCACGTAGGAATTCCTGTGGGCCAGAGGAGAGAGGCCATCGGAAGGTCAATAGAAGCCCCTCTTTTTGGGGCGCCTGGGTGGCTCAGTCCATTAAGCGTCTGACTTTGACTCAGGTCATGACACAGTTGGTGAGTTTGAACCCCACATCGGGCTCTGTGCTAGTAACACAGAGCCCTCTTCAAATCCTCTGTCCCCCTCTGTCTCTGCCCCTCTCCTGCTCATGCTCTCTCTCTCTCTCTCTTTCTCTCAAAAACAAAAATAAACATTAAAGAATAAAAAAGAAGCTCCCCCCCCCCGTTTTTTTTTTGCCGTAGAGATTTACTGCAAGAAATAGACAGCTTTAGGACATTTCTGATTTGCCTTTTCAATAATATTCAAGAGGATAGTGAAGTCAGAAATGAGAGCAAGCAGGCCGGGAAAGAAACAATCTGAGATAAGGGAAGAGTGAATGGAGAGAAAATACAATTGATTAATTAAAAACCGTCATCTGAACAGCAGGTTGGATACTGCAGAAAATCAATTTAATGAGGTAAGAGACAAATTCAAGACATCTTCCATTATACACATGGGGATGTTTGATAGATACCGATTTACGGTGACAGAGAAAAATGACCAAAGACGCATTTCAAAAACTTAAAGGTTGCCAGTAACTAAACAAAAATGGAGTATGTCCTTCTAGATTTTTTTGTTTAAGAAGACGGAAGAAAGTAAATATAATCTGTACGTTTTTTTGAAAAAAGGAAGGAGGGAAAATCAAACAGCTTCGGAAACAAAACAAAATAATAGAAACCAAATATTACTATCACAATTCATAATCAGACTATTAAATATAAAGCCATATAAATGACTTAATACTATTAAGTTTAGAGATATTCAGATAGAATATCTGTAAAAACAGTTGCTATTTAGTTGAATAATCTTAAAAGAGAAGGGCTCGAAAATATTAAATAAGGATATAAAAATGTACAAAATATAATAAGGTTGATTTAATATATACACATCAAACCTTGTTCCCTACAGAGGAGACCAAATTCTTTTAAAGTTTCCATGGTATCTTTACAAAAATTATCTTTCGCTTTCAAGGATGACCTTAATAAATTCAGAAAGAATTACATTGCTCCTGACGAGTGGTTTTAAGAGTGAAAGTTGAGCCCAACCATTCTCTCCCCTTCATTTCCCAAATCCCATAGAAATGTTTGAAGGAATCTAACGGTACAAAACAAACTGTAGCGATTCCAGTAAACTGTCAGAAAAGGAACCAAGGGACCCACATTTTCTAGTTTTTCTAAGAGTTGCAGAAAGTTCAGGGGCTCCTGGGTGGCTCAGTCGGTTGAGTGTCCCACTTTGGCCCAGCTCATGATCTTGTGGTCCGTGAGTTCAAGCCCCGCATCGGGCTCTGCGCTGACTGTCTGAAGCCTGGAGCCTGCTTCTGGTTCTAGGTCTCCCTCTCTCTCTGCTCCTCCCTCACTAGTGCTCCCTCTGTCTCTCAAAAATAAATAAACATTAAAAAAAAAAAAAAGGAAGTGAAAAATAATCCAACAAATGACAAAGAGCCTGCCTTTAATAGTAGCATGGAGAAACCCGGAGAAGAATCTGGAGAGTCGAGGAGGCCGAGTGAAACCCTCCTATCAGAAGGGCTGGGGCATGGGACGAGGACGGCACAGGGACAGCCAACCAGGCACTTGGCACTCGAGCAGAGGCCTCAGGCATTCTGATGACAGTCGCGCTGCGACCGATGATGGGAATGGTCAGCTGGGTGAAGCCAACGTGCCCTTCCCGGTCTGTGGGGCTCTCCTGGCTCCTGGGCTCTGCTCCCTTGCCCTCCACACAGAAATGTCATCATCGCGGAAAACTTTTCTTCAAAGCACAAATTTGTCACAGTCTCCATATGAAAAATGCAGCATCTTTTTTCTTAAAAAAGTTTATTCATTTATTTTGAGAGAGAGAGAGAGACCATGAGGGAGGGAGAGAGACAGAGAATTCCAAGCAGGCTCCGTGCTGTTATCACAGAACCCGACGTGGGGCTCGAACTCACAAACCATGAGATCATGATCTGAGCGGAAATCAAGAGCCAGATGCTCAACCAACTGAGCCACTCACATGCCCCGCAAAATGCAGTGTCTTCCAAATACTTCCAAATGATTCCAAAATGCTGAGCTGAGAGATAAAAGAAAGTTGGAGGTGGGGGTGGGGTGGGGTGGGAAGAGGAGCCAAGCTGCATCTCCCCACTGGGGGTGAGGCCCACCTGGTTTTCTCATTCTCCTCATCCTTTTTGTTCAGGTTTTCCAGGAAAGGGAAAAAAAAAAATATATATATATATATATAATAGATAGATAGATATAGATAGATATAGATATGATATAGATATAGATATAGATAGATGATATAGATATAGATATAGATATGATATAGATGATATAGATATAGATATAGATATAGATATAGATATAGATATAGATATAGATATGATATTGATATTGATATAGATATAGATATAGATAGATATGGGCAACTTTTGAGTTGTTTTCCAGATTTGAATGGAATACAAATGATACATTCTAGGGTTTTCCAAGTGCTTTGAGACCTACATCGTTCCTGTAGCTCCTCCTACTAACCCTTTAATTCAGCGGCCTGAGTAGTATTGTGCCCATTTGACAGAGGAAGGATGAGAACACTGAGGCCCGGAGAGGTTAACCGGTTTGCCCAGAGTCGCAGAGGGGCGGAGCTGATTGCAGAGTCCGGAACTCCTGACTCTAAGCCCAGTGTGGTGGCTCCTTTCCCAACAGCCGCAAAGCCTTGACCTCACTCACAGATAAATAAGAGCCTTGGCCACAGTCGTGGGGGCTGAGATGGTTCTAAAAGAGTGAACATCGCTAACAAGAGCAGCTATTACACATGAACTTTTCTGTTGAGCGCTCACCCCGCTCTTTGCCTCATCCTTCTCTTTAATGAAATGGGACAGCGGCTGGGGCTTCCGCGGGCCCTCTCTTGTCCCCTCCCGGCGAGCCTGCTTGCCTGTCCGCTGATGGGCCAGAGTGACCTTCCCGCAGGGGCGCCGGGCCGGGCTGGGCAGGGACCCCAGGGAGGGAGGAAGGGCGGGCGGCTCCCCTCCTGACGCAGGTGAGGCCTCAGCACCCCTCCCGTGTGATTGCTCGGGGCCCAGCACAGGGCTCTCTGAACTCCGGAGCTGGTTGGCTTTTTAGTTCGAGGCTTGGCACAAAGATTTATGTTTCTAGTGTGACCACACTCACCATCCATCACGATTAGTTACAATAAAATCTCTCTTCGTGTTTTTAAAAGCCCTTCGACTTACATTCCATTATACAGTTAACATATCGCAGATGGTCGGGCCATTGTTCGACCACAGAACCATTTTTTGATCTCTGAAAAGGAGGGCAGGGAATCAGCACTTGACCTCCCCAGGGGCCCTGGAGCCCCCGAGCCGGGGGTAGAGGAGAGAGAACAAAGAAGGGGGGCCCTGGCTCGCTCCCGAGAACCCGGTGGCCAGACTGAAGCGAGTGCCTGAACAAAGAAGAAAGGCTTGGGTTACCGCCTTTTTCTCGAGGGAAGTTAACCTGAATGCTCCCTGGTCCCTAGAACATTCGGCCCACCCCCCCCTCGGAGGCCCTCTCCAGGCTGGCCTGCACCCGCCTCATTCAATTAACATTGGCTCAAAGCCCCTGCTGGGAACTCAGATGTCCAGAGGTGAAGGGGGACGATTATTGATGGTGTCTCCCAAAACTTGCCGCTCCCCAGCCTGGTCTCAATAAATGGCACTCGCAGGTCGCCCAGGCCCTGCGGCAAATAGCGTCCTGCTCTCGGATTGTCTCTCTCCTGCCATCGGAGGATCTTGCTGGCCTCCTCGCCGCCTGACACTTGCGGTGTGTCCTGACCCTTCTCCTCCACATCAGGCTTGGCCACATGGTTTGCTTCAGCCACTGGCATGTGAGAGGCCGTAAAGCCGGCAGAAGCCTCAAGGACTGTCATGTGTTCTTGCCAGTTCTCGTCCCTGTTTCTAATCCACCCAGAAGAGAGGCTGCCCCTTTAGATCCTACAGTGACACGTTCTTTGGGGCGGATCCCACCAGCAACCCACAGCCACCTGCTGGTGACCCGGGACCTAACTTCGCTTTGGAAGCTGCTGAGATTCTGGGGCTGTCTGGAGCTCAGGAGGATCAGAACTCAGGCCCCAAACTCAGGGGCCACCGTTGATCTCCTTCTTTCCCTCAGCCTCCAGGCCAGTGTACACCAAGCCCGGCCATCTCTGCCATCGCACCGTCACAAACCCATCGACTTTTCTCCATGCTCTGTCTGCTGGCTCCCAGGCCCCACGGCTGGACTGCATGTCAAGCAGTAGCAATTAGACAAGGCCACTCCTGTGCTTCGACCACCTTCTGAGACTCCTCCTGGGTTTTTACAGGGAAAGTCCAACTCCTCACCCGCCCACGTGCTCCGTGTGACCAAGCTGTTCACAGCTTTCCTTCTCTCCACCGTGTTTGCTGGCATCTGCCCGCTGGGCGTCCTCTCTGTTCCGCAAACATGCCAATTCTTTTGCTGTCCCCCATTCTCTGCCTGGACTGTTCTCCCCAAATCCAGCCACTTCTCCAGGAATCAGCACAAATGCAGCCTCCTCGGGGAGATCTTCCTTGACCCACTCCCCAATCCCAGGTCAATTTCAGCTCATTTACAAGTATCTTGTTTGTGGCTTATTTGCTTTCTGTCTACCCCTACACCTCACACTAGAATATAATCCCCAGGACAGAATGGACAGTTGTCTTTTCCTCTGATGCCTCCCCCAATGCCAGCATAGGGGTGCTTGATAGAATTTGCTGAGTAGGCAACAGCTAACATTCATTGAGGGCATGCATGTATTATTAACTCATTTAATCTTCTCAGAAACCCATGAGGTAGGGATGATTAATCTCAATTTAATAGGTGAAGGCTCTGAATCTGAGGCACAGAATGGTAATCACACTTGGCCAAGGTCCCCCAGCTAGTGAGTGGTGGACCTGGGATTTGAGCCCGGGTAGCCTACCTCTAGAGACTGGGCACTTAACTACAGTGTTATCCTGACCAGATTAATGGCTTAGTGGGGCTTTGCCAAGTCATACTCAACCAGAAATGACACCGTCAGTCGGCACATGTCCCAAGAAAATATACACATTTTCAAAATGCAGCCACCCTTCCTTCCCATGCAAGGTGATATTATGAAAGGAACATGAACCTGGGAGTGAGACGTGCCTGGGTCTGCTCCTCAGCTGTCATTCATCAAGGACTAACTATGCACCAGTCAGAGGGCCAAGGACTTAGCAGGTATTATAAATGAAATATTTAACAGATAAGGACACTGAGACTCAGGAAGGTTGAGTACATTGTGTAAGTTCCCAAGCAGAGAGCGAGAGAGAGAGAGAGAATATTCCGGTGCGGACAGTGGACTCTATGACTGTGGTCAAGATACTTAGTTCCCTGAGTCTCAGGTGATCATCTACACAGTGATAACAAACGGGGAACATAGACTCGCCAAACATCAAGAGCACAGAGTGGCACCTAGTAGGCCGTCAGATGGCAGCGACAAATAGCAAGGAGGCTCTCCTGCCGTTGGGCACCATTGCTCATTAGAAATAACTGCCTAGCCTCAACTATCAAGCAGCCGGGGGATTCAGAGACTCCTGAGAAAAGTATTGATCCACTAACGACCCGCCTAAATCACTAGAAAGCCATCTGCAAACAAAACGCCCTTGAGAAATCATCAGTTGTCACTGGCTCCTTAACCTTCATGGCCACTGGGGTTAGACAGCGAACTTCATTCCCTAATGTTGTGGTGTCCCAACCCCCCCACCCCCAACCCCTTCCCGAGCCACTTTGCTCGCTGGCTAACAGCTTCGGGGACAAGATGCTAACCTTCCAGACCCTCCACTTCCCAGCTAAAAGGGAATCCAGCCCAGTGCCGACCCTGGAGAGCTCCAAATCAGATTCATTTTCTCTAAATCCTAATAAATGAGAAGAAGCCAGGGTGTTTCATCTCCTGCTTATCAGCTGCGTGATCCATCTTGGGGATTCGGCTGTGAGGCCGGGAGCATGACGGTTCCTTCTCATTAGGGGGCAAATGTATCATGCTTTCCATCTCTATTCTAAGTGCCTTCTCAGCCACCCCTGCCTTGCCTCCTGTTACTCCCATCTACTCAGTGGTACATCGGCTGGCCAAGCCACGGGGTAGTAGACTCAAAGGCCTCACCTGAAAAACACCAGGCGTCCCTCCTTGAAGGCCTTACTTCATTTGTTTCCATTACAGATCCAGAACTCTGGCTGTGCCCCGGCTGCTGGTTGGAAGCTGGCAGAGGGAAGGGGCCAGGTAGAAGGCAATGAAGGCAGAGATGAAGGAAAGCAACAGTCTGACTTCAGACTCCATACATCAGGCTTTAGGGCCCTCTGTCAAATAAGAGAGCAAGGTGACCTCCCCGAGCAGACCACAGGCATCTCCCAAATTCCACAGTGCCATGATCTTCCCAGGACCCCTGTTGGTGCCTCCTGCTCTGGGACAGAAAAGGTCCCTGAAGGATCCTTTGGGGACTCCAAGTAGCTCTACAAGTGAATTCCATCAGAGCCCGGAGTCAGGGATTTGTCAGAATCACAAGCCTTTCAGAGGGCAAAAAACATAATTGGTCATTCAAAGAGGTGAGGACCGCTACAGCTCAGACCATCTGCCCTGCAGAGAGCAGGACCCAGGGATGCCCCTGAACCATCAACAGTAGCAGAGTAGAGGCACCTGGCTGGCTTAGTCAGTGGAGCATGTGACTCTTGATCTTGGGGTCGTGAGTTCGAGTTCCACATAGGGGTAGAGTTTACTTAAAAAAAAGAAAAACAAGAGAGTAGTAGAGTCTACCATAGAACTGGATTCACAGCCAAATCAGAAGGGCTCTCTCCTGTGTAAAGTCTGCTTCATGGAGGAGAATATGGTCACTTGGTCAAACCTTGACTGAAAAAGAGGCCAGCAGAGGATTCGAAAGATTGCTGAATATCTGTCTCTATCTTTTAAAGAGTTTTAAAGCAAATATGAACTACTTGCTCCTCTCAAATGAGGACCAAGAGATTAATAATTGGATATCATCACCCTAGCCCACAATTTAGTCCTTGAACATCTTCCCACTCTGCCCCCTGGAAACATTTTCCCAGCTGTGTCCTCAGTGCAACTCCTCCACATTCTCTGTCAAGAACACTTGGAGAGCCCTGGTCAACTCAAACAAAAAAAGACCACTCTTTAAAATTTAGAGGACCACTCTTTAAAATACCATGTGAATGTTGCTCAGTGTTGTCTTGGACAAGAAATTAAAGGAAGCTTGTTAAAAACCTTTGGACAGACATGACACCAAACCACAGAAGGAGAGGGAAAACAAATACACTAGACTTCATCAAAATTGAACACTTTGGTGCTTCCAAATGCACCATCAAGAAGGTGAAAAGACAGCGCACAGAACTTAGAGACTATTTGTGAATTAACATCTGGTGAAGGACTAGTATCCAAAATATATAGAGAACTCCTACAACTCAACAGTGAAGAACAGAAATAATTCAAGGAGAAGATGAGCAAAGGATTTGAGTAGGCATTTTTTCCCAAAGACAAACTACAAATGGTGAATAAATATGTGAAAACATGCTCAACACCATCAGTCATTAGGGAAGAGTAAATCCAAGCCACAATAAGATATTGCTTCACATCCACTAGCACAGCTGTAATCAAAAAGATGGATAGTGCTAAGTGCTGGTGAAGGTGTGGAGAAATAAACTGCTCATAAACTGTTGACAGGAATGTAAAATGGTGCAGTTGCCTTGGAAAGTAGTCCAGCAGGTCCTCACAAAGTTAAACATACAGTTACCTTAGGACACCGCGCTTCCACCTGTAGGGATATACCCAGGAGAACTTGAAATATATCCACACAAAAACTCATATGCATATAAGATTCATGACATCATTATTCTTAAGAGCCCAAAAGGGGCAACAACCAAAATATTCATGAATTAGTAAGTAAACAAAATGGAATGTTATTCGGCCATAAGAAGGAACACAGTGTTACACACTATGGCATAGATGAACCTTGAAGACTGTATGCTAAGTGAAGGCAGCCAAGCACAAAGGCCACAGGTGGTAGGATTCCATTTATATGAATTGTCCAGAATAAATGAATCCATAGAGACAGAAAATAGATTAGTGGTTGCCAAGGGCTGGGGAGAAGGGAGATTGGGAGTGGCTTCTAATGGGTATGAGGTTTCTTTCTGGGGTGATGACAATGTACTAAAGCTAGATGGTTGTTGTTGTTGCATAACTTTGAGAATGTAATCACTAAAAATCACTGAACTGTTTGATTTGGGACGGTGAATTTTATGGTATATAACGTTTATCTCAAATTAAGAAAACAAACTCTTTTGGCAGTGATTACAGGGATCACCTTTGAGAAGGGTACACCCACTAACTTTAGCTAATCCAGAGAAGGCAAAGGGAGCTGCTGTCCCCCTGAGTGGGTGTGGCGCTTACCAGAGCTGGTAAGGAAGAGGCTGGTGGATTGAGGGGGAGGGAGGTTGATGCTACTGACTTCCCAGATAAGTGGTCCAATCATAAATGAGTCAGGCCTATTGTCTTTATTTTTTTTAATGTTTATTAATTTTTGAGAGACAGAGAGAGACAGGGTGTGAGTGGGGGAGGGGCGAGGGGAGAGGGTACACACAGAATCCGAAGCAGGCTCCAGGCTCTAAGCTGGTCACACAGAGCCCATTGTGGGGCTCAAACTCACAGCTAGGAGATCATGGCCTGAGCCAAAGTCGGACACTCAACCAACTGAGCCACCCAGGGGCCCCAAGCCTGTTGTCTTTAAAGGCAAAGGAAACTCCTTCTGCTTCTAACTAAAATAAGCCCCAGTGAGCTCAAGGTAGATGAACAAATGCTTCTGTGTCCTTTAAAGGTTCAGGCACTGAGAGCCTCCGTGAGCATCAGTTTCATCCATGACACATGCTAAGGTCTGAAAGTCAGGAACCCTGGGTGATGGACCCAGTTTTGACTTTGCTAGCTGTCATATAACTCAAGTCATATAACTGTTTTGGATCTCAGCTTCCTTCCTCAAAAGTGAAGACATGAGAATAATGGATTTCCAAGATCCTTCTAGCCTTAGAATTCCAGGATTCTGTGACAAAATTCCCAGAGCAAGTGATACTGCTTCTGTTTACTGGAGTCTTGTTTTTTGAAATCAGGCTTTGATCATGAATCTTATCACGGTATGTCCATTATATTCCTCTTTCCTATTCAACCTGAGCCAGAGGTTTGCCTCGCCAGAGTCCTGACTCCCCACAAGACCTAGAAGGAGGTGAAGCTCTTGGTAGATGTTTAATGAATATTTATTAGACAGTGGGTTGTAATGTTCTTTGGGATCCAAGTTAATGATCTGGTGTACACCTCTGTGCAGTTATGGAAAGACTGGCCACCCTGTACGTTGAGAAGTAGGAAGCATTGTTGGTCTGAGATTGGACCCCAACATTTTTGTACCCTTGGTAATTCCAGAGGTGGACACAGGATTGTTCTGTGGGAGAGTTTATGATGCAGAGATTAGGTAAGACCTTCCTTGCTGTGCTGAGGGAATGGGGTCACCTGGCAACACACACGTTAGACAAGATGCTAAGACGTCTTCTTCATGTTGAAGGCTAATGTACAGGGCTCTCTTTGTAGGAACTTATGATATTAACTGACTTTGAAAACCCAACTTTGTCTTAAAAGGGGTATTCAGTGAGGCCTTTGGACCAGAGGTTGGGCAAGACAGAACCTTAAGAAGGAGCTTCTTGCCCAGGAAGAAAATCTAGCTCTTGCAATATGGCGGCAGGGTGTGTGTGGAAGTGGGGCGGGGTGGCAGGTGTAGCCTCCCTTGTGAAGCGGATGGACTGCTGGTTTCTAGGTGGACAGATCCTATTTTTTGGTGTGAGGTCTTCCTCTTTAGTGTATATCTTGTAGTCAATATCAACCTTGACGCAACCCTTGTTCACCATTGCTGTGTGGTCTTGGCTTTCTTATGAGGAACCATGAGATGGATCCTTGCTTCCTTTTTGGGCAGGGACTTAAAAGAAAGTGTGTTTCCCCATGATGGCTCTCGCGGCCGGAAGAGATCTAGCTCTGGAACCCCAGGAGGTGCACAGGAACAAAGCAAGAAGTATCTGGAGTGGAATGGAGGTGTACTCTACAGAAAAAGGGGAAGTAAAAAGGTGATGGATGGTGCTACGGAGGCAGCCCCACAGTGGATCTTCCACAGCTCCGGGAGGGCCACCCCCTGTAACTGGCTTTTGAACAGAAAGCAATGGCATATAGAGCTACTTAGGAGCTATGTGCTGGAGACGGGGAGCCTACCCTTCCTGCAGCTCTGAGTCCTGGACATCCCACTGGGGGCTGGAAGCCGCAGCCCCAGTGTCCAGGTCCAAAGGCACCCTGCCACCCTGGTTGTCGCTCTGGAGCACTGCCAGGTGGAGTCTGAAGGCGTGTCTGACCGGACCCGCGTAGCCTGGGTCTCCGTCATGGAGCCTTACCCACAGTGCCCTGTGTCAGTCTGCACAGACCTAGCCCTTGGCAAGCCTTAAGAACACCCCAGAATGTGACGGTTCCATTTCAAGCCTGCGAAAGGCTCAGTTCCCATAAAGGTGCTAAGTTTTATAGTGGTGCCTTCTGTGTTCTCAGGGAAGCTTCTGGATAAAGTCATGTATGTAATCCTGCTGTCATCTAACATCCAAGAGAGCTTAATTCCAAACCCAGTAAACAAAATGGCAGCACAGAGACAAGACACAGCCGCGATTCCAGATGCGGCTTGTGGGAATGGGGCATCCTTCCTACGAGCCACTCTTGTCTGTGTGATATAATCTCAGCGGTGCCCCACCCCAAAACATTCTCCTCACTGAATTTTGAACTTGTGCCATTGGCAACGTTTTCTTCTGGGTAAAACCCTCCCTGTGTTGAAACAAGAAATACTCCTGGGAGGTCTCTCTTGTTGATGTAAATGTGTGCTTCAGTGGGGGAAGAGGGGCTGTAAGTAGGGGCATTTGCAAACGGGCCTAAGCTGCAGGAAGAAAAGGCCGAAAAGACAGAATTCATCCCTGTCATAATTTTGCTAAGAGCTGCTTTCAGACCTAGCATGCATTTCTCTGATGTGTAGGGACAGTGATAAACATGGTTTCATTCCCAGCTGGCAAAGAGGGGCTCAAGAAGGAATTTGGAGATAGCACGTCATGCCCATTCAAATGGGCGCCTGGGTGGCTCATTCGGTTCAGCGTCCGACCTCAGCTCAGGTCACGATCTCACAGTTCATGAGTCGAGCCCTGGTCAGCACAGAACCAACTTGGGTCTTCTATCTCCCTCTGTCTGCCCTTCCCATGCTCTCTCTCTCTTTCAAATAAACATAAAAGAAAAAGAATGGTACATATACATATGGATGTGGAATGTCAGAGCATGTGTGCCCTGCTGGTGAGAATGTACGATGGTGCAGCCGCCATGGAAAACAGTAGAGCGGGTCCTCAAATAGTGAAAAAATGGAATTGCCATACGACCCACCAAACAAGTCCCTTCGTGGGTATATGCCCAAAGGTACTGAAGGCAGGCACTGGAACAGATATGTGTACACCCATGTTCATCACAGCATGATTCACACTCCAGCCCAAAGGTCAAAACAACTCAAATGTCCACTGATGAATAGATGGGTAAACAAAATATGGTCTACACAGGCAATGGAATGTTATTCAGCTGCAAAAGGAAGGAAACTCTGACGCGTGCTACGACATGGATGAACCCTTAAAGACATTATATTAAGTGACATAAGCCATCCACAAAAGGACAAATATTGTGTGATTCCACTTTTATGAGGTATTATGATAGTTGAATTCTTAGGGACGGGAAATAGAATAGTGGTTACCAGGGAGGAGGGAAGAATAGGAACTTATCGTTTGATGGGTACAAAGCTTTAGTAGAAAAGATAAAAAGTCCTGGAGGTGGATGGTAGTGATGTTTGCATAGCGGTGTGAATATATTTAGTGTCACTGAGCTGCACACTTTGAATGGTTAAAATGGCTAATTTTACATCATGTATGTTTTACTACATCCACACTTTTTTTTTAAGGAAAGAGAAAAATTCAGTAGCTGAAAAGTAGGCTTCCCTTCCCTTTCCTCTGGAGATACAGTTATAATCAGGGTTCTAATTAGAGCAGAAAGTGTGTCAGTTAGAATAGGCTGGGCTACTGCTAGGTAACAAGCATCCCCCCAGATTTCTCACTCGTGCTGTGCATTTATCATGGGTGTCCAGGGAATTTCTCTTATCCTACTCATTTTGGGACTCCAGCTGATGCAGCAGCACATGCCAGAAGGAAAAGGATGTCTGAAGCGTCTTGCACAAATAAGTAAATGCTTTGGCTTGAACATTACATGTGACATTTCCACTCAAAACTCTTTGGCCGGAATTCATCACATCGTTCTACCTAAGGCTGGGAAGTCCAATGACTGTTTTCTCTGAAAGTGGAGATTCAGAAGTCTTCGGCAAACACTACCAGTGATTTCTTTAAAAGCACACAGACTAGGGGTGCCTGGGTGGCTCAGTCAGTTGAGCACCTGACTTTTTAAAAAATTTGTTGATGTTTATTTATTTTTGACATAGAGACAGAGAGAGAGAAAGAGCATGAGTGGGGGAGGGGCAGAGAGAGAGGGAGACACAGAATTGGAAGTAGGCTCCAGGCTCTGAGCTGTCAGCACAGAACCTGACGTGGAGCTCGAACTCATGAACGGGGAGATCATGACCTGGGCTGCAGTTGGACACTCAACTGACTGAGCCACCCAGGTGTCCCAAGTGCCTGACTCTTGATTTTAGCTCAGGTCATGATCCCAGGGTCGTGGGACTGAGCCTTGAGTTGGGCTCTGTGCTGAGTGTGGAGCCTGCTTCAGATTCTCTCTCTCCCTCTCTCTGCCCTCTCCCCTACTCCCTCCCTCTCAAAAAATTAAAAAAATAAATAAATAAAGTAGACTAGTCCAGGGGAAACAATGCCCCCCATTGCTCTTGAAATTGAAAACATCCTTTTGATATGCAGCCATTGACCTGGTCACATCATTCATCTGATCTCTCATCCACCCCACAAACCTCTTCTGCGAGTCTGTTATATGGGCAGGACCTCCTTTGTGGGCCTGATCACTTCTTACCGTCGCAGATGGTTTCTGGTTCCAAGGAGAGGCTCCGTGGCCAAGTCACCAAGGCCTAATTCCACAGAGGGGTGGGTGATATTTGGTGGCCAATCCTCTCCCCTCAATCAGCGGGCGGGGGCTTCTTCGGGTCTCTCGTCCCTTCTTGCCACACAAGATGCTCTCCAGCTATTTCCTATGACGACCGAGGCAGCCAAGCTCTGAGGGGCCACTGGTTACCCAGAGAGGGTGAATCTCTCTGCACCGGCCCCGGGAGCCTGCCCCACCGGACAGGGTAGAAGACCCCCATCTAGCAGACTTCTGTTTGGACTCTTGAGCAAGCACTAAGCTGGGACAGCACACCTCTGGCTTCCCAGGATGGCGGTAGCGCCTGGGCTCATGTCTTGCCTCCGCCAGGTACACAGAGACCAGTAGGTCCAAGCATGCATTTCATCCCCATCTTTCCCTGTACAGTCTCTCATCTCTTGCATTTCCCTCTCTCAGCTCATTCCCCTGTGTGTTTGGGCCTGGGGGGCTTCCTTCTATTGCAGATGAGCCCCTCCCCCCAACATTCATTCATTTATTCTGTAAATGTCTTCTCTGTGTCAGGCACTGTTCTAGGTGCCGGAGACGAACAAGTGACCAAAACAGACAAACGTCCTTGCCTCTGTGGAACTACTGCCATAATCCACATGAGAAGGTGGTGGCTGGCCCTGGGGCGCAGCACTGGAGTGACGGGGAGTACCCAGACTGTGGAGGCATTGGACAGACCCCACTATTCTTCTGGACTCTCCTTCACCTGCATTTTTTAAAGTGTATTTATTTTGAGAGAGCAGGGGTGCAGAGAGAGGAGGGAGAGAGAGAATCCCAAGCAGGGCTGCCCTGCCAGCTGGAGCCGGACATGGGGATCGAACTCCTGAACCACAAGCTCATGGCTTGAGCTGAAGTCAAGAGTTGGGTGCTCGACCGACTGAGCCACCCAGGCACCCCCTCCACCTTGCCTTAAATCAAAACCTTCTCCATAATGATTCGCTTTCGACAAATGTCCTAGTGTACTGCTGCTCTCAGCAAATGGCTGCCCACTCCCTCACGGAGAAAATGGAGGCCATCGGATGTAAACATCCCCGGCTCCGATGGTGCCACCTTCACGTCACCTTTGTGGCCACTCCAGCCTCCGCTG
Source organism: Proteles cristata cristata (assembly GCA_017311185.1). Lineage (NCBI taxonomy): Eukaryota > Metazoa > Chordata > Mammalia > Carnivora > Hyaenidae > Proteles > Proteles cristata. Next base: position 557,617 of record JAESUZ010005539.1, on the reverse strand, counting down.
AAGCATTCAACCCAATTGTTCAACCCAATTCCCTCCCTTTCAGAACCAAGTCTTCTTCCAGCATCTTCGAGCTGGTCTGAATTCTTCAACCTCATGCTGCCTACTGTACTCTCCCTTCATCCCTCTAAACATGTTCAAGATGATTCTCCTTTAAAAATCAGGATGTAGACTATTAAAAAGGTAGACTGTCAGCTCAGTTTGGGAAGCACGGGTTGTCCACTGGCTGGTGATAAGGTGTATGCAGACACTGTGCGGAGGGGAAGGAGAGCTGGAACCTTCTCTCACATCATTCACCAAGATAAATGCAAGATGAATTACAGACTTGAAGGTATAAACAGAAAACAAGACAAAAGGGGGTGGGGGCGGAGAATGGGAAAGCTTCCAGGACTGAAGTAAGAAACAAGAATGGAGAATATTGACAGATGTGACTATTTAAGAATTCAAATGCTTATTTATGATGAAATAAACCATCTATGAAAAGAGATGCCATAAAAACACTCAAAAAAGAAAAAAGACTGGAAAGTCATATTTGTGACTTATACAAGACAGGGATAATACCCAAAATATACAAAGAGCTCCCACAAATGAGTAAAACAAGGACTGAATTTTTTTTTAATGACAAAGGATAGGAATAGGCAATACATAGGACAGAAAATATTAAACACGGCCAGTATGCATATGACATAAGCTTAAAAATATGGCCCCTTCTTTTCTTCCTTTCTAATACAGGTTATTGAGACAGTGAAATGGTCTACCTATTGCAGCCACTTTGTCGGCACTCTTTAAAAATTTTTTTTTAATTTTTTAATGCTTGTTTATTTATTTTTAAAAATTTTAATGTTTATTTATTTTGAGAGAAAGAGCACAGAGAGAGGAGAGGGGCAGAGAGAGGAGTCTGAAGCAGGCTCCGGGCTCGGAGCTGCCAGCACAGAGCTGGATGTAGGGCTTGAACTCGTAAACCCTGAGATCACGACTGAGCCAGAGTCAGATGCTTAACTGACTGAGCCATTCAGGCACCCCGATGTTTATTTATTTTGAGGGAGAGGGAGAATGCAAAGTGGGGGAGGGGCAGAGAGAGAAGGAGAGAGAGAATTCCAAGCAGGTTCCAAAGTGTGAGCGCAGAGCCTGACTCTGGGCTCGAACTCACAACCTGTGAGATCATGACTCGAGCTAAAACAACAGTCAGACGCTTAACTGCCTGAATCACCCAGGAGGCCTCGTCTTCACTCTTCGTAATTCATCGCAATCAAGCCTTGACTCTAAAATTGCTAAAACCCCTCTGGCAAAGGCACTGATGGAAGCTACTTACCCTCTGGAAAGACTGGGTGTATTTGGAAAACAAGAAGTGTCCTCTGACTGGACGCCGGGGCTCGGTGGGGGTGAGGGTGAAGAGGAGGGGGATGCAGGGGTGGGAGTGAGACAGGGGCTCTGGGACCGAGGGCCGTGGGCCAAAACGTTTATTCTTTTAGAGGAAGCTAGCTGTGGTCACTGCCGTGGGTGACAGGCTAGAAGGGCCGAATCGGAAGCTGAAGGACCCATGGGATAGCTGTTGTCATTGTCCCAGTGGAAATAACAGGAGCGGGAAGAGGGAGGTGACAAACTGAGAAAGGACCGGACACGCGGGGGAGGGCAGTGACGCGGCTGCCACTCTAGACCAGAGCAGGAGAGTGAGCAGCGAGGCTGCCTCCGAGCGGTGCAGCTGAGTCACGCCCAGGACGGGGCTCCAGGCCCGAGGACGCTTCTCAGAGACCCTCATCCATTTGCAGGGACCTCCTATCAATGCCACGATTGTTTTTAGGGTTTTGAAGAAAGCGAGAGTTGGCACCGAGTAGGCTGGTTTTTCCGAGGCTCTCCCCGCCCATATACTAACTACAAGAAGTGAAAACCCAGATGCCTGAAAGGGGCGTTTGGGAAGATTTCTGACCAAAAAATAAATCCAAATGGGCCATCTGATGCCCTTTTGAAAACAAGCCTCTCAGTATTTCACAGGGTCCCTCTTCCCCCAAACACGATCTCGATAAGCCACCGTCTTCTCCATGTCCCCACCCTCCGTAGGAAGTGATCACCCAAGCCCCCTGTCTTTTCTGCAGCCTGAATCCAGTGAATTTCATTCAGATGGTAGTGGTGCTGGCACTGGATTCCTCCCTACCCACCCCCCCTTACCAGCGGGGAGCCCTCCTAAAAGAACAATGGATTTATAATACGAGCAAAACAAAGGAGTCGGGAATGAACCGCTCTTGGAAATAAGTAGGTCAACACGCGATCAATTTCCCAAATTTAACATTATGTTTGAAAAATGCACCTTTAATACAGGAATCTGCCTCAGCCCCGTGGGGGGTAAAGCATGTAAAGTTGAGGCTCCTGAGAGGCTGCTTTATCAGGTAGCCTGAAGTTTACCCTGGAGGTTAAGCAATAAAATGGAAACAAAAAATAATTTAACAGTTTTGCAGTTAGTTTAACCCTGCAACTGCTCCTTAAATGGCTTTCACCTTCCTGGAACTTGCCGTGCTCATAAAGCTCCGAGATGCATTTCAAAGCTATGAATTTGCTAAATAGAACTTCATTTCCTCTTCTTATTAGAGGTAATTAAATTTATTAGACGCCAGTAAAAGCCTTGTAAACAGAAAATATGAATGCTTATAAAAGTCTGCCCTCTCTTTTCAGCCTGATAATTAAGATGCGACGAGAAAGCAGCTAATAACAGCTCATAATTTATGAGGTGCCATTCAACCCCGAATCTGAGACATATTGTGGAGGTATTAAACACTGAAGTGAAAATAATACCCCCTGAAACGCATTATTTATTAAATACATAACCACTCAGAGAAGTAAACACATCACACACTGAACTTGCTATTTCTGATGGAAACAGTATCTACACAGCGTCTGCAGCTTTGGCTACATTACCCATCAAGTCAAGTTCTTAAATCAAAGTCACAACTTATTTAAATGCAAACTGCCCGTGGCGGCCCGGCAAGCCCCAAATTTCCTCTAGACATGCACCTTGATGTCAGTTTTCAAAGACCGAGTCACTGTGAGGCTCCTGCATTATTGTTGTTTTTAACATTCGTGGAAGAAAAGGAATGTCCCCGCAGCAAGCGTTAGAGAAAGAGAAACCGGAGAGAAGACGAGGAAAAGATTCTACAGAGAATGGCAAGAAGCATAAAGAAATGAAAACATTTCCTTCCTTGCAGCACAGATGAACTTAACACCACCTGCTGAGGCGATGCCCACCCCCCACTCCCTGGCCTTATCTGACCTCAAGTGGAACCCTTCTACCTCAGTTTAAGAGTGTACATTATCTCTTTATCAACAGTCCAGGCTGAAACCTGTACTTTAGAATAAATGGTGGTGGAAATCTTAAATACCCGATGTCATCAGTTCAAAGACGCCCGTGATTATAAGGTGCTCCATTATTTTATGTGTCACTACAAAAGAAAATATAGGACACTGCCAATGAGACCGTGACATGCATTCACCACTGTAAGATGCATCCTGATGTCAGGGACAGTAAAACTGGAGAAAAAAAAAAGCATTTTAGAATCCACACTATACAGTCTATAAAATTAGACGGGGGTAAAGATAACAGCCTTAAAACCGTTATCCTGGTTATGGTATGTGAGTTATAGCTGAATAAAACCGTCATGAAAAAATGTTATTCTGGACTTAAGGTTGAAAAGCTGAAAACATAATTATATAGAAGGTGGCCAAGAGAGGCCTCACTTGAAGGTGACAGTCGAGGAAGAATGTGAGAAGGTGAGGTTGCTGCATGGATATCTGGGAGAAAAGACTTCCAGTAGAGCAAAGAGCAAGTGCAAAGGCCCTGTGGTGGGTGAGTCCTTGGGGCAGGGAAGCCAGAATGAATGGTGCAGAGAGAGATGGCAGGGGCTGAGAATAGGGGGGTGTTGGGGTCATAGGAGATGAGATCAGAGAGGTGAGAATACATATAAAATTTTCCTCTGGTTGGGGTGCCTGGATGGCTCAGTCGGGGAAGCGTCCGACTTCGTCTCAGATCATGATCTTGCAGCTTGTGAGTTCAAGCCCTGCATCAGGCCCTGTGCTGACAACTCGGGGTCTGGAGCCTGCTTCGGATTCTGTGTCTTCCTCTCTCTCTGCCCCCACCCCTCAAAAATAAATAAATATTTTTTAAAAAGTTTCCTCTAGTTTTCTGTGAAGTTGAACACAAATATTAAAATATTCTTTAACAAAATTTGGGGAGGTGGTGGTGGCGTTCTCCATCCATTTCACTCCAAAACCCTACCGGAGTAGCTTCTAGAATCATTTAAGAATCGATGTGCCTCAGCATCTCTGCTATCTTAACAGGTGATCCTTCGCCAAGACCGCCCCCTTCCCACGAAGACTTGCTTGAAAGCTGTTCACTCGTCCAGTTGGTTCGGAAGGGACCCGTTCATCCGACTGCCTCCAAGCTACGAAGGGCATGGACTGCTTTCAATCTGCGGGGTTCACCAGACAGTGCCTTGAGTTTTCATCAGAGATCAGAAGTTGCCCCTTTTTAGACAACAATGCTCATGAAACAGCTGCCGCCACACCCCAAGTTACCACCCAGCACCGGAGAGCGAAGTTTCTCATTTGAAAAGCTAGCTTTTCTCTGTTTTGAGCAATTGCTATGAGCCTCGCGCTATGCTAAAAGCTTTGTGTACTTTCTCTCTGTCTGTTTGAACCCTCAGACAGCCCTATGTCATAGGCGCGATTAGCAGTCCCATTTAAAAGAAGAGGAGTTGGAGCACAGAGAGGTTAAGCAATTTACCCATGGTCACATGGTGTGTGTGTGTATGTAGGGAAGATGGGCTGGGATGGGCACCGGGTCAGATCTACCCCAAAGCTCAGGTGTCTAACCCACTCTGCTACAGTGCCCTGGTCTCACATGGTAGTGGCTGCAAGTCACTCTGATTCCTGCCTTTTCAGACCCGGTATCTTTTATGCAGGGTAGGGGGGAGAGCCTAGGCGGGATTGTAAATGGTGCTAGGGTCAAGCTGGGGGTGACGGAGGCTAAGGGCTCCAGCTCTGGAGCCAGACTGCCTGGGTTTGAATCCTGTCTCTGCCAGCTACTAGCTGTGTCGTCTCGGGCAAGTTCTTTGGCCTCTCTGTGCCTAAATGTCCTCACCTGGAAAAACGGAATGTGACTACCACATGGGGTTGCTGCGATAATGCTGTGACATAATTTCCATCCACAGGGTTCAAAGGGCACTCAGGAGCACAGTCGAGGCCAGCGTCTCCCCCAAGCCATTTCAGATTACTGACGGTCACAATGTCATGCCAGTGAATGGGGAGATGGGCTCCTCCTGGCAGGATTCACAGGGATACGGCAGCAACGCGAGGGGGAATTGGTTCCCGCAAGGTGGGCTTTGTCCTGAGGTACAGGGAGCGAGCTTTGTGCGTCAGGAGTTGAGTCCCTTCTTACGAGGGGGTCTGTGCATGAAATCATGTACAACTGCTCCTCAGGGACCCCTAGGAAGTTGCCATGTTGGAAAATGGCACACTGTCTTTTATTTTGTCTTTTCGTTTAACATGTTTTCTTTCTATTTTGTTTTAAGGAAGCTCTGGATCCAGCATGGGGATTGAATTCACAACCCTGAGATCAAGAGTCCCATGCTCTACCAACTGAGCTAGCCAGGTGCCCCTGTTTAACCTAAAAAAATTTTTTTTATGTTTATTTATTTTTGAGACAGAGAGAAAGAGAGAGACAGAGTGCGAGTCGGGGAGGGGCAGAGAGCTATCAGCACAGAGCCTGACTCGGGGCTCGAACCCACAAACCATGAGATCATGACCTGAGCTGTAGTTGGACGCTTAACTGACTGAGACAGCCAGGTGCCCCGTTTAACTTTTTATTTTGTTATAATTATAGATTCACAAGAAGTTGCAAAAACAAAACAAAACAAAAAACACGTACAGGGAGCACCAGCCAGTTTTCCCAGATTGCCACATCTTGTAGAACTGATCCACGACATCAAAACCAAGAAACGGACAGTGCTCAATCCATTGAGCGGATTCCAAATTCGCAGGTGTGTGTGTGTGTGTGTGTGTGTGTGTATATACAGTTCTCTACAGTGGTATCATATGTGTGGGTTCATGCGACCCTCATCATGATACCACGAGGCTCCCTCACGCTGCTGCTGAGAAATCACTTATTTCCATCCCTCACTTCTGGCCCCCACCTACCTGCTCTCCAGCGCAATACTCCAGTTAGCTCAGGAAGGCTATATAATCAAGTGGATTATTTATTTTTTACACATTTCCAGCATATAAATGAGACTGGACTTTTTTGCTCAGTATAAATCCCCTGAGATCCATCCACATTGCTGTGTGTATCGACAGCCTGTTGCTTTTTCACTGCCTAGTAGTATTCCATGGCACGGATGAACTGATGTTTATTCACTCACCCAAGGCTGTTTTCATTTGAGGGCCATTATGAATAAAGCTCCTATAAATGTGTGTATAGATTTTGTGTGAACAGAGATTTCCTTTCTCGGGGACAGATGGTCAAGAGTGCAATTGCTGGGTCATGGGCTAATCATATGTTTAGTTTTACGAGAAATTGCCCAAGTATTTTTCAGAGCGGCTGTACCTTTTTATATTCCCACCAGCAATCGATAAGGGACACTGGCTCCTCCACATCCTTGCCAGCAGGAGGTGTTACCACTACTTTGAAAATGACAGCCACTGGGGCGCCTGGGTGGCTCAGTTGGTTAAGCGTCCAACCTCAGCTCAGGTCATGATCTCCTGGTACGTGGGTTCGAGCCCGAGTCGGGCTCTGTGCTGTCAGCATGGAGCCTACTTTGGATCCTCTGTCTCCCTCTGTCTCTGCCCTGTGTCATCCTCCCCACCCCCAGATCTCTCTCTTTATCAAAATGAATAAACATTAAAAAATGACAGCCATGTCATAGACATGTAGGGCTACCTCTTCTGGTCTCATCCTGTCTTTCTCTAGTGGCAGGTGATACTGGCCATCTTTTCATGGGCTTCTTTGCCACTTGTATGTCCTCTTTGCACAGCTTTTCCTCCACTGCTAAGACACACTGTAGTTTTAGTGTTGAGCACCAGATGTAACAGCTGGCTTGTGACGCAAGCCATGTGGTAACTTCTGGAACGAGGGAACAGAGAGTCTGGTCCCGTCTCCCCACACTCCAGGCTGTGTACTCACTGTGTGTGATTTGGGGGTGGAATCAGTAGGCTGTTGGGTCCTTATGTTTGTGTGTGTGTTTGCTGCGCGCACATAAATGACTTAAATGTTTGCGATGTGACGGCTGGGTCTTCATAGACCTGTGATCCCAGGCAGTGGGATCTGACGTTGTCTTGCCGACCCAAGGCCAGTGCCCAAGTCCATGCCCGCAGAGGTCTTCCAGCCCTCCCCCAGCCTCCACTGGCCAAGGCCGTTTTGTTGTTTGTGATTTTGTGCTCTGGAGCTGTGGTGATCCCTCCACTGAGGGCCCTGCTGCTTGGAGAAGGCCTGTCTGCTCCTTTCTTGCGCTGCTTCTCTGCTGCCGTTGAATCCCAGACAGAACGGAGGCCTCTTGTCGACCGCTACCGACAAGCCCCAGGCACCAGCTCAGATGCCTTGGCTACCATGTCAGCGCCTCCTTGATCAAATGTCTCTTGGGCACACTAACTGTGTTGGTCAACTTCTCCCTGGCCCAACCCATTCTCAGCCCCATCTTCTCGCCTGCCGCTAAGTTCCACTGCGCTCATGGCCAGAGCACCTAGCATACATCACCAGTACCCAAAAGGATTCAGGATGTTGTACAAAGAAGATGAACAAAGAAGAGAAGCAAGTTTTAGGAGGTGAAGTAGGAGAGAGAAATTAGGGGCAGATTTCGAGAAGCCTTGTAAGCTGGTGCCGGAACATCCTAGTAGAGACCTGATGTGTCATTGGATTAATTTTGCTCTAACAACCAGCCACCAAATACTTCTCGAGTCCCTCTTACGTGTCAGCGAAAAGTTCGCTGGATGGATAGCTAATAAATATTAACTGATTTGGGGGTAGGAAGCATCAGTCTGGGTTTTACAGGATGTACTAAAATGGAAGCAAAGATTGGATGCTATGAGTTCTGTGCCCTCTACTATTTGATAGTCCAATATGGAAGCCAAATCTGACAGGTAAAGTTATATTTGTAAACTGGCTGGTGACGGGACAAGCAAAAATGATCCACACAGAATGACTTATAAGCGACTCAAGGTATTCAGGTGGGGAGAGAGGCAGTGTAGACATGAAGACCCGAGGCACGCTTGGCGAGCCCGGACAGCACACGCACAGTGCAGAGGCTTTCAGGAGGCAAAATGAACTGAGCAACACATCAAGGGATGCAGAGAGGGGAGCCTGGGTGGCTTAGTTGGTCAAGCGTCTGACTTCCCCTTAGGTCATGGTCTCGCGGTTCGTGGGTTTGGGCCCCGCGTCGGGCTCTGTGCTGACTGCCGGCTCAGAGCCTGGAGCCTGTTTCAGTCTGTGACTCCCTCTCTCTCTGACCCTCCCCTGCTCACGCTGTCTCATTCTCTCTCTCCTAGAAATAAATAAAACACTAAAAAAAAAGAAAAAGGATGCAGAGAAAATGAACGGACACTTTGCAACTTCGTTATAGCTACACCGCCTGAACCGAACGTAAAGGAGCGCTTTGGAATTCCTTAACAGAAACTCTAAGAGCCAGAGGGTCCTGGGTACAAGTTAACCACAGAAGCAGCAGCCGTGTTCTACCGACCCTTTACTAGAAGTTAGAGAACATAGACGAGCCCTCCCCCCACCCACGTTGGGAAAAACCTGAACAAAGAGGGGTCTTGGCATGAGTGGTGGCCACTCCTGTCTGCCACGGGAGCGCGAAAGCACCCATAGACGATACAGAAGCAGAAGTATGGCCGCGAACCATGCAACTTTATTTTATAAAAACAAGTGATGGGCCGGATTTGGCCATAGGCTGTACTTTGCTGACTCCTGCTCTAGATTTTACTATTGTGACTTTTGCCTGACCCGTGTGTTTGGGGTGAAGAATATCGGCCTGATTTTAATATCCTGCACCATAAATTCCAATGGCCTGCTTGGGGACTTAACCCCCCCCCCAAATTTTGTGGACCTTTGTGGCCCAAGGGAAAAAGAATTAATGGCACCCAAGCTATTTTCTAGACTAACAGAATTCTTCTCTGGGCTGGATTTGGAGGGGTAGCCTGTCCTTGTTCCTGTGAGCCATCTTGAACCATCTTCTTCTTCAACAGACTTTAAGTGTATTTGAGAGGTGGATCCAAGAATGCCCATAGTCTTCCTGTGTCTTAATACACGCCAGGCACTTGCAATCCAAGTCCTATAATTCACCTTCAGTAACTCAATTTCTCCCATCTGGGCTTTAACTGTAAGATGGGTGTGATGTGCAAAAATTTCTCTTTGGGAGACAGGCCTTTGCAAATGTGGTAACTCTTGCTTCCATGGCCAAACTGCTACCTTATTCTCAGGCTCTGTGTTAAAATGAGCAAGGGGGCTGAGACCAGGAACGCTCATTAGGAACAGGGCTTTGAAGACAGGGACCTGGTGATCCCAGCACAGAGTGGTGTTTAGGAAGGGATCAATGAGCGTTAGAAGAATCCATTTCGGCTAAGGCTGAGAAAAGGAGCCAACGCTACCAAGTGTTGGCAATATGGTGGCCAAAGGCAGGCCTGGGGCCTTGGCCAGCCTCCCCGCCTACCTCTTCCACCCTCAGCCCTACACCCTCCTCTCGTTGTGCCGCAGCGCAGGGGCCCCTGACACAGCCACACTTCTGCTGTTTTGCGTGGGCAGCGTTTCGCTGGCCCGTGGCTGTCAAATTCACTTCGACTTTGGCCTCAGCTCGGGCTTCATGCTTTCAGAAAAATTTCCCCCACCGCCCTTCACTTGAGGTCCTTGGCAGGGATGCCGCTCTCATTCTGCACGCACAACTCACTTAATGGGCACAAAGAAATGGGAGAAAGCTCAGGAAAAAAAAACACATACAAAAAACCCCAACCCTACCCAGCCGAAACCTTGGGAAATCTAACAGGGCCTGCATTTCTTTAAAAACTATACACAGACATTTCTGGTCGAAGTGAAACCATGCTCCTCACAGGGGACTGGAGACAGCGAATGAAGCCTTAGTCATACACAGTTAGTTTCAAACTTATGTTACTGCTCACAGGGAGAAATCAATGTACAGTATATTAAAAACAATCGCCGCGGCCCTTCAGTGATCCAATAGTTTAGCTTTGAATGCATTCAAGCTAATGGGGGCTTTAATGGCTTCTGACAGATCATTCCATTGATCAAGAGGCATGTATGAAATACGCTGCCTATGAAAACTCTGTTTTGATTTGGAGGAGAAAAAAAAAAAAGCCTAAACGTCCATGGTAAACAGGACTTGATTGTTCACATGTTCACCGAGGGGCCGCTCCGCCTGACCCTGGTCGGGAGCAGAGGAGGGAAGGACAGTGGGAATCCTATATACCTGGCCTCCGTTTTCCCGCCTCTAATCAAGGCATAATCAACTGGAAATCTTTGTCTGAAGCGTTGGGGGATGGGGGCAGGAAGGTGAGCAGAGGTCCAGTTTTACTCTGTTGGATGAGTTACGAGCGGTAGCCTTCTTTAGCTGCGCTGAGGAATGGACTCGGCCCTTCCGGGGCCCTGGGGCTGCTCGGTTGACTGTGAGAGCTCCAGCGTGACAGACGGGATCCCCCCCCTTTGGAAGGATGAGCAGGGTTTCCGGCCAGTGGCGACGGTTTTGCAAAGAAACCAAGGGAAGAATGCACACACCGCTGTCCGGGTGTGGGCCCCAGGGGGGCACATACCTCTCCGCAGCTGTGGGCATTTCCCCAGGGTGCGCAGGGGTCCGGAAAACTTTCCAAAGGGGCCCTGGCCCTACGCTTGGGCAGAAGGTGTTTACATTCCCCTGTGTTCCGGTTGCCTGTTGGGGCCTCGCCTGGGAGCCATAGGCAGCTCCTGCCTCACACTTTGCCTCCCCTGATGGGAAGTAAGGAAAATCCTATACGCCAATCTTGCCGTTGCCCATCAAAATCCAACGGGTCTCACCAAATAAATACTCATAATCTTGCTTCCTTGCATCTGCATAGGGCTTCAGCGTTTAGAAGCGTTTCCACTGCCTTCTCCATTGGGGCAGGCCCGGCAGCGGTGAGGACCTTCTCCTGGGGGGTCTTGTTCAGCTCGCAGACCCTCTCCCTGCCCCGGAAGCTGGGAAGGGCAAGCAGGAAGCCTTTGAAAGCGGCCCCACTCAGGGCATGCTAATCGGTGGCCTTTATTTAATCATTGATACCTAGCAAGTCTGTGAAAGGGGCTTCCCGCGGACAATCACTAAGGGAGCAGGTCAGAATCGTCCTCAAGCACAGGATCCAGAACAACTCGGCTTTTCCTAAATTTCCGGTAGAACGGCCTTGACCTTTGCATCCCCAACCACGGCAGGCACAGAGCTGTCCTAGGCCAGCATTTCCCATCTCTCAGCAGGAAGCTACCGCACTTACCAGATTAAAAAGCAACAGGGAAACCTTGGCTCTCGAAGCACTTCATTTGTATTGGGGCCATGTTTAGCGAGTGGCTTTTGTAAAATTGATGAATTTTGTCTAAAGGCAAGTGCAGACAGGCAAACAGATCTCTAGCCGCTGTGATCCATTTAGCTTGACACACGTGTGCAGAGCAACTACTTTACCTCGATTCTTTCACGACTGATGAAAAGTAAACGCGGGCCAAGTCATGCACTGCATCATTGGAAAAGAATCACTGAATCTAATGCTGGAAGTTAATTAATGCTCCCCTCCCCTCGAAATAGACTGACCCTGCTGTTCAGACATTCAGAGTCAATAAACAATTGTTGTACACAGATCATCCATTAGAAGGTGATGGCAAGAATTTTTTTAAAGCAAACCTCAAATGGCAGCGGGTGACCTCATCCTGGTGGAGAAATGAGAGTACCGAAGAGTCATTTTTCATAGCATCTCATTTATAAAAAGTTCCATGCCATCTGCCTAGAAACAAACAAACAAACACACACACAAGCCAGGAGCTGTGAGGCACAAAGGGGAGAATATAAATGGTAACGGATAATTCCGGCACAAGGTACGAGACATGACGTGAATCACTTAACACACACGGCCGTGGTGATGGAAAGGTCCAGTGAGCTGGACGTTACTGTCATCCCTGTTACAGAAACAACGACTGGGTGGGGTGCCCGGGTGGCTCAGTCGGTTAAGCGTCCGACTTTGGCTCAGGTCATGATCTCATGGTTTGTGGGTTTGAGCCCTGCGTCGGGCTCTGTGCTGACAGCTCAGAGCCTGGAGGCTGCTTCAGATTCTGGGTCTCCCTCTCTCTCTGACCCTCTCCTGCTCATGCTCTCTCTCTCAGAAATAAATAAAACATTAAAAAAAATAAATTAAAAAAAAAAAGAAACGACTGGGACACAGAGGTTGAGTGATTTGCCCACATCACAAAGCAACAACTGTTATCAGAGGAAACTGGGAGAATAACCTTGTAGCTCACACTTCACTGAAGACATGCAGACGGAGAGCCTTTTCGATGCCACTCCTCCAACATCCCAACGACCTCAGGTGGGAGATACGCTATTGTTATTCCCATTTTGTGGACAGGGAAACAGAGGTTTGAACGGAAGGTAGCCTTAAGTCACACCCAGCACCAGGATTCAAACTGAGTGGGGTGGTCTGCAGCCAGAAGCCTCTATGGGCACCCAGGAATCACAAGGGTAGCTGATCAATGGTAGTGGGATGAATAGATCAGGGGCGCAGAGGGGACCAGTTTTCAATCATGGGAGGAGGGGCTGGGCTCATTATCTGGGAGGACATCTTGCCTCCAAATGGTACGGAGAGCATAAGGGTTGGGACTGTCCTGTGCCGACGGGGTGGGGGTGGGGGTATCATTTCCCCGACAGCCTCCGAAGCCGGCCTCAGCCTCCGGGACCCAGCCGCAGGTGGCCCTGTCCTGCAGGAAGTCATTACTAGTGCTTTTCCCCTTCCCCACCCCGGCCTCTAAAGCTGCCCGGCTTTCCGGCAGCGACCATCGCCACCGTTACAACACTCCTGGGCCTTTCCTCCCCTTTATGGTTGTCAAATTGATTTCACCACTGGGGTACCTACGGCTCTCAATGAGACTTAATTAAAAATACCATTTAATCACAAAGTAACAAAGGCACACTGGATAAATGGCATTACCACTTCAGCACGTCCTGATCCGCTCTCTCCTCTCCGGCTCAATCTGTTTGGATGAGAATTGCCTTTTCAAATAAGAATCCCCCCCCCCCCCAATCTTCCATGCACTTGCCTCTGACAGATCTCCAAAATAAACAGTATTTAGCGTGGCATGGATCCAAATGTATGCAATTTGCCCAGTGGTAAAATCAGCCCTAACTAGAGCAGGGTAAGGGAAAAAGAAACTAACAACCAGAAACCAAGGAAAAAAACAACAGTTGCATTCGAAAGTACCCTCTCCTGAAATGTGGAAAACCTTGTGCTGAATGCAGGGTGTCCATTAAATAGGACCTATGGAATCTCATTTCTGGCATCCCTCGATTCCGTGGGTGATGAATCCAGAAGCTTATTACTAAAATTGTGTCACAAGCGATGCCATGACCCCCGCTTTTTCTGTCTAGTGCTCCCCCTCCTGGGTGGGAGGCTGCGGAGGGGCCGCAGTGCGGGAGCTGTTTGCAGGGAGGCAGCAGGGCGAGGCGCCCCCCACGCACTCGGAGAGTCTGCAGGACACCTGTCCCCTCTTGAGATCTCGGCCCCCGGTGTAGGAGACCCTGTTAGAAAGCGATACCTTTGGGCAGCCCCTCGGCTAGCTCAGAGACACTGTAGACTGGCCAGGGCCATCATCTCAAAGCGCAAGAATATCACCGTACGTTGTCCCGGCGCAGAACCCCTGGGGTGTTTCTTGGGGCCCTTGGGACCAAATCTACACGCACTCTAGCTGCCTCTCTCACTCCTACATTTTCCTGCCTCAGGGTCTTCGTGACTGCTGTTCCTTTTCCTGGAAAGCTCCCCCCACCCATGTCCTTGACCTCCTAATCGAAGCCGGCTCTCATCAGTCCCCAGCACCCAGTGGGTTCCCTTCCCGGCACTTCTGACTATCTTGTTATCTTTCTGCTGGTTTACTGTCCGTCTCCTCTTTATGAGTTCCTGTTTTGGTCACTGCACATCCCTGGCACTCAGCATGGGGGCTGGCACAGAGGAGGCTTTGGAAGGCAGGGACATGTCCTTGGATGCCCAGGGCTCATTGCCGCCGTCGAGCTGTGGTGGGTGGTCAAGAAAGGTTTGTGGGGGAAAGCTTGAAGGGAGAGGGGCTCAGGAGCACCTTAGTGCACAGGGAGCTCACCGGATCACTTGCCTCAAGACTGATGGGCGCCGGGGGTGGGGAAGCTGGGCAGGAAGCACGTGGGGACAGCTCACTGAGGTCCCAGGGCCAGGCTGCCTACTCCCTCGACCACACACATGGCCCGAGGTCCCAGGAACATCCTTCCCTAGCTCTCAGGGGAGAAACATGCCTTCCCTTGGCCTTGCAGGAACTCAACTGATGGCCAGTGCCCGCTGCAACCCACTTTTATCGTCTCTCACCGTCCTTCCTTCTACCCACCCGAACCCCCCCCGGCAGGGGGTACATGATTCTCAAACACGCAGAGCTCATGCTTGCTCAAAGCCATCGTTCCTTCTGCGAAAACAAGATCTCACCTTTTGGGTTCACTTGTGGGTAGTGGCTTCTCCAACCTTGGCTGACCCCGCCTGGAGGCCTTCGAGAACTGTCTCTACCCACTAACCCCACCCAAGCCAAGGAAGCGGGCCCAGCCACCAGCGTGCAAGGAGAAAAGAGCAGAGCGCCTCCCTCGGGTTCTTATCTTCTCCTTTTAATAGTTTTATTGTTTACGAATGTTTTATGATGTACACGACATATTACTACAAGTAGTTCACAAATAGAGCTCAATAGTAATCACACATATTGGGGTTAAGCACTAAACACGATTATCTATTTCTACGGCAGGGGCGCAAGCAAGTGGGTTTGGAGACTGCTGACAGGAAGGGGTCGGGTTTAGGAAAAATGAATCCCGCCGTAAGAGCGAGAAGACGCTACTTAGCTCATTGCCATGCCAGGATGGAGGTCTCGGACGGCCAGATGTTCGGAATTCTACAGAGAATACATACGCTTTTATTTTAGATGAAATCTCCCAAGGTCTAAACACTGGCACCTAATGAGACTGAACACAGAACAAGCACTGGGACTAAATAAGACGGGAGGTGCCCGGGCTGTGACTTCTATGTGCCCCACGCTCCTTACCGCCACGACTTCATTTAGCCTCGACATCCGCCCTCTGAGGTGGCACCTCCTGTCTCGTCTGCTGATGAGGGACTCAGGACTGAGAGAACAGAGTCTCCAGCTGATGAAACCCTGGCTTCTCTGGGTAACACGGCCTTTCAGGGGTTAACTCTGCAGATGTGAACTCTACCTTGAATCAGGGGGCGTCTAATGGCAGGATGGAGTTTGGTTCTCTGTGTGCCTCAAAATGGGCCACACAGCCTTTCAGCTTCCAAACTACTGCTGTAAGCTGCTATGAGAGAAGGCAATGGGCTGGGGCGAGGGGCTGACTCCTTTCGTGATTTCCGGGTCACCGAAGGGCAGGAGCCAAGCCAAAAAGGGACAAATCTAGTACAAAGGGCGTGGGGAGGAGGGGACAACGTCTATATCAGGTCAGCTTTGCTGACGCGTAAGAATACGAGTATTTACTGGGTATCTAACTACCTGTCAGAATGCGTTCCATGCCTGTAGCTAGGCTATTCCACTTCATCTTCACCTCATGAGTTGGGTGCCTTTAGCAACTCCATTATACGGATGAGGACACTGAGGCAGGTGACATGCCAAAGGGCATGAAGCCAGAGCGTGTTTGGATCCAGGCACTCTAAAACCAGAGCCCAGGTTTTAATCTCTTCCGTCTATCGCCGTGCTGATGCGCCGATGTCACCAGGAGGGGGTCCTGGGGCTCCGCAGGCCTCAACGCACCACCTGGCCTTATGTACGAATGGGGCAAATTCTAGAAAAATGCATATGCAGGCCAAACCCATGAAGCAATACAAACAGGGCGGTGTCTCTTTCATTAGATCAGGGAAACTTCCTCACGACAGATGTCAAGTGTATTTTAATTTTCGACACCTCTTCATTCCTGGGGGCAGATACAAAACTCCTAAGTTGGGCTTTTATGTGGGTCTGTCTCACAGAAGGGCAAGTGGCTACTCTTTAGTGACTCGTTCCGCCCACAGGGCAGGAACTACAGACAATGGAGAGGAGACTCTCCTGCTCTCAAACTTTTTATCGAAGTGTGACCCGACGGAACTTTCTAAAACGATGAAAATGTCCTGCATCTGCGCTGCCCGATACACTAGTCACCAGTCACATGCGGCTGTGAAGCACTTGACACATGGCTAGTGCAGCCAGGGAGCTGAATTTTTAATTAGGACTGAAACTGAATTTAAGAAGCCACACCCAGCTAGCGGCTACCATATTGGACAGCATGGCCTCTAGAAGGTGTTGTGAGAAACTGAGGGGAACAGATCTAGGTTCTGTGCTCCCCCGAATGACTTTAGAATCTTTTACTCTACAGTCTCTGAAAAGGCTTGGGAAGGTGGAAAGTAGGTTGGGCTCTGTCACAGGCTGGGCTCACAACTGTCACCTTGGCCCTTGGGAGATGAATGGCTCACCTTAAAAATCCAAGTAGGGAAATAGTATTACGGGGGTGGGTTTTCGTTTCATACCAAATCAGATTATAACACTTGTGTCGTTTTTAAACATTTTAATATTCATGGGCTCCATTCCCTACTCTTTCCAACCGGGACCCAGGATCTACAATCTAAAGGCCAAGTCTACCCATATACTGCGATGTCCGAGCCCATGACGTGGCTGGAGGAAGGAAGTCAAAACTATCTTTTCTTCCTCCACCTAAGACTTGTGCTCCCTCTAGGGTTTTGCTTCCAGAAGCAGACCTCGGAGCTCTGAAACAATGTCTGTGAGATCAAATGGCAGAGGCATCGAGGGGTCATCCTTTTCCCAATATGGCCGACACTCTGGCTTCTGACCCACGGGTAGAGTCCGGGCAATTCGGGACTGGCACCTGGAAGAGTAGGAAGAACAGGAATTAATCCACGGGAAGAAATTCCTGGAAGACCCAAACTCATGTGCGGTTTGGAACGACACTGCCCAACATTCCGGATATAACCCTCTGTGGTGGTGGTGGTGACAATGTGAAAGAATGAGTTCACCAGGCAGCAAGCAGGTGCTTTTAAGATGGAAGAACTGTTCTTCATGGTACTGGAACTTCTTTTTCATGTTTCAATTACTGCTTTGTATCATCTCCAGTGGCTTCCACAGAAGCCAGTCACCCAGGAAAGTTTAGTTACTCTGCCTTTATTTATTTATTTTTTAAATATTTTATTTATTTTTGAGAGAAAGAGAGACAGTGTGGGCAGGGGAGGGTCAGAGACAGAGGGAGACACAGAATCCGAAACAGGCTCCAGGCTCTGAGTTAGCTGTCATCACAGAGACCGACGCGGGGCTCGAACCCACAAACCATGAGATCATGACCTGAGCCAAAGTCAGACGCTCAACCGACTGAGCCACCCAGGTGCCCCAGTTACTCTGTTTTTAAAATAGTGAATTATTTTTTTCATTATCTCAACCATTATTTAAAGTGTGTGATTAAGCCATTATCAGATTTAAATGTTTGTGGGATTTCAATGTATTACTAGATTACTGGGAAAGATTAAATTGAATTTACTGCATTAAAACGTCCAAGAATAGATTAAACAATATTACAGGCTGGGATTGACTTTGGAGATTCTAGAGATTTACAAGTGTCCCAGCCTGCTGTTCTCAGGAAAAGGCACTCCAAGGAGAGACCCGATTTATAAGGATATATGCAAATAGAGGTTAATAATCATTTCCACTGATGAATAGGTGGGGAAAACTTCCACAAAATTAAATTAAAAGGCTAGCAAGAGTTACTCCCTAAGGAAAACACTTAAATCACGGTTTTTATTAAATGGATTATTCATCAATAGTAGAGAAATTAATTATCACATGCAACTAAATTATAGCCTTGTAGGGGGGAAAAAAAAAGTTGAGGCAACACCATCGCCACCCTGGCAGGCATCTACCTCTCGGAAAGACCGGCTTATTTAAAATTGGTCTGG
This sequence comes from Proteles cristata cristata, assembly GCA_017311185.1. Lineage (NCBI taxonomy): Eukaryota > Metazoa > Chordata > Mammalia > Carnivora > Hyaenidae > Proteles > Proteles cristata. The sequence goes on along the minus strand of JAESUZ010005539.1, from coordinate 539,422 downwards.
GAAAGCTCAGTGGCTTTGGCTTTATTCGTCTGCAAAACGAGGATCAGAGAGAATGAAACACAAATCGCAACAAGAAATGAAGAGTTTCCCAACTGTGTTGGAGCGCAGGGCAGTGTAAGCGTATATACCCAAAAGGAAATACGGTGAGTCCGCTTGAAAGAGCCGCATGGGTTCTTCCCCACCCCCACTGTCTCTGCAGTGTTCTCTAAATCAATTAAAAAGTGGTCCTTACCCACGATTTGTCTTCCGTGTAGGGCCAGCTATGAAGAGATCAAAGAATGGAATCTCCTTGGCCCTCCCTACTTCCCAGCGTGATGGCAGAGAAGGTTCCTAACTAAAAGACATCTTCTTCTCTGGGGAGTTATTAATGGTGAGGGGATCCCCACGGGAAAGCATACTTCAACTTTACACCTATTTTCTCGTGTGGTTAATTGCTATACCGGCATCCTATGCACTCAATCCGTCGTACATTACACGTAACATTCCAATATATCTTCGGCTCTCCGCATCAGACCCTGATAATAGCGTCTGTTAACATGCACTAAGTACTATTATGTAGCACATCACTTCATAAATAATAAGATTAGCTGACCTCAGGGCCCCAAGAAGAGTAATGTGTTTAAATGTTCTCATTATTTATTTAAAACAAGAATTAAAGCAACAGAAGCTGCTTTTGACAATCCTCTTAGCATAAATATTAAACTGTTTGCACCGATAAGCCCCACACAGCACTGAAGAACAGAGGGTGCGTTCTGCAGACTACTTAATAATAGGTGTTTGACACTCGGCCGCTTGCTGTCGTGGTTCTGAGGGTGCGTCTCTGTAGTTCCAGAGATAGTCTCTAAATCACATGAAAGGCATGGAGGGGAATTAATATTCAGGAGAAGCTGCGACTAATTACAAAGGAACTCGGCAAAGCTTTTTAAATTGTGCTTTCTCTCTGCTTCAGAATCACAGAGTAATGCTCAATTTACTAGGTAGGGAAAGTTATTCCAAATTGAGCATTTCAGACTCTCAGCGGATAAATTATCTGTGAGCACATTATCCTGGCTGGCAGATTAAAGGGCTATGATAAGTGTCGATCCACCTAGAATATCATAAGGTTTGTGAAAAGTCAATAGCAATGCTTTTTCACCTGTCAAATGGGTTTGCCCCCTCACTTTGAGAAAGTATTGCAAATATTCAATCCTCTGCTGCAGAGGTTTGCTTCTGCCGTGTTCTAGAAGCTTCCCACCAGCTTTTCTTCTGGGGAAAGGTGCTCTGTGATTTTCTGCGACCAAAAGCCTGCCTGGTGTGAATGCCAGTTCCTTTCCATCCAGGTCCTGAGAGGCTAGGTGCTCTGTGCACTCACTGCCTCCCTCTGGGCCAGAGGTAGAAACCTTTGTTGGGTTTCTTTACGGTCATAAATCAGATTTTTCCAGGTTGCTTTGAAACTCCCTTTAAGACCAATGCTCCTGGACAATTTCCAAAAGGCGGTGACGGGGCCCAGCAGAGGGCTTGCTGTTTTGGCTGATGCATTTGCCTCCAGGAAGGACGGCTGTGGCCACCTCAAGTCATACTGTCCGATTCAACACCGTGCCAGACGGTGGAACTCTCTGAAGAAGAGAGTGAGAATCGCGTGAAGGCATGGCCGCGTTTCTGTTTTAACTTCTCTTGCTCAAATCACTCATTCTGCCTCTTTCGGGCTCATCTCCTGAGATGGGGCAGGAGGGAGGTTGAAGCGCCGTGGTTAACGGTGAGTGAGTGAGTGATGATGATGATGATGATGATGATGGGAATACTAGTACTTACTTCAGGGGCTGTTGTAAAGGTTAAATCAATTAGTACCTGCGGAGTGCTCAGAACACTTTCGGGCATGGGGCTCCTGGGTGGCTTAGTCAGTTAAGCGTCCGACTTTCGCTTAGGTCATGATCTCACGGTTCGTGGGTTCGAGCCCTGCGTCGGGCTCTGTGCTGACTGCCAGCTCAGAGCCTGGAGCCTGTTTCAGTCTGTGACTCCCTCTCTCTCTGACCCTCCCCTGCTAACGCTGTCTCTCTCTCTCTCTCTCTCCTAGAAATAAATAAAACATTAAAAAAAAAAAAAAAAAAAAGAACACTTCCGGGCATGCAGTAAGCACTCAGCAGATATTAAATATTATCACTGCCATTACTTCCATGATGAGCCCTAGTGAAGGATAGGTGATAAAGTCAAGTGTGGAATTACCTGTGGTCCCTGTGGCTATCCCCTCTCTTCATACCAACTGAGTGGGTGGCCTCTGGACTGGCTCTTTCTAGCAGCTCTGGAGGTATGGAAGGAGCTCTTTTTGGCTTGAATCAAACTGAGCCTGTGGCTGAATCCTATCACAGTGTGATACTCCAGGACCCTGAAGCATAAGCAGTCTAGCTTTCCAGGAACGGGCTAGAACGCTCAGATTCGGGATGGCTCAACAGTTATTCCCGAAGATCAAGAATTAATATAAGGTGCTGTTGTCGGACTCTCTGAGTGGCGGCTGTTCCGGATTGACTCGGCATTTATGGAAAAGAAAGTCAGATTGTTGCTTAGCACACGTACTCTATGGTTCTGTGCGAAAGAAAGGGGCCCCAAGTTCTCTTAGGAAGTGCTGACCTTCATGAACACTTGCAGTCTGTGTCTATCCCTACCTCCCCCACCAAGAAGACTGGACTTTTCCTGCAGGGAACCCGCCCCTTCCCCGTGCTTGACCATGTGGTTTGGGGGGATTGGGTTCATCTCTACAGCCGGGGGAGAGCCTTGACTGACTGCCTAATGAGTACACCACACTCTCCCAGCCACGGGAAGAGGCTTAGGGGGAAGCACATGATCCAATCCAGGGCAAGAGTGGGGCACTAGCCCAGGGACTGGTGGGGGGTCTGCGGAAAAAGCCTGTCTTATGTCCTGTGAACCATCAGGGTGCACCATCTGGGACCGCCACGGTCATTTGGTTACATGCAGCAAGGGGCTGGCTCCTGGGGGATAGTGTTCATAGCTGGATCAAGCCTCACCTGAAGTCTGTGCTTAGATTTTTTTCAGGTTCACAATTTGTTATTGAGTTACGTCTTCCTGTCACTTGCAGCCAAAGAGTCCCAGCTGATATGTGGGCCATGCTCCCTACCTGTCAGTTGCTCCCCTCCCCCTCCCCCGCGACATTTTACTACACCCTCTGTTGCCACGGGCCTGTCTGCCAAGGGGACATGGACGATCTTGCCTCCAAACTGAGATGCGGCTGACACAGTGTGGTGCATGGAGGGACTGTCCGGGTATGAAGGCAGGAAAACGCTGGCTTTTGCTTTGGGTTCAAATGATATTTCTATTTGAGGCAAACTTCTCTGCAGAAAACAAGGGTGCGCTGGTGTCATCCAAATAGGTCCCTGCACGCAGACAAGCCAGCTTCAATGGCCACAGCTGGGTGACTTTTCTCAAGGAGGTTAAAAGAAAACTTCCCTACACTCCGGGCTCCCAAGGAGAGTAGATCATTCCAGACCCACCCAAACAGTAAGAAGGTGGTCTTTTCCGCTTTCAACCTTGTCCTCTCTATTCCCATCCTAAAGCAAATCCTATTTTATTTATTTAAATTTTAAATGTTTATTTATTTATTTATTTATTTTGAGAGAGAGAGAGAGAAAGAGAGAAGAGAAGAGACTCTCAGGCAGGCTCTGCGCTGTCAGCATGGAGCCCGATGTGGGGCTTGATCCTGTGAACCATGAGATCACGACTGGAGCTGAAACCAAGAGTTGGATGCTTAACTGGTTGAGCCACTGAGGCATGCCAAGCAAATCCCATTTTTAATGCTTCCTGGTGAGCAAATAAACTTGGATCTACCCAGAAGCCCCTGGCCCCTTTCATGAAGCATTACAAGGGAGCAAAGGAAAATAACACCCACGGCATCTCTCTTTCCCTCTCAAATGCACTTTATTTATTTTTAAAATATTTTTTACTTATTTCTAGGAGACAGAGAGAGAGACAGCATGAGCAGGGGAGGGTCAGAGAGAGAGGGAGACACAGATTCTGAAACAGGCTCCAGGCTCCGAGCTGGCAGTCAGCACAGAGCCCAATGCAGGGCTCGAACTCATAAAGCGCAAGATCATGACCTAAGCGAAAGTCAGAGGCTTAACCGACTAAGCCACCCAGGCGCCTCTCAAATGCACTTTATTTTGATTCCAAGGACTCTATGAGCCACACCCAAAACCTCTTGCTACTGAGGAATGGTTCTCCGTGAATGACCCGGGGACATCACTGGAAGCCAGCGAACAGTGTTGGCTGGTGGGGTTGGGGGGTAGAGGGGGTGGAGGGGTAGCAGCCCCTTCTCTTCCCACAGGTGTAACTCATACAGGGCCTCAGCAATGCTGATTTCCCCCAGGGCCAAACTTACATCTGGGTGACTGGGATTGCAGCTACATTAGCGAGCACTGGTCACCGTGCTAAAATTAACCACTTTAGCTAAAGTGTGTGTTAATTATGGGTATGCAAGCAGTCAATAAAAGGTTAATGCAAAAGTCAAAGGATAAATTTCTTCCCTTATTGCATCACTTCACAGACTAAATGACTAACATTATACTTTGTGTTTTTAATCAATAGGTTTTACAGTAATGTGCTGGCCATTGATTTTAAGAAAACATACACGGTCTTCCTCCCTGTCCCTAAATTTTGCAACAAATAAAGAAGGACAGGTAACATTTACATAACTCTTGGTGACATGATGAAGATTTCAGGAGAAATAGTTCTTGCTAGAAGATTCAGCAAGAGAAGCCCACTTACAAAAATACACACACAAAGAAAACAACCAAAAAACCAAAAAGTCAAAAAACCAAAAAAACCAAAAAGCCAAAAAACCAAAAAACCAAAAAACCCCACCCCAGAACTTGATGGGGAAATATTACTAGCCACACACTGCGGAGCAGACAAGAAAAATAAACTCCTAGGAGGGAATCTTTTAGTGGGAAGCAAGACAGCAACTCCTGATTAAAATATTTACATTTTGTATATTGTTTAAATGTCCAAAAGACTCTTAAACCATAGCACTGTTTTAATTTGATTTTTACAAACTGAGACAGGGAGGTGGGTATTTGATCCCCATTGTGAGGGCTGCCTCACCCACAGTTAACTGATAGGAAGTGAAAGAGCGAGGCCTGGGCCAGGCCTGGGTATCTGGCCCCTTCGAATCTGGCCCCTTCGACTACATTCCACTGTTGTCATGCATTTCCATGGGGACGAAAAGAGCCCTGTCCCCTGACCACTTAGCTGTTCTTGACAAATTTACATAGTTAGGAGATTCCAAACCATTTCAGGGGGAAAGGAGGAGCAAAAATTTTTTTTCCTTCAAGTTCTAGAAGAACTATTATTACAGCAAATGATTGACAAAACTTCTTTTTCATTCTACTGACTTTGAGTTCTGGCATAAGCATCTATAAAATCTACAGAAATGAAAGATATGTGTTCATCTTCTAAGAGCATAAACTACTTTTATCATAAACTACTGATTATGCTCCTGGGAGAAATCTCTCAACCTGTTAGTTTCCTTAGATGTTACATGAAGCTAGTGCTTCTCTGTTTCACTGGGTTATGTGAAGATAAAACCAAATATGTATACAAAAGCCCTTTAAAATAGGTAAACTATCACACAGATGTATAATTATGCCTCAGTCTTCCTTTTCTCTATGTATAGATACAGGTCCTATTTATTTATTTTATTTTATTTTATTTTACTTTACTTTATTTTATTTTAATTTTAATTTTATTTTAATTTCAGAGAGAGAGAGAGTGTGAGCTGGGGAGAGGGGCAGAGGGAGAGAGGAACTTAAGCAGGTCCCCACCCTGTGCAGAGCCCAGCGCAGGGCTCCATCTCATGACCATGAGATCATGACCTGAGCCAAAATCAAGAGTCGTACACTTAACTCACTGGGCCATCCAAGAGCCCCAAAATACAGGTCCTATTTAAAAAATACAACTGATTATTCAATGCTGGCTAGAGGTGCTTGTAACGCTTACAAATAAAAATGAAAGAAATCATACTTCTAAAGGTGAGACTAATTTAAAGTAGCAACTTCAGAGGCGCCTGGATGGCCCAGTCGGTTGAGCATCCGACTTCGGCTCATGGTCCGACATCATGGCCATGATCTCATGGCCCGTGAGTTCGAGCCTCACGCTGGTCTCTGTGCTGACAGCTCAGAGCCTGGAGCCTGCTTCCGATTCTGTGTCTCCCTCTCTCTCTGCCCCTCCCCCTGCTCGTGCTTGCTCTCTCTCTCTCTCACTCGGTCTCTCTCTCTCTCAAAAATAAATAATAAACATTAAAAAGAAATTTAAACTAACAACTTTACCAGGAAATAGCCAGTGACTAAAAAAGTACACTTCTCTTCAAGTCAGAGTTTTTTTTTTCCAGACTTGTAATTTACAACGAGGAGTTGACAGTCATTCTGGCTGATGTTAAACAGGACTCTGTCATAGGGTAACAGCCGCATCAGAATGCATTCCCTCAGCGGACATAAGCCAGCACGGAGGGTTCACATCAAATCTACATTTAACCTGCAAAACCCAGTGGCCCGGATCAGCATGAAAATAGCGGGAAGTAACGATGTAATTGGACAACAATTTCCTCTACGGCCTTTTATGCTTTGGAGGGAGCAGGAGACCAACACAGGTCCGAAAGTTCTCCGTTCTTCCCCTTGTCTCTGGGACCAAGAGCACTGTGGCGTCTTGGCATCCAGGGTGATTCCCATGTCTAAACAGAAGTATTCCTCATATACCATACAGCCTAAATCCTGGACAGTTCCTTATGTGCAACTTCAGGGATTTCCAAACATGATTCTCACTCTCAGGGATATCTACCTGAAACACTACATTTCAAATCTCACCTTGAGTAAGAGGCCACCCCACTGTATTGTTTTTCTTGGTCTCACCATGCTTGGCTCCAAATCATCTGTCTTCATCATGAGAAGAATATGCAGTCCAGTTTATAATAAGTGATGCTTTTCAAAAGAAGAGTGAGTGAGCTAACACATTTAGGATTTGCCTTCGTGGACTTTCTGTCATTGCCATCACGGCACTGTGGGCAACTCTAAAAATAAATGGCCACCCTGTCATATCTATCAAAATGGTCCACTTTGACAAAGCTGGTTTTATAAAAATCGGCTTCTTAAATCTGTAGAACTCAGCTTACCCACTGCGGAACCACCAGGCAAATCCAATTGCGAAATGAGTTTCAACAAAGGGCATGTTCACTCTCTCTTTGAAAGGCTTTTAATCTCTTGCCTCTGTACCACATGTTAATGTTTCCAGATCAGTAAAGTCAACACACATCATAATGAGGCAAAGCCAAACTTTGGCCCGTGGGTCAGCTTTTTTTCCCCCTCTCTTTTCTTTTTTTTCAGGTTGATATACCTTTTGCCTTGGTAGTATTTTTCAACCATGACCACTTGAGAAGGTAGGCTTGGTTTTACGTGTGGTTGTGTAAGAGGCAGCACAACTCATGATGTCCGCACTATCTACCCACTGGGAAGCGACGGGAACAGTACCAGCAAGGCCCGCTGCTGTAAAGGACTTGCGATCTCCACATCTGCGTGAGACTCAAAAGGCAGTTTCCATGTAAACAGTGCTTTTCATGGTTTCCCAATTCTACTACCTATGATTTCTCTGCAACGTACCATGAATAGACTATAGAGCCCATAACCATGAATATTAGGGTTTTTGGTTTTATTTTGTTAAATGAAAAAAAACATTTAGAGTTCCGACTTGGGACTCCAAGGAGAAAGTTCCTTTGATAAGGGTTCTGTCCCCCCCTCCGCCCCCCTGGTTCATGGACCCAGGGCTTCTTCCCACTCCACATCACTGCTGAGGGCTCCCCTGGCTAATGGTGGAGCTCCATCAAAGAGGGGAAGACTCTGGGGTAAGGGATAAACGTGCCTCATTAGTACCTCGGGGAGGTCAGGAGATGAAGAGAGATGGGTCAAAAGAGCCCCTTGCTGGTATAAAAATCGGGGATACTTTGTGGAGAAAGAAGGGCTCGAAGGCCATTCTGCTCTTTCCTCCAGGTCCAGGGGTACCTTTCCCTTTTCTGCTTCTACTGCTGACATCTGCCACCTCCCCCCGGGGCTTTTTCCCGGCCCATGTGATTATACTCTGCCGTCCCCACGCCTCCCTACCCCTGAGACTGCTTCTTTAAAAATTTCGGACGTTCTTGTTGCCATGGGAGAGAACTATAAAGAAATTCTATCTTGTGCCAATGGTCTTCCAGCGACAACTCCCCTCAGACTGAAGGGAGAGTAACAATGCTAATAAAAACATCACAAATTGCCAATAATAAGTACCGGGTGCCTGGCACTTCATACATCTACTTAAAGAAATATTTGTCTTCAAGACGGAAACGGAGGCCCAGAAGAGTCATAGGCTCATCCTAGACCCCACAGGGGAACAAAGGTTAGAGTCAAGACTGGGTACAAACTGCCTGACTCCAAATTCAAGCTCTTTGCATTATTCCAAAATACCAACGTCAAAAGAATCATGTTGGGTCCTTGTTAAAAAGACAGATTTCCAAAGGCATCTAGCCCCAAGTCAGACCCTCCAGTGGAGGGACTGGTCAGTCTGAATTTTTACAAGGGACTCTTCAGGTCACGCCAGTTTGGGAGAGCTGGGTGCCGCGTTGACCTGTCACAAAAGACCACAAAGATGCTAATGTGGAAGGCGGAGGGGTGCCACGAGGGTGTGTCTGGGTCCGTGATGAACTCACAGTACAGTCATGTCCATTTCAGGGGACCCCAGACCCAGACTGGCAGTGTGGCTCCCTGAGCAAGCAGCTGGTGACTCTGCGGAGTCCGGCGCACAGAGCAGGTCTCTCGGAGCCGTCCCCTTACGTCAGGGACTCCGACAGACCCGTGGAACCACTTCACATGTGAGACTGCCGCTGGGGTGTAAACCCAGGGGGCGGAGGGTTGAGAACCATTTCATCACCGGGTTCATTTGGCGGCTTGTCAGTTACATAATGCTAGTGATGAATGGGCTACCTGGACAGCTCAACGTTTAGGAGCCACTGACCTTTGATCTCTGGTCACATGATAGGGTCACCTGAAACCTGCCTGACTTCTACCTGGCCAACGGTAACAATATAAAGGTCAAATAGGGCGGACGATTATATGTATCAAGTCTGAGGCAGCTTGGCCAGGAGCTTTAAGAGAGGCCGGGTTGGGTTCCCCAGCGCACAAAGCTATGGAATCGTTGCAGAAATGCGCTCGGACAAAAGATATACGATTTCAAAGCGATCTAGAGTAACTTTCTTTGCAAGGGAATAGAATGAACTCATTATTTTTAAAAGGGCAACAATGAAAACAAACACTTTGGAAGAAAATATATTCTGCCGGTGACTCTGCCGTCAGGAGGGGGGATTCAGGCGCATGACTTAATGGGCAATACAAATGCTATCCCTGCAGCCTGGCAGAAGGTCCAATTGGATGCAATTACTGGAACAAAATCCCCACCGGCTAGTATCAAGCCCTCTTTTCTGCCAGAGAATATGGTTTCTCTGCTGTCCTGTCAGCACAGGATCCCACAAAGGGCCGTGATTGACAAAAGATAACCCTTTCCAAATTTCAGGACTTCCCTGCTGCCTGAAACTTAAGTAAAGTTTGCATGGGACCGTCTCAAACTTCAGAAAGGGTCCAGAATAACTTATGATCAGAAGCGCAAGGCAGCTGTGCTTTGTAGATGCACTATAACACTACATATAGAATATTAAATATATATATTGTATATATTTCTTCTTACAAATCTGAAGACTTTGCTTTTTGACTATTTGATTAAATTCCATATCCTCGGACTCTGACAATAACAGTCATGCAGGTAACCGATAGTTCTGAAAACGAAAGCTTAAAAGGCCAGGGTCACCGAGTTGCAGGATCTAGAAACTTCATAACCCCTGCGAGAAGCGGGCATTACAGAGCAATCTGATTTACATCAAAAGCCTGGTTTCTACAAAGGATTTTCCCCTGCAAAGTCAAAGACCGACAGACAGACTACCACCGGAGCATAATCCACTCATACTCCTGAGAGATGAGCCCAGGAAAGGACAATGGCTTACAGAATAAAAGGCCAGCTGTTCTGACTTTGGAATGCTCATTTGAGTTGTAAGCTGTGAAATAAATTTGAGTTGATGGCTCCCCCATCTGCTCACCTGTCAGTCTATCTCCACTGTACTGCTGTTTCTAGAAATACTTCCGTGTCACCCGCTTAATTGGTTTTGGGATGCCGAGAAACCTCTCCCGAGTTTATTTTAACCTTATTCCAAACATGAGGCTCACTGGGCCTTTGTTTCTCTTCTCTTCTTTAAAGAACATTCAGGGGCAGGTCAAGAGCACTCATGGTAGAAAACACACCAACGGTGTGGAGCAGTGATGCCCAGAGTTAGAAGACGGTGGGCCAAAATGAAATGCCAATTCATCAAAGACATACCAGCCTTCTGATGAGTTTCTGCTCTGCACTGGTTTATAAGGGGAGTCAAAGTCAAAGTTCTTACAACGGTCTGCAAGTTCCTTTGGGACCTATCCCCTTCCCCACGCGGCATCCTGACCCTCACGCCTTCCACCTTCACTCAGTGTTCGCTTTGTGACAGTCTGTACTGGCTTATCGGCTCCTCCTAGAACAGGCAAAGAACGCTCTCAGGGTTATCTGCTGTTTCTCCTACCTTGAAAACTCCTCCCCTAAGGACATCCATGTGGCTTGCTCCCCCATGCCATCAGGTCACTGCTCAGAGCAGTCCAATCAGTGAGGCCTCCCCTTCCCTCCAACTCCTGCCCCAGCACTCCCCATCTTCTCTCCTTGCCCTGTTTTTCTATACAACACTGGGTACCATTTAGTGTGTGTGTGTGTGTGTGTGTGTGTGTGTGTGTGTGTGTGTGTGAGAGAGAGAGAGAGAGAGAGTAAAATAAGCTCCCTGAAGACAGGGATTTCTGTCTGTTTTGCTCACTGCTGGCTCCTCTGAGCCTAGGGCAGAGTTTGGCATATTGTTGGAACCACATTAACTACAGTGAAAAGCTCACACGATTGAAAACAACTTACATCAGAACCTGACTTCTTCAGAATTTCCCTGTCACCTAACCAATGTTATAGTAACTATAGTAAAAGCACAAGGCACAATCAAAGGACGAAGAACACTGCGGCGAGCCAGTGCCGAGGACGGTACAGCAGGGAGAACACTGGTCCGGGGATTTAAGACCTAGCTCTGCCACGCCCCTACTCTGCGACCTGAAGCCAAACCTTGATGCCCTGCTCATCGGTACTCAGGTCCGGAAAGTGAAGGCTTGCATGAGACGGTCCGTAAGCCTTCTCCCATCTCTGGAACACTGGGATTTTTGCATATAAACATAGTTCACCTCCATATACCTCAGCTCATGTGACCCTCACGATGAGGGTAGGAAAGAGAGGTGTTACCCTGTTTGGGAGACAAAGGAAGCAGAGGCCTTGCTTCAGGTCACACGGCTAGTACGTCACAAAGCTGGGCCCAGAATTGAGGCCATTTGGTAGGCCAGCATTTTTCTTTTGAACTGCACTTCCTCTACTGGTAGAATTGAAAGTATTACCAGCCGCTGTTACTCCGATGCATAAACAAATTTTGCAGGCAAGTCCGAATCCCCTCAGGCCACAGATTTCCACTGGGCACACCTCTGCTCTAGCCAAATAATGCATGGGTCCTCCAAGCATGGATTCTCTTGCCTTCATTCCAAGATCTGAGGTAAGGAACCGCTCTGTTTGCTTACAGACATTTTATGACATTAACAGAATTACCCTTGGGTGCGGCTCTTCCGTCCGGGGGCACGGCGTCTATGCAACTTGGCATCAAGGCGGCTGTGCTGACAAGGCTGCTGGAATCCCAAGATGGTGGAGACATCCTAGCCGCAAACCCACAGCAAATCTCCATTTTATACCTCGAGGGACTGAAGGACACCATCTCTGCAGCCACCCTTTAGAAATTAAACATCATCTTACCCATATAAATATCTAAGCTCTTGGGTCCAGTGATGGAGAAGGGTGGTAGTGTAGCTCACTAAGCGCCTGCCTTACTGATAAAGCCCAGATTTGGGCAGAAAGAGTATTGTTACCGCTCTGTGTATTCATTCATTCATTCATTCATTCATTCATTCATTCATTCATTCTTCAACACATATTTAGGAGGTACCAGGATCTACAGATAGCAGTGAACTAGGACAAAATCCCAAGTTTCCTGGAGGTTCCATGCTGGTAGGGGAGGACAGATAATAGATGCGTGTTATCAGTTATAACGACTTTGCATTTAGCTGCTAGCAAGGGGGACTAGAAACCATGGCGGCTACAGGAGATAGAAGTTTATTTTTCTTTTGCATTAAAGGAGTTTGAGAAGGTCAGGGGACAGCAATCCAGAGACATCCAGGACCTAGACCATTCGATCGACTTTTCTGCTTCGCTGACGGCTATCATCCCTGAGCTCAGCTCATGGTCCAGGGCACTCAGGCCACCGTATCTCCAGTCCCAAGGAGCAGGAGAGGGGGCAGAGGGGTAAAATGTGCGCTTATTGCTTCTTTTTTAAGGGAGGGCAGGAAGCCACCCCCTGCCTCTAGCTCACTGGCTAGAACTCAGTCACTGGGCTGCAGAAGGGGTTGGGGCTGTAGGTTTTTAGCTGGATGCGCTGCCCTCTTCTTTGTCAAAACCAAGATTCTACACTAAGGAAGAAGGAAAGAATGGGGGCAAGATGAGAACGATTCTCTGCCACACAATGGAAGCAAACAGATCGCAAGCCCGTTTCTGCTGGAGACAAACGCTCTTGAGAGGTGGGGGAAGGGCGATCGTCATAGGGGTTGTGCTAAACATCCCTCCGGTGGGCGGAAGAGTATTTTAGGGGACAAGTCGGGCATGTTCTAAGGGACAGCAAGGGGGCTGCTGTGGCTGAGGGAGGGTGATGAAGGGAAGGGGGAGAGGGGATTGGAAGCCACTGTAAAGACTGATTCTCTTCTAAGCGAGATGGGGAAGCTGGGGAGGGCTTCATGCAGGGGTGCAACAGAATCTCGGCCCGTCCTCCGCAGAAAGCCTCTAGACTAGGCATTGGGTCATCTCATGAGTAAACTCCTCTGCTTGACCCACACACCGTGTTGGGTTGATGAAGCAAAATATCCTCCTTAAGACTCTTTCCAGGCTGACAAGCCATGTCCCACACAGGGGCTGGGAGGGGGGAGGGCTCTGAACCTGACCATCCTAATGGCTTCGATGCTTTGTTCCCCTGTGCCATGGAAGAGAAAAGAAGTAACGCTGAAGCCTCCAATATTCCTAAGTTCACCTGATGTGTATCTTCTGAACCCATCTCACAACCAACTTATGCTTCTCTTTTTCTTGGAGGCAGTATCGGGGGGTGGGGGGCGGACTGTGGACTCAGGCTGATTGGAAGTGGGGTAATCCTATATGCTGAGAGCCGCGGAAGACTGAACAGGTCTCTGAGTTAGCGCTGGATCCCCTTCTAAAGTGACTTGGTTTGAAAGGGGTTTTGAAAAATCGCACTTCAATGGAAGACGGGCCAAATGCTGAAGTCCCCCAGCCAGTGTCTGAGGCACTGTCAGCGACACCACCAGTGCCCTTCGAGCCTCGGGAGGGAAGGCTGAGCGGCTGGAGAGACTGCCTTAGGGGGTTGCAGTGCGGCCTCCAAACTTCAGGTTAACTGGGTGGGCTTATTAATTAATCATCACGACCATAACTGTCCCGCCTGGGCACCTCTGCAGGAAGATAAGCCGCTATCTATTCATTACTTAACAGTCTCGTATACTCCCTCGACCTGAATGGGTGGTCGCAAAATCTCACACTTCAGGGCTTTGAAAGCTGGGGCTGCGGTGCCTTCCCTGTCTGGGTGATCTCATTCTCCCAGCACCAGTGTTCACATGTGGGGTGACCTTGGGAAGGGCACTCAGGCAGCATGTGCTCATCTGTCAAGGTTCGAGACAGACACGGTGCCCCGGAGTCACGTCTGAGAAACACTCACGCCTGGACCAGTACCGGCCACCTCATCTCACAGCCCCCTCTGGCTCTGGGGAAGAGGGCTTTTTACCAGCGGGGAAGATGAGTGAGGCCACGTCCTTGCCACATGCCAGCTAGGGACTGGGGTGGGGGTGGGGGTGGCGCGGGAAGACTAGAGAGTGTCTTTGTGCAGGAAAGACACCCTTAGGCCCTCGCTGTGGGTCCCAGGTGCTTTCTCATTTGCCAAAACCCAGAAGGTCACGAGGAATCAAAGGACGACATCTGCTTGTGCAGGATGTCATTATAGAGGAGTCCGGGAACACGAGGCCTGTTACAAGTCACCTTTCCCGCTCCCAAAGACAGGCCGATTAATGGAGAAGTCCGGCTCCTCGCTGAGCGTTACAGGAGTGGGGGCAGCTGGGACGGGGCCAGGGCTCGGCGGTGACTCGGACAGCACAGCAAGGGCTTGACGAGCTGCTGTAACCCCTTGCCCCCACGCCCGGCCGGCCAGGGAGCCCCGCTTCTCAGCAGCCTGCTAAGCTCGAATTTACACTTTTTGGAAGCCTGGTCCTGCAGTTAAGGCCACCTGGGAGTCGGCACAGGCTACCTGACTGAGGGTCCGTTATGCTCTCCCTGCAGCACCAGCCGAGAGGTTAGCTCGAGTGAGGCCACGGCACCTGCGAGAGCTGCCTGCTGTTCCTCATTTAAATTGCACTTCCTCGCTGGAGATGGACTCGTGAAGGTTCTGGTGCCCCCGAGGCAGCCGCTGGTGAGTTACGAGGCGGGGGGTGGGGGTGGGGCTGGAAAGGTGCCACCAGCAAGCGGCCCGCCTGCGTGTGGTGTGAATGGAGCGGTGGACAGTGCAGTGGACTCACTCTGGCCCCCGACCGGTGCCACTTCTTGCAAGTGAACAGGGACAACAGCAGGGAAGGCAGTTTGCAGCGCTGCTATTTCTTTTTTTTTCTTTTTTTTTTTTTAAATGTTTTATTTATTTCTAGGAGAGAGAGAGAGAGAGACAGCGTGAGCAGGGGAGGGTCAGAGAGAGAGGGAGTCACAGACTGAAACATGCTCCAGGCTCTGAGCTGGCAGTCAGCACAGAGCCCGACGCGGGGCTCGAACCCACGAGCTGCGAGATCATGACCTAAGCGAAAGTCGGACGCTTAACCGACTAAGCTACCCAGGCGCCCCGTCAGTTTGCAGCGCTGCTATTTCTAAGGAGGAGGAGATTTTGAGTCGCCGCTCACACCACGCTGCTTCTCGTGCCACAGGGAACCACGTGAGCGGGCAAGGTCGGGGGGGTCTCCAAAGCTTCTTTACAGTTTCACCTAAAAGGGTGGACCACGTGGACAGCCTTCTGGGAGAGATTCGTTTGGGAGGCCCGGGAATGCAGACTAGAAGCATTATGTCCTTTTCCAGTTGGGTCTTGTGTGAGCACCGGGAACTATGGGTACTAACTTAAAATGATTTATAAAGTTCCTTCCCAGGAGAAAGGCTCCCTCTGGACAGGCAGGAGTGAGACTGTGAATTATTTCTCCTTATGGGCCTAGTTGGTGGAGGAAGGAGCAGATTCAACCGGAAAGAACCTGAAACTTTGCCAAGGTAATTCTTGACACCCATGACCAGCTCCTGGAGACCTCATATTTGGCAAACCTCTGTTTTTAGGAGCTAATCCTTACCTCATACTGCCTCAGGTTAAAGGCGAGCTGAACAGACTTGAGCTTAACACTTCTGCGGCAGGGTCAGGAGACTAGAATCCGGGTCTTGGGAACCTTGGTTCACTGTGGGCTTGCTTTTTTTTTTTTTTTTTTAATACATCGTAACTGTTAGCAGCAAACAGTTTTTAAGGATCTAATTTATGCCAGATGGGGTTCTCGGTGTCTTTCCTCACACAGTTCTAATAACCCTATGAGGCTGGTACGATTATTATCCCCATCTTACAGATGGGAACACTGAGGTGCTGGGTGCTTTTGTAATTTGTCCAAAATTGTCAGAGATTGTGAGTGATGTGTCCAAGATATGAATCCCCAGCACTCTGGCCCCAGGACTATGTTCCAAAACCACTACCCTCTGATGTGAACGAAACAATGTATACTCCCAGTCTGACATCTAATGATACAGAAGCATTTATATAATGAAAAACCAAGAGCCTCCCATCTAGAGTGCCCCGCTGGCTCCGTAGGGAGGGCACGTGACTCTTGACCTTGGGGTTTTAAGTTCGAGCCCGATGCTGGGTGTAGAAATTACTGGAGGAAAAAAGAAAAAGAGTCTCCCATCTAGTCCATCCCGCCCTTGGACTTGTTTCTAACGCTGCTATTTTGTGATGCATCAACTTCAGATACTATCTGGTGGCTCCCTGCAATGGGACAGGAGGCTCTGGCTTGCCGTGATTCTGCGCATGTGGGAGTGGTGTTTGTGGAGTCCCGACCCCGGACATGGCCCCCGCGGACCATGCCTCCAGCATTCACTCCCGCTCTGAGTCAGCGGGCCTGTCATTTCCTTTAAACAACCTGCAGCAGAGGTGACACTCGGACAGTTCCTTAGGAAAGTCCGACAGCCTCTGTTCTTGTGCTTTTGAGAGTCTTGAGCCTCAATGCAAGAAGGCTGGACCCTGGCTGCAGAGACCACGTGGAAAGGCCACTTGGGAAAGAGAGAGAGAGGCTTTACGGGATAGAGTCTCAGCTGAACCCAGCTTTTCTGTCCCAGCTGCTACCTGACTGTAGTGAGGCAAGGCCCCCAGTGAGGCCAGCAGAAGAAGCTTCTATCCTTGAGCCCCAGTCAATACCCAGAAAGCTGGAGCCTTCTGTGAGAAATAATAACTGGCTATTTTAAGGCATTTAGTCCTGGGGGGATTTGTCATGCAATGAATAACCGAAAATAGCGTTTTCTGTATTTTTAGCTCCTTACTTGGATCCGTCTGTAACTGTAGATGATATGCTGATGTTCTATATCTGGTTCCATTAACTTTTTTTTTATTGTGCTTAAAATACACAGAATATAAAATCCTCCATTTCAACTATTTTTAAGTATACAGTCCAGTGGTACGAATCGCATGGTGCAAACATCACCACTGTCTATTTCGAAAACGTTTCCATCATCTCAAGCAGAAACTCTGTACCCATGAAGCAATTACTCCACATTCCCCCTTTCTCCAGCACTTGGCACGTGCCCTTTCCGTCTCCATGAATTTGCCTATGCTAAACAGTTACAGAAGTGGAATGACACCGTATGTGTCCTTTTGTGCCCGGTGTATCTCCTCCGGCATACCGTTTTCAAGGTTCCTACATGTTGTAGCATATATTAGAATTCAATTCCTTTTCAAGGCCGAGTAATTCACTATATGTATATAGCACCTTTTATTTATTTATTTATCTGTCGATGGACGTTGGTGTACAAGTATCTGTGTATCTGCTTGAGTTTTGGCGTTCAGTTCTTTTGGGTATATACCCAGGAGTGGACCTGCTGGGTCAGATATTTCTACATTTAACTCTTTGAGGAACTCCAGAATTGTTTTCCGAAGGCACTGCAGGATTTTACATTTCCACCGGCAGTGTAGGAGGGTTCCAACTTTTCCGTATCGTTTCCAACGCTATTTTTTAGACACATGAATATAGCCACCCTTGTAGATGTGAAGTAGTCTGTCATTGTGGTTTTGATTTAAATTTCCCTAATGACTAATGATGCTAAACCTCTTTTCATGTACTTATTTTGCCATTTGTATATCTTCTTTGGAGAAATATATAATCAAGTCCTTTGCCCATTTTTAAATTAGGTGATCTTTTTGTTGTTGAGTTGCAGGTGCTCTTTACATATTCTGGACATGACACCTTTATCAGATACATGATTTGCAATATTTTGTCCTTATTCTCAAGGTTGTCTTCTCACTTTATTAATAATGTTCTTTGATGCACAGACACTTTTAATTTTGGAGCGGTCCAATTTATCTACTGTTTCTTTGGTTTAATTAACTTTTGGCAGAATCTCTTAGCTTTCCCTCTTATAAGGATAAGAGTACCCAACATAGGATGAAAGACTGAGCCAGATAACAGCAGGAAACAAAGTTGCAGGAGTGTGAAATACCTACTGTTTCATGCACTCAGGAAGGATAATTTCCATATATGTGCTATTTTCAAGTCAGTTGCTGGTTTTCACCAAAGCAAACCTCTACTTAACAACACTGTTAACTCAACTTTGAGTTATTCCCCAAACCTGTCAGTCATTAATGGGAACTTAATAAAAAATAGTCTAGAATCCTGAATTTACACTTACTAAGATTGGAAGTTTCCATTTTGCACTTCTATAGATGTATCTGACTGCCTATATGCCTCGTATCTTCCAGCAACGCAGAGGGAACTGGTGAGCATTTCAGCCGCTACCAAAGCCAGTCCAGAGGAAGGAAAGTATCTGAGGTCCCTCGGAGAACTTTTCATGAGACGTCCCCACCCACCAAACCTTCTGGCAAAATTATCTGATCCGTTAAAAGAATTTCCTGACACCTCCTGTGGGATTTGGAAGAGACTGAGGAATGGTTATTATATGCATGTATGCATATCCCAATCAGCAAACCATCCTCTCCATATTCAGGGATACCACTTTATAACATGAGCATTAGCCAATAAGGCAAATGGAAAATGCCACACCATGCAGAAGAATGCTATCACGATAAGGGCTTCTCTCCAATATGCAGACTGACCTTCTATACATCTCATTCTACATGACCAAAACCTGACTATACTGACAAGCTTTACTTGGGCATTTCTGACAGCTGATTATCACTTTTTCCCCTGTCAAAAACACTGAATTTACTGTGTATGGAATATCCACTTATTTGTGGGGTCCTTAGGATACCATATGCCACGTAACTGTTTTGTCCGTATCATCAGAAAGGAAGTGTGGCGTGGTAGAGGAAGATTAAAAAGTATTTTGAGCTCTTAAGTCAACATAAACATTCTCCAAACCGTATTTGTAAAAGCCAGCACACAGTTAAAATAATTGTTTGAGCTATTTCGGTTCCAAATAGATAGTGATGTTCTGTAGAACTGCTTAGAAGTTAAAACTGGAAACAACCTAAATGTCCATCACTGGGGAAATGATCCTACTCTACGGTATAGTCATACTAAGGACTTCTCTGCAACAATTAAGTAGAACAGATACAACAGATTTATATTACGGGTTCTGACATGGGAAGATTTCCAAACATATGATGTATTGAGAAACACAACCAAGTTTGGTATTGATTTGTATGAGTCTAATAGCCATTTTTGGAAATGAGAAAAGAAAACACGTATTTGTCCGCAGTACATCTATGTATCTGTAAATGCACAGAAAAACACCTAAAAGGGCAAGAAGGTCAGGGATTAGGGATAGCGGTCTAAGAGCACTTTATAAAGTCTTAATTGCTGAATCAAGTGACTGTAGTTGTCTATCACCTGTGCAATTAAAAATAGATGAAGATGCTAATTGATGGTGAAGAAAAAATACTTCAGAGCTAGGGATGTGAATCAGTTGTTATGGCATATAAGCGCCTTCAGCTCTAATTTCCTTTCTACCAGTCGGAATTCTGGGAACTCAGCAAGGAGGAAATTCTTGGCCTGGTCATTACAGGACTTTGAAGTCATCCAGGTAAAACAATTCCTTCGCATCTTAAGGGGAGGACGTGTCTACAACATTCCTCGCCGCTGTAGTAAAGGTAGGATCATCTGAGGATTGGTGTCGGGAAAGGGAGGTTTTTAACGAGCGTCTATCTCACCTTCCCCAAACTTCTGCCATCCCACCGAAAATTGAGGCCTCGCAGAGTGAAAAGAAAGGGCCGGCGACTAGACTCACTTTAAACACCTAAGCTTTATGAAACTTCTTTCAACTACATGTCTCTTAAGGAAAAACTGTCAAAGCAACAAAGATGCAAAGTGGAAACAGATGTTTTTCTACCCAAAGTGCTCTCGGGACTGGCTTCAGATATTCGTGTTTGTTTTCTAAGTAACTGGACCAGCTGACTTTCTTGTCTGCCACCACAGCCCCCGGCATGCTTCTCGGGCCCCTCCGGGTACGCAGGCTCAAACAGGCCCCGGCCAAGGCAGCCTAGCTCTCCAGCAAGCCCAGAAGACAGAGGAAGGCCTGGGGCTCTCAGACTCAACTCAGAGCTTCCGAGCCACCGGCCCCCCACCCTCCCTCTCCGGGCCCCCCAAAACAGGCCCGAGAGCCATGCTTAGCAAGCCAAGAGAGGGCGATGACATTTTATTCTCCGGCTGAGTTCGTCTTTCCCTCCCGGGGAAGGGCGGCCGGCTGGAACTCCTCTGAGATGGGAACTAGGCAACACACGTCCTCCTGCTTCGGTTCATGACCCCCTCCCCTAAGGCTTTGCTTTTAGGCACCTTAGTTGCTAAAGGCATTTAACTTTAATTCCATGTGACTTCAATTGTGTCCAAATTACTGCAAAAAGGAGGAAGACAACAAGCTGTAAATATGAAGAGAGACAGAAAATCATTGAGAATCCTGCCTTTATGAATATTTGATGAAGAAAGGTTAGATCCATAGCTGGTAAATTATAAGAAATTATGTCCATCATGTGACTCTGTCAGCAAAGGTTAATACAAATGGGTTGGGCCTTAGTTGGGATGACAACGCAGATTAAAAAAGATTTGTCCTGTCCTCACTGCAATTAGTTTTTCTCCTATTATTAGTGTAATAGAGTTGATCAGTAGGATTATGGCAACAGAACGAATGTTCAGTGAAATCATTTTGTGTCTCGGACTCGCATTGCATTTTCACAATAAATTTTTCATCTCTGCTAATCTTGCCCTTAATTGTGTGGTTGCTGTGGGCAGGATCCAATTATTAACTCTTTTGATCCTATGATGCCCTTGCCATCAAGCACGCTGATTACATGCAGACCGAGCGGGTGATCCTACGTTTTCCTGCAGCTGGATACACGGATCTCGCGGTTCGTTTAGTGTATGCAGAAAAATGGTTAGTTTTGCTCAAATAACGGCTCTAGTCAAGTGTGAAATTGTTTATAATTGTGTTATAGGATTTTGCCCAGGTTAAAGGGCTTCTTGGGGCTTCCATTATAAAGCTCGTTTCTCAGGTATTTAGGATTCATTTTCCACTCTTAAAAATTCTGAATTAGGCTTAACATTCTCTGCTCAGAGGCCTTACTGTGGATGCTGTTATTATTATTATTTTGCAAAGGGGATTAAAGTCGTCAGCCCACGTTCTTCATACCGAGGCAGAGAGTGTAATTGATGTCAAGGCCGGTAAGCTGGGATGTAGGACAAATGGCACCGGAGACCCAAGCAGCGACAGGCATAATTTACCCAAGTGGTAGTCTGGATTTCCAGGGATGCCCTTTCCAACCGAGCAGAGGAGCTTGAAGACTGAAGCCAGAGGGAGGGTGGGATGAATAACCAACAAGTAAAGAAAGACAAATCGGGGGTATTTAAGTTTCTAGCTCTTCCAGACCAGGCTCTCGGTAAGTAGAAACCCACTTCAACAGCGTGGTGCTAGCTCACTTGGCTTCGCTAAGCTCCTTCTAGAAAATGCTGTTGCCCTCGCCTGAGGTCACCCTTATTTTGGATGCCTACCTATTGTGAATCACACACCTTTCATAGAGTTGCTATGTCTTTTTCAAATGGGTGATATGGCTGGTGGAATGTGTAAAGATCCACGCAGGGCAGAGAAAGGCAAACATGACTTCTGCCACGGAAGAGGCCTGCGATAGAAGGAAGACGTAGAGAATGGAGTGTACTCAAACAGAAAAAGGAAATGAAAAAATAAAAATCGAAAAACACGTCAGTGTAATATATGCTAATAAACCAAGGGACCTTGGAGGCCCAATGCAGAAGACGAAATGTTTTTCCAAATCTAAGTAAGGCTGGAGTGCCTGGGTGGCTCAGTCGGTTGGGCGTCCGACTTCAGCTCAGGACATGATCTCACAGTTCCTGGGTTCGAGCCCCGCGTCGGGCTCTGGGCTGATAGCTCAGAACCTGGAGCCTGCTTCGGATTCTGTGTCTCCCTCTCTCTCTGCCCCTCCCCTGCTCACGCTCTGTCTCTCTCTCCTTCAAAAATAGATAAACATTAAGAACAATTTTTTAAAGGAAGCCTAATCAATCCGGAGAACCAGGGAAGAGCTGTCTTGGAAAGGGTTAACTGTGACAGCCACAAGGACAATTGGAATTGTCATGCCTGGAGCCATCTCACTGCAGAAGCATCATCTAAGCAAGGCCCACTGAGAGCCCCCCCAACTGAAGCATACTGACGGTCACACTTACGGTCAGCCCAAAGTAGGAAATTTAACACATCAGGGAGCCTGCTGGATTCTCAGATCAACTAATCAATAGCATTGACAATATTTCTGCCTAAAAGCATGGCGGGGGCGGGGGGAGGGCAGTAAAGTAAGGCCCCAAGGCGGACGGGATCTTTGCCAATACATTACCTTGGACCTTTGACTCTTACCACGGGTCCCAGAGGCACATGACTTTTCTTCCCTAGACCTGGAATTTTCTGCCTAAGTAACTTTGACCTGCTTGAGTTCAGTCGGTCGCATCCTTCATTAGGAATCGGTTCAGGTGACGTATGCAAATGGCACAGACCCAGGCTCGCAGGCATCTGAAGCAGCGTGTCGGGTCATGCCACTACCCACTTGCAGCGGCCTGCCCCGCCGGGCTCTGTGAATCTCGGCCGTGTGTGTGTGTCTCGGCGCCGGGCTCAGTGGGATACAAATAGCTTCTCCGTGTATCTGGAAGGCTCTTGAGACTTGGGCTACCTGAAGAGTTCTGTCCCCTCTGTGTGACCTATACCTGGCGGCTCTGAAAAGACATTTTGGCCACTCTCAACTCGGTGAATTTAATGCTCCAGAAAGCAATGAGATCTCATCAGCGAGGATGAAGCTAACTCAGAGAGACAAAGAGAATACACTCTCCGCGTCCCCGAGTCTACAAACGGGCATTGGGGACAACACAGGACCCCACTGAGCACCCCTGCCCCAAGCGTGCTCTGTGGGGTTCGGCTGTCTCCCCAGAAGCTTCTTTCGCATGCAGCAGTCCGGAGGCCAGGCTCCAAATACCGGAAAGGAGCCCAAATCTAGAAACACATCTGTAGTCGCTGGAGACAAGAACACGGCGAAGCCGTCAGGGGAAGGGGGCTTACATGTGTTCAGTACCTGGTACTGACAAGCTAACCTATTTAATTTTCTTAACTCTACATAGTTCTTTCAAAGTTTACTGGTAAGAAAACGGAGGTTTAGAGAGAGAGGGGAAATCACTCATCCAAGGAAGAGCCAGTCCGGAGAAAGACTGGGATTCAAACCCAGGCGTGCCAGGCCCCGAACCACCATCCAAAACTCTTTGTAGCACCTAGCTTGCCATGTTCCCACCAGAGGAACCAAAGGCCGCTTACCAAATGCAGCAAAGGCAAACGGTCGAAAATGTCAACCCCGGAAAACTTCCGGAATCTCATGGAATCAGACAGCCGGACGGTGGCACGCTTTGGAAGGAACGCTGGTGCTTGGTGTTTGTCCTATCCTCAGATAGGCTATATAATGGGGGGTGTAAACCAGAGAATTAAGGAGGTGAAATGCAGAACCTACTTGGACGCGGATGCCTCACGGTCCGCACGCGCGCCCGCCACTGGGCGCCCCGACTATGACAAAGCCAAGGTTTTCTAAAACTGGCGTATTATTGTAGTCCTGGCTCTGTTGTAACTATTTCAAGGACTATTAAATTAAACCCCGGAGACAGTCTCCCTTAAGATAAAGAGCATGCCTTTTATTGTACCATCAAAGGAGACCAGAAAACCTGAATCTTTCAGCTTTAAAGACAACATAATGAGATCAGAGATTTTGCTTGCAAAGAAATTAACTTTCGGTTAATTAATGAAAGTAACCTTAAACAGCGGGCATGTTGCCAGCAACAGGACACAATCATAAAAAGAGAGGGGATGTGGAGATAATGGGCTGCTTTCAAGGGGCCAGGCTCAGCAGCCCAGAAAAGAAATTTGATGAGGATGCTGCTTGTAAATTTGATCTCAAATTCTTAAGATGAACAAATAATAGTCTTATCTGTAATAAAGTCGGCTACAAATGCTTTCTTTTCGCCCATAATTTTCTGTTCAATTTAGATAGAAGATTTAATTAGATGTTGGTGAAACACCAGTTATTTAATAAAACCCTTAATAAAAATCTAATCTATGGTACATAGAAACCACTGTAATATAATCACAATTTTAAAAATACATTTTAGAGTACTTACTTTTTACCGTGAAGGAAAAAAATATGCATATATGTGACGTGTTCTGTTTTCCACTCAAGGGCCAAGAAGGTAAACCCAGTAAAAAACAAACCAACCCGCCTCACACTGCAACCCTTTTCTCCTTTCACATAAAGTTTGTTTTTAAAGGTTTTCTTTTGTCATTCGCAACCAAAATGGTTCCTTGACCCTGAATGAAGGCATGAGGAATGGTCCCACTCACCTCATAAAGATTTTCAACTAACATTTGCTTATCACGAGACACTGACTTTTAAGGATTCCTGAAATGGTATGAGAAACAATATGGTTCCCGACCTTTGCTAAACCCAACCATAATTTTTCTGTTCTAGACTATCTGCAAGCTTTGAAGTGAAGATAAGGCTCTCTCCTGCCTAAATTCGATAGAATAATTTAACAGAGCATTAGTGACCCACAGCACATCTGAAGGTGATGTTAAGGACATTTTGATTATACACTCCTAATCTTTAATATCTGGACCCAAGGCAGAATTCTAGATGGGACACCCTGAGCCCCAGGGTCCACTCAATATGGCCAATTCTTAGAGGCCATGCTTCCTACATCATCCTTTGGTATTGGTGGGAATGTTGATTCTACACGAAGTTGCTCATAAGTTTCCAGACTCTGGAGCAAGAATTAAGTGGGACTGAGATCCAAGCTGCTTGACACATTGGGTGGTCTGCTTTTTAACGCATGTATTGGAAGGGGGTGAACAGCATGGAGGCAGTGACATCACCCCGGACTCACCAGTTGAGAGTGTATTTCCTATTGGCCATGTCCATTTCGTCCAGAATCCATAGCTCTTATGCTCTTTCATGACTATTTAGGTAGAAGGATCTGACTGAAGTCATTTCTCAGATCAATGGTAGGGGTGGGAGTTAACTGTGGTAGGAGAGTTAACATCCCTGGTCTGAAGGGGCATCTAAAAACGTGGTGGAAACTGACCTGCTTTCCTGCTGGATCTCTCTACCGAGCCAACACCAACACTAAAACGCCTACTGAATGAACTCTGTGTCCTTGGCCAGGGCCATGTGGCATCTCTGCTCACGTCTGACTTGAGAAGGTCACCGTTGACTGCATCTGGGTGTTGTGATCATCCAGATTTAATCATCAGGATGGGGTTCCGGTGGCTTCCACTGTATATAAATTTAAATAATGGCCCCTCCTCTCAGAAGGAAGGAAAGCCACAGAGTTGGCCCATCTGTTCCATAAGGCTGTTCATTTTGAGTTTCTGATTAGATGCCTCCTGCTCTCCTATGCCTCCTGCTCCTGTCTCCAAACAATGCCACAGTGTTCGGGGGGCATTTCATGATTTATGGCGCTTGTTATTTTTGGTTCAAATTGAATTCCTCTTTGGCTACTGACACAAGGGCTTGGCACAGACGGGACACAACCAGTGCCTACCGAGATAGAGTGTCCAGACAGCCAGTGGGAAGGCATCAGCCACTCCGGGGCCACAGAGCCACTCAAGAATGTGTCCCGATTGGGTGTCAGATTGGATTTCATTTTGGGGTCTGCCATGCCAATACCCGCCATGGCTGACTTAGCCACTCATATAAGTCCAACTCCAGACAGGGCTGGAGTATAAGAGAAATTGGGGGCCTGCCACAGGGTTCCCAGAAAACAGAAGGAGGACATAGGAAGAAAATTATCTGAAATAAAATCTAATGGCCCCTGTTAGGAAGTGCAGGGAGAGGGTGTGAGGCTGCACCACTAGCCTCACTGTCTTCTCTTCCCAGGGTGCCACTGACTTGTCCACCCCCTCCTCTCCCCTCCCCAAGCTGGATTCACCTGCTTTGTAGCCTTGCCATTTCCAGGGACAAGAGATGCATTCTTCTGTTGAAAATACACACACACACACACACACACACACACACACACACACAAACGCACACACGCTGATGTGCTTCTAGCTCCAAAAATTCAAAAGGGACAACAAGAAATCTCAATTCCTTTTTTGGTATAAAGCACAGAGGCAGTCTCTGAAGCTTTTCCAAATGTTACCATTCTAATCAGGGGACGTGAGGTTTCCGCTCCACTCGTGGGTTTCACACAACATCCTGACTCAACAGGATCTTTTGGAGCCAGTGATGCCTCTAAGCACGAGCTGTTCTTCCAGAGGGATGTTGACTTTTGTGGCTTATTAAGCAAGCAATGCCTAAGTCGACGTATACTCTTCCAGGAGAACATAGGTGCAAGCGCTTGAGGCCAAAATGCACAGAAGTCAGTCCCTTCTCCCACGGGTTCCTTAAAGAGAATGCTCCCTACAGGACCAGGGTAATGGCCAACTTTGGTGTTCAGACAACAATCACCGAGCAGGTCATAAAAACCACCTAAGGCGTCTATTACCTCTGTGCTGCTAGGAGATCGCCAAGGTTCTTGGATGGTTGGCCCTTCAGACTGATATTCAAGGCAACCTGGCTCTAGCTTCTCGGTGGGGAGTTGGGGGGGGCGGTCATAAGCCCTACCCACTGGCAGCTTAGCCTCAGTGGTTGAGATCTTGGGCTTTGAAGTGCAAGAGAGGCTCGGGTTAGAGTCTTGACTATGTGACTGACCTCGGGAAAAGTACCAACTCATGCTAAGTCTCCTTATCTCTAAGTGGGGTTATGCATATCTATTTCACAGAGCTGCTATGAGGACTCCGTGAGACAGTGGATAGAAAGTACACAGTCCAAAGTCTGGCACACGGTAACTGGCTCAATCAACCACAGCCTTTATTATTAGTGTAATGTCTTCCCTGGCACTTGGGGACTACAAGCTGTGACCCTTTTGTGACAGCCATTCCATCACTGTCTTTAACAGTCAGGAATGCTTCTTCTATTCTTATAAGCATTATGATTAATCCTCCCTAGTATTTCAAAGCATGAACACTATCCTCAGGTTCCGGTAGCCACCGGAAACAGTCTAAGGCTCTGGCACAGAAGTGACAAAATGGTGCCTCATTAAAGGCCCCCTGGAGCTCATTTTTATTTTGGCCCAAATGGTATGGCTTTTGTAATTTTTTTAAAAGGTGAATTAGTTATTTAGAGAAAAACAAAAGAAAAGAGAGGAGAGATACAGAGATTGGGGCCCAAAAAAATCAAGATTTCTGTCTCTGCTTGAGAAATGGGAAGATCTGCCTCTTTGGGCCAATATCACTGGCTGGAGCGGAGACGGTAGCACCCTTTCGATGGGATGGATGTGCTCCAGTCTGAAACAAATCCCACCTCCCCACACTTGGCCGGCTTCACCCATCTTGATTACCAGGTCCTTCTCCTGTGGAAGAGCCAGCCCATTTTTGTCACCATTAGCCATCCGCTGGCTTCTTGCATGACTCTGTCATTTTGCTTTCTGAATTTTTAGTTCAGAAGGGCGTTGGAGTTGGTTTGGTACTGTCTCATAAGTGACCCCACTCCACAATAGTTACTTGCGTGGCACCTAAATGCTTTCCCCAGGGTGACCATCAACAATGTCTGTCCATCATTTGATTTTGCTCCTTACTCTTGGCGAATTTACTTACATATCTCCTTCTGTGATGTCAGCCCTGGCTTCACTCTGAGGCTAGTTCAGACTCAGAGAATGTAGGAAGGTATCAGATCATAAAGCCTGGAGTCAAGCTTTGTTCTTGGTTTGGCCATCTTCTTCCTATATCTCGTTACTATCATCGATTGTGTCAGCAGACACTGAACTCACTCGTTAACAATCCCCCACCTCCAGGGACATACTTAGCATATCCGAAGGCTGAAGTGGGCCATTTATTACACCCCTCTCCTCTATATAACAGAATTCTTCTCAGGAACAGTCATATAAGAATCAGTAATAATTATTGTATTGATTTATTCTTTAGTTTAAAATAATAATGAAAGAATAAATTTAAACTGAAAAATACGATTCAGATTCAGTCAAATCGTTTGTGCAGAGAATTAAATAAATTTTCATTTAGTAAGTGTAAAATTATTACCCAGAGTACTTTGTAAACTGGTTCAGTTTTAATTTTTCTAATGTTTTTATTTATTTAATTATTTTTGAGAGAGAGCAAGTGAACAGGGGAGGGGTAGAAAGTCGGAGACACAGGATCCAAAGCAGGCTCCAGGCTCTGAGCTGTCAGCACAGAGCCCGACTCGAGGCTAGAACCCACAAATCACGAGATCATGACCTGAGCTGAAGTCAGACATTTAACTGACTGGGCCACCAGGCACCCCTTTTTTAAAAAAAATTTTTTTAGTGTTTTTTTTTAAAGTTATCTTTGAGAGAAAGAGAGACAGAGTATGAGCGGGGAAGGGTAGTTCACTGTTTAAAACAAAAATACGAACTTCAGCGGTCACATCGTATGACAGAGTTGAACTACCCTAACTGGGTTTTTTTTTTTTTTTGCCTTACTCGCTGCCGATCACCATTTATTTTCACGTTCTGTCTAGATGCAGGAATACGTGGCGTGGTGTCATAGTGGCTGGAGACATAAACTACACACGAGGTGAGCTCCTACAATTGCAAATGGCAATGGACTTACTCTGAAATGGACAGGTGTAGCTAAGTCTTTGCACTAACTGAGAATTATCCGAATTAATGTCCATGTAGAATGCTGTGTTTCTTAAAGGACACGTGACTAAAATGTGCTAACATGAAGCCCCCCACACATGTACATTACTTATTTGTGTGTATATTAGAAAACTTCACGACTAATTCAGAAATTGTGTAGAAATTAGATCGATGGAAGATTTTTGGAGAGAGGAATATTCTATCACTGGCGTTGTTTTGGATTCACAGAAAATGGTGATAATGAAAAGCAGACTGACTCTTGTCAGTTTTATTGTTGTTTTCAGATCTTCTAGAGACAATGCAGCCTTTACTGCCAGCACAGAGCGGGGAGAGGGAGGGCTGAGTGGACCGTTCCCACAGCTCACTCTTGGTACGTCAATGCCCGTCTCTGAATTTCATTTCTGCTTTTTACTGTTAAGGTATTTTGGTCTGGTTTCCTGACCCCTTTTGGCCCAGAACTTTGGTCTGAGACTTTGATTTTCTCTTCCCAAATCTACTAATCTGGATTCTTGTTCCAACTGCCTGCCATTCTGGCCTCCAGACCTTGCTTGCGTCTTCGTTCTTACTCAGCTCTCCACACCAAACCCCTTACCTACCTGTACCCTCGCTATCTGCTTTTCTACAGCTCACCATCCTTTGCCTTTGATAATTTCTCTGATCATGAACACCTGACTACCTGACTTAAGGGGACTCAGGAAGCTTTCTTTCCTGTCTAGCTGAACTCCTGGGACAAGTCCATATTGTCCTACTGCTACCTAAAATCCAAAGTGGCAATCACATGAAAGGCATCAGTTTGATGGTTGTGGCTTGGTGGGGAAGGTGGTCTGGGTTGCGTCCTTGGTCTTAGGTGATGCTAGAGAAAAACTGCTCGAGGGAATGGATAATGGCAGCCAAGCTTCCCAATATGAACGCTAAAACAGGTAACACCTTCTGCAGGTGTTGGGCGTGGTCTGGGGTTTAATGCTTTATCTGACTCCACGCTGTATCTACTGGCTGCCCTTTGCCATTTGTTTAAAAAAATTTTTTTTAATGTTTTTATTATTTTTGAGAGAGAGAGAGAGAGAGAGAGAGAGAGCATGAGTGGAGAAGTGGAGAGCAGAGAGAGAGGAGACAGAGAATCTGAAGCAGGCTCCAGGCTCTGAGCTAGCTGTCAGTACAGAGCCCGACACGGGGCTCAAACTCATGAACTGCGAGATCATGACCTGAGCTGAAGTCGGATGCCCAACTGACTGAGCCACCCTGCCCTTTGCCATTTGTAATGTCCATTTTTCAGGATAGTATGTTGTCTAATAGCAGAGTTTATGGTCTTTAGTTCTGAGATGTCAATAAAATCACCTGGCCACGTGAGGGCCTTCTCCAGTACAGTCTAATGCAAAATGCTTATCTTAGTCCAGCACAACATCAGCTTTTAATATCCTACTAAATCTGCAAATCAATCCCTGATTTTTAAGATTTCTTTGAGGGGAGTCTCAGGCAGCCTGGAGTTCCTTTATACATAGCAATGCTGCTGCTCATAACTCACCTCAGTTAATCACATATGCCAATAATCACACATGTCAATAACCACATAAGCTAGTTAACTGAAATTGTTTCCCTCTGCTTTTGCTTACGATTTTGACCTGTTATTGTTATAAACGAGGGCTCTCAAAAAAGGGTAGTTAGTCGTTGTGCCCTGTCATTCTGGAAAATCAAGACAGAGTTTCAATATTTAATTCTAAATCCTAAGCATCCATTATTAACACACACGCCTTTGCTTATTTGCAGCCAGGAATAATAATCTTAGCCTTTCACCCTCTTTCAAATGAAATAATACCTAGGAGGCATTTTAAGGTGTGGCTATGATAGGCTAAATAATGACTGTGTTCTATTTACCCTCTAACATCTAAGAAAATATCAGTATCTAGTCACATAGGCTGCTTAATTCCACATAGTAATTTATACATATATCATATATACCCGGCATTTGTCATGTGTATATATGTATATGTGTGTGTGTGTGTGTGTGCGTGTGTATGTATATATCCAGAAACAAACATATACATGTATGGAAAATACATAGGACATGGCCAGTTTCAAGGTCTGTGAAATGGGATAGCAACAGTTACATCCCTGTGTTTGAAGAATGGTATTCAAATGACGTTCTGATATTCTTTTCCATACATGCTTGCTTTGTGCAGTTCAAATGTTGCTCATTTCTGAACAGCTAGTATTCTGAACAGCTGCTTTGAAAAATCTGGGCCACCTTCGAAGATTTTATGGAGTGACTCCTTTATTCTCATGAAGAGGAGAAAGGCGGGTTAATCATCTATTGACTCCTCAGCCTTATTACTGGCGTAAAGCTCTGGCTTTGCTAAATTTCCGCTTTTTAGTTACCTAACAAACATACATCAGCAGGAGGTGCAGATAAAGATCGAAAGATTAAGCTTTGTCACTCAAATGATAATTAAAAAGAGTATTTTAAACACACTGTAAATACGCACAAGCCATCATAAAATCATCAAAACCCTGCCAGAGCTCACCACCTCCAGAGTATATAGATTATCAGGGAGAGAGATATTGATGTTAAGTCTGCTTGTCTTGGAAGACTGTCATTAACTGTCCCAAGCCTGCACTCAGCCAGCCACCTGAGCTGGGGGAAGGCAGTGAACCTGGCCTCACACATTCTCGTGGCAGATTAGTGGGATTTGGAATGAGCAGTTTCATATGCATTTAATTGTGATCCCTTTCTATTCAACTCCAGGATTCCTTAGAATAGATTATTCTGAGTACTAAGATAAAAAACAACAGAAATCGAGATTCTGTGGTCCTGCTTTTAAAAACTCATTTCATATACAGGAAAGATTTAGGAAAGCAGATTAATTTCCTCTAAAAATTTCATTTATAACATGTCATAAAAAGACACATGAGCCCATGTATATTAGAGGCATTCAGTAACATCACCTTTCATGAAAAGAAAAGCTTGTCAGCACAATCTTATTACGATGTCATGCATTGTTAAACTGGTAAAATATTTCTGTATATTCCAATTAGTGCGACCATTTACTGGCACAGACATTATAGAGAAAACTATCTTCTTTTTTTTTAAAAAGGCCTTTCCACTGGGAACTAATCCTTTGTTTGACAATTCAGAGAATGTTATTTAGAGATTTTAATTGCTCAGTTGATCTGTGGCTGGATCTCAATAATCAAAACAATAAAATTGTTGGTTTCTTTTTTTTTTTGACAACTGTAATAAAATGCTGGTAGTGTCCTGGGATCGTTAACTCGAGCTGGACTGACACTGTCAGATTCTTCTTCATATATCTTTTTTATCAGAGAAAAACTAGCTGTTTCTTAAAAAGTAAAAAGTACATTCATAACCTCGCCATTATCAAAGATATTCCAAGTGCGACTTCGTGTCCATATGAGAAATGCAATCTGATTATATGAATCTAATCTGATCACCTATGAAAAGAGCCTATGGTTCTTAATTAAAAAGAAAAAAGTTTTCAAATCAATTAGAAAAAGCCAAACATTCCAATAAAAATGGGCCAAGCCATAGGCAGCTATTTCACAAGAAAAAGAAATAGACACCTAAATATGAGAAAATACCTCTACTTCAACAGGAATCAAAATGATGTCAGTGAAATCAAGGAGTCACTGTTCTCTTAATCTATGAAACTGAAACAGTACACACATACACACACACACACAGAGTTTCCAGGGTCGGAGAAGGTACGGGAAAACAGGCATTGCTCACTGTCTGCTGGTGGAGACTATAATCGATTCAACGTTTTGGAAGAATATTTTGGCAACCTGTGTCAGAGGCCTTAAAAATGTCATGTCCTTTGACCCAGTAATTCAATTTCTAGGAATTTATCCTAAGGTGATAAATATTCACACAAAATTTTCAGACAAGGGTATTCATCTCAGCATTTTATATGATAGGTGAAAAATAGCCTAAATGTCCAACAATCAGAGAAAAATTACATAGAGATGGCATATTTATACAAGTTTCTATTAACAATTGTGTTCCCAAGATATGAAAAACTGCTTATGATACAGTAAGCAAAAAGAGGCAGGTTATAAAATACTATGATCCTAATTTTGTTTAAAAATTATATGTGTGGGGGCACCTGGGTGGCTTAGTCAGTTAAGCGTCCAACTTTCGTTTAGGTCATGATCTTGCAGTTCGTGGGTTCGAGCCCCGCGTCAGGCTCTGTGCTGACTGCCAGCTCAGAGCCTGGAGCCTATTTCAGAGTCTGTATCTCCCTCTCTCTCTGACCCTCCCCTGCTCACTCTGTGTCTCTCTCTCTCTCTCTCTCCTAGAAATAAATAAAAATATTTAATAAAAAAAAAGTATATGTGTGTGTATGTGTGTGCGCGCGCATGCTGAAAAAAGGCTAGAAGACAGTATACTAAAATATTCTTAGTGGTTATCTCAAGGGGGTGGGCTTATAGGAGCCTTCTCTTTTCTGTCTGATACTTCTCTGAATTTTCAAAGAATAATTTTAATTAGCACAGATTACATATTAATTTAAAAGATGCTCATTGAAAAAGTAAACCCACAAGTACTGAGCCTTACAAACAGTTCCTACTGTCTTTTCTAAATCATTTACCTAACGGAAAGGACACACAGATCTAAATGAGTTTTTTCTTGTTTTGGAGAAAAGTCTGGGAGATAGCTACCCAATGACAGATTTTACAGAGATGCAGAAAGAAGGCATTTACAAAAGCTTACAAGGGTAGGGCTGGCAGTTAGGACAGTCAGGTCCCTGGCCTGAGAAAACAGTTTGTTCATTCTACGACGTTAACCCACCGGACAGAATGTAGGACACCCAAGACATGCCATGTGGTGCCAAGGGAAACGGAGCATTTGGTTTGGCAGAGATGACTGGCTATTACTAACAGCGGATAGGAGAAACACAAATCAGCCATGAATTTGAACTCAACTTTGATTTAAAAATTTTATATAAATGTGGAAATTCTTATTTTCCATACCCATTTAAAAAAAAAGAGTTCCTACCAGCAACCGCCAGCTTTCTCACTCCCACCTTCCCAACCCCAATGCACGCACTGGGGGACTTTCTGCTTCCTCTCTCAGAGACAAAGAAGTCACTGGCATGAACTCGGGGACCACACACATTACTGAAAACCCAGGCCAAGCTTGACCAGGAAGCTGAAGGGCATTATGTGCTTGTTTAGGTGAGATGCTTCTAAGTCTTGGGGATTCTCACTCGGAGAGTGAAAATTAACGCACATGCTTCTGGAAGAGTCAGATCAGAGAGACATCACAGTCTCTAACGTAATCTGCCTCCTGTCTAACATCCCTACTACTGGATTCCATTTGGGTAGAAAGGCATCCAGACTCTTGCGAAAGCCATCTGCTCTGGTTTATTTGGAGGATGAATGCATGGCGGATGCAACAGGACGGGTACAAGAAGGAAAAAAAGGAATTTTTGGCAGGTCAATAATTATCAATGTACTGGTATGTATTGGGTGCTTTAACTCATTTGTAAGTGCGTTATCTCATGTGATTTTGCATATCCTCCAACACCCAAAGTCCTTCTATTCTCAATCCCCCAGCCAGGGTAACTCTTTGTGACTACTGTCAACATTAAGGAATATTTCGAAACACAAAAGCTTAAGAGCTCATGTAGCCACAGCCTCCTTAAGCTTTAAAACAAGGAGATGATTTAGATCCATGACCAATGGCAGAACATAAAAAGGTGGCCAGCTCTTTCCTTCCCAGACAGGAAGCCCATCGTGGCCCCTGTAGTCAGTCTAGCGAGCAGCCTGATTAACATGAGGAAGGGGGCACGAAGCTAGAGCCGGGGCAACGGAAGAAGCCTTGCATCTAGATTTCTGGGTCTGCTTTTGTCTCAAAGCTCAAGATGTCCAAATTCAGATGCAGAGCAGAATCCTCCCTCCCCACCCCCACGTGAGCCTGCAAGTACCCTCCACCCCATCTCCGCATACTGCTCACCAAGCGGCCGCAGTCTAAATAACTGGAGGGAAAGCTTTATGCTTGGCCACCCTTCCAGCGGGAGACAACTGGCTTTCTTGGTGGTGTTCAGCGAGCCCCACCGAGCCACCGCCGACGCCTCATTAGAACGCAAGACACTCCCTCCAGCCCTGGGCGCTGGAAGCGAGCTGCCTGTGCTCTGCATCTGTAGTCATGACAGACGGCCGAGGCTGTTGCCTTCCGCTGAAGACCAAGTACATGATCCACTGCAGTTAATCAATAGGATAATGGAATGAATCAATAGGAAAGATTTTTAGAAGGTCTTAATTAAAGAAACACTTGCAGATACAAATGATGTCTTCAATGTATTGATAGTGCCAAGGTGAAGGGTTAAACACAAACAAAACCATCAACTTTATTTTGCCAGCATGCCTTCCACAAGAGAGCAACCTAGCAGCCTCCTGGCCCCAGGGTCGGCCCATTAATCAGTCCCCTGTCAATTCCATGGCCACACTGTATGGGAAAATTAGGCAA
Source organism: Proteles cristata cristata (assembly GCA_017311185.1). Taxonomy (NCBI): domain Eukaryota; kingdom Metazoa; phylum Chordata; class Mammalia; order Carnivora; family Hyaenidae; genus Proteles; species Proteles cristata. Next base: position 504,217 of record JAESUZ010005539.1, on the reverse strand, counting down.
TGATCAGAAATTTTAATTACTAAACGGCCGCTCAAACAACAATGAAAAATGGACGCGCGCCCCCTGTCTGGCCTTCCTGTGCCCCCGAAGTGGGAGCAGCATTCCCCATAAAATCCCGTTCTGTAGGCGAACTCCCCTTCTGATGCGAAGCACAGAAATTAGAATAATTAAAGAAAGCCTAAATTGATGGATCCCATTTAGGCAGAGGAATTCTCCAGTGAGCCCTCTGTTCAAATGTGTTACATCAATATTTTTGATTCCCTCGATGGTCCCGCGCGAGGTACTGGTTTAAAGAGACATCAATCTGTGATGTCAGCATTTATCTAATGAACCTTCAAAAATCAATGTCCAGGATGGCCTGTTACATGCAGGCACCCAATTTGTCCAATCTCCTAGCCTTCCTGCCTCAACCTACAGCCATAATAATGGCAGACGTGTACACAAGTGGTCAGGTGCGATGGGTAGGCCGGAAGAGGCTGAAATTACACAGCCGGTTTCGACCCGGGGAGCTCAAAAATGAAACAGGAATGAAACCAGGAAGCCAAGATACCCACCCCCCCAGAACTTTCAAGGGCCTCCTAGCTCCAGACATGCCCATCCTAAAATGATCTGCTTCTTAACATCACTGCCCCTCAAAACATATCTTTCCCTTGTATAGTTGCTTGAGAGGGTTTCGGTTCCCTTTGACAGCTCTGGTAATTTCCTGCTTTTTGGGTTACTCGATTGGGATTCCCGTTTAGCTCCACTCAACAGGAGGCCCATGCTTAGTTCTGCCCTTGTTAGCGTTTATGCTCAACTCATCCTCACCCTTCTGGTAAGAGGGCTCCTTGACACTGATATCTTGACACCCTCGCAGGCAGAAGAGAGGGCCCAAGTTTGTTTCACTTCTTTTTGCCTCTTTAAAATAAATTGGCCTGTACTGGCTGCCGTGAGGCTGAGTTACTTCAAGTGCATAACTCAGGGTGACAGGTATGCCATTCACTATGCCAGTATTGGGTCTGCCTTCTAATCTCTGCTTTCATTCACGCCGGTTCTCTCTCTCTTGACCCCAAGAGTCAGTCCTGGGAGCGGTGTGGAGCTCGGACAGTTGTGAGATGTGCGGTGTAGGCTGAATTGGCCGTTGTACAATTCCTGTCTATCTCATCGAACACAGCTTTCAGCGGCCCCTCGCGCCAAGTTTGAGTCCAATTAAACTACAATGAAAGGTACCATGATTTCATTTGCTTGGATTGTCACATTTCAGAAGTTCAGTAGCCTGCAAAATGTTCACTGTCTCTCGTTAAAGCCGGCTCCGGCAACTGTGTAAAGGCTCTAATTTAGCTGCTTTTTATACTCTGCTTTCGGCCCCGAAGATGGGTGCCTGCAGGGAAGAATCCTAACACCACCCGAGGTATCGGAAAGCGATTCTGACCACACAAATGGAAAATGCCCAAGAATAGCAAAACCGACCCACAACAGAAATAAGGTAATATTCAAAAAGGCCCCTGTTACTTTTTCTAGCGTTGCTCTGGAAGCATTCTTGCTGCAGGAAGGAAGGAGGGGTATGTATGCATTGCCTGTGCATGTGCCTGGGTCTGGGGGAGGGAGGGCATTCTATACTGAAGACTTATCAGGACGGTGATCCTATTTTCAGAACCATAATTAAAGACCTGTAACTTCGTTTCCTGATAGAAACATTTGCTTCTTTAAAAATCTGCACAAGACTATTGCGCCAAAATTTCGGGTAGATGTGCACTTAACAACGAATCGCCTTTAATCAAAGAATGCTATATGAAATCAGGTTTGTCCTGGACATCTGACATGTGTTAGACACTAGGTAGATCTTAATTGAGTCCCAGTTGGGCTTACGAAAAAAGAAAAAAAAAACCCAAAACACCCCACCACTCTGTGGGCTGTGACTACGCTAATTCCCATTATGGCTCTGGTTTGATGAGGAAATTGCTATCCGGATGCCAGCAATGCCAAGTATCATTTACTTACTGTTTACGAGGCGCCAGGCAGCATGTTACGAGCTTACATGCACTGTGCTCTTTAATTCTCCTGATAACCCATTTACCAGAGAAGCAGACTGAGGTACTGAGAAAAGTGAAGTCACTCGCTTAAAGTCATGGTTGGTGGAAGAAAGAACTGAGACTCGAACCCAGGCCTGTCTGATTTCAAAGCCCTTCTCTCTAACCAGTTGCACTTCCTGGCGAAGGCCAGTGTGGTGTCCCAGGGCTTCACAAAATAAAAACTGGCAGGCGCACCGCGATGGGGGCGACCTCTGTCCGCTTCTCTCGGAGGGGAGATTCGCATGGTAGTGAGTCAATCTCCACCTCGGCCAATGCATTCACATCAGTCAGGGATCTTCTGGAGAGTTCCAATCCTTCTACTAACCTTTCCTTTTCCAAAAATAACACTTCTGAATAGGGCTTTTTCCCCCTAATTAACAAAAGAAAATGTAGAGAATTGTGGAAAGGCCCAAAGGAGACAAAAAACATAACCCACAATCCCGCTGCCCATAATCATTCTTGGTGCAGATTCTCAATTGCTTTTTTTTTTTTTTTTGGCCTATAAAACTTAGGATTTCCAGTATTATTTGCTCTGAGCTTGGTGTTTTCCTCAATGAGTATGCAAATCCATCCAGACTACGTGTCCTGTCCTTCCTGTGGATAAACGTGATTATAATCACTGGATTAGGTTGGCTGCTCCCTGAAGGTTAAACCTCGGGTTCTTTTCAATGTGCTGCCATTTCAATGGACTCCACGGAGGCAAAACATGGAACTTTTTTTTTAAGGCCCAGGTGGTGAGAACGGTCCCAGCTGGCTGGGAACCCAAGGTCAAAGAGGCCCTGGGTCTGGCTGAGTGAGTCAAACTATGAATCCCAGAAGCTTAAAATGTAATCAGAGTTCCTCCTACCAGCTCAGGGACCCACCGATCTTCTAGTATTCCTTAAAAAATAAATAAATAAGTTACAGAAAAAGCCCAGCATAAAACCAAAGAGATCAGTTTAATTATGTATGCGTAAAAATAATCAAGATCAAAACGCGCTTTCATTTTCTTGGGTAATTTTTTTTCTTTTTTTAAACATATATGGTTGATATTCTTGCTCAGAAGATGGAAATGATACTCCAGCCCACAGCAGTCAAGGGCTTACAGAACTAGGGCTGGCCCCGGGAAGGGTGCGATGAACACAATCTGAAATCAATATCAGGGAACAGTTACTGCATCTCAATATTATTTGCCGAGATGGGCCACTGGAAGAGTGGGAGAAGAGAGATATATGTCAACAGCTTTGGCGAAGCACTCCACGACCATGCACAAAGGGAGGTCAAATAACTACCAGCTGACCAATCCGCATTGTAAGTAGTAAAAATGATAAAATCAATATTATTAAATAAAAAGTTAGCACTGCTATTGAACTCTCTCATGATCTTGGCAGCGCCTGGCTGAAAATGAAGGAGGCTATTTTCCAATCTCTTTAGGGGCAAATGTTTAGGATCATAAACATTTGCAAAATGTAGGGGCAGAGAGATACTTCTCACGCAGAAGCCGGGCCGCGGGGGGCGTATGAACAATAGGGTCAGGAAGCTGTCGCCGGGCTAGAAAACGATGATCTTTCCCACCCAGGTGAACAGATATTTTGAGGGCTGCTGAAGACTACATCATTTAGAGCTGGACTTTGCTCCTCTGTCCTTCAGGGGGACAGAGGTCGGGCTGGCTCAGGGCTTTCCAGGAAAAGAGAAAAGGTCCTATTTGCTGTCCTTTCCAATCTTGAGATTTGGAAATGCACCAGAAAAAAAAAAAATCACGGGAGAGAAAAGAAAGAAAAAGAAAAGGGAGGGGGGGAAGGAAGAAAACAAGGGCATTTCAATAGCAGAGAATTGACCTATTCTTGTCAGCCCAGAGGACTGTGGGGAAGCTTCTCAAAGCCAAGAATGCGTTCTTTGCTGCTGGCGTTGGGTGGTTAATTGTGCGAGCTGAAGGTAGCATATAGCAGGTATTGAAAAAGATAAATTTAGAATAAAGATAGTCTGGCCAAAAATTCCTGTGAAAGCAGCGAGCTCCAGCTATATCTGGAGGAGGAAGGGAAAAAAAAAGAAGAAGAAGAAGAAGAAGAAGAAGAAGAAGAAGAAGGATGTGTAAAACTGAGTGACAGCCCATGGGCAAGACGGCACTTGCTGCTCTGACCTGCATTTAAACACAGAGCTGCTTAGCCTTTTGAACACCTAAAGTTGGCTCCCTTGTTTGCATTTCATAGAAACTACTATAGAAAGTAAACAAGAACCTTTGGTGAATTATTTAGCATACAAATAAACCAGCAAAGAAGGCTAAGTAGGCCTATATGAACTAACTGGATTGAAATATTCATCTGTAAATAACCCTCCAATCTGGTGCTTTCACGTACAAATACTACATGGAACATTAGACACAACTAGCTTCTAGGGATATTTAGGCTCACTGGAGAGCAATTTTTATGTCTACTGGCATCTGTGGGTAGTGATATGGACTGACTGTTAATATAACCAACATAAAATTTATGTGAGCACTCACTGAAATAGCAACACACTGTCAGACAGCTGGTGGCTGATGGGGAGCACATGCGGGTTTTATATGCACTGCGTAAACTAACCTTTGCAATAAAGATTTAGCAGGTTTATTAGTTTAGGAAATCGCTATAATTAAGGATAATTCATAATGGCCGCTTATCCACTCTCCAGCAATAGCTAGCTTAATTTAGGCTCCATTCCTTGGAGCCATAAATAAGTGAGCTGCTATCTTCTGCACAGATGTGGCATTCAACCTGTTCATGTTGGCTGGTTTTTGCTTGTGTTTTAATCAAAAGCATTAGTAGATAAGACTATAAAAAGCACGGGGTTTGAAGTAAATTAGCAAGAAACGCACAGGCAAAGTTGTTTGGGTTCTTTTTTTTTTTTAACTACTCAAAAAGAAAAAAAAAAAAAGGAACCTCTCCCTCCAGAGGTAAAACAATTAAAAATAAATAATCCTTTTCAATGTATTAAAGGAACTTTCATTTACAAACCCAAGGAGAGAGAAAGTGACGGAGCAATAACATTAATGAAGGCCGAAGAAATATGAGTGTGACCTCTCTACAGTATTTCCATTTAACTGTGCATGTAATTAAAGCCTGACCTTTGCAGATGCAGCACACGCTGACGTGTGGCAGCTCTCCTGGTGATCCCAGTGCAGGCTTCGGGGACGGGAGGTTTCCAGAGCGCAGTGGCCCGCCTTCAATGTCTGCTCTCGGTCCCCGCTGACAGGGACACCTTGCCCGCTGGTCCTTAGCCACACCTGACACTCTTTCTCTCTACTTCTGCGCCATCTCTGTGTTGATGGCGCTTGGCAAGCACTCAGGCCGTGAGTCAGCAAGAGGCGAGCCATCCCGGAAGGTGGGTCTGGATCGTCAGCATCTCCGATGCCAGCTGGGTGGTGAGCATGCTCTCCGTGTGGGGCCCTCGGCTGAGTCCTCCCTGGCCTGGTCCTCTGAAGAGCCAGCCAAGGGAGACCTTCCCTTCTGGAGATCTCCTCCAGAAAACCTCAGCTTGGCTGTCATGGGATTTGGAGGCACACAAAGGGCAAGGCTATATCGAGACTTAAGGGTAGCTTTGTTCTTGAGATTTTCTTGACTGTGGAGTTAATCCTGGTGTCAAGGAGAGGGTGTTGGTCTAAGAGTTGGAAGGTCTGGGATACGTTTCCTGGCTGTGTCACTCATCAACTGCTGTGACCCCAAGAGAGCCAGTCAGCCTCCTGAAGCTTCACGCTTCCCACTTACAAAGTGGGGACATCATCACCTGCCTCACCCAGTGCACACGGACAGCTCTGCGGACTCAGGGACACGGCGTCCACAGAGTCTCCCAGGACAGCAAAAACACTATGGTGATTCTGGCCCAACCACCTGGCGGGGGAGGCGGGGGGGAGGGGGGTGCCTCTCCACTTCCCAGTTCCCCCACTGTAAGGTGGGGCCACTGCTATCTGCCAGTTCACTTCACCATGTGAAGAACATCAAGAGAAATAATGTGTGCAAAAGTGGTTGGTCAACTCGAAGGGGCGCTACTGTGTAAGTTATGTGAGCCAGGTCTCCCCCTGAGAGTTTCAAACACTGCTTGTCGCTGGTCCATGGGTTCCAAATACACTAAAGGCCCTCACAACCCTTCAGACCTGAGACCCTCACAACCCCTCAGACCGGAGGCAGCCGGTGAGGAGGACTTTGCAGGGGGTGGGTGCTGAGGTAGTGCCATGTGTTGACGGGCACGATGCAAAATGTGCTGGGTACATCCATTTTCAAAAATTGTTAGCTTGTTACCAAAACAACGTTTCCATTCCTGGGGAAGTATTAAAGCTGGCTCAGTCTTCTCTCTGAATAGTTTGACCTGGTGAGCAAAGCGAGCACCAGTGACAAAGTCAGTTCAACGCTACGGAAGGAATTTCTCTCCCAAAGTACTCTCGTTGAGTCGGTGGGTTTGGTACGAAGACGGAGGGACCCGGCATCATGGGACATTTTTTTGTGTGTGGGACAAGCGCTGGGATGCAGGGTCCTGACCCCAAAGTTGGCATGCTGGCGGAATGGCAGCAGATGAGCAGCCAGGGACGACGGGCAGAGTAACTGTGTGCCCCTCCTCACATGGCGGCCATCCCATGGGGTACATGGGCAGGAGCCGGACGACTTCCGGGACAGTCTGTGCAAATCAAAGTGAGAAGCCGTGCAGCCAGGCGAGGCCCCTTGGCTCGCGTCTGGTTGCAAAGGCCCTGGGAAGTGCTGTGACCTTAGGTCCCAAGTTAATAAAAATGGCCACAGAGCTCCCGTCAGCCTCCTGACTGCCAGTCTCTGGCACGCTTACCTGTAGCCCCACGGTGGCAAGTGGCCTGCCCCCTCCTCCCCCCCTTTTTTTTTATCCCCACGCAGGCCTACTTAATCAGGTGTGCACTTGAGAGATTTATATCCCTTTAAGAAAATGATCTTGGCAAAAGAAAAAATCTAATGCTGTGGGTTGTCAAATAGCACTGGATCCAGAATGGGGTGGCGAGCGGGGTCAGGCAACGAACGGGTTGGCCCTGCCCTATTCCAGCGTTCGGACTGAGAGTCTCAGCCCGAAATGAGGAACATATTTATCAGGGAAATCTTTTATTCTTTTCAAACAGAGTTTCCTTTCGGAGTCAAAGTTCACAGGGACATTTTACCTTTCTGGTGCGCAAATTGACGTATTTAATAAGGCTTCTGGACATTCGGAATTTAAATCATGGTTAGAACGTGAGGGTCAGAACATGTCAAACCGAGAACCTGGGGTCAAAAAAATAAATAAATAAAATGTTTTCATTATAGCCGGATGGCTCGAAGACATTCTTAGCCTCCAAAAGTTATACACGGCCCAGGAATAGAAGTTGTAACAGCGACGGGAGTTATAAGAGTCTGAGCCGCACAAAGCCACTTGTGAGGCAACAGAGCTTCAGAAACACAAGTAGCCTGTGTTAAGCTCCCAGAAGTAAAAATGAACCGGGAGATTCAGGACGTCTCCACCAACGACAAGGATGACAGCAAAGGGACGGGCAAGAGGAGTCATTTGAGGGTGGAAAAAAGAGCTTCGCGTCGTTATTCGTTTTTTTTCTTTTAAGTGATTACATTAAAAACAGTCAGAACAAGGACTTGATAGGTGAGTCTCCGCCCCCCGCATGCAGCCAGCTTATTAACGCTAACAACCGTGGCCACTGTTCTAGAAAACACACTTGAATGTTGGTTTGCTTCCTTTCCCACCTCCTGCTAACATGCTCGTAGGGCAGAGGGCCCATCTTGCCGAAACGTTTGGGCCCTCAATACATTTAGGCTTATCGCTGGGGCCAAAATATTCTTTGTGGGTTAAAGAAAGCAAAAGAGTTCTAAATGGGTGGACAACATCTCGAGACTTCTGTCCCAACCCCCGACAGAGAGCTGAGGAGATTTTACTCTTCTCACTGATGCTTATTTTTCACCTCCTCTCTTCCATAACTTTCCAGGAATCTCCCAGGGCACAGAACTCAAGTAATTAAAGCACCATATACCCTGTGTGGTATCAACAAGGAGATTCATGAGCATAGAACACGGTGCTGTTTGGATCTCCAGCCCGGGTGGGAAAGAGCAGCCCCGGCACACGGCTGGTTTCTTCCAACGCCGTCCCTCTGAATTTCTTCCCCTGAAGAACAGCAGATTCCCGACCAGAAATAACAAACCTTTCCAACATAAAAGATAAATACGAGGCCCCCTGCTTCCGCCTGCCCTTTGCCTGGTGCCTCTGACACCAGCGGCTTAGGAGTAATATTTTGCTAACTATCAAAACTTGGAGTCATTTCATTTGCAGATGGGGACCCCTATTGGTATGAAAAAGATCCCGGAGAAAATGGAAACTGAATGCAGCCTCCTGAACCAAACGCGCCTGAACTTACCAATAAAAATACCCAACATCCACAATTCCACTTCGCCAAGGAAAAACTGCATGGAAATCCTTTCCCCTGACCTGCACCAATACCCCCTCCCAGGAAAGCCTGAGCGCACCCCCCCCAAGCCAGGTTCTGAAGTTCACCCCCTCGCACACCCCCCTCCCCCCCAGCAAGGGTGCGCCGCCGCACACGGCCACGCGCTCTCCGCCAGCCACCGGTGTCACTGGGGCTGGAGTCCATCTCTCTGCTGACACATCTCCGTGTTGGGCAGGATTTCCAATCCTTCATGACTATCTATTTGTCACTGCAGGTGAGTGGTGGCACTCAGCCTGATCCCCAGCCACTTTCACAGTTACTTATCTGTCTTTATGGATTCATCCTGTGTGTCAAGCCGGCGCATAACAGCATTACTGTCAGGGTGACAAAACTGTCCCCAGAGCGTCACAAATGATTCTCTCTCCTTCTGGCTGCTAGCAGGGGAGACAGTGACACTGCCTCGCCCCCCTCATCCTTCTCCGGCCCCCCCTCCCCACCCACCCCTGCCTCCTTCAGCACCTCCCCCTGCACGGAGAGCTGTCTCCTGCCGGGCTGGACAAGAGCAGCCTTGCAGGGTTTCTAAAAATGATGAAGGAAAAAAGGGGCAGGGCCGGGGGACCGAGCATCCTGCGAGGCGCCCAAGCTCCCGTCGCCCGCTGCTCGGGGGCGAGGCACCCGCGTGTTTAACACCTACCGCCGAGGCACCGGGGAGTGGGTCCTCCCTGTCTTCAGCTCCCAAGGCCTATCACGTTCCCAGCCTCCCAAGCACACGCACGGTCCCCAGTGAAGGGGCCAAACGGCTGTTAAGTGCCAAGCCTGTAAATCGGAGCGGCAACTGCGAGCTTTCACTGCCGCCCTTTCTAGAGCAGGAACATTAACTGGAACTAATAATCAATAATGATCGCCAGGGTGCGCCCGGTTTGCCAAACGATCTGCCATCATTTTCAGGAGCTGACGGCTTCAAAAACAACATTTCTTTTTTGTTTCTTAAATGGAGCCCCCAGTTCCATTTTCCTCCACAGGCTTCCTTCCAAATGTAATTTTGACAGCGACGCGGTGCCTGTGGCCATGTTCCTTGGAAGGAAGGTTTCTGCGTTTCCTTTATTTTAATCCCACAGCAGCATGCCAAAACTAACGCATCAAAAGAAACACTGTTTTTTGTTTTTTTGTTTTTTTTTTTTTACTGCCACCAGAAACGTGCTGGAGGATCCCGTGCGAAGACACGCTAGTGCTAAGCCAGGTCCACAACCATTTCACTGGCCTGCCCAGAGTGACCTTCTAACGTTGCTCACAGTTTCACAGATCCCTCCCAAATCAAGGTCAGGGGCATGCAGCTCTGTTCACCAGGGCAGACACACTTTATCTGGGGGCTTCCCTGAGTGTTAGGAAAAGAGTCAACAAGACACTCTACTCACCAGGTGGGGTCGGGGATGAAGTCTGGTTGGAAGGCTTTGCTTTCCCTTTGAAAGGTCAACCGAATACAAGTGCGCGCACACACACGTACACACGCCCACCAGTTCAGGCGTGCCTCAAGCCACGCTTTGTTCTTATCCTGATGAGTACTCACTGTCTGAGTTTTTTTAAATAGGTTCAATCTGATTTCTGACACTGGAAAAACAAACCTAAAAGCAATTTAGAAAACACCTGCCCGTGAAGTCAGATGGCAAAATATCTAAAGCTTCTCTCGAAATCTGTGACCTCAGAGGCTGACATGGTTTGATGGGAAATTTAATGTAATAGGCTGGGAAAGCCAAGAGGCCTGTTGTCAGCAATGAAGGCTGAAAGTTAGCAGAATTAATAACACTGTACAATGGAAGAACCCTCCAGGGAGAAGGCTGCAGAACCAGGGCAGTGGGGAAAAATGACTTTTGAAGTCATTTCACTATGACATTCTGTCATCACTGCTAAACGGAAATAAAAAATCATCCGAATCACCACATGTTTCTTTGTGTGTCCTTCCCTTATCTAATATAAAGTAATAACACCCCACCCAGGCTGGGAATGGACCCTCGAGGGATTCCGAGAGCTCCATTTTGAATCACTAAATGCAATAAGAATAAATGCAAGTGGGAGTCTGTTTAGCAGAGAGTGATGCGTGGTCTGTTGCCCATCGAAAGCCAATAAATCTCAATGCTTCAACAAGAGATGAAAACGGTTATCTCATCACTGCAGTGCCAGGGCGAAAATTTTCTCTGAGCCAGAGTATTTTTGTGGATGATTTATGTCTGGGAAGGATAGTTATTTAGCAAAATGGCAGATAATGATGAATAGAAAGTAAATGTGAATAGCAGCAAGGGAGTGGTGTTTTGCTGCCGCAATAGACCAAACAAAATCTCTCCATAAAGTACATGCCACAGATAATTGCCATTACACTGAAGCTAGCATCCCTCTATGACTGGGAGTGAAATACAAATGAGCCCATCTGATTTAGTAAGTGATTGCTCTTTGTTGTTCTAGAATACATGCCCCAGGAGCCCGCTAATTTTTCTTGAAAGCATCCTTGGTGTGTACGGAGTAGTAGTTATGAGCACAGGCTTTGAGCCGCGTCGATGGATTCAAATTCCAACACAACTCCCTCGTTAGACTTCGGGGAAGTTCCCGAAACCGTCCCAAACCTCAGTTTCCCCATCTGTAAGGTGAAGATGACGGTAGCGACCTCTTAGGTTGGTGGTTAAGGACTGGGTGAAGGACTCTCACTTAAAGAGCTCAGCATCATTCCTGGCACCTAATTAACACTACATAAGTACTCCCTCTTACTATCAGTCGGGGACCAGCCAACCCAGGGAGCTATGGATGACTCTTTTAATTCTATCCAATCTTCTCCATTCACTGAATCTTTCAGCTGAGCCCCAAGTAAGGTCTGAAAAGAAGGAGAGTTGTAAACGGAAATTCTGCAGTCCGGTGGGGTGGGGGTCAACATTCACCCAGTACATTCTTTTGATCATTCCACCGTCACCATCCTTAATTCTCAAGGCCCAAGAAACGGTCACATTATCAAGCTGGAAGAGAACTAAGGAACAAAAGAAATTATTCATGGAGTTACAATGCAAAGAAGTCTATTTTAAAAATAAACAGAACGGAGTTTTTGGAGCCTCTGAATAAAAGATAAGTTGACTGCACACGGAATGTCAAAACAGAGTGGAAGGAAGGTATTTTTTTCCCCCAACACTTTTTTTCTGTACAGAAGCGCTACACAAAGAAAAAAAAAACTAATTATAGTTTTAAATGTCCAAAACGCCATGTCCACCAAAAGCCCGATGCTCATTAGTACTAGTAATTAACTTTACAACTGTCAACAGAAACAGCACACAGGCTGACAGATAGAGAGTAGCTCGGAGAGTGCTAATAAATCCGGAAATAACAACTTGACATACAGATGCACAAAAGGATGCAGGTGATAAAGAAATGTTGACATCAAATCTAATTATCTTCGAAACGGCCAAGTACAGCGCGAGCCACAGTAATGCACGGTTATTGCTGGTGATGAGCCCCACCGGAATGGCGCTTAACCACTGCCTGCAACCCCGCTTTTACAGCCCTTGTCAGAGCCGGTGAGGACAATATCAAACAGGAAATTATGAGTGCCATGACCCCTCCAAGTCAAAAATCCAGTGATGAATATGGGCTCAGCAAGGCATAGCAGATTACCCCCTCACGAGTTCTAAAGCGGGGATGATATATGACATTTTTATCAGGCACTTTCTCAGGAATGTCACCAAGAGGGAAAATAAAGGCCCATGCACAGAGACTAGGTGAATTATGCAACTGTAATTGCCGATCATAACCTGATATGAGTTGAAATTGCTCTGTTTTCATATTGAGATAGCATAAAATTGTCGGGAAATGCAATGGCTCCTTAATGTGGGCTAGATGAGTCTAATATTCTGATCATTTTTCACTCGGCTTGCAAGGTAAATCGAGCTTCCTTCACACAGCCACTGTGGCCCAGGGCAATCGAGGGGCCCAATTTTACACTTGAATTGAGCAAATATGTGTAAACCACGATTTTTCATATTTTCTGCATGCATAAGAAGATGAAACATCTTTATCATCTGTATTGTCTGGCGGAGCTTATACAAAATATTAGTTTATCTGTCCTACTTTGGCTCATTCCATAAGCAAGACACATAGATCTGGACGGCAGGCAATATCCCCCCTGTATAAAACAAGTCCATCTTTTATGCAGCCTCATCGCACAAGTTTTCCTATTTAGAACCACCGCCACCACCACAGACATCGACACTGCGTACAAAGGAAGACATTTTTCCGAGTGGAGGAGAGGAGGCAAATCAAGGCGCTGAACACAGCCCACTGTTCCGTCACTCTCCTGTTCGCGCACGGGAGCTGGGGAAAAGCCAAATAAATAATCCCTGGTGTCTCTGTTAGACTGTCTCCCTTTTCCCACTTAAATCAGTTAGACCAGCAAGAGGATGGTATCAGCGTTTTATTGCTTTTCCGCCGCGGCCTGCGGCAAACAGAAAAACAATGTGTTGGCTTCCCTCCTCCTCGGAGTCAGCTCGAAACCTGGGGGCTGGGGGGGGCACTGTCACTGGGGGTCCTGGGTGCCAGGTCCTGTGCCGTCTTGCTCCTGAGCCCCGTCCCCGAAAGGGCGGAGGACCCAGGCCCAAGCGGAGATGCTTCCTAGTTACAAAGTGGATTTTCCCCTCCATACCTTCCGCTTCTCATCCTCAAGGCCTAGGCAGCCGCACAAGGCCATCTGTGTACAGGGCAGGTTCTAGTTCAGCGTGGACTTTAGCTTGGAGGGTGAGGTCCTGGAAACGGGTCTGTTTATGAATCGGCCACTATTCACACCGTTATAGCAGGGTCCCTCTGAAGATGGGTTCCTTTCACTGTGATTCGTGACGGACCGTCAGTGTATATTAGCGCTTTATTGGCTGGTGTCTTTCTCTTCTCGGCATTCCTAGAAGCGTTCTGTCGCTAGGCCTAAGACACTACTCATCCCCCCACCATGTCCTCCAGCTAGCATGAAACCTGTGTTTATACAGGCAGCAAGTATACAAAGCATTAAAATAATCTCATGGGGCTTTTGTTCTTTTGGGGATAATCAAACAGTTGGTTTTTAATCAAAGGACCCCTAGATAACAGAGTTGCTGGAGACAGAGAGGCTGGGGAGAAATAAAGAAAAGCGACATACGAAGAAGAGCCGTTCAAACAGGAGTCAAATTCAGCAATGGGATGCTCACAGCCCAGGGCCAAGAACTTGGGATCGCCTTCCCTCTTCTCTAATGGCTGACCAGTTCCATAAGGAGTCAATGCGATATGGGGCTGTATTGAACAAGTGTGCTAGAACTGTCTGAAACTAAACGAAGCTCAGGTACGGTTAGGGAAAAAAGGTGTTTTCTGTGATGTATGTGTGTTGGGATGCCAGGAGGCTGTATAAGGGACTATTTTCTCAGTTTTATGAACCCAACTCCACATTCTGGCCCCCTCCTTTGCACGCCCACTGCGCTTATGTGGATGGTCCTTCAGTACTGTACACTCCTCAAGGGCAGGGACCTTGCCGTATTTGGCTTGGGATCCCCAGCACCTTCCAATCCCTGGCAGAACTGGCATTCAACAAATACCTACTGAATAAATGAACGGAGTGATGTTTATGGTAGTCAGCCACTGTACTCATTATTTACTGCCCTCTCATGAATTACCAAATTAAGGATGTAAGACCATGAGCATTGTTATCTAATAGTTTCTGTGGTTCAGGAATTTGGGAGTTGGGTGGCTCTCACGAGGATGCAATTAACCTATCCATTGGTGCTGGAGTCATCGGAGGCTTGATGTGGGCTGGAAGATATACTTCGAAGGTCGCTGATGTGACTGTTGGCTGGAGGCCTCAGTTGCTTACCATGAGGGCCTCTGCACAGGACTGCTCGCAACATGACGGTTGGATTCCCTCCGAATAAGTGGTCCAGATAGAAAGAGATTGCAAGTAGCTGCGTTGCCTTGCGTGAACTAATTACCCCGTTGTCCCATCTAAAGCAAGTCACCAAGTGTCTATGGAGCATATTGAAAGGGAGGCTGTGACTATCGGGAGGTAGGGGCCATTGGGGACCATCCTGGAGGTTAGCTACCATGGCTAGTTTCTAAGAGAACCAATTCCACCGGCACTGACCCAACCAACCCGCTGTGTAACAGACCCCGTGTGGGTGCCACGGACACGATGGTCCATGGAAAGCAAGGTACGTGGCCCCTGCACTCAAAGAGTTTACAGTCCAGTGGCGAAGGTGGGCACTACACAACTAGAGTATGAGAGCTGGGGGTGGGAATACAGGAGCACAGAGCATTCCTAGCTGAAGATACTTAAACTGGAACCACAGGCCATTAGACAGAATGTGTTATCATATATGCTATTATTATGCCCCAGCCATTATTTTTGGCTTTCCCCCAAATACTTATACATTGTCCTGAAAATACAGTGCTCTATTGTGACTGGACTGTGAGCCTTGGATAGGTACTAGGCAAGAATTGGGGGCGGTTATCAGCTTCCTTTGCCCAATGAGGAACTTTGGGCCAGGACGGCAAAGACTTTCTTGACTGCTACTTTCATCCTTCAGAGAGAAAACAAGTCAAAGGTGGAGACAGAAAATCTGCTTTCTGGGCCCTGAAAGATACCCTTCTGATCACTAGATAATGGGAGACTGAATTATGCCCCTAAGTGATCAAACTAAACCAAACTAAACCAAAACAGAACCTTCCTGTTTGCTCCTATGTATTTTCCCAACTTTTGGTTTTAAAGTAGTAGAAGATAGGAGTGTAAGTTTTTCTGTTTCTGTGTTTCTTGTTTTGTTTTGTATTTTTAATCCCAAGCATCGACTCCTCTCTTCCTAGGGGATCTTTATTGAATTGCAACACACTCGATATTATTAAGAATTCTGATCAGAGGTAAACATGCAAAACACTCAGCCAAGGGGATTAAGACTCTTTGTTAGTGTTTACGTTATCTGTTTTTAATTCCTATATATCCTTTCTTTATCTCAGTGTTTCAACACTAATTGCAAAACAGCCCTCACTAACAGTAATGAGTCCCTGGACCTTTGCAGACCTCCAGACAGAGCTCGGTGCATAGATAAGGCAGCCCCTTAACAAGGCTCAGTATCTGGATCAAGGTCTTTTACTGCTTTTCCACTTTCTTTTGCTCATCTGGGCTTCCAGAGGCTAAACCAACTCACTAAATCATGGAGTTCAGGGTGATATCTTAGTCAGCGGAGAGTTTAAACTCAGCTGAATCTAGTGAAATGGATATGCTGTTCCTGGCTGGTGCGAGATACTTCCTTAACTTGAAATGGGGCCAGACTGAATATCAGGATTGAAGAGCATCAGTTCTACTTGGTTCCACAAGCAGGGCTTCATCAAAACAGGGCCCAGTCCTCCAGTTAATCCTGGTTCACTGGTATGAACAGACTAACACTAAATTAAGCTTGTTCTATAGGATTTTAACAATCAGGCACAACTCTGTTCTCCGTCTCTTCCTTCCCTGAATGTTCATGTTGCATTTCAGGTAACGTTCCTCGAGTTTTGCCTGCGTGGGAATGATAGTCGAGTGTCACAGAAAGAGAATGAGCTCTTCTATCAATGGGGTTGGTTCAACTGCCACTTATTCTTATTTTATTTAGCAAGAGAGAAGCTACATTCTGTCTTCTCTTCCCTTTACCTCCAATTTTCCACTCAGCCATTTTTCTATGATTACAAATATCTCTTACTCTTTTTCCATTACCGGCTCACCTCCACATTGAAATGGTTACCGATTTCATCTTCCTGTCTTGTCTCTTCCTGTATACCCCTACCAGAGACTTAATTCAGAGACTGTTGCTAGGCAACTATACATCATAGCAGCCACTCACCAATCGCTAATTGTCCTCAGCACTTTAGCCTTACAAATCCGGAGAGCCTTGCAACAAACAATGCGAGGGGTTCCCCATGGCCAAAAACGCACCCAGAGGTTTCTTAGCTCAGCGCGGACAGAGGCACCAGTGACCAGGTACTACCATCAGGACAGTAACCAAGACCTCCAGCCCCATGCCTACCCAATCGCACCATTGTAAACCCCTCAGCCGGGTGCTCTCCTCTCTCTGGTTGTGCTCAGGAAAGGAAACTGGAGGTGGGGCTGGCCACTTGTGAACAAACGCCCTGATGAAAATGCGGACACCGACATTTCACACACATTCACCTTCCTCCCCGTTGGCCACCTCATTTCTACCATCGCTAGTTGAAGGGAGGATCTATTAGTAATCAAATTTCAGCCTCAATTTTATGGTGAGTGTAATGGAGTTAATTTCTCTAATGCTGGCAGTTCATGGAAAAGGTCTCTTGTGGCGGCACAGGCCTGGGATCCCCAGCAGCTGTCAGAGATGCCGCTAAGGAATTCTTTATTAGCTAAGATGCAACCAGGCAGAAAACTCATTACACAGTGCTAAATATACTTAATCACATCTATTA
This sequence comes from Proteles cristata cristata, assembly GCA_017311185.1. Classification (NCBI taxonomy): domain Eukaryota; kingdom Metazoa; phylum Chordata; class Mammalia; order Carnivora; family Hyaenidae; genus Proteles; species Proteles cristata. Next base: position 487,321 of record JAESUZ010005539.1, on the reverse strand, counting down.
GAGAAAAATGAACTTGATAATTACAACAAATAACTAAACTGTAGAAAGTGTTCAAGGGGAAAAGAAAAAACAACCCACACCAGGCTCTAAGTATACACAGACTGGGAGCCGCTTGGGAGTCAAGGCGAACCAGGAACGGGTGGCTTTGTGCAGAAGGAGAGGCTGGGTCTTAGGACAAGTCAGGTTGGGCTGATTTAAGTTGCTCAAGAAAATGACACATTTACATTTCAAAAGTGCCCTTGTTTATGTAGTATAGCTAAAGTTTTCATTAGAAAGGAATCCTCAGAGGGTGGATGCTTTGTTTGTAGACTGGGTCTGGGGTGGGGAAGAGGGGGCCCTGGGGGCCCCAGGTAAACACTCAGTTTTGACAAATAAGAGATCTATAAGAGCTCGGTGACAGGTACGACTTTCCTGAGCCTAACAAATGTGGAGAGTCAAATTTGTCTTCTTCCTCTATCTCAGAATGGAAGTCCCTGAGGTGGTGGGAGGAGGGGGAGGGGAGACCTTCACATCCCCGACTGAGGAATAATGAGAAGCCCCACGGTAAATATCTCCTATCAGTTTTTCCCGTGCCTGACCTCACTCGGGAAAAGTCACTATTAACGGAGGTCAGAGGCCGGCCAGGGCACTTCCGCTTCCGGTAGCCTGCCGGAAGAACCCGTGAACTCTGAGCTGAGACGCAGCAGGAGGTGATCTTTGGACATCAGGAGACGGTGAAACCTGATCTCAGTTCACCATGAGGAGAGATCTCGGGCTTCTGGGAGAGAGACATGGAGGGTGGGGCAGAGATGAGACGCAGCAGAACAAAGGCTGAAAGACGGGAGATGCATCCTCTCGTAGAGTTCAGGGGAGCCCCAGAAAGTTGTGACAAGCAAGGGCCAAAGGAGGCCGACCCTGGAGGGCTCCTGACTCGCTGGCAACTTCCTCTCTGCAGAGAGGAACGATGGGCACAGTTTTTATGCATGGGAGTGTCAGGACCGTTTCGTCCCTCTCGAGTGGGCTGAACAAAAATATGCTGCCCTTACTTTTGACCTCTGATGGCTGCAGCAGGAGAAGTCCCTCCCCCCCCAACACTGGGCAAAGCAAAAGACAAGCCTGTACATCCACAGAAGTAACTGGGAAGTCCTTTCCTCTTATTACTCATAATTTTTAAAGGGAATGAAAACAGAAGCACTATGGGATTTTCCCTCCCCAAACACTCAAATTTCCTGGTCAAAGAGGTCTACTTCCCTGTCTTACTGTTTTGGGGGGAATGGCCTTTGGCATAAGGGAGGGACGTTCTTGTTCTGTCACCGACTCAGTCCGTAACCCTGTCCTAGTCTCCCGCCAGGAAACCTCTCCTTCCCAGACAAAGCGTAGAGGGTTCTGGCACAGTCCATCCTGGCCCTGGCAGTACCCCACTCCCTGAACTACAGTCAAGGCAGATGAGCCCTGGCACTGGGAACGCCGGCACAGGGCTGCTGGCTTCTCCCCACGGGACGTGAAAGCAGAGGACAGAGCCTCGAGAGTTGCTGGCAGCCATCTTGTGACCTGGTGAGGAGAGTCGACGGGGGACTTACGAAGGAAGTAGAATGAGCATATGGAACAAAAGGACACAGGTCACAGCCACCTCATTTGAACCCGAGATCACACTGTGCTAAAGCCAGATCTTCTTGCCCTTTTCTAACACGTGAGCCAATGAATCATTTTCTCCACTACTTTCCCTCGCATCCCAGCCAGGCTCTTTCCCCCATCCTCAACTGAAGGAATCTGAACTGACGGAGACTCACATATCCCCTCTCGACCACAATGCTTCACACGGACTCAGCCTATGCCTGAAGAGCCATGTGACTTAAGAGGAAAAGACCTAAGCCAGGTGACTATTGATGGTGCTTAGGGCCTACATCTTGCAGTCCAGATGCCCCGGGAACGGGCATTTCTGAACTCGGGCCACAGCATGGTGGATCCCGGGATCCCGGGCGCTGGCTCTTCGAGCTGGGTGCAGAGATCAGAGGATGCGGGCGTCTCGGCCCAAACCAGCCATCAGCTGCACTGCGTTTCATCACATATCAATTTTTACTGAAAAGAAAACCATACAAATTTAATCAGCTCTTCATATGGAAATATTTAACTTTTTTCCCCTGGAGTTGTTTGATATTATTGTTTTAAGAGTCAGGAATAAAAAAAAAAATAGAGATGTGTGAGAGTGGTGGACACAGAAAAGCATCCATTCCTGGCAAGAATGCAAGTCTCATTTCCAGTAGACTCAAGTCTCAAATGCACTGGTGTCTCCATCAATTGTCTGGCTCAATGAAGAACATATTACATGCCCATAACCACGAAGCAGAAGACAAGAATGATCCATCCTGCACAGCCCTCACCCACACTCAAGGCAGAATGCCATTATCGGTGAGAATAATATGATCTCAGAAACGCTCCTGTTGCCCACAAGTTTAGGGAGTGTTCTGTTTTGGCATCCAAACCTCTGAGGTTTCCATTTGCTCCTCTGCCCTTCCAAGATGTTATCAAACAATGCCGTTCCAGAACTTTTAATCTCTGAAAACCTATAATGTGGAACTCTCTTACATACACACCTATTAAAGAACTATGTTCTCTCTCAGTAGCCATAAACTGTAAAACACCTCTTAAAAGAGACTTCCTTTGTTTCCCAGCCAAGGGCACAGGAGACGAAAGAGGCTGCCTTTTAAATATAATTTTAAAGCACTGTATTAAATAAAATGAAGTACTGATATACAAAGTGATTTAAACATGAGGGCTGCTTTTGAGATCAGGGGCATTTTGAAGTGCAGAAAGTGACGTAAGCTGCAGGCCAGGGCCGAGAATTTTCCGTCTCAGAAATGGGTCCTTGGGAACTTGGGGGTGAGGAAAGCGTGGTGTACTGTCACCAGCTGCACGGGGAAACCCCACGTGAAGGCCACACATCACCGGTGCCGTTCGTGAAGGGGGCAGGGCAGCTGGAAAACGTGGCCCAACCCCAGACCAGGACAACTGTCCAAAGCACAGTGTCAAATCCTTACAAACTTCTACCCCTGTGTAACCCGTAAAGCGATAACGTGTGCTGGCTCTGCCGCTCTGAGATCGCCAATCCGCATGAGTTTTCTCAGCGTGATTTTGCTTTACGGTGGGGAAATGCGTCTACTTATGGACTATGGGCATGGTGTGGGCCAGGCGGACAGGGGTAATCTGGCGGGTTCTCGAAGACCTCTTTTGGCCTTCACCATGTTACCAATACGTACCCTTCCCCTTGAAGGAAGAGAAAGGGTGTAAACTGTTGGCAACGGAGGAGATCACAAGCCCGTTCCCGAGAGAGGGGCTTTCTGGGGCCCAAGGCACAGACAACTTTATGTTGATGTTATGGATAACGCTATTTTTTTTTTTAAAGAGGAAAAAGAAATCCCATTTCTATTATGCAATCAGGAAATTGAAGATGCCTATCTCCAGATAACCAACCGGCTGTGGTAGGATTTCAGTTGGAAACTTTCACAGACAATGTTTTCCGACTGTCGGTTCTGGTGTTACTGTCACTTCACATTGACTTTTTTTCGCTCTCTGTAGCAAATAAATCAGAAAGTTAATAGTTCTGTTGACTTGCTAGAGCTTTTTTTCTCCTCCTTTCCCCTAAAAAAAAAAATAATAATAAAGAGAAGAAAAGAATAGCTTTAAAGGGAGGAAAAACTGATCGCGGCGTGTTAACTACTCCATCGCGGTTTCGGGCTGTGGTCATGCCAACTGTCTAGTAAAAAGAGAAATTCCACTGTAGCAGAAGTAATAAAATCTTCTTTTAAAGCACAAATACCACGCGGGGAGGAAACGTAAACCCTTGCATTGGGACGAGGAAGGTGGGGGGCTGGTATGGAGTAAAATATGGGCTGGAATGCAGAGGATTTGCAGTGACCACACTACTTGGGATAATCTTTCACCAAAAGCAGCTGCCTCCGTGACCCAGAACCTTCTCTTTCTCTTAATCCATCACCTAAAGGATTGCAGAAAGATGTAAGCTATTATCGGAGGCTACGTTCATTGTTATTCATGTGGCAAAATATTTTTCGCCTACTGTTTTTTTCAAGGAAGCTCCTCCTGGGGATGGATAGTCAAAAGATTCCCATCAGCAAAGCAACTTGCTCATGGCAAGCCAAAGTGGCTGCCCTGGGAGGGCCTCAGGTAGGTACGGAGCGGAAACGTGTGTTCATATTCATATCCACCAGTATGCTGTCATCCCTCCCAAATCAGAGGGAGCTGGGCATTTAACATCTGAGTCCTCTATCTGGATTTCTAGGTCTCATAATTGACAAATAATGGACTTTCCTTAAAATCAGGGTCAGAGCTCCCCAAATTACCACCCTTGGTGATGAACACACTGGACCAACTGTTCCCCAGGCACCCGGGAGGAATTCTGTCTGCCCCATGGGCCCCCGCTCAGTTACTCCAACAAAAGGCAGCAGTTGAATGTGGAGAAAAAGTCAAGTGAAAAGAGCCAGGATCCTGTGACATGGGGCATTCACCAGGCAGATTGTTTTCACACAATCACTCAATATCTCTGATGATGGCCAGACTTGGAAGAGGGATCCGTTTGCCAGGTATCGCTTGGCCACGGAGAGCCAGCAAGCTGGAGGCGGAAGGCAAAGCCAAATTCCTGTTTCCGAATTCAGGCTCTCCATTCAAACACCCACATGCTCCATGCACAGCAGAACCCTGGGAAAAGCCCCCTGCCCCCACCCCCTCCCCAAGACAGCTTGCAGTTTCTACACCCTCTACCCGTCCGACTGGCCCTCCCTCTTCCCTCTTCCTAAAACTCCGTCTGGGGAGACAGAGGGGCAGCTCCTGGGGAGGTGAAATACGGTAGCAGCAGCAGCAGCAGCTGCCCCCAGCTACCACCTTAACACGCTAATGAATTAAATGCAAAGACACAAAGATGTGTATTTCATTTCATCTGGTATTACGGCGAGCCCTCCCACCGCACGGGCTGTGTGTAAACATTACAATCCGCCCCCCCCACCACCCACCATGCTTTGGATTTAATTGTATTCCTAATTGAAAATGAAAATTAATTTGCTTTTGATCAATTCCAGGTGGTAGGTCCGCCTGAAATGGGAGCAAGCGCGTTTTCCCTCGGAGTGACCACACGCGCGTGCCCATAAACACCAACAGGCGGTAGTGGTGGTGGGAACAGGCCGCAGTCTCTCCTGGCGCAAGGCCCTCCGGTGTCTCTGCACCCCCCCCCCACCCCTGTGCTGATGGGCGATGTTCAATTTTTAATCAAAGATTTACACAAGCGACGATACTTGTGGAAATAGGCCGCTGACAGACTGGCGGAGTTCAGTGCTTAATGGAGGCCGTGGAGCCGCAGATGTCGAACAATGGGGGCTCACATCGAGATGTACGCAGGGATCACGAATAACCCGGCATCTGGTTTCTTTATCTAAGTACCTTTCTTACGGTTTGGATCTTAATTTTTTACAGTTGACAGCAGTGTTATTTGAGCCAGTCAGTGGCATCTGGCTGCTGGAGGAAAAAAAAAAAAAAAAAGAAAGAAAGAAAGAAAGAAGGAAAGAAAGAGGGGAGAGGAAAAAAAAATCTCCATGCACTTTAATTAATTGTGGAGAAATTACATGGTCCTCCAGCCGTGTAGTTTGTCATCAGTGCACATTACAGATTTATATTAGATGTTTCTCCACAGTGTCAGGAATAATTAAAAGGGGGTAGGAAATGATGCCAACCAGCAATGCTTTACATCAGCGGTGAAAGTTTTATATTTATTACAGCCAAACAATTTTAGAAGAAGATGTCAACTCGGAGGCTTGGCTGTGCATGGAATACATATCAGGCTGGGAGCAAAGCCAAGGCTGCGGGCATAATGAGAGAGGGCTAATGTTTAATCTATCAGGCCGCCTAGAATCGGTGTGTTGTGCCACAGTTATTAATGACGCGGCATCCCCTTTCCTCATAAAAACGCTCACCCCAAACAATAAGTAACATACGCCTTTTTCTTCCTCCTGAAATGATCTTCGTCCAATTGTTCTTTCTGATCCTAATAAGACCAGAAGTGCCGACGACGTGGAAGACACTTTGGTTTTTTGCTCAGTTAATCTGAGCTCACGCTTATATGGCTTAGGCGGCACTGGTAGAGTTATGTCGTAAAAAGGTACCCAAGTGGCTTTTGTTTTCACTGAGCACGTGATTCCAGGATCCCTGCCAGGCCCTTCGTGGAGGCCGCTGTGCCTGGACAACGGCTAACCTGAGTGGCGATCGCCATCCTCAATGCCTATCAGCGGAGAAACTCAAATCTTAAGTCAGTGCTCGTACCGCTGAACAAATCTGGAACTTATTCCTTTAGTTTTTCCTGAGGTCAGAGCCAAGAACTACACTTGGAAACCAAAGGTCACCAAAAAGCAGATAAACGTCAGAGGGAACCGTCATCCATGGGCCATCCATCTTCTGGCTTCCTCTTGCAAGAAAACAGATTTCCTTTTGTCGCATCAGCACATCGGGCAGCACATTTCAGGGGGATCGTGCGGGAGAGTCAGTGTATGTGATAATCCCCTAATATGTGATGCCTGTCACTTCCTATTTATTAGCTTCTGGCCCTGGATATTTTCATAATTTCCGTTCAGTTTTGTGGCCCCAAAAATGGAGCCACCTTGGGAATCACCATCTCAGGACAGCCTTACCTATGACCCGCGGGAGACCAGGGTGCCAAAAAGCAATTCTCTCCCTAGGAGCTGCGGTCTACACAGTGGGGATCCTCTGCCCTTAGACCTTCACACGATGTGAGAAAAGGCAACGTGGCCCTCATAGCAACGTGGATCTCAGGGAACTGCCAGGAGAATTCGTTTCAAGGTTAGCAAGATTCTCCCATGATAAAGTAATAACACCCTCGATTATGTTAAACACTTCAAGAACAATATCCTTAAATTACAGTGCTTTACAATTTTTAAAGTGCTTTTGTAAATATTACTTCATTTTATTAATATTTGTGTAATGCAGTGCAGGAAGGAGAATAGGGAAGTAACCATAGAACTTTCTTCTTTGGCCCTAAATAAAACGCCCACATCAGACACATTTTCCCTTTGCTGATGGTTCAGAAAAGTCACCGTTTAGTTTTCAACCTAACTGTAGTTTGAATACGATCTAAATGGCTTTCTATGGCCCTGTCTTCCATTCTGACTATTCCCAGCTCCTCTACTCCTCTCTGAAGCCTGCTCCCACATTCTTCCTGTTCCTTCACTGGCTCAAACTCATTCCCACCTCAGGGACTTTGTACCTGCTTTTCCCTCTGTCCGGAGCACTAATGTCCTTTTTTTTTTTTTTTTTTTTAATGTTTTATTTATTTCTGTGAGAGAGAGAGAAAGAGAGAGAGAGAGAGGCAGCGTGAGCAGGGGAGGGTCAGAGAGAGAGGGAGACACAGAATCCAAAGAAGGCTCAGGCTCTGAGCCATCAGCACAGAGCCCAACGCGGGGCTCGAACCCATGAACCGTGAGATCATGACCTGAGCCAAAGTCGGACACTTAACTGACAGAACCACCCAGGCGCCCCGGAACACTAATGTCTTCATGGGACTGTCTCCCTCTTGTATTTCAGATCCCAGCTTAAAGGCTACCTCTCAGAGATGCCTTCTGTGAAGTCTCGAATCACTATTCAGGCTTCTACCTCATTTCTTAACTCGCTTTCTAAATAGATCTTCTTTATGTACTTGTTTTAACAGGGGTCCCCTGCATTGGAATGTAAGCTCTAAGAGAACCTGGAAATCCTACAACTTCAGGGTAGATTTCTCTATATGTTTAAACATATGTACAATTAGTTTCAAGCGATCAATGTGTCATGTTCTTCTTTAATTCAGTAGAATGTCTTTAATTTGGTTAGTGTAACTGAGATGTTTACCGTATAAATGATTTTTCTTTATCCCATTTGGATTTCAAAGTCACTGATGGAATCCTCTCCTTTGGAGCGAGCCTGATGAAATTAACCAACTTTGAAGAGCTGTCGTTGACTTAGAACCATTATGATTGGAAAGAAAAGAATATTAATAAAAGGTCAAGCCACCCCATCTTGTGTCCCTAACAGGATTATTTTACAGTCCACTATTTCACCGTTAGTATTAGAGCGGTTTGCTCACTAGGTTTGCACTCTGCTTTGAACTGAGGTTTGCAGAGGCCCCACCAGATCCGTGCTAACTGTGGCTTCAGAGAGGGGCAGCTAAGTGTAACTGAGGGTCAAGGGAAGAATCACTGGCTCCCAGCGCTCTGGCACTGAAGTTCAGGGTCAGCGGCACTCCTGCACCCTTGGGGACTGGCCCAGAGCCAAAGGAAAGGGAGCTGAAACGGGAACAGGCAGATCTGAATTCAATGCAGAAAACGAATTCCTATGGGAAGGGAGAGGCCTACTAAGTGACTTAAAGACAAGAGGAAAAACCCTTGATCCTGCAGAGGTGAAAACGCTACGTACCCCCATCCCCATGCTTCTGGCCCAATCTCGGCAGCGTTTTCTGCCCGCCCCCATGCCCTCCGGATCAGCTCCTGCTTTTGGAGGAGAAGAGGCGCCTTTGGAGTTGCTCCTGACAACCTGTCCTCTTCGTCAAATTCACTAAACGTTACCTTCGTTAAGCCACAACTGCACAGCGCTCTGTTCCATGCTGGACAAGAAGCTGGGAAGGGCAGGTTCCCAGGGTCCGGGGGCTAACGGTCCAAAGGGGCCGGACACGTGTGGCACGCGTAGCGTCACCTCGGCTCGGGTCCCTTCCCTCCACTTCTCATCCTCCTAGAAACCCAGCTTGCCCTTTCCAAGTAGCAGGAGCAGTGCCACCAGAAGGCTCCCGCGTTCAGGGTGGGCCCTGCTCACCTCCAAGCCCTGCTGGCTGCTCTTGCCCCTGTCCTGCTTTAGGTACAGACTGTCAGGAGGTCAGATTAGAAATCAGACGGTGTCGAAGAGACTGCATGTTCTCCGCCGGCACTGCAGTCTGAAGTAGACAGTGACACTGGGGGGTAAAGGGCTAGTGGGCGGGAAAGGCCCATTCCAGGTTGAGCACAATCTTGGTGCCTCTAAAATGGCTGCAGAAAGAACTTGGCTGAGAATCCTCTACCTGGATTTTAACCAGGTTGTGCCTCTACGGACCTGAAAAGTTCTGAAACCCACCAGGGCCAGGTTATATGATGGGACGTCCTTCCTGACTCCTAGATCCTGATTCTATTTGTGCTTGAGAACTTCTTATCCTCAGGGTGCCTCCAGAGGTTATTATTTTCTGGGGCCAAGCCTCTGCTTAGACCCCAAGTTAATGCAGCTGTAGCCACGGCTTGAGGAATAAACGTTCTAGGTGTGCCCAAAATACATATGCCTGTTACACTGGTGACAGTTCATCTCCATGAGCAAGGATGTCGGGGACACAGGTTCAGGGGGGCTCTAGGATAAGAAACAGACTACGATGTATTTGTATTCAGTATGTTCCTTAAAACTTGACAGGTGATTTAATGCCAGTATTAAGGAAAATTTAAAGTTATACACAATACCACCAATCTAACAAACTGTCTTGACATCCACACGCATACATAGTTTTTCCATATTTTTGAATGTAAGGGCTGTCGTTTTCATGTGACGGTGCATCAGCAGCATTTCCCCATATTTCTAGGCCGTTTTCATAAACATTACCTATATTGTTTTAGAGTAGAAGAGTCTATAAAATGTAAAAACATCTATCAGATGAGGGACTAGAAAAAAATCCCTCGTAATTCAAAAACTTCTAGGGAACAGAAAAAATAACGTCTAAAATCTGTGTACGCTGGGATATGGTAGAAGAAAATGGAAGGAAGATGTATTAGAAGCTCTTACCTAAAATCTGAGCACGGGACACTGCTAACTACCTTTAGGACCTAAGGAAAATGAAGCACTTCCTCAAAGAGACACAGAGAGTAGGATCAGGCAAACTTTAAATTCCTTTCCTGTTCTGGGGCACACAGGTGGCTCAGTCAGTTAAGCGCTCGCCTCTTGATTTTGGCTCCGGTCATGGTCTCGTTGTTCGTGACTTCCAGCCCCGTGTCAAGTTCTGTGCTGACAGCAAGGAGCCTCCTTGGGATTCTGTCTCCTCCCACCTCTCCCTGCCCCTCCCTAGCTCTTGCTTTCTTTCTCTCTCTCAAAATAAATAAAAAACATTTTTAAAAACTCTTCCTCCCCCCGGCCCCCCACCCCCCCGCCCCCGGCCAGGGCTGAGTGCCCCAGAAGTGGTAGCCATTTTTCAGCCGTGTGGACCAAATATACAGGCGAAGGGGGTGTGCTGACAGAGGACAGCAAGCGGACGTGCAGGGAGATGGAGAAATCAGAGTCAAGATGACCTCCCAATCTCTTCCTAAGATCAAGTTTGAGATATCGTGTATCCATAACAGTTTTACCAAAACAGTCATGTTCCTTATGTGGCTGGTATATCTCACATAACAAAGAGTATCCCTAGCTAAACAGCCTTCATTGAGTGTCTTCTGCGTTACTACACATCTGTATCTGTTGGCAATTTGGAAAGAAAGAAACAAAGTATTATTAGCTCCATCTATAAAAGAGGAACTGAGGCAATGAGCTCGTAAAAATGCAAATCACAGAGAAATCCACATTCTCTGGCACAAAGGCTCTACTTGCTAACTGTTTCTGATCCTACAGCTTCATTTCTGCTTTACAGTATCAGAAACCATGAGGAGGAGCTAGAGATCTCCAGACTTCAGTGTTTTCAGAAATGAACTCACTTTTGAATGAACTTGGGAGTTCTGGGCAAAAAAAACAAAAACAAAACAAAAACAAAAACACCTCAAGGTTTTGAATTTTGACTCTTGGATCCTCTCAATTCATTGTGCTCTCAATGCTCTTATGGTCTTGCATTCCCAAGGCCTCAGAAATGGGATCTAGTCTTTCGATGGTTTTCCCTCAACCCTGCCCTAATGAATGCCCTCTTATGCATGCAGAGATGTTAACGGAGATAGGCAACATGGAGGCTAAGGAACTGAGTCCAGCCAAAATGTTTAAAACATTACAGAATGAAATATTAGATTAGGACTAATCTGGTAAATGCACAATACTGAGGGGCAATAGGAACCATACAATAGGGTAGACAGCTGAAAACATGAGCCTTTTTTTGGGCTTTGCCTTAATCTACCTACCTATCTGAAGGTCTAATCTATCAGGTTTTTAACCATATGCCAGAGATCTTTCCTTCACTCCTTGGGGGGAAAGAGACAAGAAGGAATTGGTTCCATATGAAACAAGGTGATCTCTATTGCATTTCTAAATTAAAGCTTTGCAGCCCTTGGATGTGCTAATTGTGTTTGTTCATTACACCACCTTTACCACCACCACCACCACCAAAAATCCCAACCTCAAAACCAAAAAGTTAAAAAGCGAATGGAATGTATCCAACACATATCCAGCACCCAGGAATCTATATACAACTGAGGTTTGGTTTACAGACGAAGGAAGTACAGGGAAGATTTAAAAACCCCTGACATGTCCAGGTATTTGACTTAAAGGTAACACACCTAACATATGTTCTTGGGTTTGGGTGCATCAAAACTTTCCCAGGGTTTCCCATAAGTGGGGGCAAGCTACTCTGTTAAAGAGCTCTAAATGGCCTGGTAACACACTGGGACAGTAATATTCAATTAAGTGTTCTCCAGTGGGCCTCCACGTGACAAACCATAATGACTCAAAAGAAGCCCTTAAAACCTACCATGTCAATGAGTTTCCCCAAGTATGAGAATTTAGAGCTATGGATTAGACCTCTTCACCCTCTCCTCCCCTCAAAATATCTTAAAGACCCTTTGCTCCCAGGGGAAGAGTCGTCTAGCCAGTGTCTGGTTAAGAGGTCTTTCTGAAGTCACATTTAGGCATAGTTACAGGACGTCTAATGAAGGTTCTGCCTTCAGCAGAGGCCTCCCTGCATGTTGCCATAAGCCAGATTGAAGGGCCAGAGCCATGATGACCCCTCCCCCCCAAAATGAAGAAGCCTCCTAGGGGTCTCATTTCATTTCTGGAAGTGAGTAACTATGTGGTCTTGGAAAGGACATCTGTTTTCTTGATGCTCTGTAATGTTTATACCTACCAAGTATGGGAATGGTTCCTTATCCTCCAAGTTTGTTTAAGAAACACCTTTAAGCAAAAATAGAGGATGTGACCAAAGACAGTGTCTTGTTTTACAGCGAAAATAACAAAACGGATGAATCTCTCTCTTCCGTCAGTAAGGCACTTCCTGCTGAATATCAGTCACTTGGAGAGACGTGTGCACTCTTTTCAATGACAAGGGAAAACTTGGGAGCAACTCTATTTTCTAAACTCTATGGTTACAGTAATGCAAAGCACGCTATTGAAATGGATGATCCCAAACTCTACACATTACCTTGGTGGCTGTATACTGATTTCGGAAGGGATTTACTTTTCCAATTATGTGTGGCTGGTGCCCGAATGTACGTCATTCTGAAATCACACACTGCTGAGGGGGCTGAGACCCTAATATACAGAGCTACAGACCAGCAGCTTATTAAGAAAAAGGCACTCGAGCTAATTTATGTGCAAATGGGAAATATGATTGTACGACTGTAAAGTATGGCACCAGAGGAATTAAAGAAGCTTTAGTTGGCTTGGAAGTGTTAATGACCCTTTCCAAGATCCCAAAACTACTAGAACTCTTTTTTTTTTTTTTAATTTTTTTAAATGTTTTTATTTCTGAGAGAGAGATACACACAGTGTGACCAGGCGAAGGTCAGAGAGAGAGGGAGACACAGAATCCGAAGCAGGCTCCAGGCTCTGAGCTGGCTGTCAGCACAGAGCCCGACGCGGGGCTCGAACCCACGAACCGCGAGATCATGACCTGAGCCGAAGTCAGACGCCTAACAGACTGAGCCACCCAGGTGCCCCTAGAACAACTCTTTTACCTGGTCATCTGATCCTACTTTCCTATTGGTCTCAACAGCTCAGTCCCTTCCCCACCTGTAGCTAAACAGGTTCTAGGGTAGAGTACTGTTCTCAGCCTTGAGGAAAGTTTCTGGACGACGACCATAACAGGCCTGCAAACGATTCTTTCCTAATAAAAGCTTCCTCCTTTCACTGCATTCATGCCAGCAGGCTACACTGAGATGGCAAAGTAAGGTGCCTTTTTTGGGCAAAAAACATTTCCATCACTCTTTTTTTTAACATATATATATGTAATATTTATATTTCCTTACTATATATAATACATGTATTATATATAATATATATAAGGAAATTCTTTTCATTTCAGAATCATAAAAGCTCTTAAACTCAGGTTTTAGCATGGAAAAGCAAACTAGATCTTTTATTAGAAAAGTGCTGCTGAGGGGCGCCTGGGTGGCTTAGTCGGTTAAGCGTCCGACTTTCGCTTAGGTCATGATCTCGCGGTTCGTGGGTTCGAGCCCCGCGTCGGGCTCTGTGCTGACTGCCAGCTCAGAGCCTGGAGCCTGTTTCAGTCTGTGACTCCCTCTCTCTCTGACCCTCTCCCTGCTCACGCTGTCTCTCTCTCTCTCTCTCCTAGAAATAAATAAAACATTAAAAAAAATTAAAAAAAAAAAAAAAGAAAAGAAAAGTGCTGCTGAGAGCAGCTTTATTTCCTCGTTATACAAATGTCTGCCTTCCTAGAGAGAGGGAAGTCGATGTTTATCGCAAAGTCTGTTTAAAACGGTGAGTGCAAGATTTGACATATATCATTCAGTAATATGGGAAATAATTAGCACCTTTAAATTTTTATTTTCTGATTCATCACTGGTTTCCAAACTTGGCAGGCATGGCTGTACGCCCTCACGAAGTGACAGTGGGCCCTGGCAGCACCCGTTTATACCTCTTCTGCTCTGTAGGGATGCTGAGGTAGCTACCACGTGGGCAGGAAAACACAATATTGCACATGTTGCAAGTCAGACGCTCGAAGAGCTGTGAGGACTTTAAAGGTGATTTGCCTATTAAAAAGTCACATTGCTTGGGACTCACAGGACTCAGTTGTGTCCAACAACCAACATGGGGCTTTTCCAATTCTCTTGAATGGGATGAGTGCACATTTTTGTTTTTGCTTTTGAGAGAGAGATAGAGAGAAAGCAGGGGAGAGGCAGAGAGAGAGGGAGACAGAATCCCAAGTCGGCTCCATGCCGTCAGTGCAAAGCCCAATGCAGGGTCGAACTCCCGAACCGTGAGATCATGACCTGACCCGAAATCAAGGGTCAGATGCCTTATGCATGGAGCCGCCCAGGTGCCCCGAGCACATGCTTTATAAAAATGGTTGCGTACTAGGACACTGAATGTAGTCAATTCAATGTCTGCCCAGATCTAGAAATCTACATCTGGGCAATGGGTTTGACAAAATGTACAAGGCTTTCCTGCTTCACTCCGCTCACTCTTCAAACTCGAGGGTGTTGCCCCGAGATTTCCCAGCTCCAGAGCCTCACCTTCATTTCTCTGTTAGACATAAAGTGGCCAATTCTTCAAAGATTACATGGGCTTAGTCACATCACTGGAGAAAAGCACTAGTTCTCCGAAGAAAATCGTATCTCTGTGAGCAGGTGAAAAAAAGTCAGGCCGGAATTGACAAGCCACTGGCAGTTTGTCAGTTTCTGAAAACCAAGGTAATATAAGGATCTTTTAACCTAAACAGAAGAAAGGGGAAATCTTGCTGTCAATTGGTGAGGACACAAACAGGCCCTTAACTACAAAGCCAATGTGATTACTAAGGCACACTAAAATCGCAGGGTCCCTAAAACAATTTGGAAATCTTTTCCTTGCCATTGCTGGATTTGTACATTAGGCATTAGTGTATCTCAGGTCACTGAGTTGATGCAAAGATCAAATAATCTCTCGCCAGATAATTTTGTAATTTGCGCAAGGGGGAAAATGTCAAGGCTGTGCTTCCCTCTTTGCATTTTGGGGTCTTAGCCATGGCTATTTGCGGGACTGTATCCTTAAACCTTTTCCCTGTACTAATGTTGGGGCACACATCCCCCTCTCCCAAATGTCCATGTACTTGCAAGTTTGAAATCAGAGTTCCACCCTTGACTCTTTCCTCTTCTTCATCCCCATAACCAATTGGTTATGAAGTTCATCTACATGAGAGGTCCTTTGAAATTCATACTTCTCTTCTGTTATCACTTCCCTGCCTGAATGCATGCTCACATCACCTCGTTTCTGGAACATGGCTTTTCTCTAAAATATGACCCTTTAAACGAGAACAGCCCGTTATCCATTGCCCACTCAGCCTCCAAACTAATCTTCCCTAAAATATCTCCAGCATCCTGTCACTTCTCAGCTTTGGAAACCTTTGAAGGTTTCCCAGAACTCAGCCATCTCTTGGTATTTCCCACATATTTGGTCTCAGTTTCTTGAACATTCTGTTTCAGCCAGAAAGTCTAACACATGGAACCCGGTTTATACAATCTTATTCTGACCTTCATTATAAATTTTACCTGTTTCAAAGGACCTCTTCCCATATATCTGTCTACATCCTAACTCTACCTGAAATTGATCTTTTCCCTAAAATACTACCTATGTAGCTTGAAATGAACCTACCATTTGGACTTGGAACTCACTAATGAAATGACCACCTGTCCTGGGTCTTTGAGGTGGCACTGGCATTTTTCTCAGAAGTCCATGAGTTTTATGAGAACTTTAAAATGTTACGCCTTTATTTCAATGATAATCTAGTGTAATTATTTTACCAGTTACAAAGACCAGATTTCTCTTTTGCACTGGCCTTTCAAAATTGAAAGCATTTTTGCGGAATAGTACTTCCAGTCAGAATTCACAACTGATATCTCTGAACCCTTACTATCAGAAGGGTTGAAGAAGATTTTTCTTCTACAGGAAATCTGTAAATGCATCTGACAGTCGTGAACTGTTATGTGACCTATCTTCCCTAGTGTCATCTTGAACTTTTATTTTAGATTCTTTATTAGAGTTTTACTTCTTAGGTTTTTTATGTCTTATCTTCACCAACAGATAGTAAACTCTCTGGGGACAGGAATGATGTCTGAGCCTACTCTGGATTCCTGATGCAGCGAACATAATCTTGCAAAGAGCAAGTGATTGGTCAAAATTGGTTGTTCTCATTTTGACTATGAGGGCTTGATCTGATCCACACTGGATGGCAGGGGGTGGAGGGTGATGATGAAGACTGGGTTTCACTCAACTGAAAATTATGCAAAGGTAGCACTAAAATTGTTCCTTATTCTCACTAAGGTGGTGTTACGTGAAGGCCTCTCCATAAAGTCAGAGAGCTCCGAAATAATGCTTTTCATACAACAAAGGTTTTTATTGTTACTTTCTTCCAATAACTGCACCTATTTATTATTACGAGGTAGTTAAATTGAAACATTTCTTTCTCATAACTGGTAAGAGGTGCTAGAATAAAAAGGATGTTAGATCCAATCTATTCTTAATGTTGCTGTCAATTCCATAATCTATGTTAATTTCATGCTTTCAAAGAGAGAATTTTAGAAGTAGAATTCTAGCACATTCACCTCCCATATGAACAGAGTGGTCCTGTGTGTCATCCTAGACTTTATGAGTAGCAGAATAAAGAGGGAAATGTCAAGGAGATGAGATTTAGAAGGAATAGGGAACCCCCAAATGGGATTTTGCCTCTAGAGAACAGGAGAAGCCTGGAAAATTACTTGGCCACTATCCACACACAGTGCTTATCTGATGACCTTGAGTCTCTCCTCATGCAAGCATGGAGAGTTGATTTATATGGCTTTTGCAAAGTAAACTTTAATGTGTTAGTTAAGAACTTGGGCAGCATTGACAGCAGAAGCTAGGACAAATGAAGTATGGGTTAATTTACTAGAGGAAAGAATATTCTTTTTTTTTTTTTTTTTTAGTGTTTATTTACTTTTGAAAACAAGAGAGCGAGTTCAGGAGAGAGCGAATCCCAAGCAGGCTCCACACTTTAACACAGAGCCTGACGCAGGGCTCAATCTCACAAACCATGAGAGCCTGACCTCAGCCAAGATAAAGAGTTGGACGCTCAACAGACTGAGCCACCCAGGCGTCCCAATAGAAGAAAGAATATTCTTTACTCGATGCCTTTCCCATTGCTGTTCATTGGGAGCAACCAAGGAGAGAACTAGTATGGCACCAGACTGTTGATGAGACATGAGCTAATTCTGTGGTTCAGTGGGCATCATTCCTTTCTTTAGCACACAAAGAGACCTGTGGAGTTTCATGGAGAGCCAAAAAACCATGACTGGAAGTCATATGGATTTTACAAACCAGTGACGGAGAAATATGTAAATAAATATGGACACATTTTGCCATGTAAAAGATCACTCCCAGAGAATGTGCTGGAATTATGGAGGAGAGTAGGAAGGGAGTTGTAGGGACAGATGATGAACTTCTTGTGAAATAAGGTAGCTTCATGCCTCAGGTCTCAACTGAAAAAGAAAAGTGGGGGTGCCTGGGTAGTTCAGTTGGTTGAGTATCCGAGTCTTGATATCCGTTCAGCTCATGATCCCAGGGTTGTGGGATTGAGCCCCACGCTGGGTTCTGCACCGAGCATGGAGCTGGGTTCTGCACCGAGCATGGAGACTGCTTAAGATTCTCTCTCTCTCTCTCTCTCTCTCTCTCTCTCTGTGTGTGTGTGTGTGTGTGTGTGTGTGTGTGTCCTCTCCCCTGCTCACATGGTCTATGTCTAAAATAAAAAAACCTTTTTTTAAAGTCACTTAAAAAGAGGGGACAGGAAAGGAAGCTTTAGGAGAAGATGAATAAAGCTGAGGCAAAGTAAGAAGCTTTTCTTCATCTGTGAACCATTCTTTGTTCAGGTGCTACTGAGTGTTTGGCATGAAAGTTAATTAACATGCAGCCCACTGCTGCCTGCAACGCCTTACATAATTACACCTAGCATCTAATTAGGTAACTCTCTGCTGTCCCTTGTCTGAATCACCCAAGCTACAAATCTCTCAAAGTGTGGCTAGCATTCATTTAGTAAGGCTTGTGACATGCCTGTGAAATAGAAAAGTTGTCACTTCCAACACGTTAGACACACTAACAGCCTAAACGAGTTTCCCTATATGCTTTTCTTGCAGAGCCTGAAATCTTCCCGGATGTCTCTGGATTTCCTTCTAGTGTGGCTTGCAGATGCCAGAACACCATGCCAGGCAGAGTTATATTTTGGGGGATGACAATGTCAGGCAACCACCCATCGAGGTGATTTATTTGCTATTATTTATTTCATTTTCATAGGGGGAAATACTGTTTTAATACTGATTAACTCTGAGTTGATGGAATTATAGGATTTTATATTTTATTTCCTTAGATTTTTCTGAAATTTTCCAAGCTTTCTATAAGAATATAATCTGCATGCTAATTTAAATCTTGGGAGGAGAAGGAAAACTGGTAAAAGACTCCTCCGTAAAATAATCCCATCCTTAATTTTCTCACAGTAGTATGAGACTACCAAGTAATTAGTGACTACCAAGTAATATATATACACAGTGTAACGTATTAGTTCAGACTTTTATCCCAGAACTTGAAACATTATGTCCAATAAAACATTAATCTACAACAAAAGCTTCCATTTCTACAATCATAGTGAATAAATGCATAAGCTATGTGGTAAATTCCCCCACCCAAGAAGGTAACTCCGCCAACTGGGGTAGTGATTTTAGAGGCATGTGATATAGTTAAGAGTTGCAATCAGGGGCGCCTAGGTGGTTTAGTCGGTTAAGTGTCCGACTTCGGCTCAGGTCATGATCTCACAGTTCATGGGTTCGAGCCCCATGTCCAGCTCTGTGCTGACAGCTAGCTCCGAGCCTGGAGCCTGTTTCGGATTCTGTGTCTCCCTCTCTCTCTGACCCTCCCCTTGCTCATGCTGTCTCTCCTTCTCTCAGAAATAAATTTAAAAAATAAAAAAAGAGTTGCAGTCAATAGCGTTTAACAATCTTTTATGTGTATTTTTTTTCTCTGACCACTATTTGCAGGTGATGTCGTCAATCACTTTGGGATTTGTTACGTGGCAGGGCACACCTTCGTTTACAGGTGAAAATGACAAGGGGAACACCATGTCCCCAAATCTGTTGATCACAAGGGCAGGAGGTTCACAAGAGGCCTCCACCTGACGTGTTCTGAAAGCCGGTGGGAGGAGAGAGGACTGAGGGGAGTAAGAACCAGAACCTAACTGGTCGCAAGGCCTGGGTCCACAGTTACCATCAGCGATGCTACCCAACCGGTGGGCCCAGCCAAAGGGATGAGAAACAGGTCTACCATTGCCAAGTTCACACTCCGCCTGCAGCGACTGTCAACTAATGATAGATTAGACAAATCTGATTGCTCTATCAAAACATTCATCTCAAATCTTGATTAGTAAGCCTATTGAATTATGATTAATTCACAAGGGTGCTGCTGACAGATAAGATACTTTATCTGACAATGTGTACTAGTTGCTTTGCCTGAAGCCAAACAAAAAAAAAAATGGGAAAAAGGCAAAAAAAAAAAAAAAAAACAAAAAAAACAAAGCAGAACACAAACTCCTGATGAAGTTGCTGGTAAAATAAACAGCATCAAGTACGACACACTGTGAAGGAGAAGGAGGCTGCATGATGCACCTTCTAATTTAATAAAGAGGCTGTTTGTGTGAACCCAGCCTTGATACAAAAAACAAGAGGGATTTAGGGACAGAAATACACTGAGGACAATACAGGGCAGACAGGTGAGTGTCAGGGCACCCTCTTGCCTTTACCATAAGGAGTGTGGAAGAGAGGGTGACTCGGGATTGCTTCAGGGCACATCATCCTCAGTTCTGGTGACATCCCGGCCTCCCCGGCCAAAGGCAGAGTGGAACCTGCATGTCTGTTTCAACGTTACCATCCAATTCCTCTCCCCATCTCTGGGGAGGAAGACATCTGCACATAGAAATAGCTGACCTAAACTCATGGGGTTTGCAGAAGGTGGATTTTCTTTTTCCTTTTTCTTATCGTTGGAGACTCAAGTGATGGGGAGTAGGGGACGGTAGTACTTTTGTGTTTTGTTTCCTTTTTTAAAAAAATTTTTTAATGTTTATTTATTTTTGAGAGAGAGAGAAAATGTGAGCAGGGCAGGGCAGAGAGAGAGGGAAACACAGAATCCGAAGCCAGCTCCAGGATCTGAGCTGTTAGCACAGAGCCCGATGCAGGGCTCGAACTCACAAGCTGTGAGATCATGACCTGAGCTGAAGTCGGACACTTAACCGACTGAGACACCCAGGCGCCCCTGTGTTTTGTTTTCTTATGAAACAAAAGAAAAATGAGAGTTTTAAAATTATTTTTATTAAAAATAAATTCTTTTAGCTTTGTCTGAAGCAAAGAAACATTCAATCTAATCCAGGTGAGAGTTGGGTTTAGTCCTTAATAACTAAATGAGTCACGAAAAACTCAAACAGTACCACTCATTCCCTTATCAAGCAAGCTTACCAGCCTCGAACCTACATGTATTGATCATTCACAGCTTTGCCAATTACCCCAAATTCAGCTGTGATGGTTGTTGGGGGGCGGGGGGGTAGTGCATAGGAAGAGGATGCTAAGGGCTCAAAATCTCATGCAGTTTTAGAGAGTATCGTTATCCTTCCCCGACCTTATGATTTTTTTACCAAAAGCCTAATGTCCTATAATCGTGTTTCTCTTTAGCTAGTATTAACCTTTCAGTGACTTCTCTCTTCCCTCTCTCTGTCTCTCTCGCTCCCTCATAACTATCCTCTGTTAATCAATTGTGCACTGCAGATGGGGTCAAGGAAACCTACTTCCTCCTTTGATAGCCTCCAATGTTTCTACTCTTGGGGATAAAAGTGCTTTAAATGGAGTTATATTCTAGGAAAATCAATATATGATTACTGCAAAGATTTGTATTGATTGTCCTGTTGCATTGCAAAAAGGCTAAAGAAAAATGGCATGGTACATTTCCCTTCAATTCCTGTTCCACAGAGTTTGCTGTGAATGTTTTGGGCAAGAAGAAAATGTTGGAACTTTATTTAATGACCCAAAGTTTTCATCATTCAATCCACTCACTTCTCTCCTTATTCTAGAAAATGCTTCATTATTACTCTCCTGGCTTCTTGTCGGTAACACTGGGATTGGCAGCAAGAGCTCACGGAGCTGAAGACTGTCCACTTCAGCAAGGGGGCTGAGCCAGAAACTGCTGGTTGACTTCCTAATACCCATGCTCCTCTTCTCCCTCCCTTAGACAATCCTGAGCTTGCTGGGAGTAGCAATGTACCTGGGTAAAAAATAGTCCTGTCTCCTTTATCAACAGGGGTGACTAAGTGACTAGATTTTAGCTGATGGAATGCAGGTGGAGACTGCTGGGTAGGGCTTCTGAGGAAGCTCCTTAAAAAGGGGATGGGGGTGACTCAAGGACCAGGCGCATTTAGCTTCCCTCCCTTTCTTCCTTTTCCTTACCAGTAATGTATGTGACATATTAGGAGCTGCCTTGGTTCTCCTGTGATCAGAAGGAAACCTGAAGAGAGAAGCCATGCCTAAAGGACAGAGCAGAAACACGGAGGGAGCCATGAACACTGGTGATGTGGTGCGGCCGCCATGACAGCCCTACTCTTTGTGGCTTTCTTTCACGTGAAATAAATATAAATCCCTGTGTTGTTCAGGCCTGTACATTTGCAGCCAAACGTGAGACATTTCTCCTACAAAATGCCTTCTTATGTGAGCCTTCCATGTCATACTGAGTAATAAAAAAATCTGTTAGTTATCTCCAGGGCTAAAGTCATGGATGTTGGTCGCTGAGTGGTCCAAATACTTCCTGGTGTTTATAAGCCCGTTAGTTGTTTTCCTAATCATTATTGCTGAGGAATTACTATAGTAATACAGTCTTTTAAGAAATTCAGTGTACCTCTGTTCTTTATAGCAGCCCAGACTCCATTTCCCCTTTTTCAAGTAATAGAGCTCCAATCTTGTTTGGGGGAAATTTCCTACCCCAGGAGTGTGCAGTCTTTTTTTTTTTTTTTTTTAATAATATTTATTTATTTATTTATTTATGGCGGAGGGGGCTTGAACAGAAGAGGGGCAGAGAGAGAGGGAGAGAGAATCCCAAGCAGGCTCCACTCTCAGCACGGAGCCTGATGTGGCCTTGATCCCACAAACCGTGAGATCATGACCTGAGCCGAAATCAAGAGGTGGACACTTCACCGATGGAGCCACCCAGGAGCCCCCAGGAGGGCATGGTCTTAGTGGGACTGTCATCAAGGTGCTGTGGCCTCCCTGGCCGAGCACCAGGCACAAGATTAAGTCCGGGCCCTGTCAGACTTTGATTCCTGAGTGGAGTAGAGCTTACTCCTCCCATCAGCAGCACCCGATGTGGGTCTGTGTTTTCTTCTTACTGGGATGCTTGGAGCTGCACCGGTGCCTGTCCTGCTGGGCACCCTTTCTGGGACTGTCAACAACCCCGTACCCTTCTCCAAAGAGAACCTCCTGCTCCCTTGGGGGCAGCTGGGCGGCTCAGTCAGTTAAGCGCCTGACTTCAGCTCAGGTCATGATCTCATGGTTCATGGGTTCGAGCCCCGCATCGGGCTCTGTGCTGACAGCCAGCTCAGAACCTAGAGCCTGTCTCTGATTCTGGGTCTCCCTCTCTCTCTGACCTTCTCTTGCTCACGCGTCTCTCTCTCTCTCTCTCTCTCTCTCTCTTTCTCTCTCTCTCAGAAATAAAACATTTAAAAAAACTTAAAAAAAAAAGAGAACCTCCCGCTCCCTTGCTTTTCCCCGCCCCCTCCAGTTAGCCAGCATTTCTTTCTGTTGCTCACAACCAAAGAATTCTAACACAGACACTCTCATCAGAAGGGAATAGAAGACATCCACGTTCTTTTCTGTTTAAAAGAAGGGCTGTAGAAAGTAATCTCCAGCCCCTACCGTGGGCAGCCAACGTGGCCTGACCAGGGCCCTGTGGTCACCCAGGACACACCGCTCTGATGCTCTGCTTCCGCAGGTGCAGTTCTCGTCTCCGTAAGATGCAGCAGATGCGTCTCATCAGAATCATCTCATGGAATAATAACATTAGTTACAGCTTTTCTTTGAAAATTTATAAATTTGAAGTCAATTCTCCAGAATTCAGGAACTTAGGAGACCAATTCTTTGTTTTGCTTAAAAACCAACAAATAACTGCTATTATTTAAGGCAGGGGTCAGTTCCTAAAAGTGGGGGGCTTGGGTTCTCATGGAATATGAGAATCACAGGATCAGCACCCCAGAACCCTAAGGCTTCAAGACCCATTTAGAATGTTCTGGAATAAGAGCCATTTATTATTTATCATTATAAACGAAGAGAAGGGGCTTCCAAAAGCCTTTCCTTTACAGACAGAATATTCACTACTGCAGCAGTCCTCCTAATGGCTCACTGCCTAAGCAATGTAAGGTTTTCACTGGACACAGGCAGAGGTTGCTTTCAGAGTCAACTGACCACTTAGCTTCAACGGACTATTACAACTTTTCCTTTAAAGATTGAGGCTTGGGGCGCCTGGGTGGCTTAGTCGGTTAAGTGTCCGACTTTTGCTTAGGTCATGATCTCGCGGTTCATGGGTTCGAGCCCCGCGTCGGGCTCTGTGCTGACGGCCAGCTCAGAGCCTGGAGCCTGTTTCAGTCTGTGACTCCCTCTCTCTCTGACCCTCCCCTGCTCACGCTGTCTCTCTCTCTCTCTCTCCTAGAAAGAAATAAAAAATATTTAAAAAAAAAAAAAGAAAAGACTGCGGCTTAACTAGAAGGTGATATTCAACTTGGAGAAAAATTAAATTTTATTAAGAATGATAACAGCCAATGTTTCCTGAGTGCTCCCATGTGGCAGACACCATTCCGAAAAGTTTGCGGATAAAAAGTACTAGAATACTCACAATGATCCATGAGTTAAGATCCCTTATTATCTCCTTTATTCAGATGCGGAATAATAAGGTTCAGGTGAAGCAGAAGGGTTAAGTGACTTCCTCAATATCATTTAGCTTATAAGTGAATGAACCAGGATAAATCTCAGTGTTGCCGTGATAAAATTATATATCCCTCCAGCATTGCTGGAAGCAATAGAAACTACTATAAAGTAGTCCAGGAACCTATTTCAGTAATGTGAGTCAAAAAGCCACACAAATGTTTACATCTCTTGCTTAATAATTTCACTTCGAATAATATTTTCCAGAGAAGTAATCTAAATGAAAAAAAAAAAAAAAAACACTAAAGAGATTTTTATTGCAGCAGTATTTCTAATACTGAAACTGAGTGGAAGGAACCCAACATTTTAATAATGGGGAATGAGTGCATAATTATTAAATTATTAAACATGGGCAACACTTTGGTATTAAATTTTTAAAAAGCAGAAAATAAAATTATATGTCTGCGTACTCAACAATTAAACCTAAATTCAACAATGTATGGATATAGCCCATGGATGGAAATTGACTTTCTAAATGAAAGTAGTTGCATTAGGAGAGTAGGACTTGAGAAAGGAAGAGAAATGGCCAGAAGTTTCCACCGTCGCCAGATGCTTCTGAATCTTGACTGGGAAAGCCTATCATCTTCCCTTCACTGTAGATTAACTAGAAAGCTACGGAGGAGGGGAGGCTTAGCAACGCAAGGCTCTTTATCCAGTCAAGGTAAATGAAGTTCGGCTGGTCAGGAGAGTAAATAAGATTAGTTATGGGCTCCAGGTCATCCACTCATGGAGGTCAGCGAGTGTGAGATTATTATCCTTGGTAGAAGAGCAGCAAAATAGCATTAAGGAATAAATTAATGAAAAAGGTAGAAGATTATTTGAACTAAAGCCCTAATCAGTTTAGAGATTTCACTCAACTGCTCTACTGGCCATCAGTCAAGCTCACAAAACAAATATGCTTGTTCTCTTAAGTAATTCCAGGAGATCTCCCTTTCTTGCTTCAAATGCATCCAATCTAAGGAAAGTCATGAATAAAGTTACTCCAGTTTGCTGTTATACCTCATACAAAACCTAGTGAAGCATTAAGGGGCATGCGACTAAAATAGTAACGTGGACTATTTATACTAGACGCATAATTGTTAGTCTTGTATGGCCTTTGATTCCAAATAGAGCATCATTCCATATCCATTCAGAAACCCTGAATTCACCAATATGCAAACTGCATATTTATAAAATAAACACAAAGTAGGAGATAATGACATACATTTGTTTTCATTACAAGTAGTAATGCAATATTTCTCCAAGGCTTACTGCATTACCATTTCTTGCCACGTTTCAAATGCCTTTGAACTTTCTGAAAAGCTACATCTGTTAGCTCCCGTGTATACAGCAGAAAGTTACCAAGTGAATTAAGTTTTAATATAAATTGCTTTGTTCACTATTAAGATTGATGTCGGACACACTGTACTGTAAGTTGCAAACTGCAATTACAATTCGTTGCAATTATCTTTGGTTGTTAATAGCACAAGATAGCATGTCACTTTCTACCAAGTGTATAATTTATCATTTGTGTTTTTTTTTTTTCCCGTGAACTCTTGTGGTATTCCAAACGTATAATCTTGTTGTATTTATTTCCCAGTGGTCCAACAAAATGCGCAGCATGTGCTGACTAGAACAAACTAAAAAGCACTGCTATTGACAAGCCGTCACTTGAGCGGTAATGAACATTCTGCCTCCACTTTCACCTCAAGAAACCGGCAGCTTTAATTTATGATAAAGCAAAGGAGAGGCAACCTCCAGGTTTATTATACCCTCAGTGCTGTTTCAAATAAAGTAATTAGAAGGTCAAGAGACAGGTCTGGAAAGCCAAATATAAATGCAACCCTTCTGTACCGACATTTAAAAAAAAAAAAAAAAAGACTAGTGTGTTCAAAGAGCATTTTATCCATCTTTCTTCTCCAGAGTGGGGTGAGTAAATTTTTTTTAATACTACCGTAACCAATCAGAAACAGTGGCAGCCCCCCCCTCCCTTCTCTCTCTAATCTGCTCCATATGGACGATGAACGGCACACCTAAGAGACGTTGTCCTTAGGAGAACATGACTCGCTAGTCCAAAAACAATGCTTTGAATTGTAAACTCGGGACAGGTGATTGGGGATTTTCTTTTATTTTTTAATCAGGAGATGACTGAACATGGGAAGTGATGGAAATATTCTGGAGAAACGCTAGCAGTATAATGGTAGTCCATAAGTAGAGGAGTTTTAAAATTGTATGTTACAACATTTTGCTTAAAACAAACGTCTTGAAAAAAAAAAAAACACAACACCGGAGGGAAAGGACTTGACTTGCAGAAAAATTACCCTTTCAATATACTTTGTTTTCAGTGATGAAAGAAACAATTATAATAAATAGCATGCTGTTTCTAGGGAACAGTCTGTAACATCATACTTCATTTTAAAGGTTCCTAATGTTGCTTACATTGGAGTCTGCTTACTCTCCTCTCTCTACTTCGCTTCTCTTCCTCAGCAACACCAAGCTAAAAATGCTCCTGAAGGCCATGAAACTCAAAGGATCTTGACTTCAGATCTCATCCACGGTCGGAGGAGTAAGGTAGAAAATTTTAAGGATAATGTTAACTCTTCTAAGCCAGCTGCTTTTGAACATTTTGATCTAAGGATTACTCGAGTGGGAAATAACGTCCCGGGAATCCAAATCCATTTGTACCCATTAGCCTACTGTTTCAAATCCTTCTCTGGGCCCCTAGATAAAAGGCAGGGGTAGGGAGGAGGAGAGAAAATGGAAGGGGGAGGGGGAAGGCATCTCAGGAGGTGAGGGGAAGGAGGAGACAAACCCAGAACTCAACCAGTTTCTGCACAGGTAGCGATGATGCATATCACGGGTGCTATGTTTGAAAACCAGTTTTAAAAAGCCATAACCTAGGACAACTAAGCTACTGAAGCCTATTGTATTCACCAGGACCCACTTTTTGGGGGGGCTGTGGAGTTATATGCCCCCAAACCCTTTCTGAAATGGCATTTTATTGTATAATTTTTGCTTTGAGTAATTTTTATCACTGTCCGTTCAAGTAGTCGGTATAAGTACACTTGATTATGTAAGTGGTAGAAATGTACATAATCTCAAAATTAAAACGTGTAATTATGTTGTAAAAATTCCTACAAACTGTAAAACAAAACGTATACAAGTAGGGTAGGTGTTTTTTGTTGTTGTTGTTTGTTTTTGTCTCCACCCAGAATAACGACTGAAGCCGTGACGCCAGCACGGTGTGGTAGCAAATGGGTGTATTTCGGGCTTTCGTCTACTTGGCTGACGCAACGGGCAGGTTTGATCCAAGATCACCTTGATATCTCTGGTGCCAAAAGATATTTGCAAGTCAGGCCTTAATAAAAAGATAGTATCTGTACCCTATGATTCAACTGTGTGCATGAACTGCAGAATAGTACTGAATTTCTGAGGCATGGGGTAGTGAGGCTGGGTTTCCAACCCAGGAAAATGTTTTCTTACCTCACTGCTTTTTTTAAAAAAATAAAATGCAATATGCTAATAATTTGTACAGCTCGTAGGAAAACGAGTGTAGAAATAAACTAGAGTATTTTCAAAAAGACTCTTGAAGGCAGTAATTTCACCCATTTCTCCAACTACATGAAACAAGAGGTATTTGATTGAGAGGAACTCCTAGATTCCCACCCTCCCCGCTCCTGGTCTTTTGCTGGATGGGCTAATGAGCAGTGAATCATTCAAAATGCTGGGCTGTGCAGTGGAATGAGCTGTATAGAGCCTGGGTAATTCTGACTGCAAATGAGGCTTGTTTCATCGGGCTGTAAACCCTGGGTCTCAGCAGACGCCCTGAGAGTGGCAGTACTGGATGTTAAATCTCTACCAAACAGGAATTCTCTAACAGAAAAGCCAGTGCTATGTCCCTCCCATAGGGGATCTATACACCTTTATAAAAATAGAGGAGGTACCTGTTTCCATCTTTGGGGAGCAGCACCACGGCAGGTTTTTTAGAAAAATATAAAGGAAATATGAAGCATGATCGCAGTACATGAGGACCTTACATGGAGGACAAAGCCCAGGACTTAACCTGTATTTTGCGTATGTCCGTTAAATGCATGAGCTGTTCCTACAGAATTTTAAGTGGTTCTAAGAGCATGCCAGAGAATGAAGAAAAAAAAAAATCAGGGTGCCTTGGGAGACAGGACTGGTTCCTTCCCCAAGAACGATTCCCCTCTTCTTCGTTGCTAACAGAATCCCCATTTTATTCATGTATTCCACACTCCAAGGAAATGGACACCATTGCCAGCTCCCGAGTAAATCGCGCTTAATAAAGCCAATAGCGATGTTTCTATTTCCCTTGGCAATCTTCAGTTCAGCAGTGCACGTCTGACCCAGGTTGGGGCAATGAGATTGGAAAGAAGGTCAACTGGGAGTTTCTAGGAAGGGTTTCCTCACTCTCGAGAAGGAGGCACTGTAAGAGTTGATCTATTTCCATCTTGGTTGTTTCGACATCTGGATGTGATGCCTGGGGCAGCTGCAGCCATTTGAAACATGAAGGAAGCCAGCATGAGGGTAAAGGTTATGATGGTGAGCTTAAAAGAGAGGAATCCAGGTCTTCAGTGACATCACTGGGACTGTGATCATATCATACCTACAGCTGTCCTACTTCTGAACTTCCTGTAACATGAGATAATAATTGCCCCTGTTTAAGCCGATGTGAGTGGAGCACAATTTGATACTGTACCCATTTGTCCATTACGGAGGGGTAACATTGATATTTTTAGCGAAATTATGGAGGGGTACCGTTTGTATTTTTAGCTTCGCTACAAGCATGCCAACACATCTGAATTTAAATCTCATTCACTAAAATTAAACTGTTATCTGTATAAATTACTGGTGGGATTTTTAAAACCGGCACCATCCTTTTGGAATGAAGATTGTCAATTTCTATTGAGAGTTATCAAGAAGCTTATCAATTTCGATGCAGTAGTTCACTTTGGGCAATTTATCTCAGGGAAATCATCCAAAACATGGGTAAATATATACTCTATATTTGACAGAGTGCTATTCATACATGAAAAATGGTTACTGAAATTGTTAGTAAAGTGAAAATATTATTACGACAACTGGAAAAGAGAAGACAATTGACTCTTGAACAGAAATGGGTTTGAACTCCAGAGGTCCACTCATACGTAGTTCATTTTTTGGTAAAAGCAACAGTTAAGTCTGTTCCTCATGATGTCTTAGTATTTTCTTTTCTATGGCTTACTTTATTGTAAGAATACAGTATATAATAAATGTAGGGGCCCCTGGGTGGCTCAGTCGGTTGGGCGTCCGACTTCAGCTCAGGTCGTGATCTCATGGTTCGTGGGTTCG
Source organism: Proteles cristata cristata (assembly GCA_017311185.1). Taxonomy (NCBI): domain Eukaryota; kingdom Metazoa; phylum Chordata; class Mammalia; order Carnivora; family Hyaenidae; genus Proteles; species Proteles cristata. Next base: position 458,087 of record JAESUZ010005539.1, on the reverse strand, counting down.
AGCCCCGTGTCGGGCTCTGTGCTGACAGCTAGCTCGGATCCTGGAGCCGGCTTCGGATTCTGTGTCTCCCTCTCTCTTTCTGACCCTCACCTGCTCATGCTGTCTCTCTCTCTCAGAAATTAAAATTACATATAACAAGAGTAACATAAAATATGTGTTCATCGACTATTTATGTTATTGGTAATACCTCCCTTTAACGGGAGGCTCTTAGTTAAGTTTTGGAGGGGAGTTAAATGTTACATGGGGATTTTTGTGTGGAGGATCAGCGCTCCTGACCCTCCATGGTTCAAGGGTCAACTTAGTAATAACACCAAAAGACCGAGAACAATAAAACTCAACATAGGAGTACGTTTGAGAGTATGCAATAAAATCTACCAAAGGATAGTTATGGAGGTTGGTGTCATGGTAGGGGGTTAGGGGTAAGTTCATCCTTTCCTAAGTTCTCCAAACTTGCTTCTCCAAAATTCCTAAATAGAAAAAGTATATATATTTGAAATTTCCACACTACATTACTCAGCTGCTTAGTACAATTTACGGGCAACGCTGATTGAAAATGTCTAAAGAGGGAATGGGAATAGCATGGGAAAACGACTGGAGGCAGATGTAGAAAGTTCATTAGCACCAGGATTTCTTCACCACTGGTTGGATTTTCTTTTAAATTCTGGCTCTTTCTTTCAGTCTTTCTTCTCTGTGTGTGTGTGTGTGTGTCCTTCTCTCCCTTCCTCCCTCCCTTCCTCCCTCCCTCCCTTCTTTCCTTCCTTTCTTTTCAAGATGATTATTTCATGAATTGGGTAACGTGAAGGAGAAGAGTTAACAAGTATGGGATGAGGAGCTAACACAGCGTCCCTGAAAGCAGCCCACTGGGGAAAATCCCTAGTTCTAAATAAGAAAAAGACAATGCCAACTGCTTTGATTTGAGCGTTCTGCTTCTGAATAAATTTGCCTGGAAGCGCAGAAGGGTACAACGTGGGGGCTGGGAGGTAAGAGCGCATTCTTTCAAATAAAGCAGGGACTTGGATGCTCCTTCTAACCTAAGTCAACAACAGCACTATTGACAGAGTCCCAAAGATGCTCACAATATCCCACATAATTAAGAGGGATTGTGGGCATCAGAGGAACCAGAAATATTCTGTAGATTAACTGCTTACTTCATTGCTAATGACTGCCCAATTTCTTTAGACTAATTGGTGCAATCTACATTTTTGCAGCAAAGATGAAGTATCAACTTGATTTGGTGTCGATAAAAAATTGATGGATGCTTCTGACTGCGACTTCTCAACAATACACGGATTATTACTACTATAATTATCATAAATGACAAAACATGGGCAAGTGGTGATTACAAGTCTAATTCTATCCTGAGGTCTTAATGGCATAAACTACTCAGGCTTTACCCTCATGATTTACTGCATCATCAAAATCCCCGGAAGGATTATCCTTGGGTGAATGCCACTCAGTCTCTTACCAATAATACACGGGTTTGGCCCAACATGGAACAAATAATCAAGACCGAGCTCTTAGAAAATCCTCACTCAAGATCGAATTCTCTAGTTTGCTAAGGATGCACCTACCTGCCAAGATCTTTCTCTTCACTTCCGGGTGCTAGAGTTGATTTCTGTTCTAACGTGTACAGAGCCTGGGCGTCTCTGGGTCACACAACAGCTTACCAAGCTGTCCGCCAAACCCTGGAGATGCTGTTACCATCTTGGTTATGGCCACCCAAACACCAGCAGAGTGCTATCAACTAGGCAGAGAGAGAAAAGGCTACAAACCTCACATGCTCCCCGCCCGTTTGGACCCCAACACTGGAGATGCAGGGGGCAGGGGGCGGAGGAAGACCCTCGGGGAGGGGTTTGTTGTTATTCTGTGGGGAACGCCGTTAGCACCAACATAGACAACAGACAGGGCCCTGTGGAAGCAGCTCCAGTACCAGGGAGGCCCCAGCCCCAAACTGCAAACTAAAATGTCCCCAAAGTGAGTAAGCAAGAAGGAGAGCAGGGAGAGGGAGGGGTAGTGGAGGGAGATACCCCTCTACCAGGAGCAGTGACCCACTGTTGCCAAGTGACCATTGCCAGGGGTAAAGGAACCAGTACTCTCTGAGCTTCTATCTTGTTTTGTCTTCTAAGAGAAGTCAGACATCTTTGTTCGCAGTGTGAAATACCCCGGTTTTAAAATGGTGGCGGACAACTGAATTTCTGAGCATAATGGTCAAGAGAGTGGCTTCCGGGACCAGACTGCCCGGAGCTGGATGGGAGCCCTGCTATCATCCGGGACACACTACTTCACCTGAATGTCCGTTTTCCTCATACGTGAAATGGGCATAACAACCGCCACCTACTTCGTGGAGTTGGTTTGGGGATGAAATGAAAGGACACGGAGATGCGTAAAATAATCCTGACACGGAGTAACTGCTCAGCAGTGACCACTGTTACCAAACCCTGGATTTGGCCTGCTGGCTTTCAGTCTGTAACCTCTGATGTAGGAAGAAATGACGTACGACGCAAGAAACATGGCCAAGAGCAACTGCTTGAAGGCTGACCGCATGAGCTGAAATTTGGTTTTCCCACTTGCTGGAGGCTGAATGACCTTGGCTTTCTGAGGCCACAGTTTTCTTGTCTAACAAACATGGAAGATAAACCACCTGCTTCGTAGAGCGTCGTGAGGATGAAAATTTAAACTTCGACATGAAGCGCGTGGCATAGAGCTCAGCATGGGCTCTTAGAAAATATTAATAGTTGTTAACTATTAATTATATATAATTATATCATATTAATTAATTAACTATAAACAAATATTAATAGTTGTTATTCACATTACTTCTTAAGCTGAATTTTTCCAAAGTCTTAGAATTTTAGATCTTTTTTAAAAAAGGTTCTGTTCTTGTTCTGTCCCATCTCCTATGGGCCTTTTGGCCATGGGCATGGCTTAATTATTTTATTACTAGTGATGAACCGTGAGAAATTCCCCTCTGAAAATTCCTCTATGTTGCTTTTGAAGGTGCTACTTCAACCATGATGATTGTTACTCAGTGCAAAGAAATCTTGCAACAGACAACTCTGTGTGACAACGGTATAGGTGACATATATTCTTAGGGGTGAAGGCGTGACATATATTCTTAGGGGTGAAAGCAGCTACAGTACTTTGCAAGAAACGTAACTGTTTTTGCAATTTGAAAAGACTTGCTAACATCCAGCTCAAGTGAATCTGCAACTGAAGTGTCCAGTGTGCTTAAAATTGCCTGAAAGTTCACGCGTGCTTTAAGGCACACCTTTCAGGCGTAAGCTGGGTTTGTGTGAAAGGTCAGCTGAGCCCTGACTGTGACAGCATGGCCACCGAAATTCGCACACACACCAGACCTGAGGGGGTTTGCGGTTTGCATCACAGTCAAGTTCACTTTGGAGGGGTGGGGGCACTCTTGGAGGTTTCATCTCAAAACCAGACAGGGAGAGTTTCCACCGAAGCGTGCAGGCTGCCGAAAACTGAAGTGGGTATGCCACAATAGTGAAGAAACATTCGTTTCCCACTAAATATGTCTGGGTAAGACGGGTCCAGATTATACCGGAAGGTGCCAGCATGCACAGGCTGCCGGAAGTGGGCCCGTTCAAGCCACCGAAGGTCCCCTGCCGCTTACTTGTGACTTTCAAATGCCTTTTTTAGTGCATGGAGAATCTTGTAGGTCACAGCTATTTGGGAAAACAGATGACGGATATGATCTGATCTATTCTGAGGACCGCCAGACCATCAGGTATAGGCTCTCTCTTCCAAGGGTCAAGGATTATCCTGTGATTCACCAGGTGAGTCTCTGGGCCTCTCCAAATCTCAGCTTACAGAAAAGTGTGTCAATTAATAGAGAAAAAGCTGTGCTTTGCAAACAAAAGTCCTCAGACAGTTTCCCAAAGAAATTTCTCCTCTAGATAAGAATTTCCATAGCTTTGGGGCTCCTGGGTGGCTCAGTCGGTTAAGCATCCAACTTTGGCTCAGGTCATGATCTCATGGTTCATGGGTTCAAACCCGGCATCGGGCTCTGTGCTGACAGCTCAGAGCCTGGAGCCTGTCTTCGGATTCTGTGTCTCCCTCTCTCTCTGACCCTCCCCTGCTTGCGCTCTCTCTCTCTCTCAAAAAAAATTTTAAAAAATGAAAAAGAAAAAATTAAAACAAAAACTCTCCATAGCTTCTTGTTGTTTTATACTCTAGCGGGTGTTAGAACAACTGGATACAAATTAGCTTTGTTTTCTCTGAGATCATTTAAATGTTAAAAAGAGTAATGCTTAGGGGCGCCTGGGTGGCTCAGTCAGCAGGGCATCTGGCTTTGGCTCAGGTCATGATCTTGCATTGGTGGGTTTGAGCCGCATGTGGGGCTCTGTGCTGATGGCTTAGAGCCTGGAGCCTGCTTTGAATTCTGTGTCTCCCTCTCTCTCTCTCTGCTCCTCCCCTGCTTGAGCTCTGTCTTTCTCTATCTTTCAAAAATAAATAAACATTGAAAAACAAAAAGTAACGCTCATAATGCCATCCTCGGTGACTTCAGTGTCCTCTCCTCACGAATATAGAGACCATCTGATGCACAGGAGTCAGAGGTGGGTGGGGGACGCCTTGGTAGCTCAGTCATTAAGCGTCCAACTTCGGCTCAGGGTCAGGATTTCACAGTTTGTGAGTTCTAGCCTCACGTCAGGCTCTGTGCTGACATCTCAGAGCCTGGACCCTGCTTCAGATTCTGTGTCTCCCTCTCTCTCTACCCGCCCCCCCCCGCCCCCTTCCCACCCCCGGCTTGCACTATGTCTCTCTCAAAAATAAATAAACATTAAAAAAAAAAAAAAAAGAGTCAGTGGTGGGTAAGATTAAAACATGGTTCCCACTGGAAATACTCAAATGTAACAATCTACCCTCCTTCCTCCACCCTCCCCACCAAAAGACTCAACGATTTAAAAATGCCCAAATCCAATAAGAGATATCACTTACTGTCGGGGATGCACATACCAGAGGAAGTGCTGGGGATAAAGGAAATCTGTGAATCAGAGAAAGATGTTGGTATGCAAGATTGAAGATAGACCAGCTGGCCCAGTGCTTCAGCTGGGTTCCAGAGGCCAGGAAGAAATTAGTCTCACAGTTCAGTTGAAAGAGCACCTGGCCATTCACCCAGAGGCACAAATTCACTGTTGAATAGGGTTATCTTTGTTCCCATTCCAAACACACCTAGGAATTCAGTTATTTAAAATCCTGTGACTCTCACTGTCCTAAATCACTCACCTTCATAAAAATCAGGAGGTGGGGATGAGGACTGGGTGGTGGAGATATTAGTGTCAACGGGACCGATTTTAAAGGCTATGATGGTCTCCCTCTGACGACTGAAACTGGGGTTGGAGCGTGTCCTATTGATTTCCCACATACATTTTACTGAAGATTTACAAATGCGAAGAGCTGGGAGGAAAGGAATTGTACGAAAGCCAGAGAATTAGCACTCTGCCCACAACCAAAAAGACATGTGAGAGCTCCCGAGGCTTACAAGGACGGGTAATTAGCTCAGTGCTCTCTCGTCATTTGGGTCCGTACAGAGCTCACAGCAACAGTCTAAAGGAACTCGAGCTCCTCATTGGTATGCGAGTCTGTGAGTGTGGGAAACGGCACTTTACAGCTAAACCCGCAACTTTGAAGCTAATCCCTCTTTCTCCAAAGGACAGTCAGGTTGAGTCTTGCCAGGCAGCAGCACGGCTGGGTGGGGTGAGGCCTGGGGAAAACTGATGGAGGAGGAGGAGATTACGGCCCTGGATCCAAAGCGGAGGGGCCAGACGTGTCAGGAGGCAGGGGAGACAGGGTGGTCGTAGGGGAGTCGGCCATGGGGAAGGCAGAATGTGCTGGCCAATGCCATGGCCACAGGACGCGGTGGCAGGCCACCATCATAGACCCAATATCAGGCATGCGTTTTGGGAAAACCCAAACCTGCTGATTTCGTTGCTCACTTAATTCTTCTTCATTCCCTTTTCCTGACTATGTCCGTGCATCCTCCATTTTTTTCTTTCTTGCTCTATTCTCTCAAGCTTGCCGAGCCTTGCAACATGTTTTGTAAGGTGAGGTAGAATTTACCCATTTGAGGAACACGGTTTGATAGATTAAAAAGAAGTTTTTTACACTGGGAAGTCATTTTGAACTTGTGGAAAAGTTACGGGACTAGTACCCCAAACCACCCATCTGTTTCTTACCCAAATTCATGGACTGTTAACAGCTCCTGGACTATTTTTGGTGAGCGCATTCACTGGTCAGTTAATGTGCATTTACTCCACACCCACTGCAGAATGATCCTGTGCGTAGTGTAGCAGAGAGAGTAGGGGATGACAGTCTGTTCCCTCCGAGATTTATAGTCCAATGGTTAGGCACCAACAAAGATGGCCACTGCCACACTCGCCTTGTTACACTCGTTGAGAATAAATTCTGAGCTCTTGGGAGATAATCTTTACCTGTGCATACTCAGGAAGGGAAGAAATTTTAAAGAAACTATGGTGCCTAATAGGAAGCAGAATTTGGCAAGCCAGTATTTCCCCAAATGGGCCAATTATTGGTAACTCAGCATATTAGGGTGTACTAAGCGGGGAAGAGGGTGGGAGATGGTTTGCCTTGGTCAAATACATTTGGGAAACATTTATCTAGACAACGTTTATCAAGTAGTTTTGTAAATTGCAGTTCTTTCTGCAGAGCCTTCAATGGGCTTTGAGAATCTCCAAGAAAGGGAGAGTATATACAATATTCCCTATTTCTCAAATGACACTGAATTAGCTCACAGGATTCGTGTTCCACTGAGTGCCCTTGCAAGTGTGAAGGACGTTCACTCTCAAACTCAAATTGAGAAAACTGTGTGAAGCAACATACAAACAATGGCAACGTATCATAGCCCAAGTTCATGTCCCTAAGTCACGAAACGCTTCTATGTAAAAGAGAGTGATTAATCAGAGAAAAGGCAGGAAGCTAAGAGGAATGGAACTTCAGTAGGATATTTCTGCAGTATTGTTGGTTGATTTATTAGTTTTGAACTGCATCATGCTGCTCGTGCTCCAAAACCTAAATCAGCTTTCAAATACCCACGGGATCGGGTCTAGACTAAGCAGAGGTAACGGAAGGAGCTGAGAACCAACACTCGGTGTCTTTTAGGTACCAGGAGTCGCCTTCTCTTCAAAAGTCTTATGAAGCATGTGCATTTCCTTAGCGGGACTGTCTTGGTTGCTACTGTACCCTCGGCACCAGCACAGGGTCTGATGTATAGCAGGAACTCATTGAATATTTCCAGAATCAAAATGAATCTCTGTTTTGCCGTGTGATAATAAATTCATCACAAGGACTGCTGTAAGCTACATTTCAACATCCCATTATGGGACCACAGATGTCATTAGCTGGTGGCCTATGGCCCGCAGACAGGGTTTCATTTGGCTTGGAGAAGGTTTTAAAATAAATCAACAAGGGTTAAGAGCTGGGAGATTTTCAGCAAAGTCCAGATGTCCAGTTCTGATATTCCAGAAGATGTGGTGACCCTGGAGCAGCATTCCCCTAGGGCCACATCTAGTACAGGGCAGGGCGGTGGCTGTAGCAGAGAAGCAAGTGCCACAGTCCTGACTGCTCTCCATCCTCTGCATACCACTGGTCTCTGTGGCCAGTGGTCACTGTGCTGGGCAATGTGTGTATCTGAGCTTCTGACTTCTGATCTGTGATAACAGTCACCAATTACATAACGCTTTCAAGGGGCCACGTACCGTTCTAAACACCTTTACCTCTACTAATCCATAACAATCTTATGAGGTGGGTATTCTTTCTTTCTTCTTTCCCAGAAAACCAGGACAATCTCTTTCTCCATCCATACTGTCATACTGAGCCCCTCTTGAGTAGACTGAGCTATAAGAAATAGGCATTTTTTTTTTATAGCATCAAAGATAATTCAAATATTGGTTCAACTTCATGAAGACATTTCTACCACGGGCTTCAAAACACAGAGGAGCAACATCCCCAGAGCCCTCTGACCTAATTTGCTAGGTCATGCGGTTCTTACATATGCCCCAAATGATACCTGAGTGATCTTGAGATGGGTGTTCTTACCGTCTCTAATTTATAGACGAAGATCCAAGCAGAGAAGGCCTAAATAATTTGCCCCAGCTCTCATATCTACCAAGTGGCAGGAGGTAGTTTTGAACTCAGACCATCTAGCTCCAGAGGCATGCTCTTCACCACCATATTCTGCCGTTTCTATTACACAGCCACATTCCACTATTCCCAATCGTCTTCTAGTTTGTCATGTGTGTTTATCTTGTATATCACCCAAAACTATACTGGCCTCAACACACAAAATGCATTCATGTTTTCTTTGTGTTCTGCTCTGGCAGCTTTTTTTTTTTTCCAAATGCCTATTGACTTCACTTGACCGGCATGGTATGTATGAGTAAATGCAGTTCACACAGTTCTCCTACCCTTCACCAGGAAGCCAGGAGCAAGCCCAGTATCGACCAAAGCTGCCACAAGCTGGCAGCCCCACACAGTTGAGAACAGGAGTCTGCCTTTGCGCCTCTCACAACGGCAAACACCACAAGCTTGCATTACCCACACCCTAGGCTGATGGCTGGAATCCACACATATTAAGTTTCATCAGTTTCCCCCTCTGGTTCAATGTGGGTTTACCCAAACAGCTGGCTTGGAGCCCATCCCTTCACTTAAATTAGTTCTAGTGCTCCACAGTTCTGATTTACTGACAAAGCGCTCTCTTTATCTACTTGTGGCATAAGAGTTTTGTCTGGGCAGAAACTGCGGTTGGTACGACTGGCCCATTTGGGGCACTTAGCATTTCGACGTGGGCCACTGACTAGAGAAAGGTCTTTTAATTCCCAATTAGTCCATATCAGCAAAGGAAATGTATTTTCCATTATTTCTTGACTCCGGGTTCTGATCCATAAAATATCTTAAGGAAAACACATTTTACATTACCAGGTCTTTGATATCCCAGGGAAACTAATAAATAATCAACAAAAATATGATTAAAGACTGCTTGAACTTCCATCCGAAAAGGGACTCGAGCCAGCAAAGAATCTTTCTGATCCACATCTTTTTATTCCTAGAAACAGAATTCTTACTTAGCCTTTCAAAAGCCTGATGAAGGCTTCAGCTAAGTTTTGACATAAGATTTTCATATTCAAAATATCTGTTGAAATAAGGGGAGAAAGGATATGGATCTTGAAACTGCATTAGTCTGAAATAGAGCTTAGCAAGCTAGAAAGGGAAATTACTTCTCAGTAATTGGAATTCTCTCCTAAAAAATCCCTTTGAAATCATACTCAGCTACTTTCCCATTATGTGTCCCAGAGAAGCTAACTTTAACCCTTTCTGGGATTATCCATCATAGAAATTATTTGATATTTATAAATTGCTCTGGGAAGAGATTCTTGCGCAATGGTCGGTGTCACCAAAGAACTTCATAATGAACGAGCAGTTCCCAAGAGTCACAGACACAACTGAAAACATGTTTTCTGGGACGTCCCCTCCCACGAGTACATTGATGCTTACATCTATCCATCACATGTATCTTGGCTGTGTAGTCCTAAGGCAGATACCAGAAAACTCCTCAATTTGAGATCCTTTACTCTGAAATGACAACTAAATTGTGCTCCAACACAGTTATTTAAGCTCTTTGAAGGCAAGGATTGGGTTTGGTCCTTCCTTGTATCTTCCATGCTAATACCTAGTAGTTGCTTGATAAATGCTTCATGAATCATGGGTGAATGAGTGGGACCCAGTTGGGTAAGCATGGCACGTGCCTTAACTACTATTCCCTTCCGGTTTTCTTATCTGTAAAATGGTAATAGTATCTTCCTCCACGAACTCTCATGAGGATTAAATGAGATAAGACAAGTAATACTACATGTGTTACATTAGCACAGTGCATAGGACACAGCTATATTACATAGCTAATAATATAACTAATGCAATGATTATATATGCAGTTTGTATATAAATAATACTAAGTCAAGTGGTATGAAGGCCATTGAAAAATGGGATGGAAGAAAATTCTCTTCCCTTTTACATCAACCTTGGTGTGAAGACAAGTAACCTGGTACTGCCTGGAGATACCCCAGAAAGCTATAGTATTCCACTGAATTTCCATGTTATCAGGCTACATAGCTTCATCACCTTAGAGTCCGCAGCTAGTATCAAAACCAAAAGAGGGGGCATCTGCCCTCTGGGGAGATTCTCATGTGTAGGTGTGACATATCCTGTTTTGTGTCTGTCTTCTTTTGTTAAGGATGTAGACTCATTAAATGGTGTGCGGTGTTAACGTGGGTGTTTCCTAATCTTGCTAGTTACACCCTACTTCCATGGGATCCTTGACTCATGGTAATAATGAGCCACATCAACTTAAGTTTGATTTGGGAGACAGTTATATCCATAGGTTCCCAACATGGGAAATTCTGCTTTACTTGTGAAAATTTTTAATGTTTTTTTTTTTTAATTTTTATATTTATTTTTGAGAGACAGAGTGGTAGAGAAAGACAGGGAGACACAGAATCCGAAGCAGGCTCCAGGCTCTGAGCTGTCAGCACAGAGACCAATGCGGGGCTCAAACCCACGAACCATGAGATCATGACCTGAGCTGAAGTTGGACGCTTAACCGACTGAACCACCCAGGTGCCCCTACTTGTGAAATTTTTAAGAGTGTTTTCCCTGAAGATGGAATGTGCTAAGTAAAGATAATTAAGCATTTTTCTGAGCCTATTTCTTAGTTATCATTTTTTACTTTTATTTATTTTTCTTATTCTTTTTAAAAGTTACAACACACTGACAATTATCTATCATGTAAAATCAAGAGTAAAATCAGATTTGGTATGATATCATTTGTGTTTCAGCAAAAACTCTGGAGGAAAGTTCCTAAAAACTAGGAAGTGTTATATAAACATAAGGTAGTATATGAGTCATGTAAGATGATCTTATTTTATCCTATCAAGAATTAAGGTACAGAGGCCATTCTCTATTACTCTATTACTATTTCAGAGTAATGAGGCTTAATGTTCTCTGAGAAATGATATTCTTTCTTAGGAAGGAATAACATTAACCATAGCACCCACTAAAGAGATGTCAGAATATAAAATGTAAAATGACTTCAGATAATTTTTTTATAGCTAGGCTCTCAAACAGGATGGATAGAGTGAGAGAGCAAGAGTGAGCAAGAGAGAGAGAAAGAGAGAGAGGGAGAGAGGAAGGGAGAGAAGTCAAGACACAGAGTCTTCTTTTTAAAAATCTCAACTATTCCTATCATATTTCCCAGGGCAGTATCTCTCACAGAAAATTCTACACGGAGATATACGGCTAGGGAAATGTAACACCAGCAAAATCAACATAATGCTCAGTTCTCTACCATATGCTTAAGGGTTAATTGAATGTAAGTGGGTGAAAACAGATGGCAACTGATGCCCATAAATGACCTTATTTTTGTTGAAGCATAGTAACGGATGCTGGCTAGACCCTGTCTTCCCACACATCCATATCTAGGACCTCATGATTCTATCTGGGGAGCAAACCAACAACTCTTGGAGAAGTCTTCTCTCTCACTAATGTCTACCTTTTGGCTTCAGTAGTTGGCCAGCAACTCTTCAGGGTGGGCAGTCCCAAGCCGGTCTCAGAGCCTCCCTCCAGATTTGATAAAAGGCAGGAAAAGACACCACTATCTCTTTAGTTTTTTCCTGGCATTCCATAAGGGGTCACCACTGGAAAGTCTGGGCCTTATACATTTCATGGTATTTCTTCTTTCCCCCAGGACCCAGCCAGGACTGTGCAGAAAATGGTAGGACCACTGGCTTTCCACATCAGAGCCGCCCAAGGGAGAGTGCACCAAGGTGAGCCCACCTGCTTCCTGAGGGAAGCCAACCCAACCCCATGTTCACTATGCCCCCAAACCAACTGCTATGCAGGTTATCTTCAAACACTCCAAAGTCCTTTAAGATGAACGGCAAGTGTAATGACTCTTAAAAGAAACACGGAAAAAAGTGTCAGGTTCCCAGAATGAAACTCTCTAAAATCTAATTTGGCATCGTAACATCTGAGTTATCTGAGGTTAGAAATGACAGTTGAGGTACATAGTGTGCCTAAGACACCCATGACATATGTGTGTTGAGGGCAAAAAGTAAGCGATAATCACATTTCCTACCTTCAAGGAGCTTCCAATATGATGTCATAGGCAAAAAGGGAAAATTAAGTCAACATAAGTACAACGTATACTTACGAAGCATTAAGAAGAGAAGGAGTATTTCAGAGGCTGAATGGATGGAAGTGAGTAGACTGACTCGCCAATAGTATTTTGGGAACTCTCAATTAGATCACAATTTCAAGGCCCATTAGTTTTCTCCCATCCTCTGGGTCCCCTCTGGCAATTAAGGATGCTACATCTTAGCCTGCCCTCTATCTGAGGATATAACAGAAAAAGGAAGTAAAGGGGCCCAGGTCAGTGGCTTTGAGCAATTACCCACACAGGGGGCCACCATCACCAAACTGGGGTATTCACTCTCAGCTGACATGCAGAGCATGCTATAATGCTCATTCATTCATCTATCACACATTGACTGATGCGCATGCGTCAGGCACTGGGCTAGGCTGGGAGATCTACGTGTCTCTGCTCTCAGAAAGGAAGGTTTCATTTAGTGCAGGATATATAGGATAAATCAACACACAAACAAATAGGAATTTCAGATACAGTTGGGCGCTCGGAGAGAAAACAATAGGATGTCACTAGTATCTGTGCAGGGGATGGAGAGGTGGTTTTACCGAAGGTAGTAAGGAAGGACCTCTGTAAGGTGACATGCGAATGGGCAAAAATCTGGAGGTCAGAAGGGCAGAGCGCATCAGGCCAGGGGAGGAGCAAACGCAAATGCGTGTAGACAAACACACAGTTCACAAACTGTAGTAACAGAGCAGAGGCCAATGTGGCAAGACGAAGTGGGGGGAATGGGAACCATGTGCCTGTAAGGAGGCTGGTTTTGTTCTAGACATGACAGAAGTGGGGCAACGACATGATCTCACGTAAGCAATACATAAGGTATTGCTGTTGTTTTCATTTAAATCCATGTTAGTTAACGTAGACTGCAATAATGATTTCAGGAGGAGAATTTAGTGATCCATCATTTGTAACTAAACAAGTTTTGGGTAACTGCTTTATTGAGATAGAACTCAAATTCCATATGGTTTACCCACGTAAAGAGTATACTTGAGTGACTGTTAGTATATTCCTTTCTGCCCACGCCAGCCTGACCACCACGAATGTATCTTCCATCTCGACTGATTTGCCTATTCTGAAGATTTCACATGAACGTTATCATAGTGTGGTGCTTTGTGGCTGGCTTCTTTCACCTACACATTTTCAGAATTCATACTGTAGCATGTATCAGTACTTCATTTTTTTTTTATTGCCAAATAATATCCCATTGTATGGATATACCACATTTTGATGATTCACTCAATTTGATGGGCATCTGGGTTGGTTCCATTTCTGGCCTTTAGGAATTATGCTGCTACGAACATGTTCATACAGGTTGTATGTAGATATGTGTTCTCATTCCTCTTGGGTAACCATGAGTGGTACTGCCGGATCATATAGTAATTCTATGTTTAACCCTTTTAGGAACTTCTAAGTTCCTAAAGATCTAGTTCCTGAAGATCTTCTAAGTTCCTAAAGATCTAGTTCCTGAACTTGTAAGTTCCTAAAGATCTAGTAGGGATGAGCACTGGGTGTTACATGGAAACATGATCAACTTGACAATAAACTATTTTAAAAAAAGAGTTTTGAAGATCTGAAACGCTTCTGGATTTCTGAAGGGTAATGTGACATTTAAGAGAAGTACAGATCTCTTTCCATAGAGCCGCCACCAAGTGGACAGTACAGATGAAGAAGCTAGAAGTCGACTCCATATCTTTGCTTAGAATTTAGTGAAGAAAGCCTCTGGCCTTTTAACCAGATAAAGAGACTACTGGACTCATGTCAGTGTTTTCTCTCAGTCTTCTTCCACTTGTATGTTTCTGGGTGGCAAAAAACAAGCATTCAAGTAGAAATTTGCTGTCTTTTCCCTGCAGTGTTTGGAGCACATACCCATCCTGTGACCCAAAGGAAGTGCTTTCTGGGGCTAAAGCCTACTTAGGTAGGAAGGCTGAGTGTGACGCTATTGGTTCACCTGCTGTCTAAGAGCACAACCAGGGATCACACGTTGAAAGGCAAGTTCCCAAGGGGTCCTGGGAAGGAATGAGTCCTGGGAAACCAGTTCAGTGGCCTTAAAAGCCATAAAGTACAATGTGTGGATTAACATACTTGCCCAACTCCACCCTCAGCATTTCACAGACCCATTAGAAGCAGTGCATAAGCACAAAATCCAGTGAACTTCACATTGGAGTCCTATCTTATGCCTGGGGATCAGGAAAATCAAATCCTGAAGCCATCTGAGAAGGCCAATTATGAAGAGTCAAAATTACACTAAAAAATTCTGACTGGTAGGGTTAAGAGGGGCTGAGATTCTGAAGTTTTAAAATATTTATTTAAGAGAGAAAGAGAGAGAGAGAGCAGTGATCAGGGGAGAGAGGCAGAAGGAGGGAGAGATGGAATCCCAAGCAGGCTCCACACTCTTGATGGAGCTGGACATGGAGCTTGATCCCATAACCTGGGGATGGCAACCTGGGCTGAAATCAACAGTCGAATGCCCAACTGACTGAGCCACCCAGGTGCCCCACATTTTTGAGTCAGTCCAACTCATCTAGGTTTTCTTCCATTACTGGAAGAGATCTATTTTTTTTTTGTTTTTCAGTGAAGCACCAATGATCAGTTAAGCACCACACAGTTGCCTTATGTCTAAGGGCCATATTGTGAAAACCATACCTTCAGGGTATAGAATCACACTCAGAGTAGGAAGAAATTTACCCTCCAAAGAGGTGGGCACAGATTCCTGATTCTGTCTCACATTTACTCCAGGGCAAATTCTCATGGAATGGAATGGCAAGGAAAGAACTATTTAAATTGCTATCACTATTTCTCTCTCTCTCTCATTTAATGTAAGCTAGATAAAAGTATGTATGATGCAATTCACTGGAATCAGTTCCGGAAATCCAAAGTTTAGACAGAAGTCGTCTTTGTCATAGATCATAAAGGAAGGGTCTTAATTGCCAAAGAGATGAAAGACCACAGGATTCAGTAATGAAATTCCAGAGACCAGAAAAAGACCTTTCGGTGGTCAATGGCCAGAAGTGGAAGGCTATTTAGACCCTATCCAGTTCAAACCCCTCATTTCAGAGTTGAGGCAAATGGGATCCAAAGATATTTAGTGACTTATCCAAGGTCACAAGGCTGATAAGCAGCAGAGCCCAGCCCGGAGCACATATTGCTTGACTTGTTTTCTGTTGTTACAAATTCTGATGAATCAAAGAAAAATAGCTCTGAGGTAAAAGTATACCTAGTGGTCCCAGCTTTACTATTCATCGCACATTATAGCAATTAAAATGCAATATATGGGTGATTATTGCTGTGCTTTAATCATATTGTGTTGCCTGCAACATGCTGATGGACATGTGTTTTGGAAAATCAAATAAAACCACAGAGTTGGTTGTCACTGGCTGTTTCTTTCATTTACTTAGGCTCAGCTTGCCTTTGGGGAATTTAGAGACCAAAGCAAACCTATCCCCTGGACACACTGTGGAAACAGTTCTTAAAGTGGAGTTACGCTCTTTGTTGTCACAGTCACTTATAATCAGAGAAATCAAAATGTTAGCATGATTCTGTAGAATTACACGGCCAATGCAGTTGGACCAGAATCCACCTCAGCAGCCCCAGGAATCACCAATAGCTGGGAATAATAATCGCAACCCAAGATCTTACTTGGGCCCCAAAAGCTAGGGGGATTTTTCCCCCTTTATACATATATCGCTTCTCTATTCTCCACCCCAACCCCCTCTCCTTTTCTTTGAAATCTGAGGAGGACTCCTCTGCCAGGTGACTGTTGGAATATACTTGTCTGTTTGCTTTCTCCCGAGTTTTCCTTAATGCAATCACTTGAAATGTCAACGTGAGGTGACAAGTAAATCTTCAGCCAAAATAAGTTTGCAACCAAACAGGAGGGAGGGAAGAAGTGGGGTGTGGAGAGCTGGTCATGGAGGCTGTTGAGTGGTGGCCAAACCCACGGCAAAAGCACAGAAAGAACACGGTGTTTATCCTCATGCCAGATCATTCCTGCGTTCTGGATCTTTCCCTTTGGGACTCGCCATTTGCTCTGGCTTTAGAGCTACTGCCACAAATAGGTAAAGAGAGATCATGGCACCCTGTCTGGATCTAGACTCTGGCTTCATTACCCAAAGCCAGAGAGGTACCTATCGGAAGGACATCTCAATATTCAGAGGAGGAAAAAAATGTACACTCTTTGCTTGCTTGTTTGTTTTTTTTAAATTTCCCTGTGACACAGAAACTTAGCAAATAAATGATGCCCTCTGTGATGCGGACCGGCGAGAATCCAGACTCTCCTGTTCTAACGTGTCTCACAGTTTGGGAGAACCCATTTTTGGCATGGTCTAAATGAACGAAGAAAGGAAGGCCAGTGAGGCTGTAAGTCACAAGGGAGGGGACAACCTGACCAGCCCAGCCACTGGCTGCTTATGTGGGGTCTCTGGCAACAGTTCGTGGACTACGCCAAGTGTCCTCGTAGCAAAAAGGCGCCCACTGCCACACTGTGGACATGCCACCATTTCAGGC
Organism: Proteles cristata cristata; assembly: GCA_017311185.1. Classification (NCBI taxonomy): domain Eukaryota; kingdom Metazoa; phylum Chordata; class Mammalia; order Carnivora; family Hyaenidae; genus Proteles; species Proteles cristata. The sequence goes on along the minus strand of JAESUZ010005539.1, from coordinate 441,355 downwards.
AACATCCCTATTTTTGCCATCAGTTCTACCCCTTTCTTCCTGGCTCGGTGGTGTTGGCTCTGTGGGAGCCATGGCGGCTTGTCTCCACAGGACCGAAGCTGAGAGGGATGAGTTACAAACCCAAATCCCGGTGTTTGTTAAGGGGATTTATGCATTAGGTTCCCTGAAACTTTACCCAGAAAGTCTTCCTCATTCCTCTGTTGGGTTTCCGGAAGACAGAAATCCCCTCTGCATATCTCCCTTTGACTCCATGCTGGATACGGGCACATATAAATCCTGCTAATGGCTTCTGCCCGTGGCTGACAGGTTCTGGTCTTTGGTGAAAGCTGGGTTCTCAAAAACTGCTTTTTGTTTATTTCCTAAGAGGATTTATTGCAGGACTCCTTCAGTAAGCAACAGCACTCACAGTGATGGCTGTCAACACCCTTCATTTGCTTGGGTGCCCCAAATGGAAGGGATCTAATTCATGCTGTCCGATCTGGGACCCTAAACATTCTACCATTTAGAATTTAAAATCGGCTTGGGTAAAAATCTAAGGGCCCTGTTTCGGGAGTTTCCTTCTTTTGGAGATGGGAAGACGTTACCTTATTCACACATTTCACTCCTGAGATACAGAACTCTTGGTTTTCCTTTGGGAATTTCCACCTCTTGGAGGGTGGGGTGGGGGAGGGGAGGGAGGGTACTTGGGGCCTGACTCATTTAAGATAATCAGAATGTGCCTTATCTCCTGGTTGTAGGGATTGCTTCAGGGATGGACACATAATTCATCCAGACTAAGGAGGCATGGCAAGAATCTGGGGCTTCTGAGAAAAAGAGGTGAATTTCTTTTCTTAAGGGACTAGTGATGTGAAGCCAGGAGCTACATCCATCTTGCAACCAGAAGAGGCTGATGCTGCCAGCAGATGTGAAGAACCTAAGAATGGAACCAACCAAGAAGAACCTAAGAGCAGAGAGAGGTGTCCCGGTGATACAGTTATTCCCTGGATGCAGCTACGCATGAAGCTAGTTGCTGTGTAGTTTTCCTTTAATTTTTAACTAAAAGCTTTTTTTTTTTTTTTTTAAGAGAGAGAGAGTTGGGGAGAAGAACAGAGAGAGGGAGAGAGAATCTTATGCAGGCTCCACACTCGGCACAGAGCCCAACGAGAGGCTCGATCCACGACCCTGGGATCAGGATGTGAGCCAAAATCAAGAGTTGGGACGCTCAACTGAGCCGCCCAGGCACCCCCCCCACCCCCCACGTATTTTTCAGTTACATGAATCACTAAATTCTTTTTACTTAAGTCTATGTGAGTTGGGTTTCTTGTCTCTTGCAACTGGAAAAATAGTAACTGATACTCCGATTCAGGAAGTAGCCTCCGGTATATTCATCAAGTCTCTGACCTGGAGTCCTACCTTCTCTCACAGAACACAGAAACACAATGTTAGAACAATCTTGACACCTTGAACAGAGACTCTAGCAGAAGCTCGTTAATGTGCTCCCTTCTTGTAACTTGAAGCCTTCCTGTAACCTTCCTTGCCCTACTGATCAGGTACCTTGCTCCTGTGTCTTTAACGGTCCTCACCACTGCTTTCTGCCTCTGGCAAATACACATGCTCTTGACTTTCCCTCTTATGAAATGTCCTCCTTCACTCACCCCCCATTTTAGCTGTCATCCTATAACTCTATTTTTTCTCAGTCAAGCCCTCTGGAGTAGTGTACACCAACCCTTCCCGAAGCCACAGTTCTGCAGATAGTTATGTAAAAAAGAGCACACAATCAAATATATTGTGGGAAACGCTCTAGGTGGTAGCCTCCTTTTGGATAGTAACAATTAACGGGAGAGCATTAGAGGCTCTGGGAGTTCTTACAGAGATGAAGACTATTCAATTTCATTTAACCCAATGTCTCCCAAACTTATTTGACCATGGAAACCACCCCCTTTTTCATTCTGCTTAAAATGACTTAATATCCCAAAGATCTAGAGTTCTGAGGAACATGCATTGGGAAATGATAGTTATAAGCAATGCCTTCATCTCTCATTTATTCACTTAAAGTCATTATTATTATTATTATTATGAAACTTTTTATTTTTTATTTTTTTATGCTTTTTATTTATTTTTGAGAGTCAGAGAGAGACAGCGTGAGCAGGGGAGGGTCAGAGAGAGAGAGATACAGAATCCGAAGACAGGCTCCAGGCTATGAGCTAGCTGTCAGCACAGAGCCTGATGTGGGGCTTGAACCCACGAACTGTGAGATCATGACCTGAGCCAAAGCTGGACGCCTAATGAACTAAGCCACCCAGGTGCCCCTATCATGAAACTTTTTAAACACCAAAAGTATACAGCATGATATAACACACTCGTAGCCATCACCAGCTTTACCAAATCTTAATAAAAAAGAAAAACATCTAAATCAAATACGGCACAATGTTTAGTTTCCAACTGTTGTGTTTCTCTCGTGCCTTTTTATCTTAACACACATTCCCTTTGTCTTGAATACCCCATCTCTCCTATCCCCACTGTTCTCGGCCTGGAGAAATCCTACTCCTAGCCAAGACTCAGCTCAACTCTCACCTCCTCCGGGAAACCTTTCCTGCACAGAGCCAGACATGGGGCTCGAGCTCACCAACCTTGAGATCATGACCTGAGCCGAAAGCAAGAGCGGGATGCTTAACCAATGGAGCCACCCAGCCGTGCCAATAATTCGCTGTTTCTTGAATGATGAATGTTACAGGGCTTCGTGGTGGGACTTCCCTGTGCTTAACACAAGAATGTAAGTCCAGCCACCACATTTCTTGACCTACTATTTTGCCCAGGCTTCTCTACATCTTACCCAGTCACTACCTTTCCTCTTAGGATGCTGGCTCCATATTCATTTTCCCCTCTCAAAGCAAGTGAGTCATCTAGGATGAGCTCTGCTTCATGTAGCAGAAAACTAACTCTCAAATTCTTAAGCCATCAGGGTACTTATCTAAGAAGTCTGGAAGTGAAAGGCTTTGAGGTTGGTCATCAGGGATCTGCACTTTCTTTCCATTTGTTATACAAGCGTTAGAACTTTTGTACTCATACGTGTCACGGCACGGCTGAAAGCCGCCTGCACTGCCCCAGAATCGTGTGTCCCCACTGTGTGCCACAGCAGGATGCCTCCATGAGGCTCGTCTTTCTCTCAGGAAGCAAATCCCTCCTCAAAGCTCCCAGCCGACATGGCCGTATATCTCATGGGCCAGAACTTGGGTGGTGCACACCCTCCCACCCCACCCCCACCCAAGCTTGCTGTGGAGGCTGGGAAAGTGAGCATCTAGCCCAGAGGAATAGAAACAGCTTGACTGGCTTAACCCAACCGTGATTCTCCATGTGTGGCCTGCAGAGGGGCCAACCTCCCTGAAATCAAGGGGCTTTTACCCACCAGCTGAACACAACTGGGAATCTCTTTGCAGGGATGAGGAAGGCAGGGTAGAGATAAGATTGGCTGTTGGGTAGGCAACACAGTGTGCCTGTCAGAATAACATCGGTATGGCTGTCAGCATATCGGGCTATGGAACCAAAAGATTCGAGTTTCTAGAATGAGGCATCGCCCAGGCCCTTGGCCAGCTCCTGGTGATCTCGGAGTTCAGTGCTCCTTAGCTCTAACAGGAGGAGGATTCCTCAGTGTATCATGTGAGCTGACTGAGGACTTCTGAAACAGACCAAAAAAAAAAAAAAAAAAAAAGCTTCTCTTCATCCAGCTTCTCAAGTTAGGCATCTCTTGACATTTCTTAATGCCAGAAAACAGCTGTCTGTGCATTTGTCCGACAGTCACGGAGCACCTCCCTTCGGGCAGTTAAGATAGTGAAGACAACCTCTGCCCTCAAGAGGCTCACTGTCTGGTGAACGAGACAAACATTTATACAAACAGCTATGTTGGATGTGACAAGTGCAATAATTAAGGTCTGTAGAAAGTGCCAGGGACCTGGGAGGAGGTCAAATTGCCGGGGCGGGGAAGGATGCCAATGGGGCAACCGCGTACGGCTGTGCAGGCCGGGTTCTGCACACATCTCTCTGATGTGGACGTGGACGTGAGTGTGGAAGCCTGGGCTACCGAGCAGAGAAACCCTCTGAAGGTGGGAGACATTTGCAGAGGAGGCAAAGTAAGACTACAGGTAGGACAAGGCAAAGAAAGAGTCCATGGAGGGAGGGGAGGAGAAAAAAGAACAATCGGTGGAAAATTCGGGATGCAGTAAATGCATCTGTGGAGCAGACCCACCAGTGAGGGAAAGGGGTGGGGGTGGGGGTGGGGTAACAGAAAGGAGGCTGCAAGTCAGGTAAGGCTTTTAAAACCCGAACCATATCCTCTAGCTGGATAGTCAATGAAAATTTTAAAACATTAACAGTAATTCATTCCTTCAAAGGTTAGAGAGGCCAATCCCATTTGCAAATTAAGAAACTACTAAATTGCAGGAGTCCTAAATTACTACCAATTCTACTTAATAAACAAAGAAGGTATTATAATGTTAGAGAAACAACTGTCAACTGCGCTTCGGAGTTTTTAAGAAAGTTACGATGAAATGAATACCTGTATTTTGTCCTTCCATAAAACCGAACAGGTTAGGGATATATCCCATAAATCCTACAATTATTTCAAGCACAAGGCGAGGCTTTACTGCATTATCGCTTTTAAATAACACATCACCAGATTCTGGTTCCCAAAACCACTTTGGGGAAAAGTGCTTTCCTAAGTGACATCACCCCATTTTCCATATAAAATGAAAAAAAATAAAGTCTCATATTCAGATGTGGCAGGCTCCAAAAGGAGCCTTGGTGTACCTTAAGAGCTCACTATGGAGCTCCCCTACTGCCCGGAGAGAAACAAAGAAATAAATTAAAAATATAAAAACCCCCAAATACACATAGTTGAGCTTAAAAGAGGTGGGCTGGTTTTCCCCAAATCCATTAATAAAATAAGTCACTGTATTTCATATTCGCAGTCATCTCTGAAAGTTCTCCTCTTAATTGCCCCATGGCATCATGTTTTATTTTAGTAAAGTTCAGATTTTATTGCCAGGGACTAATGGGCAGAGTCCCTGAAGAACTCGTTTTAAAACATTGAACAGCTACAGAGGCTAAATAAGAATTAAAAAGTATAGCCACTTATTTTTAAATTAGAATCCTCTTTCACATTTAGGAATATAATAAAATGTGTCATAAACTTTCTACTTTCATTCCAAAGTATTGTTGTAAGGATCGACGGTAATGCAGATACGATCCTTCTATGGTTAAGCAGCACTCATTAAAATCAAGTGCTGTTTTTAAGCGTTATTAGAGGCATTTTAAAATTATAAACGATTACAACGTTATAAAAGCCTCCCGAGGAGAGAAAAAGAAAAGGAGAAACGGGAAGGATCTAATGAACGCGGCAGTTAATAAACTCATAGCATCAGTAGGTCAAAATTCACAAGGCAAGCAGGGTCAAGTCTTAGCACAGATCTGAAAGAGGTGTTTGGAGGAGATTTGTCTGGGTCACTGTTGCATCATTTTGTGTTCTCCCTTCCAGCCTTGGGATTTTCTTTCTAATCACGTTAATATCTTTCACTTTACTGACACACCATATTCTTTATGAAGGTTTGGTATCGGCCAATGATAAGCGAAGATGTCCCGTTTTGTAAGTGAGAAACGGGCCGGGAGAGAATGGATCTCCTAGCCCTGGCTCAAGTTCAACGGGAGAGGGGCACGCAGATCCCCAGTGCTCTGATAAGGGACTGTAGTCCCTCTCTTCTCCTGGTGGCCAAGAAGAAGACAAGGATTGTTGGCCCCCAACAGCACAGAGAACATGGAAATGGCCCTTTCAGGCCTCCTTCTGAAATAGGGCACTAGACAAAGGCAGAAGATGGCTTTTCCCATCAGAAGCACTCTCCGGCCAAATAGGACAGACACAGGATGTTCAACCGAAAGGAACAATGTTTTAGTGAACACGATCTCTGAAAAGACTCGAAAACAGAGATCTCAGCAGAGATCCAGGTTGGTGCCAAAAAGGGGGTGGCGGGGCGGGGGAGGGGGAGCTCAGCGGCAGGATGGCAAAGAGGCCCAGAAGCTACCTCATTTCTAATTCTGCATCACCTTCCGTTCCTCTCAACAGCTTTAAATAAAGGCATCTTGAACTGGTTTAGATTAGTCCCCACCAGGCACATTTGTAAAGATAAAAAGAACACGCTTGTTTTCCTTCCTCTGGAAGGGGGCAGGGAAGAGTGAGCAGGAACGTTCCGCCGGGCCTTACAGAGGAGAGAAAACAAGAGTCAAGTATGTTCTTATGCCTGTGTTGAAAAAAAAAAAGAAGGAAAAAAAACAGCCAGGCCACATTGCTTTGAAACTTCTAACTCTCAACCTTCTGGTCACAGAGACACAGCAAGGAGAAAAACAAGGCAGGAGGGGAGGGGGGCGGAGAGCAGGGTGGTGGAGGGGGAAGGGGAGGAGGGACGTGTGTTTTTCTTCCTCATCCTGTAGTTCAAGGCAGCAACTAGCTTGTGTAAACATTCGGTAGCCCATCTGAACCCTATTTTAGAACAAAACAATTTCAGTTCTAAAGTGTTTGAATTACTTTAGCTAAATCTGAGGATTTGCCTATTGAATCTGGAGCTGTTCCCTTTCAACTCTGAATGAAGGAAGAATTACGAGGCTAGAGTCATTCAGTGAGGGGCTGTCTGTCCTGGCACTCAATCAAAGGGATGAGGATTTGGAAAGAAAAGCCTACAGGTGAACCTCCAGGAAGCACACCAAGCAGTTATCAAAAACATACAAGTTCAAAGCAGCTCAATTTTCATATGTTAAATGTACTTGGATGCAGCCCCAGGCTCCTTTCTAGGTAAAAAATTGTGTTAAAGCTGTTTGTACTTGCATCCTTAGCAGACAAGGGAAAAACAAAGCATGTGGTGCGGCGGTGCGGGGTCCACCTCGCCCTCACGTAGAGCAATAAATCAATCTTGTTCTCTTGGTGAAACGCAATCTGATACTGTGTCCAGGCTTCCCAGACCCGTCCCTGACTCCTCACGTCGCAGTGGATATTCATTTAGCTCATCAGCGCGAAAGAGCTGTCACAACACAAGTGTTGTGAGGTCGGGCACCCGGCATCAGCGGCTTAACAATTAACAGTGTGTGCTATTCACAGGGCTTGGGTGTTGTGTTCCCAAACACCATGATCTGGGTTTAATGGTGTAGTACCTACTTAACAGCTTAACTCGGGCACTTTGAAAAGGAGGAAAAAAGGACACGCGTACTGAGATTTAGGTTATAGAAGAGGGTACATTTTGGGTGGCATTCCTGTGCCGGCGAGTCACCAAGTTTATATTGCTACGAAATTCTACAGAGCATGCGCAGAAGGATACAACTCCCTCTGGTGTGCCCAAAAGGACTCTGAGAAAATTAATGCCTAATTTTTAAGTCTATTTATATATTTTGAGAGAGAAAGCGAGCATGTGCACAAGTGGGGGAGGGGCAGAGAGACAGGAAGAGAGAGAGAATCCCAAGGAGGCTCCACACTGTCAGCACAGAGCCTGATGTGGGACTTGAACCCATGATCCATGAAATGATGACCTGAGCCGAAATCAAGAGTTGGACGCTTAACTGACTGAGCCACCTGACTGCATAACTTATAGAAATAAAAGGAGAATTTGAAAACCTATATTCAATCATAGAAACATATGCAAAACATGTAACAGCATACCAGGCACATAATACATGGTCAATAAATGGCCCTAAAGGGAGGAGAAGAAACAGTGTAATGCCCAACCTCTAGGGAAATAAGGTCAAAGTAATTCCACTATAAGACTCAAGCCTGACACTGACTGACAAGGGAGGGTGGTGAAGGGTCTAGAATTTACCAGGACAGAGCACAGCAACAAGAGGCAAGAATGGGGCTCTCTGGCTGTAGGACTTTAGAAAGCTATCTGGTCTACCCAAATTTTAGGATCGTCATCTATAAAATGGGTATAAAAGCTGACTCACCGAAAGAGGCTACTAATTAACACTTATTTAATGTATGCTATGAGGCACTGTGCTAAGCATTTACAGGTATTAACTTGTCTCCAACCACGGTATGGAATAAATATTAATATCATTTCCATCTTAGAGATAAGCAAACTGAGAATTAGATGAGGAACTTGCTCAAAGTCATTGTACCAGTGAGTGATAGAGCACAGATTGACACCGAGGACTCTGAACACAGGTTCCGTGGTCTTCACCGTCTACCTGATTCTGTCTCCCCACACGTGACTTTCTTGAACGGGAGATGGCTTTTATGATTGACGTGATTACCAGCCTCCTGGGCAAGGGCCCCCAGTTTCCTCCTCAAATCCACTCTTTCCCCCCTTATTGCTATTCAACTGCCGGATCTCATCGCCCTTCCCTGGGCGATGTCATTCTCCTTCCGGCCTGGCTTTCTTTCTGCCAATGCCCACGTGAGGCTTCGCCACCTCTCGCTTTACCAAGAGCAACAGGCCAACCTGTGGTTTCTTTCCTCCAAGTCTTTGCTCATTCTGTTCATGAAGCTTGAAATATCGCCTCCATCCTTCGCTCATCACAGTCCTAGACATCCTTCCCTGCCCAGGTCAAGAGCAGCTTTCCCCGATCTTGACTACTCTCACGCCTATGCTCCAAGAGCACTTCAGCCGAATCTTTACTTAGTATGTATTTCATCCTCCTTGGCATTCTATTCCTCCAGCCTCCCTTACCCAAATCCCCCATGAACTAGACTCTAAGTATCATGAGTACCGTGTCATGTTTATTTGTATTTCTGGGGCACCTAGTGCTCCCAAGTATATTTTTCTGAACTTGGAAAAACGGAGTGCAGGGAGGAGGAAGAATATCTTAGGATTCTTTCCAGGTCACAGATGCTTGATCCAGGTGATACAAACAAAATAAAAACGAAGAAATAACAACAGCAACAACAAAGCCCTAGTACTGCACACGGTGCAAGGAGGCACAGTGGATAAAAAATCTAGGTCTTGGTGCCGAACCGCCAAGGTTAAGATCCTACCTCTACCATATATTAGCTCTACCCTATATAACCTTGGGAAAGATTCTTAACTTCGCGAGGGGATCCAATTACTTTACCACAAAAGCAGGGGATAACAATGTTACCTCCCCCGTGAATTTGCTGTAACGGATTCAACAATGCGGGAGGCATTTAGAATCGGCACATGGTTAAGTGTTCCATGCCTGGTAGATCTATCGCTACAGGCAGGGCAGATTTCCTTTCATTGCCATCGAAAACACTGACTTCTCAAAACAGGGACAGAAGAGAAGTAAGTATTACGGCCCCTGCTCTCTCTTTCAGAATCGGAGACGAAAAAACTCTAAGAAGTTGAATACTGCAAACTCTGCTAGACATTTTTTTTTTCTTCCATAGCTCAGCCTAAGGCCCCAACATAAAAGAACAATATCATAAACCTGGCTCCTTCTGGCTTCTTATTTTCTTGGCACCGAACAATCAATCTGAAAGTACATGAAGTTATTTAACAGGTCACCAAGTAGCAGAAAGCTAAAAGTTTAACCGTATTTACAAGGAAGAATTATATGAAAATATTTTTAGTGATGCCATAAAAACCACCCTTAAAAATGGCTGCGCTGAAACACTGAACATGTACGGGACGAATGGTCAGCTCTTAAAATACTACCTGGTTCCAGACAGTCCAAATTTTGTGTCTCATTAGCAAATAAGATAAGTGACTTTGTCTGAAATGATGTTTTATAAATCCTATTAATGGGCTGTAAGGGAGGCAGCGATTCCCCAAACAGGAGAAGTCATTTCAGAGTTCAATCCCCACTATGCCTACAAAATGTGGGGGGAATGGAGGGGAGGGGCTGTTTGCAGACAAATAGGCTCACGATTCTATTCTTTTGCTTCTCAAAATACCTACTTGCTCCTCAAGCCTGGGAGGCAGGTCGGGCAAATATTATTATTCCAGATAACAGAGGAAGGCAAAGTGGCTTCGTCAAGGTCAGTTTAAAGCAGAGCTAGGTTGGACTCGGGGTAGCTCCGTGGCCCTTCCCACCGCGCGTGGGGTAGTAAGGCCAGTGTATACGATGTAGAGACGGATACACCCCTGTCTGCACAAACCCATTGAACACTGTCCTTTTCAACTCTGCATCCAGATACATCATAAGCACCTGTTGGTTCTTTTACTTTTTTGAAAAATAGAAGTGATACACTCTCACCACTACATAAATAATAGCACAGCGCCTTGTATATATATATTTTTTTTTTTTTTTAAAGAGCAGGACGTACTTCAGTGATTGGTGCAATTTTGTTTTTGCCTTTTCTTGCCAAAAAGAAAATGTGGCTTTAATAGAAGTTTACATCTGCGTGGCATTACATGCATGTAAAACAGATGTAACCTAATTACATTTTCATTTAAATTGCTAAATAGCTACTTAAGGAAAAAGCTAAAATAACATACAAACAACAGTTACTATAATAACAAGTGTACTTAGAATTGAATGAAAGGGATCAAAGCTGCAGCATATAGAATTTGAGTTGGTCTTTCAAAAAGAGAGCGACTTCACAACGCTGCCTTCATGGAACTCAGTAATTTAACATCTCTCCAGCTCAGCCTAAGGACGCAGCTCCGCTCGGCCTCTATGCATAGGAGGAAATCCATAGAGTTTATATAAAGACTCTGGGTTTCATGAAGATTAGACACACTCTCCTAGAGCTTACATAGCAAGCCCCTAAATTGGACATTAGAATTCCAGGGCAATACAATCAGCTTGATTATGGTTTTCGGCAGACCTGTCTCGGCTGAAATCAGAAATGGGCTCGCAATCCTGAGATCAGAGCACCTTTGTGGGATTTTCCGCAGAAGCACATGTCAGCCATTGCAGAGTCAAGGCCCATCACTTCCTGGGGGCCACACAGAGAAAGCCTCTTCAGAAGGATCCAGTGCATTTGGGGTGACATGTGGCTGGTCTCCACAAAGGAGGCCAAGGCCGCCCCGTGTTGCTGGGCTGAGATGGCTGAAATCCTCAACGGTACGTTCTGGAAGGACGCAAGCCAGTTTACACTAGTTCTGCTGAGCACTGTCCTCTGCCAGCTTTCCCGGTTTCAATTTCAATCCCATTTTTGACAAAAGTGGGTGGCAGTGGTGGTTGTTTTAAGCAGTCTGGGAAGAAAACTACATTGAGAGCACTAGTGCGGCAGAAAATGATTACAAAATTAGAGCAGGCTATCACTAAAAGCAAAGATTTTGGTGCTGGAATGCCTGATGAAAATACTCTCACATTCGTTTTCTTCCCTAAACTAGACCAGCCAGTTTTTCTGAAATTTGCAAAGACGTGTTGAAAAATAAAAGACTTAGATCCAGCCAGCCCTATCGGATCTAAGATGTTTATGAGGAATTAAGAAAAAGAAAGAAAGAAAGAAAGAAAGAAAGAAAGAAAGAAAGAAAGAAATGGAACATCTTTCTTAAAACTTTGGGTTTCAAGCTGAGAATGTCCTTATCAAAGACAGGGACAAACTCTTTTAAAAATTAGCTTTAAATTATGCCCCAGGATACCTAATTCGTGGAGTTAGCTTCTGGCTCCCCTTTTCATCTGGTTTGGCGAATGTCCTCTTTCTGGAGGTGAGAAAGGATGGAAAGATGAAGGATCAGAGGGGAAGCACTGAAAGATGTGAAAACAGGAAAATCACCCAGGGCCAGCATCTGGGGTCAGCACAGACACTTCTTCGTCAATGCTGCCTCAACACAGCATTTCAACGGGCGAGTGAAGGGCTGTGCGTGTGTACACTGCCTCTCCCTTACCTATTCTACAAACAGCCTGTACTTAAATCTCACCAAAGACCAAAGAGGGCTCCCATGCATTTAACGTTTGGTGGCAAAGGTTTTCTTTTCCTTTTTCAGACCTAGGCGTCTTACACCCATACCGTGGGGATTCCCTGCCCGAAACCGTCTCTGGATCTAGTAACAAGGGGGCCTGTCTGGGAAGCGGACAGGAAACATGACTTCCAGAACTCTCTCATCCCACAGCTATTCCTAAAGCCTTGGTCTCTTCGGATTGGCCGCTGTTGGTGTTCGTGAAGGTTTCACAACTTGCTGAGAACAAGTTTGCAAAAGACAAGTGAAGGCTTGTCATGATTTTGTAACCAATTATTTCATTTGTGTTTTATAAATCGGTCGTAAATGTCACTGACTAATTGCTACCCTCCCCCTCCAACCCCCCCCTCCCCCCATGGAACGGGCAACCTTCCTTGTACCACTCTTGCTGGGGGCCAAGAATTAATGGCAGGTTTTAAACTAAACTTCACCTATTTGGAAGGACATCGGTGGCAGCCGAGGACACACTGTAATTTCTCAACTCGCCACCATGCCTCTCCGCCCTGAAAAACTAACATATTTCCATCATCCCACTCTCCACCCAAGAGACTCAGGTGCCAGGAGAAAGGGTGACGGACGGCCCCAAAGAAACAATATTAAAATGCTCATGTTACAATATCACTGACTTCGTCAGAGTCTTATCTATCTGATCGTTACCAAACCAGTAGTTACTCAAAAGCACACATTAAGTGATGATTTATCTGTCGGACCGTGGGATGAACACTGTCTTCTATTGAGGCTTAGTAGTTCTGGGAAAGGAAAGGTGAATAATGACCTGCCTCAGAATGAAGTTTAAAGAATAACCACATTCCAAAGGCTAATGCCAGAGGCGGGGAGGAGAGAGAAGTAATTACGTTGTGATGGGTTAAAAGTCGGCAAGAAAGGAAAGCTAAGGGCGGCTCTGTCCTATAAACTTTTCTGGAACTCTACTCTCTTAGGTCAGCCTTGACAAAGGATCTATGACTCTAAACAAAACAAACACACATACAAATGACATAAATGTGAGAGGCTGCCCTCAGTTTCAGAGTAACTACATTCTTCACAACAGCCTTTGAGGCTACAGGAGAGTGACTGTTTAGAACATGCTAAGCTACGAACACCTCCCTTGGAGAATGAGAAGGTACTGCCACGAAGCACCCAGCTTCCCTCCTGTCCATTTCTGAAAGCCAAAGTCACGACCGTGGCTTAGAGGCCAAACCCAGCCCTCAAACGTAGTTTTAAACTTTAAAACAATTAGCTGTCAACATTTTTATGGAAGTACGTTTCATTAAAAACAACAACAACAACAATAACAACAAAAAACCACCCGGATTTCTGGCTTCTTCTGGAAAAAAGAAATCTGGCGGGGGCGCAAGAATGGCCTCACACGGCCCCGTGGCCGATAGTGGGCTGGTCAGGACGGCCATGCGATACAGCAGAGGACTGGCTGGCTGTCCTCGTTAGGCTGAAGTGTGCTTTCTTGTTCTGCTTTGTCGCCTCAACTCCCTACCACGCTGCCTGCCTCATGATACCGACATTACCTGCTGGCTCCTGTGTGGCTCTGAGCTGTTTCTGCTGTTTTGGGTAATATTAATGAACTGCCCAGCAAACCCCCTATTTGAAGGTGGGGGGCGGGGGACAAGATTGCAGAAGCCCTGAGTCCTATCAAACAATTCCAACTGTGACCAAAATTCCATGCGGTGTCTGAGTTTCAGAACAACAGGCACCACACATCCCCCGTGCTCGCCTGAAGGCATCCTGACCCCAATCGACTCAGACTGGCTGACCACCAGGTCAGCCTCTCCTCCGGGTATCCTGTACCCCAGGGGTCTGTTGCATGTTTTGTAGGCAAACTATGAAAATGAACCGTGCTCTTCTCTAAAGGAAAAAATACATTCTATTTTTATTTACTCTTACTGCTCCAAAATTAGGTCTCTTCAAAGTTGACCTATCAGACATGCATTTTCAGCCTGACTTTTTTTTTTTTTTACCATTACAATAGAGAAAAACCATCATCCTTTGTGATATATTTTTTATAATGAGGACCACCAAAAAATGCAGAGAGAGCTCTCAGGATCTTTGGAAACAAAAATGAATGTATATATTTTGCGCTAGCTGGCAGTAATTACTTTACCGTGTGAGGCTCAGGGTAGGTAGCAACGTGCAATACCTTTAAACTTGGAGCTGTCCCAAAAAACAACCAGAAAAAAAACCCTGACCTCTGACCCTGTTTTGAAGCATCACCACTCGCCTGGGTAGTGTTTGCATGTTGAAATATTTATTTCCTTCATAAAAAAATCTATCTGAATATCCAATCTCTCAGCAGAAAAGAGTCTTATTTCCATGTTAGCAGAAGCCCTTAAGTAATTTGGGGCTATGATCTGAACACTACAAGCTTTACCCACTTAAAACTTTGCCAGCTTCAAGCTGCATATTTTTCTCACCAGCTCCTCATTTGCAAAACATATTAGAGATTCAGGTGAAAGGTGACGAAGTTTCCAGAGCTGGAAAGCCCCAGTTAGAAAACTCTGTTTCTTGGGGAGAGCTTCCGAGAGAGCAGTATTTCTGGGCATTCTGCTACTTGAAGACAGGGTTTGTACCACCAGTGAGGGTGCACAAGTTCTCACAGGCAGGTGTCGCAATGGTAACTTCTGGATGTGGTGTGGGAGAGCCCGAAGCCTCTCTGAACCCTCCAGGCAGGCAAGTGATGCCATTGAAACGCTTCTCAATTGTGACATTGGGGCACAGGGACATCTTCAGGGTAAGGTTTTCTTCGTCTGCTCATTGCTTATGGTATTTGAATGAAAGGCCTCATGAAAGTCACTTAGACTTCAATTTCCACCATGAAAAGGAAAACTGAAATCGCACAGAAGGCACTCACTGCGTCACATTCACGAAACCGGGCAGACCCAAGGAGAGAGACAGAGGTGAGGTGTGCCGTGCCCTTCCAGGAACACGTAACCCTCCACCTTCACGGGCAGTAAGGTTGAGATTAACCCCAGCTTCTCTATAGTGCTTGCTAATCAGAAAGTGCGGTGGGGTGAGCCTTTGCTTAATTCTTCTCTGAGGCCCGGGATCCAGATCCTAAAGTTAAGCTCAGAATGGCTCTTAAAAGCTATTTAGGGCTTTAGGTTTCCCTTTGCGTCTGCTGACATTACTTAGAGGGGAGACGGCTTTGCGTTTTTGTTGCAGTGACCTGGGGAGCACAAAGGAATATGGGCCTTCACCTCCAGATGCCACTCAATGGGAAAAAACACTTAAAAAATTTTTTAATGAGGGTATCGTTGATATAACGTTACCTCCAAATTGAAAAACAGCTCACTAGGCCTGAAATACTGTGTAGAATCCATGCTGTCTCTCTCTCTCTGAGGAAAATGGGCTGCACTCGCTTCAGACTTGTGTACAATGGGAATCTGTGGGAATTTAGAATTCTGTAATTCCAAAGGATGACAGAAAGTGGTTTTTGCAGCTAATCCTGTATCAGTTATGGTTACTCTAGGAAGGAAAAAAACAGAACCCAAAAAACAAAACCCAACTGTGTTGTGATGAAAAGGAAAACTCTTGTGTACCGAGCTACTTCAATACAATCGTTTCTCTTACCTGAGAACTTTCCATTTAGATTTATGATAAGAACAAACTAAGTACTAGAGCAGAAGTATGCCCCCTCCAGACAGTACTGTCGGTAGCTGTTCACGCTACTTCGGATTTACAAGCAAAAGCTTTTACGGACAGCTGTTTGGATCCTAACATGCTAGGAAGGAGAGGCGCTTTGTAGGACATACAAGCAGGGCCTCAGGCAAGCCTCTCCAGCACCTTTGGGCAAACTGGAAAAAGGCGCCCCCTGTGGGCAGGCAAGGTCTCCCAGTTTGGAGTGTGGGCTGGACATCAGCCCTTCTTCCTTCACACCAGCCCCCTTCCCCAGGAGCCCATATGCAGAGTATAATCTGTGTGGCGAATCCTGAACGTGACAAATGCATAAGTAGGGCCTTTTTTCAGCCACTCTGGTTTCGATGTAGCAAAAGTTTTGCTAAATAATCTTACCGGGGGCGCCTGGATGGGTCAGTCAGTTAAGCGACTGATTTCCACTCAGGTCATGATCTCCCCATTCCCAAGTTCAAGCCCTGCATTGGGCTCTGTGCTGACAGCCCAGAACCTGGAGCCTGCTTCAGATTCCGTGTGTGTGTCTCTCTCTCTGCCCCTCCCTGCTTGCTCTGTCTCTCTCTCCCCCTCAAGCATAAATGAACATTAAAAAAAATAATAATCTCACCAGAACACAGAGGTCAGGGATTATTCACAAGTGACAAAACGACCTCAGGAGCATCAAGTTAGAAAAATGAGGACTAAATCAAGGGATTCTATTCAGAAATAATTAGGAGTCGCAACAGAAAAGGGCAGTCTTGTGGTTTCAGGACACGATTAACCAGTTCTTCTAGACTTAAGGGCGAAACTGGTTCTATCTTCTTCATATTTTGACCCGTGAAGGCCCCACACCGCAGAGAATAGTGGGTTTGGTCTCTCACTGGCAGGAAGGGCGTGAGCAGTAGAAGCTTGGGAGCCAGGTTTTCAAGTCCACAGAGGAGACTTAACGGAGCTCGCACGCTTTGGCTTCAGCCTTCCTGGGCAAGCAAAGAGCCCCGGGGGAGGGCAAACTGAATGAAGGCCAATGGGAAGGGAGCAAGTACCAGAAGAGCTTCAGAAATGGCCAGAAGAGCTGGCTAGGAGGCTAGTGCACTTCTCAGTTTTAGAATGGGAACCTAGGAAAGCACAGGCAGTGACAGCAGAGTCACCTTAGATGTACTGAGTGAGACTCCTTAGTTCTCTTCTTTACCTCCATATTGGGATTTTGCCCCCAGAGTTAGTTATAATCGTAAATTATGTAGCAACACCTTGATAATGAGCTTGTGGCTTTGTAGCCACTAACAATTGACATGTATATGCCTGCAAAGGTGGGGGAGGGTGGAGAATAGGTAGAAGACACAAGAAATTCACATATATACCCATAGCCAGGAAACATGAAAAATGTCCAACCACAGCAGTGACAAAGAAATGAAACGAGATGTAACTTTTTACCTATAAAACTGGCAAAGATTGTTTTTTTTTTTTTAAATTTATTTCTGAAAGAGAGAGAGACACACACACACACAGCATGAGTAGTGCAGGGCCAGAGAAAGAGACACACACAGAATCTGAAACAGGCTCCAGGCTCTGGGCGAGCTCTCAGCACAAAGCCTGATGCAGGACTCGAACCCACAAACCGTGAGATCATGACTGGAGCTGAAGTCGGATGCTTAACCCACTGAGCCACCCAGGTGCCCCAAAGATTTTTTTTAATGGTACTATTCCATCCTCCCAAACATGAGAAGGGACAGGCATTTTCAAAAACTGTAGATGAAAATATAAACTGGAACACCTTTCTGAAAATCAAATCGGTAATGTTTTATTCAAACATTCACTGCACACATATTTATCAAGTACTATGATTTGTCATGAACTTACAAAGTACACTTCCTTTCACTTTCAAATTCCATATCTAGAAATGTATTCGATAAAGGCTCAAAGATTATAAAAGACTATCTATCATAATATTTAAAAGTGAAAAAAGAGATGGTTAAACAGATTATTGTATATTTTGAGGGAGATTATTCTTGAATGAAATGTAACTAATGACAAAATCACAAAATAATGTTCTGTGAAAAAGAAAGATACAAACACTTTTTTAAAGCAGAAATCTTTCCAATCATACACTTGATGCTAATGGTTCTGGATGGTAAGATTATGGGTAATTTTTATCTTTTTCTTGTACTGTTACATAATTTTCAAATATTCTACAATGAAAATTCATTAATTTTATAAATAAGAGGAAGTAGTGAACAACAACAAAAAAATTAGCTGAAGAGCAGACCTATTTACAGTCTCGAAAGCATATAACTGAACGAGAAAACAGCAAAATGGTGACATAAAAACTCCAAATGCACCCTTCAGTAGAGATTTATAAGTCCTGAAAATATGTAAATTTTGGGTCCTGAAACAATGTTGAAGGAGCACATGTAAAACAGGATCAGAAAAGGCTGAAAACAGGGGGCGCCTGGGTGGCTCAGTCGGTTAAGCGTCCGACTTTGGTTCAGGTCATGATCTCATGGTTTGTGACTTTGAGCCCCGGGCTGGGCTCTGTGCTGACAGGTCAGAGTCTGGAGCCTGCTTCAGATTCTGTGTCTCCCTCTCTCTCTGCCCCTCCCCATTTATGATCTGTCTTTCTCGGTCTCTCAAAAATAAATAAATGTAAACAAAAAGTTTTTTTAAAAAAGGTTCAAAACAGAAGATCCCTCAGAGATCTCTCAGCTTAATCTCTTCATTGGATAGTTGTGGAAATGAAGACCAAATACTGCAATGACCCAGGGTGCCTGGCTTCCAATCTATGCTTTTCCCATGACACTAGGGATAGCAATAGGGTCCTTCTACGTTACAAGCGACAATCAATTGGTGGTAGCTGTTCACTATGCTCTGATGAGAAGACTATGTAGCAGCTCAGGAGGAAAAATGCAGTAAGATTACTGACATGTGCATGGGCAAGAGAAGGGGGAGTTTTGGTAAGCACGTCATGGACATGACGGTCCTACAGAGGGAAAAAAAAAAAAAGACGTAATACTGTCTTCTCCAAACCAGGTGTTTGCCACTATAAAATAGTAAATTTTGAGGCACCCGGGTGGCTCAATGGGTTAAGCGTCTGACCTCCGCTCAGGTCATGAAACACTGCTTGTGAGCTTGAGCCCACTGTTGGGCTCTGTGCTGACAGCTCGGAGCCTGGAACCTGCTTCAGATTCTGCATCTCCCTTTCTCTCTGCCCCTCCCAAGCTCATGCTCTGTCTTTTTCTTTCCTTCAAAAATAAATAAACATTAAAATTTAAAAAAAAAATAGTAAACGTCTATTTCTAGGGGAACATTTTATATAAATTAGGACTAAACACAATTATGGCTTCAATGGGCAAAAAATAAAGAGGAAAATGTATACTTTCCAACTGAAAAGGGGCAATTCCAGGTTTCATAAAGGTGCAGCATAATGCTTCAATGAGATATTTATACTCTCTCCACACAAAGAAGCTGGGAGGCAAAAGCAACAAAGTTGAAAGAGTAAATGCAAGCCCTTCCTCTGAAAAGTTTTAAATTGAAATAAAGTTCAAAAATGTGAGGTGAGGGAGGCTACATGCAAGTCTTAATGCTAAAAAAAGAAAAAGGCCCAAACCAATCAAGCTTTGGAAAACCTTCAGAAGGGTCCACTTCACGAAAATGTTAAGAAATCAGTCTACTAAGACCTGTTAAGTAGGCTTTCCACAGGAGAAGACCTCTATTGGGAAATCTCACTTACGAAAATGGATATGAAAATAGTAAATAAAATACCAGCAGATCAAGTCCATCTGTGTATTACATCATAATCACATAAGGTCCATTCTAGGAATGCAAGGATGGTTCAACAGAATGAAATCTAACAATGTAATATATCACATTTACAAATTAAAGGAAAAAAAAAAAACCCATGTGGGCATCTCAGTAGACAACCTCTCACCTAAAAAGTTAGGATCCAAATGAATGGAATATGCATTAAATAGAATAAAAATTCCCTTACTTGATAAAAAGTATGTACTAGAAATCTCAGCACCCACAAACTGACTTGTGCAACATTAGAACTTTCCTATTAACAATAAAAAATACAAAGATGCCTACTAACTCTACTACTATTCATAGCAGAGTTATGGAAATAGTCCAGATAGGCACCAAGAGTCATGAAAAAGTGCGTTTTGCAAGATGGATTGTGATGGCAAAATAATTTAAAAAAAAATCATCATCATGAAGAGTAAGGTAGTTAAGTAGGACCTACCATCCATACGATGAAATATCGTGGGACAGTCAAAAGGAATTAATTAGATTTCTATGTATTCACATGAACAGCTTTCTAAGTCAGTGTTTAGTAAATAGACACAAGTTGTAGAATGGTGTGGATTATACCATTTTACAAAAAATAAAAAGAGAAAGAGGGAAAGGAGGAATGGAAGAGAAATGGAAGAATGAAAGATAGGACACGGGTAATAAATGTGCACAAGCACAGCAAAGGCAAATCTAACAAGGCACCCCCCATGCTGAGCCCATCGCTTTTCGCAGGGGGAAGGCAATATACTTGGTGAGGCCCTCAGAGGAGGTCTGCTTCTCTGCAGAGGCAATACAGAGTCATGGTTACGTGCAAACACTGGAGCTAGGCTGCTGGTTCTGTTATTTAAATCAATCTGCACCTCAGTCTTCTCATCTGTAAGTTGGGGTAATAATAGTACCTACAAATAGGGTTACTATCACCAGTGACTAAATTGATATATATCAAGTGCATGTGTGGCGTACAGTAAACTATCAGGGGGACAGAAATATTAGCTGTTGGGATGAGCTGTATAAAACTGCTGATATGTGGCTGTCTGGATCTACAAAAACAGGAATTTTATATGATTCAACTCAATGTTCTTTATATTACTTTCATTTTTTTAAAATACAATATGCCTTTTTTTTTTTTAAGGACTGTAGAGAAGCAATGATGGGGGTAAGATTAGTAGAGAGGAGCTGAAGGGAATCACTATGTGCAGAGAGATATTAAATAATCTCCATACAGTGTCTAGAAAGAGCTTATCTTTTGGGAGGAAAGCCAATGTTTAGAATAACTTTGCCAAGTAAAATTCAAGACATGCTTTCAAAATCTATTTTGTGCATATTTCCATATGAGCCTGCTGGACCAAATCTTTATACAAATGACTATATTCTGTGGCAACAGTAATGTTATGAAACCTGGAATTTCAAAGAAATATTTAAAATGTAACAATTAGCATGAAATAATGAATAAAACTTCCTTTGCCAAAGTGTTACATACTGCTTCATCCTAAATAAACAGTATGTCTTGATTTTGTTATGATTATAACACCCATATAATGTTGAGGACTATACACACACACTCTCCCTCTCTCTCTCACACACACAAATACACACACACACACACACACACACTCCAATATTCAAAATCAAATTAAAGGAATCTCTGTATTTAAAAAGGGCTGGATTGGCTTTAGTTTTTTGAATGCCAGTATCAATTTTTAAATGTACTCTCTATAAAAACTCGTGAAACATTCTCAGCTGCAGTCAATTTAGAAACAGAAAAATTTATCTAAATATAAAAACAAATCTTTGGTATTAAATACACAAACATCTCCGGGAGAGTCAAGAGTCCTAGGAAACGGTGCTATAAATAGTTTGACATTATTACACAATCTTCTCTGCATATCTCGTAATAGAAACTCTATGGGTGATTGAAGAAATAAGCAACGTTGACATTCTGAATGTAACTTCGGGAGATTATTTCATCATAAAGGATTGGTACAGAATATACTAACCAACAACTCAATATCAAAACTCTCCTTGCAACTCTAAAACACTGCAGAATGACATTTAAGATAATCCATTTATCACCATCCAATACAGGCTGCTTGTTCACAAAATGTCAGTGACAAGGCTGCAGCGTCCCAATCCCCAGGCAGTGAGTGCGTGTGACAGGGAATCTTTAATATAGCATCAGCTTCATTTCCTTATATGCGACTGCCGCACCTTGGACTTCGGCTCCCAGAGTTTCTGCAATTTATATGAGCAGCTGAACAAATGAAACGCCTTCTCTTTTTGCCACATACCACAGAGGAGCATTCCTCTCCGAGGATAATGAAAAGTCTGCATGTTCATTTGCAGGCACACAATTTACTCGTGGTGAATTGTTGATGTTTCTATCAGCTGTCCTTGAAAGCTCACCGCTTCCACTCTCAACAGGGGTAATTCTGGAAATGTCAATAATTCTTTATAATAATAATAAAGGTAACAGCAACTTGGGTTCATATGCTGCGTCTTTGTATTTCCAAGTGGTTTTGTACACGGTACCTCATGCTCTTCACCAGATCCCTGTAAAGATTAGTTATGAATTCCCAACATCTAATAGGTAAGGAAAACTGAGAGGTAAACGAGGTTATTTTTTGTTTTGTTTGTTTGCTTATTTGGGTTTTTTGTTGTTGTTCAAGGCCTCACTGAGAGCCAGAATCATGCAATGTTGGAAGTAATGATCCTTAGGGGAGAATTAAGAAGCCTCCAGTTTGGGGACGACTGGGTGGCTCTGTCAGTTAAGTGTCCGACTTCAGCTCAGGTCATGATCACACAGTTAGTGAGTTTTAGCCCCGTGTTGGGCTCTGTGCTGACAGCTCAGAGCCTGGAGCCTGCTTCAGATTCTATGTTTCCCTCTCTCTCTGTCCCTCCCCAGCTCACACTCTGTCTCTCAAAAATAAATAAACATTAAAAAAAAAAAAAAAAAAAGAAGCCTCCAGTCTGGAATTCACAAACTGGTGTTCTGTTTGACCAAACAGGGCCCACAAGTCTACATATCTTGAGATTTTATAAGAGCATCTGAATTTCTGAGGGTACCTGGGTGGCTCGGTCAGTTAAGCATCTGACTCTTGATTTCGGCTCAGGGTCATGATCTCCCAGTTTGTGAGTTCGAGCCCCGAGTCTTGCTCTGCGCTGACAGTTCAGAACGTACTTGGGATTCTCTCCCCCTCTCTCCACCCCTCCCCCATGCTTATGTGCACGCACGCGCATGCACACGCTCTCTCACTCTCTCTCAAAATAAACAAACATTCAAAAATCATCTGAATTTCTGGCTTTCCTTGAAACTGTAGCAACACTGGGCCCACATCCTGCAACTGGCTACAGTTCATCAGTTAAACAAAGTGTGTGCTCTGCGGTTCACTATCAATGCATTTCACTCCTTACATATGTGTTTTGTATGCAGTAAAACACACAGATCTTAAGTACAAGTTCAATGAGTTCTGTAAAAGGTATACATGGCCTACGTAGCCACCACCCGACCTCAGAGTTCTCTCATGTTCCTCCCCAGTTACTAGCCCTCTTCTTTGCTCTTTCCTTCCTATTCATCTTTGTCGCCTGCATTTGAATTTGAAATTCCTCTTCGGATTATAAACGGGGAGTGTGGGAGGGAAGAGGGGAGGGGCGGGGGGTCGGGAGTGGGGTACCCAAACCCTAGGGAGAGGGAGAGGCAGAGCCAGGAGTACAATCAAGGGTTCCAACTTCTGGTCTCTAACACCGCCCTTCAAAGTCTCTTCAACCTGTTACCTGAAGGGAAGAAAAAAAACGCCAAGATCTCCTCATCACAGGCGTTAAAGAGACACCAGGCGAGGGGAGCGATGAAGCCTGGTGACTTCACTCTGAGTGAATCAGATTTGGAAGTGGCAATTAAGGAGCAAATGGGAATAAGTTTAGACAGAGACTTTTCCGGGAGGGTAGCTGTGACCTAGATTTGAGCGGGTGTACTCCCTGTGGAGACGGTGGGACTGCTCCGTCCCCACCAAGGGAGAGCAGCTGGGGTCAGCCTCCCACTGTGCCATCTTGCTACTATTAAACTCTGAAATGGCAGGAGCCCAGCGGCAAAAATAACCTCTGCTCTCTGTGCCAGGCCACCTGCTTCACGTCTCGGGCTGATGATCTTTGTTTAGGAGGCTAAGTGCCATATGGGATCCTAGATCCTTAGTTGGGAAAAAAAAAAAAAAAAAAAAGATAGGTATGAAATTAAGCCTGAATGCGTTTCTGTGTGGAGCTGACTCCCTGCCTTACTTTCTCCATTAACCGTCTTAGCTAATTAAGTTCCCACCTGAGGGTAAGGTAGGAGGAGAAACAGAAGATCTAATCCCACTTTTATATGTAAGAGGTCACAATATCCTCAGAGCTGAAGCAAGCAAGTCCTTATGGCCTTGAAGTTGCCAGGGCACACTGGTATCTCAACGACCCCGTGTACACTCCGTGCACGCCAAAGACTAAAACTCCCACTTCCTAAAATTTTGCACCTACTTCCTGGGAAAAAGCCAGCTCAGAGGGACGGGGGTACCTGGAAGGCAGAGGAGACTTCCTATGCCGTATTCAGAGTCCAGGGGAGGACCACACCCACTTTTTTTTCACCAAGAACGGAGTCTGTAGCCAATGAGAAAACATTATAGCTGAAAGTAACCAATGAAAATAATCTGGTTCAAGCACCTACATTTTATGAGTTAAGAAGCAGAAGGCCAGAGAGGTGCACAGGTTAATAACAACGATTTATGACACGTCCTGGATTTCAACACGCACCACAACTTGAGGTATGCATGATACCATTTCAGTTCCATGCCATCCCATTGGGGGAAAGCGAAGGGACTCTTATTCTGCAGCTATAGAGGCTGAGAGATGGAAGAACAAAAAACTCACTTTGATTCAGAAAAATGAAGTATGACACTGGACAAAAACTGCATCTCTCTGAGCCGTGGCTTCCTTAACTATATGGGTAAAATAACATTCCTATCTAAGAGGAAGGTTACAAATACACATTAATCTATCAAGAATGCTAAGAAGCATTTCAGCACTCAGTGAGTTCTTGCTGTTAAGCTATTATTAAACAGAGGGCATAGCCTATAAGAGAACGCCTGAGTCCCTATTCCTAGCTCGGGCCTTTTCTGTGAGACCTCGCTATAAGAAACTCTGATCATGTACTGCCTACACCGTAGTGAAAACATGCACCAGGCAGAGGGGAAGGAGGGACGGTCCTGAGGCGATGGACAAAAATCACCTAGGACATGGAGATTAGCAGTTACAAAGAAGTGGCATCAGGTAATCATCATCCAAATTTGTGACTGCATTTCACAGAATGGTGTGGATGGGATTTTAGTAGATGGCTCTGCCAAAAACATACTGGCAGATACAGCCCTGAGCTTGTGGTTCACCCGACACACAAGGGCCCCTCTTCAGGAAGGGGATCCTGCCTGGGCCCTGGCCCCATTCCAAGTTAATGCACAGTAAAAAAGGAGCAGCTGCAGCGATGCTGAGATTGGCGGTTCCCTGCAGGTGGAGGGCCTTGCCCAGGAGGCTCTTCCTAAATTACTTATCAGTTGTTAACAGAGAGAACTTTAAACACACACACACATATACAAAGCAAACAAAACCTCAACGAAATTTAGCCTTGGTGAATACAGATGTTGTAAGACTAAATATAATCAGTCAACGGATTTACAAGAAAATCTCAAGTATATGTAAATTCAAAAAAGGATGGAAGTCCAATTTTCACCTACCAATATGGGGATGGGGGTAGATCCTATAATAATGCCGGCAAGGATATACTGAAAGCTTGCATATTCATAGTTTGCTGAATGTAGTGTCAACTGGTAAAACACTTTTGGGAAGCGATCCGGCAATATATGCCAAAAGCCGTAACAACGTTCCTATCTTTTGACTTAGCAATCCTTCGGATTCTAAGGCAATCATCCAAAACAGGGAAGAAGTGGTTCCAGTAGATGTGTAATTGCAACGCTACTTACCATGCTGTCCAGTCAAAAGCAACTTAAATGGCCAACAATTGGGGGGATGATTTTGCATGCTGCAATCCACTTCCTGGACTATGCTGTGGCCATCATAAATTGTATAAGGAGACTGCCTATAATGGTAGGCGGAAAAATGTGGGCTCCTAGGGTTACAATTATTTTAAAGCATGCATATAAAACATATACGCACTAGACAAAGACTCGGAGGGAAATCCCCCCAAATATTAACCACTGAGGACGAGTTTCCTTTTATTTTACAAAACTGTTTCCACATTGTCAGCTTATGGTCCAGAACACCCCCACTCTGACAACATTACTGTCGCGTGTACGTCCGTGTGTGCAAACCAGCACTACACAAAGCACATCTTTACTACAGATGCGCTTTCTCTGGCCCGCACTGCTTTAAAGCAGCGAAATATCTGCCGGCACTAAAAATGTCGAAAAGTTTCACATCCACAGCTTCTACTGAAGAATGAGAGGATCTGAAACATGTCCCCAAAGTGGCGGCCGGCTGCAGGTGAAAGGCAATGGCCCTGGCAGACGGCGGAAGTGCTGGCCTGTGTGGCGGACGCTGCCATCACGCCTGCTGGCTCTGCACCCGCGCCTGCTTCACGCTCTCGTGCCGCCTGCCTCCCCGGCTCCTCGTCTGCATGATCACCAAGGGGAAAAAGAAAACGGATGGTGGAGAATTACACCTAATGTGACTCTTCTTCCGAAGGTGAATCGCTGCGTATTAAAGCTGGCCTTCAGTTTGGACTATTCCGTCCTCAGAATATCACGCACCATGCACTGCACTCCTTGCCCCAGCGTGGCCCATTCCAGGTCTTTCCTACCAGCAAAAGGACAGTTCGGCCCATCTCGTCCCCTCCTACCCTGGAAGTGGTCCTAGGTCGATAGTCTCTGCTGGTGCAATCTTGCCTCGAAGCTAGGCCCCCACAAGGCCCCGCCCACCCTCCTCTTCCATGCCTGGCAGGACCGGAGGCTAGCGGCTGTTAGACGGCCCTTCCGGGCCATGTGATCCTTGCTGTTCTTCCAGATTCCAAACCCAAATCATTTTCTGGGCTTCCTGAGACTGAGATCCAGCAGGTTAAGGGAGGTGTCGTCTATGACCTGACAGAACTCTGGCTCGGTCTGCTGTGGGCAGATGTTTGCACGATTCTTTCCCCAGGGGGAGGGGGTCTGGTAACAGAGGCTGGGTAGCAGCAAAGTGGAGGGGCGGCGCTGGGGGACAGGAGCACCGTCATTATCTGCTGCGGAAAGACACAGTGGATGGAACCCGGAACTCGCTATGACTAAGTCTCCCCCCAAAAGTCACAAACTACCATCAATACGGTAGATTGTTTTCACTCACATACGCCTCTCCAAAAGGCTGCAATCACGGTAGATGAACTAACTAGAAAACAGGTAAAAAAAAACAAACAAAACAAAAGAAGCAAAAACCCACCCCGCGTTCTACACATCTCATCTACAGCAAAGGGACCAAGAGGAGACACCACAACTCCAGGCTGAGTGTCCTTTTAAGGGGTTCCTAAAGCTTGCAAAACTGTTCTGCGGGCAAGTGAGAAGATTTATTTCACATAAAGGACAAATGCTGTCCCTTAATTAACGACATCTATCTCTGGGACAAGCACATCAGGTACACAATGCAGAAGATTCTTTTAATATAAAGGACAGATGGTCCTCCGCTCCTGGGACTTTGAAGGCTGCCCCAGAAAAACACACAATTTTAAAAGGCTTTGTGAATCCTCTGAGGAGAGCCAGCCAGGAGAGAGGAACGCTTCATTGCCCCATTTACAAAGTAAACCAGAAAGTGTCTCCGAACTGTCCAGAAGCTCTCAAAGACGAGCTGGGGAAAGCTGAGGGAAGAAAACGATAATGTTCGCCTGGCAGTTAGGTCGTGGCGTGAAAGTTTCCCTTCCTCTCAGCCCGAACGGCACTAAATGGAAAGGGGTTTTTATGGGAAGTCCTGACCAACACATGGGGCTCCGTGATCACATCGTGATGGAGCGAAACAAAACTTTCAAACTTCCTTTTATAAAAACTTTTTTAATTTTTGAAAAAAATTTATTTCTGATAGAGAGAGACAGCATGAGTAGGGGAGGGTCAGAGAGAGAGAGGGAGACACAGAATCTAAAGCAGGCTCCAGGCTCTGAGCTGTCAGCACAGAGCCTGACGCAGGACTAGAACCCATAAACCATGAGATCATGACCTGAGCCAAAGTTGGACGCTTAACCGACTGAGCCACCCAGGTGCCCCTCAAGTATCCTCTTTATGCTAATCTCGACAAACGTCCAACCGGGTCATTTCCACCCAGCTGAGCACCAGGTTTGCTGGGTAAAAGGAGCAGGGGATGAAGTCCCGGCTTGGGGAGAATGTCTCTCCTTTTACGGTTCTCATTAATCTGACTCAACACACACGTGTTGGTACAAGATCGCTACAGCATGTGTTATACCTGCCTAACTGGGTGCTAACATTATAAACCACACATCAACACTTCTTGCCTGAGTGTTAATGTCTATTAATGTCCTGCTGGGGAAAAGGCTCTTAGAGCCGGCCCGGAGCCACAATTGAAGACTGTCTGCTGTAAGTCCTACTCTTGGCTTCTGGCTGGCAGGTTTAATTAAGAGGCTTTCTAAAGTGGAGGTGGGGGTTAGGGGGTCATGCTTGGGTTTCTCAGTCTCAAACTGCCGAGATGATCTTCGCACAAGAAGCTAAAACAGCCCCCATATACCTGAAGGGATTGAGGGTTGAGGGCTCGACCATATGGAATCTGGCTACTGACACCCCAGATGCCCAGTGAGGCGTTTTCTTCTGCTGCCCTGTGATGTTTTATAACACAGTGGCATAGGGATGGAGAGGGCTTGCCAGTGTCACAGTGAGTGTGCCCGCCTGCACACTTGCTCTATGGCCCGTAAAGTGGTGAACATTTTCCTCCAGCTGAATTTATTCCGTTACCAAGAGCACGTATGATGGGCTTGTCTACACGATATATATGTCACCTACGAGCTGAGCAAAGTCCACGCTGTGAATTTGTTTTACACAAAATGCATAGAAGGCTTACCACCGTGCGTGTGAACACACACACACACACACACACACACACACATCTATACACATGCTCATTGACAACAAAATGACCAGATGGCAATTTTATATAAATGTTGCGCACCTCTCCTCAAGCTTTGTTTGGCATCCTGTAACGTGTGTACCTAAGCCACACAAACCCATCCCTGCAAATAAATAAATAAATAAAACAGAAACAGAAAGAAAAGAAGAAGACGTACACACAAGCACAACCGTCAAAACTGGATTTGCCCTTCTCTAAATTAATCCAATTATTCAAATGTCAGTTATATCTGTCACAGCCTGGCTCCTTGGGCCGAACCAAACTGTTAAAAATTAAAACTGTTTTACTTCGTTTAGTCTTTCTGCCTTTTTAGTGTAAAATGCACGGTCTCGACAAAAAGTTGTGGGATTTGACACCCAGCGCAACACAACCCTGTTGCTGTCGTCCATGCATAATTCACTTTGGAAACATGCGCTTGCTTTAAAATATCACTAAAATATACATGTAACATATGCTAATTTCACTGCGTTGGCTTGTAAGCTCCAGCCACTAGGTTATATGTAAACTTCGCCAAGTGCATACACTGTACATAAAGGGATTATAAATGAAAGGAAATATCTCTGTCCCTAGCTCTCTGTCTCCAGCCTTGGCCAAACTGACAGCCCCAAATCCCAGCACCATCTAACATGCCCTTCCCGTGGAGAAGACAGCCTGTTCTCAGAGTCTTAATTACATCCCAGCTGACTGCCCAGCATTGCCAAAATCAGGCAACAAACGCTGGCCCTTCACTCACAATATGGTCTGCTAAACAGGCTCCTGGTCACACAGAAAGAAACTTTCCCAACGTGGAGAAATAAAGGGACAAGCAGGAGATCAAGGGAGAGCATAAATAGTAACCTAGGGGATGGAAGAGAGAGAAACAATCCATCCCCACCAAGTAAAAAAGGAAAAAAAAAAAGTGGGGGGGGAGGGGGCGGGCGGGGAGAAAAACCTTCTCTTCCCAGAATCCTCAGGCACCACCGCGCGGCAGAATTTTAACAAAGCTATCCTTATTACAATGAAATCAAAGCCCTGCTCCTCCAGCCAAGTACTGCTGCTCCTCAAGATGGGCCACTGATACCAAGATTCAGTAGATTAATGACTGTGAAGTACGCCTTCCCCCCGCCCCCACCACACACAGATCAGGCCATTATAATTACAGGAGAGCAGCGTGCAACATTCTAGCACCGCAAATGGTATCATATGTTTTCCTGGCTGGTTCGGGGGGAAGGATTTCACTCATTCGACAGGGGCAGAAGGTACCAGTGCCCTACGCTCACATCCACCTGTCCCTCACAGCGACATATGCAAAGTTAAGTTTCTTTCTGTTTGTGATCACATCACATGTAAGTAACAGCAAAGATAGTCACCGAACTTAAGAGGCTATTCGTGGCTGCCACCGATTCTAAATGGGGACTACTGGCATATGCATTTACTCTAGGGCACTTTGGAAGGCAACTGTTTTCCAGCGCTAACCGAAACCGAGATCAATGGAAGATCTGGCTAATATACAGACATCTGCCTGATGTATGAACATGTTGTACCCTGAGAAGACAAATGGTAGTTGCAAAGATGAGCCCCCAGTCAGAAGGTGCAAAGGCAGGTGTTGGAAATTTTACGCGGCGATTTTAGAATGGACACCGTGTTTCCAGGGGTGACATTTATTCAACACAATGGGACCAGTGCCTACTGGCATTCTGTCATAGAGCGACCGCAGCTGATTTCCATGAAGCTGCTTCTCACGCGGGCAAGTCCGCGTCTTCTGCTCCAAAAGAACAGGGCGATGGGTTTGGTTCCTTTAATGACGACAAAGGAGCCTCCTGGACATGGCCAGACCACATGGCTCGTTAAATAGTGGAAATGACTCAAACACGATCAGCATCACTTACAAAGCACTTAAAACGTATATCCTCATTGCATTTTAAAGTTACTCTACCATGTCAGGTTGGCATTATTCTGCTTGTACACAAGAGGGAACTGAAAGGTCAGAGAAGTAAAACGGGCCACTTGAAGATAAGACGATTTGGGATTCCAGAAGTCATACTTTTTCCCACTGCCCTGTGCTGCTGCTCTAGAGAACAAAGAGGGAAGAGAGAAAGAGGGGAACTTGAGTGTCTCACATGTGGAGAGCTGGAGAGTCAGGAGGACACAGGTTAAGTATCTTACATGGCAGTAAGACTGGGGATCAGTAGCACACCTCCGAGCAGGGGACAGAGATGCTTAGGTGCTAAGAATGCAATTTCTGGCAGAATCTCCCCTCTTCTCCGACACAGCTGCCCACGAGGAGGGGGAAAAAAGCCACCAAAGTTAAATACCACTCTTGCCATCATGAGTCCCGCCACTGATCCCCCTGGTAAAAGAAGCCGATGCCCTCATTCTGATCATACAGGGACCCGTGATTAAGAAGATTTATCGAAGGCAGTCATCATGCAGAAATAGCAGAACGGGGGAGAGAAGAAGGGGGAAATGGTGGGGGAAAGGGAGAGAGGCAAACCATGAGAGACTCTTGAATGCTGAGAAACTGAGGACTGATGGATGTAGGGGGGAGGGGGAGATGGGCATGGAGGAGGGCACTTGTGGGGATGAGCACTGGGTGTTATGTGGAAACTAATCTGACAATAAACTATTTGTAAAATAAATAAATAAATAAATAAAAAAGAAATAGCAGAACAATACGGAGACTTCCTGTGGCCAATAATTCTGAGACTCAATCTATTTTTGGGGCTTCTGTTGGTTTGTTTGCAGTTGGAAAATTAGTCATGGAAAACAAATTTCATTACAGTATGATCGGAGTCCGGCAGGACTTAGCTAGAAATCATAGTGTAATGCCTCATGTGCAGCCCTAAAATTAAATCTCCACACTACTTTATTCTTTGGACTGATGTAAGGCTGTAAGACAAGATAACAAAGGATGCCGTATACCTTAACAGTGCTGAGTAACAGCTAGCTCAGTGATTCATTATTTTCCGTGAAACTTCAGTAATGAAGATTTGGAATCCTTTTTCCATTATAGAAATAGACGACATTCAAATTGCATCTTGAGAATTGACACCAAGAATCCTTTGGGGATAAATTCACTGCAATTTGAAGTCTGGGAAGGCAACCAAGATATATAATGGAAAGAACACGGACACATTTAACATATGCTTAAACAAGAGATTAACAAAAAAACAACAACCCAACTTCAAAATGCAAGCCAATGAAAAGAGTTTCAAATGATGCTGAGAAGGCACTGCACCCCAGCAATCTACAGAAGCAACTAATAAATGAAAAGAAAACATTTGTTGTCCTCTGGTTCCCTTAAAGATAACTCTTCCTTGGGGCTCCTCGGTGGCTCAGTTGGTTAAGCGTCTGACTTCGGCTCAGGTCATGATCTCACGGTTCGTGGGTTCGAGGCCCACATCGGGCTCTGTGCTGACAGATAGCCCAGAGCCTGGAGCCTCTTTCAGATTCTGTATCTCCCTCTCTCTCTCTGACCCTCCCCTGCTCATGCTCTCTCTCTCTCTCTCTTTCTCTCAGAAATACATAAAACATTAAGAAAAAAAAAAAAGATAACTCGTCCTCAAGGTGTGGTACCTGGGGCTGACAGACTACGGCCCATAGGCCAAATCCTGCCACCTGCTTTGTAAATAAAGTTTTATTGGAACACAGCCATACTTCTTTGCTTACATATCATCTATGGTGGCTTTTGTGCTACAAGAGCAGAGCAGAACAGTTGTGGCTGACTGTGTGGCCCACAGGGCCTAAAGTATTTACCATCTGGCCCTTTTGCAGAAGTTTACCAACCCCCGGTCTAGACAAAGACCTACTATGACCCATGTGGCAGGGAACTCAACCGATTCCAAGTAGTTCACCCTTATGAAAACTGGTTTAAGTTTAGATTTTGAGAAGTCTACTTTGTATTATATTCCAGCAGGGTTTACTTTTCACAGCAGCGATCAAAAGCCTAGCATTGGGACACAAGTCTATCAGGAACAACAATCTGCTTGGAGCTCTCTGCTGAAAGTTCTAGTGCTTTCCAAGATAAGAGCAACTGATCTCACAGAGACCCAAATCCAAAACTCGGTACCGTGGCTTTAGAAGCAATAGTCCCCTTTGAGTCCCAACTTCTAAAACTATGTATAAAACATTCAGTGGGAGCCATCACTTTCGCTTCCGGAGGCCCAATGTCTGCCTTGGTGAGGATACACGCTGTCTCAATGAATAACGGAGAACAAGAGACGGAAGATTACGGTGAAAGCAAGGCACTTAACGCAAGGTCTGACTCTCTAAATGTGAACATAAGAGAAGAAAGGAATTATTTCAGGATTTGCAGGATAAACTTTCAAGAGTCCTTTCCTTCTGTGCACTACTCTCACCTCATCCAAATATTTGCCACCTGAAGAATCTTTTTACTACTGACCCGGCTCTAGGTGTATGAATTCCTAGTACCACCGAGAAGGGGCCTTGTTTTCCTTTAATTTTGCCTTTTGAGAGCCCAAATCTCAGTCATCCTCTCTGCTGCCCCCATCCTAGGGATTTTCCAAATTCTGACTCTTATTGTATATACACTGTTATAATGGCTCGCTGACAAACATGCTTTTATGAAGGCTCATTTGCTGAGGTCACCACCATGTCTTCCACATCACAAGTCAAACAATGTACGTCTTAACAGTAACTCATGAGTCAAACAAGCTACGTCTTAACAGTCACTCGCAATATAGAAAACACTAGGTCCAGGTAAGATTTGGAGAGAAGCGCTTACTGCTCGTGCTGGTGAGACATAGAGGCAGAAATATGGGGAATTCGTTCTGGGTCGGATATGCACACGTGCAGTTCTTATGTAACAAGTTTCACCTGTGTTACTGTGGTATCTTTCGGATCTTCAAATACCGACAGAATGAATGTGCTTTTTGTTTGCAGGACCTCTGGGAGCAAGTCAATGGATGCTTCTGAGTCTATTGTTTAAAAATACCTAAAACGGTCGTGAACATCGTGATTTCAAAAAATGCAAGACAGATTAGCCTTGGTTTTGTTTTGAAGGAAAAGCTGGTTTTTCTTCCTGGATTTGAGAGTGGGAAAATAAATCTCCCAGGATTTTAGAAATATATTCTATACTTGATACTCTATACATATTCTGTATGTCTCATATATAAATGAAAGACTCATCTTTCATTTTCTCAGTGGGCAAAGAAAATACAGATTTCTCATTTTGGACTTTGCTGTAAATTACAGTAATTCGATTTCAATAGATTTGAGTTTTCAGAGTAGCTTATTAGCAAATTAGTATGAAAAGCCTAGGAGTATCGAAAGCAATGCAGACCACCATACGTTCAGTATGTTGGAGATCCTCCAAACCCTGTGCACTTCAACTTGCAATTTAAACCCTCCACCACAGACTGTCTGATACTGGCCCTGGGTGTTCAAAGCACAGATGTCCGTGTTGGCAAAGAAAGTACCTGAGTAGGACTTTCGGATGATTCCTTGTAAGTTTCTAGGTATCCTCATGTCAGGGGACCGTGGACCATGAGGGAGACTGTCCAGGTCTGGGTGTCAAATGAGGAAGCAAGCATCAGTGCACAGCCCTAATGTCTACCTTCCTTTACTTTGAGGTTTGAGCTTCTCACATGTGCCTCTAATTAAAATACAGAGAAGAGCCTGTCAAAGCTTCCTAATGCGGATAGGGACAAAGCCTTTGGATCCTAAAGGTGTGAGTATGCCCCTGACATTGAAGGAGTTCTGCTGTCTGCCAGGTGTGGTCTTCAGATGGAAACGAAAGCGACAGTGTCAGTGAGGTCACGTTCCCCAGAGCATTCGCTTGAAGGCAAGCATAGTGCTTCCACCGGCCAGATCTGAATTCTCGTCCTGGATCCTGCCTGAAGCCTTCACAGTCAGCGCTGACCACAAGCTAAGCAGACAAGTGAATGCTGCAAAATACATGCTTTCCCAAGCCGTCTGCTACAAGCTTTCTGAGGCTGCGCTCTACTCTGAATGTGATTCATATGCTATTCTGGAAAGTCTCCAAATCCCCAAACCCTAGGATGAGACCCGGCGAAAGAGGTTAACAGAAATGAGGAGACAGTGAGCAGTAACAGGCAGTGAGGAGCAGTGATCTCAGCCTCCGGGAGGCCGGGAGGCTTCAAACCTGTGACATACATATTCAACGGGTTCTCAGTGAAGTGGGGCAGTCGAGAACTAGCACACAGAGCGGTGGCTTCCAGAGGGGCCCTGTGGGAAGTCTTATTCCACATTGCCCGCTTGCCTAAGCCTATACAATGCAGGAGACTTAATGTTCCACCACGGATGTGTCAGGGGTCAAGCAGACTGATCACGGTCAGCGCTGGTCATCGTCACTGAATTCCCCAGGGCCAGTCCCAACATATGCCGACTGAATTAGTACCCAAAGTAGATTTCAGAGCAGATTTCAGGTAAAGCTGATAAACGCCTGCCCAGACCTACACGCGGAATGTTCCTGATAATAATGAAACCCAAGCCAGTGCATCTGGCTAGCAAAATCTGTCTTCCCCGCCTTGAACAGGAGCTGGAATCTGCCTTGGAAGAATGCACAATAGGGCTCTGGTGAATGCGCTCCCAGAATCTAATACCTGTTGCAATTTTCTCCAATTTGGGATATGAAATAATAACACAGACGGCAATTACCATAAAGAAAAACTTCAGGTGCAATAGCATTAGTTCAACAGCCGGGATCAAGTGTCAGCCCGGAATTACAAATTTCATTCATTTTTATCTCCAGCTCTGGAGACATGCTGCTTCTAGCTGTAATAGTCAGGAATGTCTGCCGGCTAAATGACTGCAGAGCTAGTCGAGTGAGGGCAGCCCCACGACAGTTTAATTGGGCCGCTTGCTAGCACTCTATCTGGGGGCTATAAGCAGTGGGCTATAAACAGGCAGAAAGCTGCCCTCAATGCTGAGCGGAGAAGCCCCGCAGGAGGAAAGCAAAGGAGGAGGGCGTCTGATGGCAGGGGCTCTCATTGACACTGGCGTCAGGTTGGCTACAGGTGAACCTGGGCAGTGTCCCGCCGCGGCGAAAGAAAGGTGGGGTTAAGAGAGCAATCATTGATCTTGTATTGATTTCTGGACACTGTGTCCTAGATCCGCTCCCAGATAGAATGACAGGTTTTGGTTTTGTGCTTGCAAGAAGAGACACAAATGACGAGCACCGGCCCTCCTGCTTTCTGATCGTATTTCCTTTAGAAACATGCCACCCGTAGATTTTTTTTTTTTTCTTTCGGACGGGGAAATCCAAACAAGTTTATCGCCGCCAAGAGAGGGGGTTAGGGGCTGGTTAATCAGCCATTTGTCTTCGCTGCTCTGGATCTGCGAGTCACGGGGTCGAAACTGAGCACAATTGGGCCCTTTGGTTTTATCTCAGGTAACTCCTCGTCTCTGGTAATTGAACCCATTCCTCGCGGTCAAGGTTCCTGTCACTCATATTCAATGTCTGTCATTACTGAGGACTGCTTCATGTCATATTACCCTGACAGAACCACTACAGAAGGCCTAGCAAGATTCCCCCAGCACCAGAGGTAAGAGAATGGGAGCCTCTTTCAGGCCAGTGATGTTTAACATTTTATGTGCTGACACCGTGTCTGTAAGCACGATATAATGAAAGTCTAGTAAATGGGAGATAAAAATTCATACTTTGCCTCCTTCGGGGGCTGCCAGGCAATATCAGAAATAAAACAAGTTGGCAGCTTCGACGACAGTGCCACGGCGGGCATTTTCCAAAGGTGGTACGTGGGTTTGCACACGGACACGCTCTCTGACCTGCACGCACGGCCCCGTTTGTGTTTGATGTGGCTTGTGTACAAAAAAAAAACAACAAAAAAACAAAACCACCTCACTTCTCCCTCGGCAGGGCATGAGTCACTGTCACAGGGTCGCTAACCTGAGAAATCACACTCTCCTCTGAACAGGTTCTGACGCTCTCAAGCCATGAAAGGCAGAGGGAAGAGACGGCCTGGCAGCACCTTTAACAAAGAATGACTCTATCGTTCTGTCTGGAAGTTTCCTGGCGAGATCTGAGTCAGAGTATGGCCCCCACAGCTGCTGGGAAGCACAGAGTCCACTCTTGAGTCCCGTCAGCTGCTAATCTTCAAAGCCTTCAACCTGCTTTTCCAGAAGCATCCTTCGTTTCTTCCAAGCGGCTCACACGGAAGTCCCCATGTGGTCCACCCAATCACACTTGGTGGTCCATGCCCCAGGCCCCTGCACACCTCCCTTCCCTTTGGGCAGCCTCTCCCCAGCTCCCTCCTCCTTCAGGGGCAGCTCACACACTGCCTGCTCCACGGATGTGGCTCTGAATCCCCTTAGCTGTCGGCTGTTCTCTCTGCGGTCAAGAGCATGGGCTCTGGAATTACACCGGGGGCGGGGGCGGGGGGGGCGACTGAATCCTCACTCTGGCACTTGGGCAAGTTTGAAAACTGTGCCTCCATTTCCTCAGCCATAACATGGGGTGAACAGTCATGTCTGTTTCATGGGTCTGTTGTGAGGAGTAAACGAGACACCCCATAGTACCAGTTACAAGGGTCCCTGGATATAAAACAGTGCCCAGGACACAGGGACTGCTTCCCAGTGCCAGCGACAGTGACAATAATAAAATATTATTACTGCTATTGGCATCCTCAACTCACTCTGTTTATATTATTATACATCTCTCTCTCTCTCCTTTTTTTTTTTTTTTTGCTTGAGGGTGACTATTTTCCACTGCTCTCTTCTCCCTGGCATAGAGTGGAGGGCATCAGCGCCACCCGAGAATCCATCAGAAACCAACTGTCTGCCCCGCCTGAGGAAGACCCACAGTCTGAGTTTCACATGCCCACCTGGTGATCTGAACTTGGGTTCCATGGATGGCGGATGGCAGAGGGCTCAGCCTTGGGAAACCCCAGCAACTCTGCGTCCAGCCCCCCATGTCTCTACGAAAGTTACTCAACATCTCTTCGCTTTGGCTTTTCTCCTGTTAAAATTAGGGGATCATCATCATCATCATCATCATCGTCATCAAATACCATCGTAATAGTTGAGTCAATGCATATTAAGCACTTCAAAAAGTACCTGGCATGGAGAAGCACTCAGTAAAGCTGAGCCAGTACTACAGTTCTTTAGGATTAGCTGAGTAAATAATACATGAGAAGCACCTGAGTACTTATTCAAAGTTCAATTAAAGGTTATTAGTAGCAGTCGTATTTATCTGATTTCAAGCCTCCCGAGGGCAGAGACCCTGCCTTCTTGAGCTCAACGGAGGCTGGGCTGTAAGCAGGCAGCTCTGAAAACCGGTCTGCTACCCGGGCGTCTGCGGCAAATGCAGAGGCCCAGGAGTCAGGCTGGGTGTTTATCTGGGGTTAGTGCCTTTGTTGGCCGGAAGGCAGAGAAACGCAGACGATTCACTCTGGCCTCAGCAGCCTTCCCCGAGGCCATCAGCCCACGGGCCGACTGTCTTTAGCCCTGGTCACTCCTCCCCAGCTGCCAGACTGCTTTCACTAAAGGTCACACCCCCTAAGCCTCGTAACTTTGGGTTTCAAAATCATCTTGACTTGATATTTTAGAGAGAACATGGCAGGCTTACTGAGTTTAATCTCTCTCTCTCTCTTTTAATACACCGGGGGTGGGCCACCTTTTAACCTACCTGACAAAGCTTTTAAAAAAGCCTCAGCTACAGAACTGACTGCAGCCTGAAGCAGAATGTAAAAGGAGGCCGGGAGCTTTCCACGCGGGATAGGGCAATCCCACAAACAGGCACTCTTGCTCGGCACTCCTCCGGCACGAACCAAATTGGAGCTGCAAACTCATCTCCCTCTATCCCCCCTCCCTGGAGAAAATCAGAATCGGCGGAGGAAAAGAAACCACTCTCCTGCCAGTGCCTGGCTGCGGCTTTGAATGGTCCACTTAGCCGATCTCTTCAAACAGCCAGGTATACACAATGTCAAGGGTACGAAAAAGCTGGTTTTGCAGCAGAGGAATGGACTAACCTGTTAGGGAGAAGTTCCCATCTTAGACAAGGTGAGAAATAATTAATGTTGGCTGCTATCGCATTAGGAGGGACCATGCTATCCACAGCCACTATAAATGTGCTGGTCTGTACAGTCATAGAGCCAATCCGGTAGCTGAAACTGTAACGATGACATCTATAGGAAGGTCTGCTATTTATCCAGTAGAAGTCAGGATCCCTGCAAACACATGACCGTAACCTTGCCTCCAGTAGTAGGAAGTAGTCTCTAAGTGTCTAACATGGCATTTCGAATGATCCTCACAGCAAAAAGAATGTCGTGTTTTTTTCTCTTTTCTTTTTTTAAATATTACACTTGAATTGAATGGACAAACAAATTCCATGACCTTGATGATCGTTTTTACTGTGGGTCCTTGTAACAACAGGTTACTGGTGATGTGAGACATTTCTCCCACTTCTAGTAGTAGAAATTTAGGGGACGAGAGAACTGAGTAAGCTATCTTTGGATGGATCCACGGGAGCAACATCAGGTAAACGCAGGTAAGAAGGAGAGCAGCTGAAATTACGGTGGTCGAAAAATAATTCATGTTTCTCTCCAAGGCATAATCACTATTAAAGCAGACAGGATAATATGTCAAATACAGTCCCTGCACCAGGGCACAGATTCTATTCCTGCTATGATTCCCACTCTAGAGCCGCTCCTGCAAAGAGTTGACACTCAGCAGATCCCCACACGGTCCACTGGTAACCATTTTTTGAAGCCCCATGATGAACCCTGACTTTGGACAGGACAGTTTCGGATCTCAAAGTGCCACCCTCTCAAGATTAGGAATGAATCATGTTCACCAAACCAAGTGGGAAAAGTGCGCTGCGAAGACATTTCTAGTGCTGAAATATTACATTGCCAAATGTTCCTGTCAAATCGCGGTTTAATTACCTTGGCCCCCATGCCTCTTATAATCACCTGTCATTAGCAACAATGCTCGCATCTGTTTACACGTCTGTCAGAAATGCCAGCCTGGTTGAAGCCAGGGGAAAAGAAGACTTCCAGTGGGAGATGGCCTCTGCTGAAAAAAGGTCACCTGAAAGTTGACCTATCTCCATCCAGGGTCATCCCTCAAAAGGTAATCTAAGGAGAAGACCCCGGGAGCAGACATCTAAACGGTACAGAAGCAGATTTTAGACAGGGCTGTGTAGAGATTCCAAGACCAGAGAGGAAAATGTTGAGGGTTTAGTGGATGTGTTACGCCTTGTTTCGTGATGTTTCTGCTTGCCTCCAGGAAGTAACACTATATTGCAATGTCTTCAGGGTCTTTCTGCCCTTGGTGTCCTCCTCAACTCTGCAAGGGCGAACCTGGCTCTTACTTCTTCCATTAATGCTCCCTTCCTCCACCAAGGACTCAGTCTGTTTCTCTTGCCACTTAGTAGCTGCCACTGCCTCCTCTATTTGAGCTGACTTTCTCCCAAAGACGGGCTTCAAAACAGACCACATGTTCCCTAGAGTCCTCTTGTTTCCCCACATCCCTAAAAACAAAGACAGATCCTTTTGTTTTGACATTTTGGCACATCAACGGGGTGGGGAGGTATGTCATAGGGCTATTCAAAAGCCTGTAATAATTTTTTAAATGTTTATTTATTTTGAGAGGGCCAGAGAGAGAGGGAGAGAGAGAATCTTAAGCAGGTTCAGTACTGTCTGTGCAGAGCCCGACGTGGGGTTTGATCTCATGGACCATGAGATCATGACCTGAGCCAAGATCAAGAGTCAGAGGCTTAACTGACTCAGCCACTCAGGCTCCCCAAAAGCCTGGGTAATAGTGTGAGTTAGTGGGTAGTGACTGTTAGGTTTTGCTTCTCTTCCAACATGCTAAATTGGTGTGACTTAAAGTTTTATCAGTAAGTATCTTTAATTTTCTGGGCATTCAGATTCATCATCTATAAAATGGAGGTAACAGCACTCAACACAGAAAGCAGCCACACACAGTAGGTACCTGATCTCAATACCTGATGAGCTTCCTTTTGATTCCTGCTTTCTCTCCATAGAAACCTTCCTACCTCATACGGGGCTCAAGGTTTACTTATGATGGATGCCATGTGCCTTATCTCACAATTAATGTCTTTTTTCTGACATCACTGACTGGAAGACCTCTCACAGCACTGGGGACACGTGGAAACTTTCAAAATACTTCGCAAATGGAATTTGGATTCGTTTTTATTCTGAGTCGGTAAACCCCACGATGGAATGGAATCTGTACCCCAACCCTAAGGCTGCACCCCTCCTGTCTCTCCAGCCCCCTCTCACCTTCCTCTCCCTTGGGTACTATGCTCGGGTCCCGCTGGCTGGTTCCTCCTTCTTGGCCTCGTTCTGGTGGGGCTTCCTCGAAGATCGCTAAGAAGCTTTAGGCCCCTTCCCAATGGTTTCCTTTTCTCCACAGTCCTCGTCTGTCATTATCTTCTTGATTTACTCACTTCTCTTCAGTTCCTCTCCTGCCACTAGACCATAGGCTCCACCAGAACAGGAGACAGGTCGTGTTTCTTGTTCTTCCTCCTGTCTCCTATGCTGGGTACACAATAAGTGCTCACTAAGTATCTGCTGAGTGAGGGGTGCCTGAGTGGCTCAGTCAGTTAAGCACCTGACTTCGGCTCAGGTCATGAACTCATGGTCTGTGAGTTTGAGCCCCACGTCGGGCTCTGTGCTGACAGCTCAAAGCCTGCAGCCTGCTTCGGATTCTGTGTCTCCCTCTCTCTTTCTGCCCCACCCCTGCTCACATTCTATCTCTCTCTGTCTCTCAAGAATGAATAAAGGTAAAAAAGTTTAAAAAACATATCTGTTGAGTGAAGCAATGGCATGGCTCTTTCTTCTTAACCACCACATCCATTTTTCATGCTACTGGGGAGTTAGACACAAATTATGGACCCTTGAGATTAATGCCAGGCTCCAATCTCAATAAAGTTCAAAGAGATGCTTCAACGTGGCCACGTGCAGATAGAAACACAAGACACTTTCTTACTAACCCTGCCAGAGAAAGCGATAACCAGGGCAAGTTAAGTTTCTGCCCTAAAATGAGGCCCACCGAGGACTCAGGAACGAACGGGGTTTTTACAAAACAACTCTTCTACCCTCACTTGTGCTTCCGGCTCTCACTCCCACCCGACCAGGTTTCCTCGGTACCTTAAACATGAGCCTCCATCTTCTCCGTGGCCCACTGCATTGTGAGGCCTGCTTTGAACGGCATCCCCACCATGTAGCGCTTAGTGACCTGAGGGCTCCACTGTGAAGGCTCAGGGAAGCCAGGCTGGACATGCTGCCCCAGCTTGAACTGTGGGGCCTCTTTACTGCACTTCCCGAAATTTAGAGAATTGTAGCCCCTTCTCTAATCTGTAACCATACCAGGGCCCTTCCTGAACGACCCTCCGGGGAGTTCTGCACTTCATTTTTAGGCACCCTATTCCTCCCTTTCACCTTCTCTTCTGTTTGACGTTAATCTTCCTTCGTTGATCGGCATATTCAGTGACAGCCATCTCACGAACCCCACATTTCAGGGCCAGTCAAGGCACATCACCTTACCTTTTTTTTTTTTTAATTTCTGAGAGAGAGAGACAGCGTGAGCAGGGGAGGGTCAGAGAGAGAGAGGGAGACACAGAATCTGAAACAGGCTCGAGGCTCTGAGCTAGCTTTCAACACAGAGCCTGACGAGGGGCTCAAACCCACGAACCCTGAGATCATGACCCGAGCCGAAGTCGGCTGCCCAACCAACTGAGCCACCCAGGTGCCCCCACATCACCTTAACTGAAATGATGAGGTAACGTTTTGTTCTAGGAAAAGATTCCAAACCCCACCACATCCACTTTCTGGGGTAGGTTTAGGAGGAAAAAATCATGCTTCTTTCCAAATGAAAGAGCCACCCGCAGGTGGCCGTGTTCTAATACGTGCTTTAAAAGATTATTTCTTTTCCCTACAGAGACATCAGAGGACAGCGAATTCCCCCTGGTGGCGATTTAAACGACTCTAGTTACTAACTCTTCTTTCTTAAGCCGTGGTCAAGTAGAGCCATTTTCCCCCTTTGCACCTTTTCCCTTTTGTAGTTCAAGATGGGGAGTAGAGAAAACCGTGAACCTTCTTCGTATGTATCGACAAGCTGTGGACACTTCTTCCTCGACAAGCCTTAGGCCCAGTTCCTGGGCGCTATACTCTGAGCAAGACCCCAGCCTTTGTTACCAAGTTTAAAGCTGTGGACGAAGAAAACAAAAATGCACTTATTTTACAATAGGTGCATTGGGGGCAGCTACTCAAGGGCATTTTACTAGTTCAAGATGGTGAAAGAAATGGGCCGTGGCTGGCACCACCACACATGGCTTCAGAAAAATGCACCGTGGAGAACTGACACTATACCTATAATTTTAAAAGATTTGCTCATTTAAACCCACCGGCAGTATTTTCTGCCACGTAATGGAGAAATTCACAGGATGCCGGGCCCCCTCATGGCTTCTGTGGCTGTAAAAGCCCCCTTCAATGCTGGATTTTTTATATTTGGTAAATTAATAGTTTACTGTTCCAAGATTCCTCCGTGTTTATATTATTGCTTTTCGAACGTAAAAGTTTGCAGTTGTTATGGAAACATATGGTAACATTTGCTGCTAAATTTTAAATGCATTTTCTACCCCTGTTACACACCTGAAATGAAGCCAAAAAATCTCTTTGCTTTACATTAGACTGAAATTCAAACTGGCCTGGGTGACTATAAATGGTTACTGTTTGTCTTGGCTCCTACCTGTATCAGATTTAGGCTGAGGAATCTTAGGGAAGAAATTACACGGGATAAAATGGATATTTCAAAATTACGAGGCCTGCAATTCCAGTGGCTCCAAATATCAGCTTTCTGTTTCATCTCAGCCTGCCAGAAAGAAAATGGTGGGGCTGCAGGATAAAAGATCCACAACATTTACGCTCCAGAGCCAGATGCTTCTTGTTTTGATTATACTCGTGGAGGAGACTTGCAGATCCTGATCAGTTAAGTCTTGTTAGCAAATTAGATGCTTGTAGATTACAATGGT
Organism: Proteles cristata cristata; assembly: GCA_017311185.1. NCBI lineage: Eukaryota > Metazoa > Chordata > Mammalia > Carnivora > Hyaenidae > Proteles > Proteles cristata. Next base: position 398,032 of record JAESUZ010005539.1, on the reverse strand, counting down.
GCGAGACGCGGGTTTTAGCCCCTTGGCTTTGGCTGGAAATGACAAAAGTATAAATTCTTTCAACCCATTTTGTTCTGCAATTTTCTTCTTTGAGTGCCTCACAATTCTCTGGTAATTGTTCCTGACGACTTTTGGCCCATGGGGGGGCTGCAGTGGAAACATGCGCTGGATAGATTTTTCTAAGTGGCCCAATTACCCATTTCTCCATACCCTTAACGCCTTACCCAGGTTTCCTTGTGCAATGTAACCAGTCATAAATACTACTGAAGAAGACGAAGCAGTTTGGCTTAGAAAAACATCAGATGAGAAAGACAGATGCGAATTCTTGCCTGCTTGAGCATTTTCCTGGGACTTTCAATCAAGATAAACCAAGAATCAGGAGACAGCTTCAAATGTGTGCCTTCGGTCTTGCTCCGGGACCTTGGAAACCTAACTCCCACCTACATCATGGTCCTGTGGGCTATGTTCTTTTATTCATTTCCACATGTTTGTTACGAGTTGAGATTAGTTTTCAGAGGTTAACTCTGTGTCTTTTCTTTTTGGGAATATAACTGTGCTATTTGCTAGGGTTTCACTTATGTTTCAGACAAGAGTAAACATTGCTTCTATATAGTTGAAGGGAATCGGGAAAAGGATTATGATGCTTTTCTAAGTGCAGAAATATGGAAGTTGCCAAAGATTGGGACGCCTGGGCGGCTCAGTCACTTGGGCGTCCGACATTGGCTCAGGTCATGATCTCATCGCTTGTGGGTTCGAGCCCCGCGTCGGGCTCTGTGCTGACAGCTCAGAGCCTGGAGCCTGCTTCGGATTCTGTGTCTCCTTCTCTCTCTGACCCTCTCCCACTTGCACTCTATCTCTCTCTCAAAAATGAATAAATGTTAAAAAAAAAAAAGTTGCCAAAGATTTTGTGCATTTCCTACTATCCACAGGTCCCTGGATAGTAAGAAATTGGTGTTAATTCTGCAATTCTGCCCTCGTACTACATAGTCGGAGGGTTCTGTGGCAGTAATTGAAAAAAATAATGTGATGCTCTCCCTGCCACCCTGCCTTTTCCTCATCAGTTCAAATAAAGGATTCAAATTCTAAGGCATCTAGTCTAGCATACATTCAGGATGCTATGGAAGGAAGCCAAGAGCTCAGAACATAGTCACAGAAGTTGCGAACTTCTCATTTCTCACCAGCAGTGCAGGTCAGAGCCCTCACAGCGCAAGGATGGTGACTGCATCATAAGATTATACATGAGTATATATAATATGTACAAATAATATAAATACAGATGCTGTGTTATTTACATAATGTAAGTAATATATATACTATTACATGTGGTGTTGTATGTTTTCACATTTCTCCACCTTTCTCCCTCATCATTAGAGGGCGGACAGAAGTTGACATTTCTCAACCCGTCAAGATGTAGAAAGACGCAGTGATTAAAAAGTGGACACAAGACCCTCACTACCTGGGCTCAAGTCCTAGTTTGGTCACTTACAACATACGTTAATATTGGTAAATTCCCTGGCCTTCCTGGCTCCTATGTACTTTACCTGGTAAACGGAAAAGTAGCACTTGCTTGCCTGGGTTGGCATGAAGAGTAAATAAAGACTTATGGGCAAGACACTTAGAGGAGGGCCTGGCATAGAATCTTCGTTGAAGGTAGCGGCTATTATTATGATAATTATCATCATCATCCTCTTCATAATCAAGAGCACTATTATAATCGAGATATAGGCTTCCTGACCCCTTTGGTTTGTAAGGCCCGTGTTTCCTAACCTTTGATGATGTGATCCACCATCATGATTTGTGGCGACAGCCACGGACCACCTACGTTGTGTGTCTAGCACTTCCCTTTAAAAACGACTTAAAAATGTTTTTTAACCCTAAAACGTGAAGACTGACTTCACTCTTGTCCTCAACAATATCACCTGAGAACCATGGATCCACATGCGAATTGCGCTTTTCTAATCAAAAGCAAAATACATTACTCTTAAAATGAAAAAGTGTTTGGGAGAGTATTACAAAACAGCGTGTGCCCTCAGTGCACGGGTTTTCCAGTCCGGGAGTGCCTGCTCTAGGCCTTGACACACGTCAGAAGGGCCTACCTGGGCATGAACTGCGAGGCATTTTAGACTCGACAGACACCTGCTGCCCACAAGTCTCCATGTGGACAATACGCAGCCTTGTCAAGGGACCAAACTCGCGTGACCGTCCCGAGGCTTCCTTTCACTTAGCACATACTCAGGTCTGAACTCTGTCTTGGTGCTCAAGGACTGAAGAGAATTCCCTTTCATTAGTCTAAGTTCTTAGTAATGTGAGCATCCTGTCGGTGGGGAGACTGCAGACAGGGGGAGGCCCTTGTGGGAGAAAAAAAAAAGCCACTATATCCAGAGGTCTCGCCCGGTCTCTTGCAGACTGGATTAAATGTATTTTGAGCCCCGCGCAAACCCATTTTCATGTGATACAGTCGGTACCAGAAGAGATTAATTACTTAGGAAAAACAACCTAACATCTCTACAGCAAATATATTATCGCCATAGAGCACGGGACATAGAGGTTTGCGCCTGCATCATTAGCTCAGCTGTAATAAATGAGACACTCTATGTGATGTATAATATGGTAAAGAAAACACAGCTGTTTGCTTCTGTAGGGACGTGCATAGGTGCACTGCACCTGAGTCTGCAAACACTTAATAAGCCCTCGACAACAGAGCTGCGTCACTCAGAACCGCGATGGCTGAAAACCATTATCCATGGATAATTAACTATGTCACGACACTGAGGTCCTAACATGAGGTCCTCATAATTCCCCACTAAGGGAAAGACAGTAAGACATTATTATATTACTAACATTTAATAAGAAGGCCGTTCTATTTGTGTGTTATTAATGCAAGCTGTAAGTTACAGCAGCGTTTGAATTATTATTAGCTCTTCTGGGCACTCTATCGCTTGAAGGGCAAAGCAGCCCTTTGAGCTTAAGAACCATAAAGAAATACTTCCAGGTGGGGCTAAAAATGTTTTTTAAATGTTATTTGCAGGGCGCTTGGGTGGCTCAGTTGGTTGAGCGTCTGACTTCGGCTCAGGTAATGATCTCACAGTTCATGGGTTTGAGCCCCGCGTCGGGCTCCGTGCTGAACAGCTCAGAGCCCAGTACCTGCTTCCGATTCTGTATCTCTTTCCCTCTCTGCCCCTCCCCTGCTCACACTCTGTCCTCTCTCTCAAAAATAAATGAACATTAAAGAAAGTTTTTAAAAAAGAATTTAAATGTTATTTGCAATTTGTTCTGTTTATTTTCTCTGATCACATGAACATATTTATGGCACGCACGTATCGCTGGACGAGCCGTCGCTAAAACAACCAATATTAAGGAAGCGCAAAGCCCCACACTTTGTAAGACATTTCTAGTGAACTCATATGATTTTCAGAAGGCCCCATCGTTTCGCTTTTCTCCAAGCATCCTGGTCATTTTGAGACTCTCCCCTACACAAAGTATTTAAATTTCTCATTAACAAGGCTTTTTGACTGCTTGAAGACAAAGGCCCCTCTCCGTGTATTAAGATGACTTCCTACTGTGTGGGGCTGTTCTTTACCTCATAATTAAAATAGCACCTGAACAGGACCATCTGTGAACATGGATTAAGGTTTTACACAGTGAGTATCTTTTCGTTTCTTGTCTGCCAAATGCCTCTAAACCTCATACAGATTTTGTTTGACATACCAACAACCACACACACACACACACACACACACACACACACACACACACACAAAGGCATGCTTCAATAAACTTTTACTATAAAAAAAAAGAGGAAAGGAGGGTAAACATTTTGCTCATCACTGCAACCTTCCGTGCCTCAATTAAATCAATAAGTGAACATACAGCGTTGCGATTTGCTCTAAGAATGAATGGACCATCAGTCTTTGCGTTCTGTTTCTAGGGGTCTGTCAGTTTACAGCAACCCTGGGACGCCGTGTGCCACTTAATTTCCCTCTTCCTTTTTCAAATACACATTTTGGAAAAGACATTATTTGTACAAAAGGCTGCCAAGGCCCTGAGTTAGGATGGATTTGGATATACGGACTATTTCACAAGCTAGTCTTATTTAACCAAAATAAAGTCGCTTAGGGAGTTTTCTGCACAAACTGCAAATCCATAAGTGCAGAGATTATAAACATTGATACAGACATTTCTTCCAGAGGGTTTTCTGACCCGATGTTAACTTTACATTAGAAATTCATGTTTCTTTAGAAATGTTGGCTTATTTTAGTGAAATGGTTCCTTTGGTACAGTTGGGGCTGTGATGTCAACCTGACTGCATTCTAACAGCCCTTATGAAATATTTACAATGAAATTTAGCCACGCATGCGTCACAGCTGACTCTAGCGGCAGCCAAGGTTTATGCGTACCTTTTTCTTTTCACTAAAGAAATAGTTTTTATGTCTTCCTCTCCTCCAGAAGATCAAACCCACATGTATTTAACAGCTTCCTGGACCACACCCCCATGTGGGCATCGGGCTGGATCAGTGAGACTAAAAGATTATTCTGACCACATGATATCTTTGAGCCACGGAGGAACAGCTGGGCTCCCCCAGGGTGGAGCTGGTGAGGCCTAAACTCGAGGGTGCAACAGGAGAAATGGCGATCGCTAGCGCAGAAGCCCCCTGCCCTTCCCCCCTGAGAATCAGACCCTTCATCGGATTCAATATCGCCAACGTTTTTGCAGATGCCCTTTTTATGGTCACAATGAGTGCCACGTACACCTCATTTACTTCTGAAAACTCATATGCGTTCTCGGTAAGAGAAAAGGGACTGTCAAGTTAGAGGCAAAATATATACAGATTTCCTCCAAGCGAGAACCCAAAAAGAGTAGAAGGATATTACAAGGTCACAGAGGCAGTGTCCAGACTGCACCCTCGTCTCCTGGCCAGCGCCATCGTCTCCCTCGTTGAGAAGTGTGGGAAAGCGGAGAAGGGTTTTCAGACAAGGTGGCCACGACTTCCGATCTCTATCAGAAACACGGCCACACCACCCAGTGTCCAGGCAGGTACTGATTAAGCAGCATGAACAACAGGTATGGACATCTGAATTTCCCCTAACATTTAAACAGTTAGAAGGCTTTGGAAGCACATACACACATTCTCCATTTTCCACTCCTCTTGAAAATGTAGGGGACCTAGTAACACGGATCTGGCCTCCTGGCAAGGCTGAAGAGGGGTCGCCTGCTTCGGATAGGCTGTGCACCTCCCGTTCCCTTCAGCCACCCCACTCTGGCTTCGTTCGTCTGGGGGCACCTACCAGGCCCTGCGGGCATCTGGGCTTGTGACCCGTTGTCCGAATTCACTAGAAGACTCCCAAATTTCCAGGTACTGTGCTGCTGTCATTTAGAGCTCAGAAACACACTTCCTTGGGAACGTCTGGTGCCTCTTGGGCACAATCCCGCCATTGTATGTGCCCTCCTAACCCCCTCAAAATCCATGCCATTCTCCTGGTGACACAGCCTGGCGGTGATGGCCTCACGTGCCTTCGCGCAGACAGGAAAATGCTCTGGAATCTCCAGGGAGAGACCGCCAGCTCAGGGACTCGACACACCCTTCCTGCCTCCCCTCCGCAGGCAGCTGGCCGTGCTTCTAGAAGATACTGTGCTTCACGCAGCTGCCGTGCTCAGGGGCCCCCCAGAGCTCTCCCAGCGAGCGTATGTAGCATGCGGAATTTCAAATGAAGAACCAACAGCAGAAAGATCATTTACAGTAACTCTACAAACAAGCTAAATGAGAGACTTGTGTTCAGTCGTTAAAAATAATAATGCTAAGGGCCCCCAGGGCTGGAATGTAAAGCTTATACTTCGTGTGAGGGGGAAAAAGAAATGTGTGTATTATCCCAATAGGATAACCTGCTAATTTCTTTAGCAGGCAATTTTGGAGTATGTGCGCTCATAGTGAGATCTCAGTTTATCAGATTATGAGAACAATAACAACCACAATGAAAATGTTGGTTTCAGCGCAGGGCTTTGGGGAGGGGTGGGGGGTGCTGCCGGGAGGTGCCTCGGGCTCCCCGCCCCTCGGCCCTGCCGTCTCCTGGCCCAGGCCCGGAGTTCATTATAGAGTTATCTCCCTCACACTTTGCAGATGATGCCTAACATCATGACAACAGAGAAGAGGAAAGGCCTCCGGACCTGCCTCCCTACAACAAGTTTCTGTAAAGTAATGAATACAGACAGCTTGGGGACCATTCACCTGCACTGCCTGCCTCTTCCTGCCTGCGAAGTGAAACCACCAGGGATTGGCAGAAGGCACTTGTCTGACAGGGCCAGGACAGCCTTTCTCCTCGGTGACAGCCCGGGCCTCCCCTCTTAAACTTGACCCACCCTAATTCCTTCACAATGCGGCGGCGAGGCAGCTGACAGCAGCAGCTGCGGCTCCTAAGCGAGATGGATGGAATTTTCCTAACTAGTTCCCCAAGTTACGTTTTACCTTCAAGATAATTTATGAGCTGCTCCGGAGCCTTGAAGAGACAATATGCTTGCCATAAAATTAACTGTAACAGTCTTGTAGGTTATAATTAACACTGGGACGGTAGCACCAACTGGACGAAACACATGGCATAATTGATGGTAAGACTGGAAATGAAGCAGGCTAACGAAATCATTACGGTGCACGCTGCCTTAGCAAAAAAACAAACAAACAAAACAAAACAAAAAAACCCTCTGCTTTCTGAGGGTTAATTACAATCGCCTTCCAGGGCCCAGATTTCCAGTAGGGGAAGCGGCCAGGGCTGGGCAGCGAGGGTGGAGGCAGTGCTGGCAAAGCCCAGGGGCCCCTGGGCGGTGATGGAGGCCGTCTCTGGTCTGGAAGGATCTGGCGTTGAGCTTCCCGGAGCTCGGGCTGAGCCCTACGCAGGCCTGCCTGACAGACATGACTTCATTTCCTCAGTCAATAGCATCTTTTTCAGTGAAGAAAAAGATATGGGTGAGAAGAAGAGACTCGGAGCTTCCAAAATGCCCTTCAGGAGGCTTACGATGTTTATTTAGAATACGACAGAACGAACGCATTTCAGCTTGACGTGGGCATGTCTTCATGAAAAATGAAGATAAGTCCACTAAACCTGGGGGTTTATTGAACTAAAAGAGAACCCTGTCCAGAGAAGAGTATGGAGAGAAAGCTAATCAGAAAAGTGTCAATCACTCCCATCTCGGAAAGCGACGCTCAACCATTCCTTTCGAGCGGATACTAAACAGCCTGATCGATACCTGAAAACAGGCTATCCTAGACGGGCCAGAGTCACTCAGATCATTTCAATTAGTGATGTGAAGGTGGCTGACCTATTTTTTGTTTTGTGATCGGTTTTGTTCTTTTGTCCTGGGACAAGGTGCTGAGCCTCATTCTGATCCATGATGCAACAGTGTCCCCTATAGGCCGCTGGAACGGTGCCTTGCCACCCCCCACCCCCCATGACTGCCAAGACCAAAAGCCGAGTTCAAACTTTTATCTCTAACCCGGAATATACATTATAGCGTAAATTTGTCAAACCCATTGGGGATATCCCAACGTAGAATAAGATCATGACTCTCTACGTGCGGTAAATGGTTTTATAGACAGAAACACACCGGTAGAGCTGGTGACTGACCCGTCGTATGGCAGATAAATGCTATCCGATCACCTTCAGGGAACCCACTCCAATCAGCCTTGGCTAACCAACCCAGCCTCAAAATTACTCCACTTAGAGGATTTACAGATGCTTGAGGCCAGACTTTGATGTTCTCATCTGTGCCCCTGATCCCTCCTTCTCAAAGATTGTAACCAATATAAAAGAATGACATAGCTATAAAGGTAATAACTTTCCTTGAAAAGACTTACTTCATAAAGCATGGGCTGGAAATTATTTCTTTAGAGACAGAGAGGCACCCGCAACTAAAAAGTGCCGAACATGTTTAGGTACCGGAGGAAATAAACCTTTACTGATACGCACCTGCCTTTCTCCACACTGGGAAGGATCCGGGAAGGGCTCTAAGCCCTATATGGTGAGATCCACTTCAAAGTACCGAGTGAACCTAACAGTGGTGGGAAAGTCTTGCTGTGGCTTCCCCCCATGACCTCCATGCTTAGCTGTGTTGCCTTGGGCAAGTTACTCTCCATCTCTCTGCCTCTAGCTACTCACCTCGTAAAACATTTAAAACCCCAGCACTTAGTGGGTTCTCCATAAATGTTAGTGGCTCTCATTACTAGAATAAGCACAACTGCGGATTTCAAGGACAGCGGAGGGAGGAAGGTGAACTGAAGTCATCAGGGGAACACCGCTCCTACCAGCAGATGCTCCCGGGGTCTCACTTACAGAACCGCGCCTCGTCCCCCTGGATCGAGCTTTCTCTTGTAGATGAAGTCGCTGGGACCCGGGTCTGTGACAAGCCCAGAGTTCATAGCCAGCTGGCGATAGGATTCAAACTGGAGTTTGGGCCTCTGTCAAGTCTATGTGACGGTGCTTAGCGCAGGGCCTGGCACAGGGCAAGATGTGTCCAGTGTTCACCCTCGCACCGATTTGGCAATGTGGGGCCCCCTCTCACAAGGCTAGGGGTTTACATGGGGGCTTGCTCACCAAGGATGAGTATGGCTGGATTTATACAGATTTTCCTGTTTTGATCTAAAGGTGATGGGTAGTTTTTACTGAACAGCTAATATGTTACAGGTCCTTGCTTGAGGTGTTTTATGTAGAATTTGTTAATCAGCCCTATGAAGTAGGTTCTGTTATTATCCCCTGCGCAAGTTACAAATGAGAAAATTGAGGTTCGGCGTGGTTAAGTAACCTCTCTATCATCGCCTAGAGTTATAGACAGATCCAAGCCTCAGACAACTTGCTCAGGATCTGTGCTCCCAACCTCTAGGCCATGTTAATGAAATCTGTTCTGAAAGAAATCCCGGCCCCCCTCCCCCGCCCCGCACCATTTATCATTGAAAACTAGATCTTTATGGAAAGAGGTAGCCCAGATTTTATCCCATGACCCATAACCACACATAGATTTCTCGCCTATTTCTCACTCCTTCTGGAGACAAATTGTTACCTACCCACCTGCAGCCAACACAATTTCACAACAGGAGGGGTATTCCCCACAAGGGCTGGGCATACGGTGAGAACCACATAAGAACACTTGGGGAGAACCTGCCCTTTCTTTCCACGTTCTTTGTACAGAATCCTGACTTAAACTCCTTCACAGCATTTATGATACTGCACTGCATAATGTATTTCCCCTCATCAAGTGCTACTCATCTCTATAACCCCAAGGCCCACGATAGTGTCTAGTAGCAGCCAGGCACTCGATAAATATTTGCTGAATCAATGCATGACTGACAGCTTGCTCACACTAACTATAACCACTGTTTATTTCATGCTGGAGTGCATTAACACACGCACTCCCCCAACACCTACCAGGCAGGGCCGGCTTCTCTCTTAAGAGATATTTGTGACTGTAACATGGCCCGCATCTGAGCCTTCCCAAAGCGAAGACCTTTAAGGTGACACATCTTTTTGAAAAGTCCCTGGGAACCGGAGTCCAGGTTGTCTAAGGAGAAACGAATGGCGTGGTGTTCCTTAGAAACGGGTGTCCCGTGAATAGCTCACAAAGGTGACTCGCCAGGACTGGAATGGCAGGTTTTACAACAAGCGATCGTTTTAGGACGAAGATCCAGAAAAGAAGCTTCTCTATCTTTCTCTCAACTGCAGGATCATATTTTGGTTCTAATGAGTGTTGTTGAACTGGGCGGTCATGTACCTTTCTAAGAGTGTTCAGAGCTCCACTTAGGAAAACAGTTCTGGTCTGTCCTTCTGCTAAGAACACGAGCTCCAGGAGATGGACACTCTCTACAGTGCTGTCCCAGGGCCTGGAACAATGCCTGACAAAGAGCAAGCCCTATTTGAGAAGACCTTGTTGAAAAGATAAATGAATTAGTTGATGGTTTCTCAAAAAGTTTGAGGAGTACGGACCAGAAGAAAGAGTCAGCAACCAATCATGGTCCGGGTCTGCCAGGAGAGGAGCTCATACCGAACACTGTGTGTTGATTTTACAAATAAGATGCGCCACAGTCATTTGGCTTTTGTCTCCCATAAAACTGCTCCAATGACGATGATGATGGTAACACGGTAATAACATTAACGACACTGGTCTCTTTAAGAGAAGTTGCTGTATCTGGGGAAAAAAGGTAACACTATCTCTAGACTCATTTGATCCTTGCTCTAAATTTATACAATGGCTCAATTTCTACGCATTTATGAGGCGGTTTTATGGAGTTACTGGGTTTTAGAGGAATCTGGTTCAGATACACAAAGGACGTTCTTCTGCTATGGGCAACAGAAAGCAGGGATTGCAATTATTAAAGGAGGAGGGATAGATGCATTAGAAATGTAAGGCAGACATGTCAGCTGGCAGGCTCGCGCCTCCCTGCTTCCTTCACTTATTCCACCCCAACCCTGCCTACCGATTCAGCCTACTGAACCACAAGATGGCACAACTTCTAGGTCCCGACTAACTCATCCAGAAGTAGCCGCCCCTCTCTCTAACACAAGCGACCGCGGCTGACACATTCAGATGACTCCGTCACATGTGGTCTCAGAAGGTAATTACACCAGCCTCATCATCCCATGGCCCGTCCTCAGGGCTGGTGGCTCCACTCGGGGCCACAGTTCCCAAGGGTGCCACACAAATTCTGGCCCAAGTGTCAAGTCACCAAGGCTGATGCTCATCACTGTGCTGGTATCACTGAAGCCATGGCAGGATATTAGCAGGTAGCCTGCAAAAAGCAACTGCCAGGAGCAGGTTAAGATGTGACCGTGAAGCCCCATTTAGCTTTAGCTTTGCCCCTCCCGATCTGAAAGCCATCCGCCCATCCAGAGGGATGGCTCTGGGGAGGCCGTTCCCCTTGCCCCTAGTCCTAACTCACTTCCGGGCATGGCTGCCTCAGGAATGAGACCTTGTGTTTTCGTCCTGGTCCCAGCTCAATTCCATGGTGTTCACTTCTGGACCCTTCCTCCTGGACCCGAATCAGCCTGTGCACACAGTATCCTTCCTCCCTCACAATGGGAGCAGGGGGCAGGGGGCAGTCTTGGGACTTCAACACCAAAGAACCACATTGGCAGAGGGCTCTCCTTTATAGCCAATCTTAAGGGGTCCACCTCAGGATGAATACAACCCCCGCCCCCAAAAAAACCCCAACGGGTTGGCATCCCCAGGGATCATTCCTCTTCAAAATGAAGGAGGAAGACAAAGCACTTATAAATATAGGGACGGGTTGAGAGGAAAGCTATCCTAGTCAGCCAGCCACTGAATAGAGCTGAATGCCAGGCAATAGGGTCCCTGCTCATACAGGGCACAGTTCTCACAGAGCAGACAGTTGAATGCTCCATGGATCTGGGTGGCAGCTTTTATAGCTGGTGAACAGACAAATCTCTTGCTCTCCTGAAATTTACATTCCAGCCAGAGAGACCAAAATGTAAGCACAGAATCAAGCAATTAAATAATACGCATCAGGTGATTCCTTTTTGGAAGCTTCCACCAAACTGCAAGTTCCCTTGCAGCAGTGTCTATTGCTATGTCATCTTTCAGAACCCTGCAATAAGAGAATGAAAATCTGCACGCGGGCCATGGTGTTCCCACTAACCTGTCCTCCCCCGCATGAAGCTGTCCATTATCTCAAAGCTGAAACTGTACTGGACTCCTCATAACACTTCCCACAGCATTTAGCATAGTTATTTGCACATAACGATCACTCAGTAAATAATAGTTCGTTGCTAAACTGGACTGGACCAACTAGTTGGTTTTGCGTACCATTCAGGCCTCCCAGGAGGCAAAGCAGAGGCCACATATCCGGGGAGAAAACCTTCACGCGCTAGTCTTAGGACCCGAGTTGATCCACAGAAGTAATTTACACAAACTGGTTTGTTTGCTGCACCTAGGTCAGCATTCTGAAGCTGACTGGCTTGGCAACGGTTATAACGACTAGATTTTGGAGCCCGGACGAAGATGTCCAGAGTGGATCCGTCCTGGAGGTTGAGTGGTGATGGTGAGGGAAGAATGGAAGACGGTCAATAATAAGATGGTTTTCTTGTCCAGAGAAAGGGCTACCTTGGCAGTATGTCGAACTGGCAAAGCCCAGTATGGGGAAGACGTGTGCAGAGAGCCCCCTCGGTCTAGGGAGGTCATTTTCACTGGAAGGAGTAGTTCTAAGAGCTTTTCTAAGAAACTGCCATAAGCATGTTTAAAACTGTTTTCAGTACCGTTTTAGGGCTCCTTGGACTCAAATGAAGTTGTCAACTATGGGACTATGAAAGTCCTGTCTGAGCCGAGAAGTGGAGGAGCCATAAGGAGACAGAGCTTCTAGTTCATCGGGTTACATCCTACCCGGTGTGCCATGCTCTGCGAAGCTGTAAGAAAAGAAATGTAAGAGAATGGTTGAAGGACTAAGTAGGGGATCTCCCAAAACACGTGAGCTGGGCCACATGCAGATAAGCACAGGCCGACCCACAGGAATGGGGAGATGGGCACAAATGTATCCTCATGCCAACATCACGTGGGGCTCGATTCCTTCAATAAGCCAAATACACCTCACGGGCTCATGAGTTCTCTCCCACTGGTAAGTGCTTAAGTCAGCCATGTTTTTAAATCTCCTAATAAAAACCCAGTGGTCTCAAGCACATGAAAAGATGTTCTGCGTCACACACCGTCAGGGAAATGCAAATCAAGACCACAACAGCAGCACCAGGATATCTATAATAAAAAGAAAAACACCAAAAAACAAAAACAAAGGAAAAGAAGTGTTGGTGAGGCTGTGGAAAACCCACAACCCCTGTGGTCTTCTGCTAGGAATGTACCATGCTGATGTGGAAATCAGTCTGGCAATTCCTCAAAAAGTCAACCACAGAGTTGCCGTATGGCTCGGCGGGGCCATTCCTGGGTTTATGCTCAACGGGACCAAGAAGATGCCAAACACCTGCACACAAATGTACACGGTGGTGTGATTCAGAGCCACCGAGCAGGGTGGGAACAACCCAAGTGTCCATCACCTGATGAATGGATAAACAAAATGTGGTCTCTCCACATGGTGGAATATTACTTGGCAGTAAAAAGGGACAGGGTATGGATATGCTACAACATGGATCAACTTTGAAAGCATGATGCTAAGTGAAAGAAGCCAGATATGAAAGGCCACAATATTGCGTGATTCCATTTACATGAAATGTCGGTACAGGTGAATCCACAGAGACAGAGGGTCGGTCAGTGATTACCAGGGACTGCAGGGAGAAGGCGGGATTGAGAGGGGCTGTCAACTGACCCAGGGTTTCATTCAGGGGCTATGGAAATGTTCTGGAATTGGATGATGGTGATGGCTGCACAATATTGTGAATACACTAAAAAAAAAACACACACACACACAAAAATACAACAAAACAAAAAAACACCTAACTGTACACTTTAAAATGATTAATTTTATGCTACGTGAAATTTTATATTTTGTGAATTATATCTCAATTGAAAACAAAAAGCCCTAATGGCCTGGCTTTCGTCTTATGTTTTTGTCTGTGCATCTTACTTAGCAAAAATGTAAAGGCACTGTTCAAAGTTAGGAAGCACAGTTAATTGTACAAGTGTTCCTCAGCTCCCTGTGGTGGCCTTCACCTAGCTCTCGGCTCACTATGAATCCCCACGGACAGACACAGTCGAGTCAAAATCTAAGATGGAACATGACGCCGATTTGGCTAACGTGTAGAAGCTTCTTGGTTTCTATTTGAAATATAATTATTGTCCAGGCGAGACTTGTAAATATAGACTGTGTAGTTCAACGTGAGAGGGCTTTTTCAACAGCGCAGCAATTCTAGTCGTCGAAAATTTCTCCAGTGAAGTGCTCGCCTGAGTGGGTTGGAGCAACTTGGCCCTCTGTTGCGGTAATGATGGAGCCACCGCCATCCTTTTCGCTGCCCTCCACAGCCCCTTTCTGGGAACTTGCTAGAACCTCACCCCCAGGTACAATCCTAAACTGGCTGCCGGACACGTTCTCTCGGGCACAGCATCTCAGGCAGTGTACTGTGTATGGGAGGTATACGAAACATCCAAAAATGCTTATGAAATAAACATTCTTTTCTCAGAACACAGACTCACGGGCTCAGTCCACTCCAACATCATCGGTCGGAAACTGGGACATTCGATGTTCACAGAGAGCTGGGAGAATAGACTACTCTTACCAACTAATAGTAAGCAAACATACGGCTTGTGACCCACCCACTATTGGCAATAATTAGTATCACTCTGATGGTTCTCTGAAAGAGGACTACAGACAGGAACGGACCTATCTACTCAATTAATGTTACGTGCTTTTGTCTTCCTTTTACAGAAAAAAAAATCTGCAAAGTTGTGGTAACAAAAAAATGGTGTCCAAAAGCGACAAGTATATTCAGTATCCGAAAATGCATAATGTTCAGTGGCCAGAGGCTGAAGTGTATCACGATCTAATCTTTTTGAGAACGTTTGCTCTAACACTTGATTCACTCGCATTCTTTCGACTGAGCAAGCAAGCTGAAATAAAATATCTGATTCTCATTCCGACACGTCCGAGGCAAAGGACTCCCATTCCTTTCCTTCAGCGGACTTACAGATAATTACTCCATGGTCAACATGCCCTCAAATTTCTCACCCATCTAGGAAAGGCGCTGGGGATTTGTGGCACATAAACAAAGGCACCGATTCTTTGCTGTGTTTTATTTAGAAAAACAAGCCGGGCACGGCCACGGAACTGTACCTTTTCTTGAGCGCACTTTTCAAATGATAATTTCTTCCACTGTCACCATTAAATCTTAATCCATTCCAGCTCCTTGCATGGGTCATTGAGTCTATATGTACTGCTGTTATTTTAAAATGTTTCCCCTTGGTAGGGAAAGAGGGGGAGAAAAGATGTTGAGAGCCAGATGGGTCTCTTCACAGTTCATTTATCAAACCTAATACGCGGGGCCCCACCCTCCCCTCACTCACTATTGCGGTTAAACTTCCATATAATTTGGTAATCATTTTCATTATCGGAGAGTGACCCGAAAGCAGCCCATCCTGGGACACCCAGTCCCTGCAGCTGCTCTCTTCCTGCCTTCTCCTAGAGTAGAGCCTAAGAACCTCCGAGTTTATTAGCTGCAGACCGACCTTTGGGCTGTGGAGGTCAAGAAGGGGTCAGATCAGAGGGCTTGCCCAGTTCTTTAAAAGCTATAACAAGCTGTCCGTCAGGCAGAGTGGACTGTATAAACAAAGCCAAATCTTCAGAAATTCTGTACAGCTTCTGTTAACACTTACCCTGCATTCACACAGCTTCTCCTGATGTACTTTGGATCAGTCAGCTCGGGGGAAGTAAGTAGACAGCCCTAATAAGCCTATTTGGAGAGGGTTGTTTATGGGATTACAGAGCTTCGGGAAGGAAACCCGCAGCATTCAGATGTGCCTCTGGAATCGTAGGGTCGTGTGACACTGTGACAAACTCGGTTACCCCGAGTCACGCAGAATTGACACTTTCCTCAAAAAGCTAAATCACAGGGAACATATGCTTTCGGTTTAAGACTTCAGGGAGTCCCAAACAATGGCTCGGCTCCTGGCCGGGGAGAGATACAAATATTTTAAAACCTACTTACGAGTTTTGCTTCAAAATATTCTCCCTAACATCATGACTGCAAAGGAACCGGCGGAAGGCACGGGCGGGGGTGGGGGGGGGCGCCGGTGAAGCGGGGGAACCTTTATGACAACAGACTTCTACTAAAGTCACTGTTGGCTGTGGGGTCGCAGCCCATCCACATTTCCTGGAAGCTGTGGTATTCATCACGCGTTCTCTAACGTGCAATATAAGGTAATTAGAGTCATCTGTACTTAACTTCCAGAGGAAAAAAATTTCTATTATCTAATCTAACTGATCCCCTGATAGCTTTGATGAAAGTAAAATACTATAACCTATTGCTTGGCCTTTGGCGAGCGCTAATTCTTTTCTGTCAAAGCGCATTTTTCCTCGAGCAATTCCAAAGTGTGCAATGGGCCGATGTCTATGACACAGATGGCTGGGTTAACCCAGCAGCGGATGCTCTGTGACTTTCACCACCACCAGCCTGATGGCTACTCAGGGCAGTGCCCGACTCCAGACGGCCAGAGGAAGCTTTGATGAGGAAAAGGGAGGCGTATGGGAACAGTCTGTTTATACAGATCGAATGGATGAGTCTTTTAGATAGGTCACTGGGATGGGAAACATCAAATGGGGGCAGCAGAGGGGTGGGGGGGGAGGATTATGGTTATTTAATACTCTGAAGACACTTTTCCTTCTGAACTCTCAAGACATGACCCTCTTGAAATTCTCTTTCAGGTGTTTAGCTTGAAGGAGGTCTGCACAGTGTCAGCTGCTAAGCTCTTTCTTTTCTCCTCCCCTACCACAAAGGACTTGAGAATTTTTGTTTCAGATGCTAGACTACATCAACTTCAACACTGGCTCCAGCTCCTGATTAAATTGTTAGCAGGAAGGGCCAGAAATGCTGAAACCAGACTCCTCTGAAACAGGCCATCTTGGCCCTGCTGTCTGATGATTTGGTGAACTAGGAAATTATTGTTAACAAACCAAATGCACTCAACAGAAGACATCCAGCCTCAACATTTGGTCTCTGAGCTCTGCTGTCTTTGGAGGGATGGAAGAGGGGATGGGAGAGAGGTTACAGGGAAATTCTCTCTTTCTTTCTCTCTTTCCCATTTAATAAGAATCACTAGGGGGAAATATATATATAAGGTTAAACAGAGAGAGAGACACCGTTCATATGTCCCTGCATGGATAGTCCATTATTCAATAAAATATGCATGCTTTAATGAATATATATGCTTAAACTGGAATACAAGCGAAGTTTAACTGGAGATCATTTAATGACTGTTGCTGAAACTGTCGTTTACTCTGATCTGACCACACTATGAAACAGAGGGGAGAGGGAGAGTATCACGGTGAATATTAAAATTCTTGTTTTAATGCAAGTCTGCATTTAGAGAGAATGCACATACTTGACGAGCAGCTTTCCAATACCCAGCTGGGATGGCCAGTTCATGCTCTTTACTGTCTCCCTTCTTGGAAAATGCTTATCTGCAGTGTTGTTCAGACCAACCTATTTTTATGATAAGCGTTACTAGTAAAGCCATCAATTATTACAAATTCTGTGGCATGAATCCATTTGGAGAATACTGTCTATCAATGTTCTTGACTCCCAGGCACACAGGATTTTTCAGCATCAAATAAGACTCTGAGACAAAATACAGCATGATCTCCCTGGTGCCTCTCTCTACTGCTGAGAGACAGATGATAATTCAACAATTTTTACCAACTGCAGATCTCAAAGGGTAACTCTAACATTTGGGGGAAGTGGGTCCAGTCTTCCACCCATCAACCACTTTTCAAATAAGAGCAGGATAGCAGGATCTGTTGTACACAAGCATCAATTCTGTGAAAACGGATAATTTGTAGAAACTTTCTACTGAGAACAGCTTTCTAACCCCAGGTAGGTCCATGAGCAAAGGAAGTAGATTGAAGCCAACATAATTCCTACTTGGCCAATCCCAAAGCTGGAGTCAATAAACAGACCACCTTCATGCAAGCTGCCTCTCACTGAGTGATGTGAGAGCACTATGTGAATTTCCCATATTCCCAAATCGCAAGGTTGGTCTTCTAGACTGTTGATTAAAAGGGTGCTCATATTTAGCGTCAGGTACTTCTATTATATTATGCCCAAGATGCAAACCTTTTAAATGCTGCACTCAGGGATAAATCCTATATGCCTACAGATGACATCATGGCTCATAACCAACTCATGAAAGGCACCATGAGCAGGAGAGCTAACTTTGGCTGAAAGCATCTGCAACCTGCTTATTGTTCACAGCTCCTCAAATGAGAGGGATGAGGCCAGCGGTAGAAGAAAGGGCTTTGGTTTTCAGGGGCCACAAATCCCATCTGGGAAGCAGAACTGACCTGGCATGCCATTCCCTCCTCAGATTCTGGCGAGTGGTGAGCGCGGCAAGGATGGCAGTCAAGATGTCATTCCTTTGTTCCACGGGGACTCCTTCCCTTCTAACTTCACGAAGCACAGCATTTGTCTAGAAGAAATGGTCCAGAAAAGAGGAAACGTGAAAAATTAATAATAAAAAAAGCCCATAAGCAAATAAGGACAGTAAATCAATGGCTTTTTTATTACAGTTCCCCTGCTAACAAATCAATACAGTAAATGATGGTCAAAAATGGCCAGCATATATTTTGTGTTTAATCAATGTACAAGGCACATAAGGTAGACTCCAAAAGCCCTGTTGCCTTAAGTAACACATTGAGAACCTGTGTGTTCTCACTCAATTTCCTCGGTGCACCAAAGGTCTTTTTCCTGGGAACGGCCTCCCATGAGCTATTATTAGAAATGATTTTCACGTACACTTCACTGTGAACTGTTTGTTTTGCCTTTTAAAAAAGAGCAGTCTCTGACTTTCGCTCCCTGTCTCCTGCCACCCAGATGAGAATTTCTGCACTGCCTCTCGCATTTGAATCATTAATTTCTGTTTCCAGCCATGCCAGCAAATTTTTTTTTCTTTCTTTCTTTTTTTTTTTTTTTTGGTTCACTCATTTTCCTTGCTTGTTGCACATCAAGATCTTGCAAAGAAAAAAACAATAAGAGCACAAAAATCAAATTCATTCTCGATGAATCTTTCCAGCTTTAAAAATCTACTACGTGTTTCAAATACTATGTACAGGGATGCTTGGGCACAGCCGACTTGTAATTTGAGGAAGAATCGTTGATTTCTACGGTCATGGCTATGGTCCTTAAAAGAAATTAGGCTCACAGGTGAGTACAAGAACACTCAAGCTTCTAGCTAGTGTTGAAAATGCTGGGTGTTGATTTTAGAAAGAGTTGAAGCCCGGGGTGCCTGGCTTCGGCTCAGGTCATGATCTCATGGTTTGTGGGTTTGAGCCCTGCGTTGAGCTCTGTGCTGACAGCTCAGAGCCTGGAACCTGCTTTGGATTCTGTGTCTCCCTCTTTCTCTGCCCCTCCCGGGCTCATGCTCTGTCTCTCTCTCAAATATAAATAAATATAAGAAAGAAAGAAAGAAAGAGAGAGAGAGAGAGAGAGAGAGAGAAAGAAAGAAAGAAAGAAAGAAAGAAAGAAAGAAAGAAAGAAAGAAAGAAAGAAAGAAAGAAAGAAAGAAAGAAAGAAATAGTTGAAGCCTTGGCACATCACTCTAAGAAGGGGCATTACATCAAAACTCCAATTTGGAAGTGTTGCTTCAATTTTATCTACAACTCGCTCCTGTTTGCTTGTTTTATATGCATGTATTTTAAATGCGCAAATTCATGTAACATTATAAAAAACAATGAAGAAAACAATAGAGTGTATTCTACTGGCACCTGAAATTTGAGTGAACAAATGCCTTTTGAGTTTTAATGAGAGAACTTTTCATTGCCAGTATTTCTCTCCATATAACCAGAGTAGAATTCTTGAGAATTTATAAAAGTTTTTCACTTAAAGTTAGCATCATTTCTTTGGAGATGTTGTAACCAAAGCAACTGCTAAAAGGAATGAGACTATTATTACCTTCTTTGCACCAGTCTCTCTGTGCATATTCCTTATCTAACTGATGCCAATGCCTTCACTTACTTAGCACGCTCACGGTTTTATCGCGTGACTTGAAATGCCACTTCCTTGTTCATCTATAGCGACTCACAGTGTGGACTGAATGCCTTCAAGACAACCGTGAGAAGGGGTGGAGTGAACATTTGTTGTCTGGCTGCCTTCTCTCCATACCAGGTCCCCCTATTTCTGTGACAACACAAACCTCCTCTTCTATTGTATGCCGTCTCAGAGGGACTGGCAGCGAAAGTGTCCCACTCTCTCCCATCAAGGGTGTGGTCCAGGCCAACCTGATAAGCTTTTCCAGGACTTCAGACACTTAAGGAGGACAAAGAGAGGGGAAAATTTTGGAGGCAATTTATCAATTTCCTTAGTTCCTACCGCCCATGGTCAACTGTTCCTGGTTTCCTGAACTTTCTGAGTAGAGATCATTCCTCTTTTGGAACCTTGAGTTATCCACTGTCCTTTCAACCACATTCCGTCTTCCTTCAATTCACCAGAATCTGTTTCTGTTGCTTACAGTCAAAAAGCCTAACTGATACAAAGAGATAAGACAGGAGAGAGTAACTCCATTGTCAAAGGATCCAAGGTCACGTGACTGGCCCCCCACCACCAAAATGACCCTGATCACTGCCTCCAGGGTCCAGAGTTCCATCTACTACACCAGATGATATACCCCGTTGAAACTCCGTGAGCTTTGCAGGCAATGACAGGTTCAGCCCTCCCACACAGGGAGGCATGCTCATTTTCTCTAGATGCCTCTCCTGTCTGAAGCCCCGGTTAAAGCAGGAGCTGCAGATTCAAATACCCACCAGAGCCGCAAAGGTACCATGAAGGATTTAGGCAAGATTACCTGATGAGAGCAACTGCTCTGTGCAAAAAGGCAGTCACTTTTCAGCAAAAGCCAACTCGGCCATTCAGAGAGGCTGCCTCCATGGTGTCAGACTCCGGAATTTTCAAAATGAGAAATCCGTTTTGATTTTTTTAAATGTGAAAGCTCCTGGTTTTTAAATGTTGGAAACTACTTTTTTAAATTTATTTTTTATTAAAAAATTTTAAATGTTTATTTATTTTTGAGAGAGAAAGAAACAGAGCACAAGTGGGGAAGAGGCAGAGAGAGAGACAGACAGACAGAATCTGAAGCAGGCTCCAGGCTCTGAGCTAGCTGTCAGCACGGAGCCCGATGTGGGGCTCGAACCCATGAATTGTGAGATCATGATCTGAACTGAAGTTGGACGCTCAACTGACTGAGCCACCCAGGCATCATCCCCTTCTTCTCACTTTTTAAATGCCATGTGGCTAAACAAGAAATGCTAACACCTAGATGGAACTCAGGCAGCCACTACTTTGTGACCTCTGATGTAAAAGTTGTCTAACTTCAGAGAGGTCCTGGCCTCAGTGGGTATATTGCTTCTTTTCTGTGCTGCCCTACCTTGTGTACTTAAAGCTGGAAGGACCCGCAAAAAGTCACCGAGTACATCATTATGTCTGCAGATCCATATTATTTTATCAAAATAATAAGCAAAAATGTTTCAAATAGAAGACACAGTACGCATCTAAACGGGCTCCAAAGACATAAATAAAATAAAATTAATTCTCTATGTGACTGATTCAAGTTACTTTTTTAAAGAGCCATTTATCTCTCCTTTGCCTTTTGCGTCATTTAAATTTTATCCTGAAGCCCTTGTTTTCCCTGGTCAGTCTCTAAGAGGCGGAAGGAGAAAAGATTTAAGAAAGTTTCACAAGCTCTGGGACCCTGTGTGTTTGCTTTACTACTGTACTCCAGAGCTTGTCTAATGATTTTTAATGATGATTTGTCAAATCAGGAAATAAAGAAGGAACTTGAAAAAAGAAGTACTGCAAAAACAAAGAGCAAGAGAAGATTATCTTTTAAGGCTTTACTATTATATAAATGTATAAACTTATCAAATAAATTAAGAGACAAGTTACGCGCTTTACCAACATGCTCTGTTAACTTGACAAAAGGATTCACTTCAAGCTCTGTTTAAATAAATAGGCCCCTCCCCCCCAGTGTAAAGTCTCCCCAACTTCAGCCATGCGGGCACAGTCCCATAATTCTTGTCATGTTTGAGTGTAAGGCACACAATATTTGATATTTTTATTTTCAATAACCCAGACCTTAAAGTATAATATAAATTCACTTCAAAAGAAAAATGGAAAACCCATGGTACTTGGCATCGATGAAAAGATAACCATAAAATTAACATTAAAAAACAAAGCCACACGTTGACTTTGTTCGAGATAGAAGTTGCTTGTTGAAGGTTCTGAGAGGAAGCCCGGGCTGTCGTAAATGATGCCATTAACAAGTGTTAGTGAATATTAAAGAGGTGAAGACCTCCTGACCCAAAGACATAGATTGAAAAGGAGCTGAAGAGGGAGTCCACGTTCTCCCAGTGCGGCGCCCCCTAGCGCCCCCTGGGGAACACCCGTGGTCCACATCCCAAGCTCTAGGCACGCCACCTTATTACAATGGTTTGCCCACACTACAGACAGACCTCTTCTCTCCCCAAATGTATTTTTACATGGAACTCTACACATAAACAAAACAAAACTGGATCAGTTCTCTTTGAAGCTGCTAAGGAAGACCTAGAACTCTCCCTTTGTCATGGGGCATCTCTTCAAAACCCCAAGGAACTGTGAAACACGATTTGCCAACCTCAACTCCAGAGCATTCAAAACAGCGTTCAAGTTTTTAAAAGTTTATACACTGCTGGTGGGAATGCAAAACACTGCCATTCTAGCAAGCAGCTTGGTGGGTTCTTACAAAGTTATGCATACACACTTAACATATGACCCATCTTTAGCTAAATCCCATTTCTGGGGATTTAGCTAAAGAAATAGAAGCTTACACGCACACAAAGACAGGTAGGTACAAAAATGTTCAGAGCAGCTTTATTCATAACTGCCCCAAACTGGAAACCGTCCAAATGCCCTACAAAGGGTAAATGGATAAACACACTGTGGTATATCCATACGATGGAATACTGCTCAGCAGTAAAAAGGGACATTCAACAGATGCAGCCACTTGTCAGAATCTCAAAGTCATTTTACTGAGTGAAAGAGGCCAGTATCCACAGATTAAATGCTGCATGATTCCATTTATTTAACTTTCTGGAAAAGGCACATTATAGGAACGGAGAACAAGTTAGCGGTTGCCGAGGATTAGGATCGAGGAGAGTTTATTATGGAGGGGCAGCCTCAGGCAGTTTTAGGGGTGATGGAGCTATTCTGTATCCCGACTGGTGGCAGTTACATGAGTTCATACAGATGTTAAAACTCACAGAACTGCATAGCCCCCAAAGTCGATTTTATCATATGAAATCTTATACAATGTAATTGTTAAAATTCATTTCATTTTCATCATAATTTGGCGACAAGAAAGAACGGAGATAACAAGTGTCATATAAATACACCTGAGTAAGCAGTTAGTAAACATATAAAGAAATTGATATAGATTATGTAACAAATTGTTACCAAAAACAATCTTTTCACGATATTGGAAAAGGATGGGAAAATTTAGATAGAGCACTCGGACCCTAAAATACAGCATTTTGGAAAATCTGGAGTGAAAAGAACTCACTGCATAAAAGTTAATCTCAGAGTGTCAAAGAGCATTCTTGTGACAAGAATTAACAGTGGTCTCTTTCTCCTCATACTTGTGTTGGCTCCTCAAGGGTTCACTTTATGCAGGAAAATGTTAATAGCCCATTTTTCCATCTGTAGTAACACGGAGCTGTCTTCAAATAAGTACCGATTTTTAAATAGTCTCCTATTACCAAAAATACATTCTGGCCTCCCATCTCCTCAAAACAGAGGACCAGCAAACCACGGGCTTAGAAATCATGTTCTGGGGGTTAAATTTCATCTCATTAGTTAAGTCTTTTTCAACAGAAATTGAAGGACATGCTGGCTTATCAGGAAAAGACAAAGAATATTCTTAAGGCTGCCAGCTGTTCAAATCCTAGCTGTCACCTCCTCGCTGTGGGCCCTTCCCCCGGCTGCAAACTGGAGGTGACCTCAGGGCCTCTCCACAGGTTCCTGTGTGGAGGAGGTGCCCAGGATATATGCCACGATGATGGGTTTTGTTTAGAGCTCACGAATCAACCTCGTGCTAGGTTGCGTGGTTTTAACAAGAACATTCCTGAAAGCGTTTATGACTTTACGTGACAATTTCAAGAGGAAATCAGGCAACCACTAAGCAATCACAACCAGAAAAAGCCTTTACCGGGAGCCAGAGGTGTACTCCTTTGAATCTCCCTAGTGGTATAGAAACCTCACCCTCTAATGGTGGGTTTTATTTTTAGAATTGCTCCTGGTTTTACTTGACCCCTTTCCCTCTTGGGCTACCCCGTATTATGTGTCCCGATCTTGTTTTGTCTCTTATGTGGGTTCTTCACTGTGGGACCCTCAAGACCCTCAACTGTTGTTGACCCAGAGCAAGACCCTGGGTCCTCAAGCGTCTTCTGTTTGCTCTTTCTGTGGGTGATCTCCCCTCCGGTAGCTTTAAGTTTGGGCCGTAGACTGATGACTTCAAGCAGACCTCTCTGCTGAGCTCTAGCCTCATAGAGCCCATGACTGCCTATCTCTCCTTAAAGAAACACTTCAAACATGGCGTCTCAACCTCAACTCGTCCACACTGTTTTTGCTTTCCCCTGTATTTCCCAAGAATGGTGAATGACACCACCATCAATTCAGTCATCCAACCCAGACGGCTAGGCCTCAACCTATTTGCCTCCCTTTCCCTTCCATAAACCTTAAATCCTGGCATTCCTCTCTGTTTAATGTGACTCAGACTTATCTCTTCCCCACTGCTGCAGGCTGAGTTCAGGCCCATCTCTCGTCTGGACCGTACGATGGCCTCCGCGTCAATCACCCCCTCATGAATCTTCCTCCTGCAAGAGGGCTATCTCAGGGTCAAAGGAAACAAGGAGCTTCAGCCTCCAAACACTCACCTAAACCAGAACCGCTCGCTTCACATATGCTTCGCTTATCGGCATTTGAGAGATCAAAAAGCTTAACGTTTCTTAGAAGCCCGAATTCTTAACCTGACCAAAACAACAAAAACAAAACAGCACCTCTTTTTAACAGGGATCCCGGTTACTTCTCAAATTTTATCTCTGGCCATCTTCCGTTCCAGTGAAAACCAATTTCAGCTCCCTGAAAATACGTGGCTGTTCCACACTATATGTTTACTTGTTGCACAACTGGGTCTTCGAGAAACACCTCACGTAGCACCTCCTCTCTGAAGTTTTCCATGAACCGAATCCTTCCACCAAATTATGCGGGGTGGATCACCTCTGCTTTCCGTGCGGCTCCCGAACATCTCACAAACTCTGTCATGCTCCGCCACCTTTATCTATTCATTAGAGGCTCCCTGGTCCAGAGCGTGGGCTCTGTGAGAGCTGAGGGGGTCCACACCCATCCCTCCTCAATACCATCCAACGTGCCTACTTTGGCACCATGTCATGAACACAGACTCCTCATAGATTGCCTGTTGAATAGATGAAATCAAACGACATGCCGGGGCATGTCTGGGAAATAAGATGAGCAAATCAAGCCACAGAGTGCTATTCGAGATCGAGAACAGAAGCGTGGTCTGGTTTGACATAAACTACACCTGATGCGAATTCCAAGAAAAAAAAAGTTGCAAAAGCACCTTTAAACAACAGCATCATGAAAAATATGGATGGGCGATCCCTAGGTGACTTCATGGAAGGGCCCTGCTTCTCTGGCAGGATGTATGTGAAAGTGCAGAGCTTTGCTACACTGTGGTCACACGTAGTCTCTGCATACCCTCCTAAGAAGCCAAAGGGAGAAGTCTCACTTTCTCCGATTCAATAGAAAAAACTACTTTGGACTCTGGCGACCCATAGCGTCCAGAGGACCTCTGAGAATCCGCCAGTGTCATCAGCTTCTCCTGGTTCAAAGCTTGATGTGTGAAGCCAAAGGGAAAAACCCACAACCAGAGAGGACAAGGAGGAAGGGACGAAGTGGGGGCAGGAGACCGGGAAAGGTTGACTGACTGAGAATTGACAAAAGAAAAATGAAAACTCTAAGCTACTAAGTAGCCTCGACGTTTAGGCTTAAGTTTCACATGTTTCTTGGAAAAAGTCTCCCAATTCTGAATTTATTCAGTTAAACCGCAGCAACTCACCTAATTTTTGTTGGGTGTATTTTTATGCTCGGCAACTTTCCGTGCGTCCTAACTCTGGGGTTATCACAAGGAAAGCACGTATGGACATACGTGCAAAATGCAGTATTTATAGCACATGAGGTTTTCAGACGGGAATCGCGGTGGAGATTTAAAAGGAGCATGACAGCATTTACTTCCTACTAATAATTCCATAGAAGTCTTTACATTCTCTTGGTGCCTTCCTGATATGGGGTCACAGCTTCAGATAGGCCTTTAACTCTGAAACTCAGATTTAATCTCGCCTTCTTACAAATCAGAGAACTCTGTCTAAGGAAAAGCACAGGGACTGGAGGCATTCCACAAATGTGCCTGGTAATCCCTCTGCTTCGTTCATTTAAAAAAAAAAGTCTGCTGCTCTTCTTCCAATTTCAAAAGCCTTACACGCACCAGGATGCCGGGACTGCACCCCCTTCCCATCTCCCAGTCCTCACCACCACCACCACCACAAAAAAAAAAAAAAAAAAAAAACAATGCTGTCACTATGGGGAAACTGCCTTACCTAACACTTTTTATATACATAGCTGCCTCACGTTAGGATTGTATTTCCCCTCTGCACACACAAATTACAAAGATATGCTCGGGCTGATAATGAGGGCTAAAGGTTCAACTTGTGAAGAAACTTGGTTTAAGATGTTATCGGCTGGGAAAGCTATTTCCTCACATCAACATTGCCACAGGCTGTCAAAAACCCAACCAGGGCTCCCCTCTTCAAAAGTCCAGGAACACTTTTTTTTTCCTTTCTTTCTTTCCTTTTTTTTTTTAAAAAAAAAAAAAAAGAAGGAGAAGAAGAAGAAAGGCACAGAACCCACTGAGATAGCCTTAGTCCCATCAAAGAAAGGTCGATCTCAGGTCTTCCTTCATTTACTGATTGTCAGTTTAAGACGGCTCTTTTGTGAGGCCTCCGGAGCTCAATGCTGAGTGATGCCTTCACATTTGCTGAGCTGGACTGGGCACCGCCACAGATTTCCAGCATGCTTGGATCCACAGCCCCACAGAACAAATAAACACGCCTCTCGGCCTTTCTGCCTCCTTTATCTCCCTCTCCAGGAGCAGGAGGGTTTTGGGGGTGCTAATGTTTACACAGCGTGAAAACTTTCTTTCCCCTGTTTCCTGAATTTGAGAAGACACATCCTGGATGACCTCGGCCGAGAGATAACACCGAGGCTGCCACGTCTACTGGGCTCCTTCACACTGCTGTCTCCACCGCTCCCCTCCCCTCCCCCACCCTGCCCGGGGTGGGGGTGGGGGCCCTCACCAAGGAGAGCAGGAGATGAGCTTGGCTGTCCTGAAAGAGCGGAAGGCACAAAGGCATCAGTCTCTAAGAGTCGGCCCACAAAGCAGCCTTTTATCCCCACCTACGGATACACTTGGCTCAGTTCATCCCAAAGACCCACTTGATTTCAATGGAGTGTTTTCAAGAGAGTTTCCCAAATGATCCTCAAAATTGTGCCAGGAAGGCAGACTTTAGCCTCTTCCCACCATGTGCTCCTGAACGAAGGGAGCTCGCGGGGAGAGTTCATCAAGGAGGCCTGTGGGGAAAGGATTCTGGGAAAACGCTCCCTCGGCTTGGGACAAAAAGGTCCCGGAAGATACGGATATGAATTATTAAAAATCCCGAAACACCACTGCCATGAATTTGAAATGATTACGGAGGTTCCCCCCCAAAACATTTTCAAAGGCCCTCTCCTTTTTCTCCTCTGATCGGTACAGAAATCACCACACGGCCCGTGTTGCACTGAAAGCTGCGGAACCCTGGCTGCCTGCCTGGTGTCGCAGCAGCTCTTGGGCCAGTCGCGGTGGTTGGTAACCACTGGTACGCCCAGGCTGCTGGAGGGAAAGACGTGTTTAAATAAGTCGGGGTGCTGGGGCCCGTGATGGAAGCTACACCTCGGAGCTCCAGTTGGCGATGAGGGTGTCTCGGATTATGGCGGAAAACCGTGCGTGTGTTCATCAAGGAAGGGGAAGAAAAAGAAAGGGAGGGAGGGAGGGCGTGGGGGAGGGAGGGAGAGAGAAGAAAAGAAGGAAAGAAGCAAGGTGAGAGAGAGAGAGAGAGAGAGAGAGAAAGGTGAGGAGGGGGAAAAAAGTGTTGTTTATAGAAGCCAGCTGCATGGGCCATGGCGCCAGCAGCCTCTCCGTCCTGCTATTTTACGCTCGCAACCCCGCTGCCCTGCTGGCACAGGTACAACTGAATGTTGACTTCAATGCTTCAGAGAGCACTCGACTGATTTTGTACATGATTAATTGCCAAAGACATGGCTGGCCATATGGAACAGAGAAAGCATCAAGTAATTCATACTTCTGTATGTGATCGCTTGGCCCTGTAGTTTTAATGTACAGGAAAGAGCTAGTATAGCACAGCCCTGGTGTCTTGCCCCTGACAGCCCATTAAGAAATCTCAAAGCACCTAGTCGAAGTTATGCTGTTGGCTTTTCAATAGCAGCCTAATAAAACAGAAGCAAAGCTTTCCAACTAGTCTTAAATCTTTCACATACAGTACATTAACTACCGGGGCTAAAACAACGGGCTTCTTATGATAGGAAATGGGATTTGATTTCTAGTCTCTGCATACTTACTGAAAGCCTTTTTTTGACCTTTATGGACTTTACAAAATCATTGTTCTTCTCCCCCCCCCCCCCATTTTTCCAAGCAGCTCAAGAGATTCGTCGGCTTCTGTAGAGACTACTCTTCGTCACTATTACGTGCGGTCTGTAAAATAAAGCTGACTCACACGGAGGTGGAAGATACAGCGTTAATTATTCTTACCAAGAGAGCCCAGGAATCAGTCTAGCTTCTGAAGCAGTAGCTTCCTCTAAAAACCAGAAAGCAACGAGAGCTATACACGAGGGGGGAAAGCCTCACAAACATACCCCTATCCCCCCCCCCTTTCCCATCATTCTGTGAAATGAATCCATTTGATGTGGGGGGAAAATATCAATTCATTTTCCAGTTGCTCTACCGTTGGCTTTGGCTGACACTCAACGTCAGGCAGAGGGGGAAGGCACCACCTCAGGTGACTGGCGGACTGTAAGCTTTGTCCGTCACCACAATCTTTGCGGCCTGCTATTTTCAGCCTGAGGAGAACACATCTACATTTCCACGATGCTTTCCCTTCAAGGATCTTCAAATGACAGCACTAAAAGCTGTAAGATCATCCGTGGTTTCCTTTGTCAGTTCTGACGTGTGTTGGCAGGGGGATGACTTTGTTGGCACTTTTCATTAGAAAATATTTATACAATGTTTTAGGTCTGAGGGTTTCTAGGTGGTGAAATAATCCTCACATCAGAAGACCAGCATATACAGGAAATGCCACTTCAGTGCCTATTTATTAGCAGGACTATAATTGCCTCTGCTGCTGAGACAAACCAACAACCCATTCAGAGCTGTAAGCCAGTGGGCACTTCTCTGCCTCCCTGCTGCCTCTCCTTCCTCGGAATATGCTGGTGCTTTCCAGGATGAGCACCCCAGCTAGCAAACAGCACCATGAAACAGAAAGCGTAAGAGCTTGAAAGAAAAAAAAGAAACAAAGGCACCGAAATTGACTCCGTAAGCAGTGAAGACACAACAGAAGATTTCTAGGAAGACGTGAAGGTGTTCTCGCTGACCGTTACATGACAGATATTTATTCTGTTTTATGATGCTATGCTCCACAGGGTACCATGAGAAAGTAATTCCTATTTTACAGATGGGAAAACTGAGATTTGGAAGGCGAAATGCTCAAGAGGAATATACTTCCATGGCAAAAGATCAGCAAGCTAATCCTTTACTTTTCTAGCTGACTGTTCACCACAATAGAAGCTCTAATAGATTAGACATAAAATTATTATATATAATTATTATGCTATAACAGTATTATAATAGTATTATATTACATACATATAGAAAATAAAAAGAAATACACATCAAAATACCTTGCTGAAAACTCATCCATGGAAATGGACCCTATCTTAGCTGTCTAGTTTCAACGAGGAAAAATTCAAAGGTTTAAAGTGCAGGGGCACCTGGTGGTTCAGTTGGGTGAGCATCTGGCTCTTGGATTTTGGCTCAGGTCATGATCTCAAGGTTCATGAGTTCAAGCCCTGCATGGGGCTCTATGCTGACAGCGAGGAGCCTGCTTGGGATTCTCTCTCTCTCACCCTCTCTCTCTCTCTCTCTCTGCTCTTCCCCTGCTCCCTCACTCTCTCTGAAAAAATAAATAAGTAAACATTGAAAAAATAAATAAATAAAGGTCTAAACTTCAGACCTGGCATGCAGCACTGCTCCCTAGGTCTAGGTAAAATGTGATCATCTGTGTCTGTTTCACGTAAGGAATAGGAGCATGGCAGCCGGCTTCTTCCCAATCACTTCCCAGTCCAGCAGTGCCCTGGCTTACCTTTGTCTTTTCACCAAGAACCATTTGCTCTACGAGTAAAAAACGCAAGAACCCTCCCAACCCCGCCACAACATACACATGCCTCCGATTCCCAGCCACTTAAGAATCTCCCTGCGCTCTTCTATCCATGGGCCTGTTATCAGCAGGTGAAGAACGGCCAGCTACGCCGAGCGCTAAATAATCGATCTGCTGCTGATATTTGGCCTAAAAGCGGCTTAGCCGCTTCCCATCCGGGGGCGAGGGAGAGAGTTACCCGAGATCTCCATTAGACCCAGCTCTCCCCTTCCCCCAAACATCGGTAGCACAAAGGCTGAAGTGGTCTGTCATGCACACTGGATTATATGAAGTGTAAAACATTGGGGGAGAGGGGAAGGGGAGGGGAGGCCTTTGAAAAGGGAACGGGGAAAAAGAAATCACACTCGCAAGAGGATCCAGCTGACAGCCCGGTCCCTAATAAGTGAGGCAAGTGAATATGTTTGGAAACACTGTGAATGCGGGAAGAGCACAGGCCTTTTGTCTGTAGCCCTACAGTGTGTCTTTAACCCAACTGCTGCCTGCATCACTGAACATATGTTTTCTACACAAGAACTGAAGCAGAAAAGGCTCTTTGTTATAATTCACTCCTTTGTATATATCTGCCCCCCCCTTCTGCCCACCCCCTCTTTCAGTAACATCCACACCAAAGCCCTAGTGGAAACTTTAACTGCTCGGGACAGTGAGGCCAGAGTACCCAGCCGGGACCTTTCTACCACCCCCCAAGCCTAGAGAACCACTCTGCTCGCAGTGGCCGTACCGGCAAGAGGCACATGTATTTAGTGCCTACTATGTGCTAGGCATCACAATAAGCATTTTATCAACATTATCTCATCTAGTCCAACAGTTGCCGTATAGGAGGCATTGTTATTTTATTTAATTTTTTTACTGTTTATTTTTTTGAAGGAGAGAAAGAGACAGAGTGTCAGTGGGGGAGGGGCAGAGAAGGAAACCCAGAATCTGAAACAGGCTCCAGGCTCTGAGCTGGCTGTCAGCACAGAGCCCGACACGAGGCTCGAACCCACGAACCGTGAGATCATGACCCGGGCTGAAGTTGGATGCTTAACCGACTGGGCTACTCAGGCGCTCCAAGGGACTGCTACTTTAAAGATTTTAAAGGGGAGAGTTCAGTTTTAGACGTGTGGGCTTTGGGGACATTTATCAAACAGGGGCATGGATTAAGAGGGAAATGTAGATGTAGGACTTGAGAATGTGGGGAAATTCACACCACACACACACACACACACACACACACACACACACACACACACACACACACACACACACACACACTGCCCTTTAAACTGAACGTCGCAGCATTTGAGCTGGGAACTAGGCGGTATAGAACCCAGAGTAAAGCAAAGCAGAAGGCCAGGCTTCCTTACTCCTAGTTGCAATGAAGAGAAAATTACGGGTCTCTCTCTGGTCCTTGTGGGATCTGCCACGGGGAGGACAAACACGAGCTCCAAGTCCAAATACCTTAGTGGCTTGGCGTCGGCCATGAGCCAGTCCCTTAACCTCTCTGTGCCTCAGTTTTCTCGTCTATAACGTGAGGGTACTTCTAACATCTACAGGCTTCACTCTTCACACTTAAGGTCTTTAGAGTAGTGCCTGACACATGCTAGGCAGCCAGGAAGTGTTAGCCATGTTAGAGTACCCTTCCCACTTAGAGCCACAGGGAAGTCATGAACACTGATCATTGTTTTTACACTAATCGAAGTCTTCGTTTCTCCTTCTCCCCCTGCCCTGCCTGTTCATGTTAACCATGTATCTATACCAGAGGAGTTAATCTCTTTCAACACGGATCCCTTCTCGGCTGCCGGGGATGGGAATGGTGCTGCGACAGCCAAACCTTACCCCGCTCTCATGCTACTGCTCACATGTGTCTTATCACTGAGTCCTCAAACTAAGCCTATGAGAGAGACGTATTATCATCTCCATTTGGCAGATGAAAACCCGGAGATACAGAAAGATTATTAAACGACTTGCCAAATTTCACACCATGAATGAGCAACACAGCCAGACCTAACCCCAGCACCCAACTCCAGTGAAGGAAGCGAATGTATAAGCAAACTGATTTATGTGGTGTGATGTCCTTTCGGAATGTTATCTCATTTAATCCTCACAAATACGATGTGTCAGGTAGAGCAAGTGTGATGAACCACATTGTTGCAGATAAGGAGTCGGAGGCTCAGCCAAACAAAATAACTCATTCAATATCAAAGTTAGTACAGGAGCTGAGCTACAACTAGCGATCTGGTGTCCTGACTCCAGGACAGGCACATCTCAACTCAACTCACAGGGCGGAATTACTAACGGCAAATTCCCACATAGTAAGTCAACTGATTTGAGTCTCTGCTATCTAGCAGACATCCACAGTGTCACAGCACCTGGCCGCCAGGGGCCTACAATCTAAGTAGGGAGATAAAATATAGATACAGGGTGGGGGTGACCACGGGGGTGAGGGGTGTTACATAAAACAACTGGTGAATCCAACATAGCCCTTAGAATTGATTTGGTTTACCAGAGTCGTTTACAGAACAGGTGTTCTACCAGATGGTCCTGTTCACTATCATAACCTTATCACTTAACACCAATCAGACCAAGTGCTCTTACCCTTTTCATTTTAAGTAAATGGAAACTAAAAGGAGGACCTTTAAGATCTAATACATTTCACCACCCTTAAAAAAAACTTTTTATTTTTCTTAAGATTCCTGAGGTCAGAGTTTCATCTCCCTAGAATGAAGCGGCTCGTGATATTGACAATGTGACTATTAAACTCTAAATGAAGTAGCAATCTGGTAGGGGAAGATAATTCAGGGAAAATCACATGAGCAGAGCTGCTGTACTTGTCCTCTGATAACATCTACCTAAGAGAAATGTGGTCCCTGCCTAGGATGCTCTCTGTAAACATGACTGTCTACACCGTCCTCAACGCCAGTGCTACTTGCTACCTGGCACGTATCTACTCAGAGGAGATGAACAAACAGACACACAGACACACACACACAGGCACACACACACACACACACAGGCGCACAGGTAATTTGGGGCCACCGTTCCCAAATAAGCGTTCAGGACCTACGGAAGTGCCTATTAAGTCAGCAGCGTAAGTACACATTACTGGCGCGTTAATAGTAACTATAAAATGAAAAACACTTTACGGTGGCTATAAAAATATAATCAAAAAGGTATTAGTAACAATAACAACTTTTAAAAACGATCATTTACTGAATCTCTATCATGTGCCAAGCCCTGCAGTTCACTTTCCATGTATTCCTCATAAAATCTGCATGAGAATTCACTGAAACAGGTTTTATTATGATCTCAATTCATAGATAAGAAAATCAAGGCACAAAGACATTTTGTAACTTGCCTGAAATCACACGACTGGTAAGTGCTGGGGCCAGGATTCAGACCTAGGCAGTCAGACGCAAAGTTCACCCTCTTAACCTGCTAACCTACGTAATGACTAATCATATATAGAGCACTCTCTGCGAGCTGGGGACACTGGATGTCATTTAATCCTTCCAACAACCCAACAACGTTGGTTGGTATCATCAGCAAACTTAAGTTACAAGCGTTTTCATGTCTGGCCCCAGATCTCACTGCCAGTGGGAGGCAGAGTAAAGGTGGCTTGCAAAAACCAGAGTACATGATGCTACATTCTTGACAACGATTTTGGTAACGGACCAGGGTTTAGAGACGGTCTCTACCTGTGGAACCTCAGTGGCTCACTCCCTGATTGTCTGGAGTCCTCCTTGGACCTAGGAACAGGGGACCTGAGGTCACAGGAACAGAATCATTTTGTGAATATGCGAGACAGCCACCAAATGATACCCAACTATCTTTCCACCGACATCCTCCCCAGATACCTCGGATCCTTCCCAGCTATAATGTCCCAAATCAAGGGGGTGGGGGGCAGGGTGGGAATGATAGTATCATTTAGGATTTGGCTTTCACCCTTTCTCACACTGATAAATGTTACATAGAAAGTGAACCCGAGTGGCAGATGGAAACACTAACTTCTGAATGCTAGCATTATCTAGAAGGTTACAGAAGTCCTCCAGATTCGCAGATGCTCTTCTATGGATACGATTAAGGCCACTGGCGAGCAGTTGTCGTTACACCTAAATGTGTGGCTTACGCAGTAGAAACATAGCTCCCTTCTAGTTAGGAAGATAGCCCACGTTCTGGTGAGCGGTGAGTGTTAAGGACGCCACCAGAGAGGCATCCATACGTTTATCAGGATTTGTGTCCGGAGTTTACGGAAACAAGATTTTCAACTCCAGGCTGCTCAGGGATTTATAAAACAAAACTATCACACTACCGCATTCATGGGCTTAAATCATGTCGACTGTGATCCAGCGTAAAAGAGACCACGAGGAGACCTCAACAAGAACACGAGGGGGGGGGGGACTTGACACGTGACGGGGATACTTGGTGGCCTTTGGCAGCAACAGAAGCGCGACGCTGCCTGCAGTCTGTCCTTGTCCTTTACGGCCTCCTGACTAGAGAGCTCAGAGAGCAGAGTTCTAACCACACTTGACTCTCTTTTAGGGTAAGAAAAGCAAGAAGTCCAACTTCCATGATGAATCTCTTTTGAAAGCCATGCCCCGAACACAACACTTGTGCAGAGTTCAACCCCAGCTTTGAGCAGGCAGTGCGGTCACCACGAACTTGCTTTGAGGGCCCCAAGGGCAACAAAAGCCACGTTTCTGCGCGGAGTAACACAATCTAGGACCTGAAAGAACGCTACTCCTGTTGGCATGAATTCCCGAGGAACTCTAACTTGCTACAGTCAGAGCGGTTTTATGCTTTGATAGGCAGATATTATTGGCTCATCTTCTCGAGATAATTGCCTCTCTTGCCTTGTTCAGTGGTTCTACATTCCAGACCCAGAGATTAAACCATTGTGGATAACCAGCGACGGGCACAGGCCTTTCATGCCGGAACAGTCTCCATGAGACTGGGCAGGAACACTTTAACTTTGGGGTTTAGACAATGGCTGCTCTGAAAGGGTTAGAAAAATGGGCAACAAGTGAGCCTCCTCCTCCCTCCTGTGTTCAAGTCAACCACCTGCTGCGGCATTTTTGTTTCGGTAACAAAGAAGCCTTCATGTTTGAGGCTCATATTTAATGTTTTGCCGAACCGGCCCCTTTCGTGTTTTAGTTAACTCTTCAGGAGCGGAGAAAGAAATATTTCTTGCCTGACGTGCAAATAAAGACACCAACACACTCCCCTGACCGGCCCCCACAAATAAATGGACGTGGATCTATGCCCACATGTGGCCCTGCCTGCTCACCTTTGTACATCACCCCAGAGCCGGCAGATCCTCTGTTTCTATTTAAGAAAGTATTATCGGTCACTAAGAGCCGCATAACATTTGTGATTTCATGGTTCACTACAGTAACAGGTGCTGGGGGAAACAGGAATGTCAAGTGTTAAAAAGAAAGTGGGAGGCAGGGGGGGCACTTCAGACACATTAAGCAGCTTTGAACGCTGACAGCAGAAAGGGGAAAATTTTTAAGCAATTTGGTCGGGTCAGTAAAAAGTAACACAGGTCAAAGGAACAAAACGGTACCCAAAAATTCTGCCCATTGACAAATGGGCACACTGTCTTGTTGGTCGGGCGCGCCGGCGAAGAAAGGCCAAGCAACTGTTGCGCGGAGACAAAAATATGCTCTCTTTGTGACACCCCGACAATAAGTTACTTCAGCTCGGTGGACGCGTGAGGCCCCCGTTCGCCCCGCATTCGCGGCTGGGGTGTGCATTAATGAAAACAAAAGGGCCCATTTTCATTGTAACCATGCAGAAGGGTTAAGCATTTGACCTTCAAGTATGGTGCGCTTGTGCTCGGTGGAAAGGTTCTTGACAATATAAACACGAATGACTGCTGTTGGAGAAAGGGGACACAATTAAAAACAATCTCGGGTGCTTGTTGTACAGCTGTTCGAGCTTCAGCTCTGCCTGACCTCTAAGGATGCTCCATGTTTAGCGGAGACGATTTAAGATATTTTAGTGAGTCCGTGCGCCATTCACCATTGCCGTCCTTCAGCTTGGGACTGCTTACCCTTAAACACAAAGCGCGTCTCTGGGAATGAGATTTTATGCCCTGGGCTGTGCCCACAGAGCCATGTGCCTCCCCAGTCTGTCCTCCCCTTGCTATCTGGCCACCCCAAGAAGCAGCCAAAGGCCAGATCTTATGGGGACCTGGTGGGAGGCAGGAAGGTTTGACTTTGGAGAGCACAATTAGCACAGTTTCTTTTTTTTTTTTTTTTTACAAGCACAGTTTTATCACACCTTACTTTCCAAAAAAAGATATTACCGAGGGAAAGTTTTTACTCCATTAAATGATCATCTAATTTATCTGAAAAGGATTTCTCTCAATGCAGTTGCTTATTTCTAGTCTGCAAGAGAAAGCCCTGAGACCTCCAAATGCAGTTAGAAACGGGTTAAAAAACACAACACAACACACACACACACACACACACACACACACACACACACACACCAGAAACCTGAGCATGTCTTCTGAGCCAGCAGAGAACATGGTTTCCAAAGAAACAGAAATTCTGAAGCAAAAGACTAACTCCTTTTCTAAGCTGAGGGAAGTCACTGCCCGCCTGATTCTGAAACTGCTCGCAATCAGGCCAAGGCCCCGAAACCCACCACCCCCAACACACACAAGTAAGAGGGCCCCTGGGAAGTGACCACGGGTAGGTGCTGTCCACTAACAGGAGCTGGAAGATGCCAGAAGGATGAAGCTTTAAAGGAAGAAACCGTCCCAGCCTGCTCCGAATTGGAGGGGCCCAGACTTCCCACTTGTGGGGAAGAAAGGAAGTCATACCAAGGGGAGACAAAGGCAAGACACAGGCCACATCTCGTAAAGAGTGGGGCACAGGAAAAGTTTGGCTTGTCAAACACACTTTAATCTCGAAACTCACTGGGCTTTGATGTTGCCCCAAACAGAAAACCTACATGGTGTGCGAGATTTACAGCATTTCTAGTGGGAACGGTTTCGTGCGCCGGGGTTTTTCCCTTCGGAGATTAAGGTTTATTTTATCCCTGATGTTCAATGTGTCTGACTGTAAGAGCCTCATCAGAGACAAGGACATTTTCCTGCCCTCTGACTCATCAAATACACCAAACTTTTATTCATCAAATCAAGTTCGTTTTTCAGGGAACAAAGCCGTTGGAGCTGATCCAAACCGTGGGGTAATCACTGTCATTCTGACAAGTCAGAAGCGTTTCTTTTGCAAAGAGGCAGCTCCTGAGAGAGATCACAAAAAAGTGACTTGAAAATAGCCACGCTAATCTCTGTATTATAAAAGACCACACAATTCATTTTGAGAGTTGAAATGAGGAGAAGCAAAATAGATGGGAAAGAAAGAAGCGAATCACCACCTCTGCCTACGCATCAAGGGCAACCCACCACACGCGCTGATGCTCAAATAATTGTAAGTCACATAGAACTTACAAGAAGCGGTTTCAAAGGGCCACTGGAGGTAGAGTTCACTGGAAGGGGCTTTGAGCATTTCCACTAACACTCCTGTTTTTAAGCCAGTTCTTACTCTTCTGAGCTCAAGTGAAACTTGACCTACAAGGACAGCACTTTATAATGGACTAGGCTGAGAAGCTGGTAGTAAGTTTCAACTGGAGCAGGGACCGTGCTTGAGGAATTCCAGCGTGACTTAGGAAAATGGCACATAGGATCACACAATAAATCATTGCTTGGATACTGAGATACCTGCTGTTCACCATGATACCACCGCCAAGGAACCAAGGCATTCCCGGTTCTAGACACCCCGATCTAGAAAAGGCTCTGCCCTCCACATTCTAGGTGTCTAAAGCAATCTGTTGAGGATTTTTTTGCCGCAGTAAGCAAGGTTCATTCGCTTCTGCCAAAAACAAAAGGCAAGACAAGAAAGGAATTCCCCTCCCCCCACATCCTCTTAAATGCATAAACAAGGAGGCTTAACAAATAAGAAGTATATTCATTTCTACTTATAGGAATGGAAAATGTAAACAAGCCCCTTAGGTGTCTTATTCATAATGATGCTAATGGAAGACATCCCTTTTTCACTGAAGTATGCTTACATTTCTGAAGCACTGACACACACAACCACAGAAGATGTGGAGGAGGGGAGAGATCTAACACCAGAGGCCAAAGTATAACCCAAGGATCCTCGCTCCTGACCACACAACCCTTCCGGAGGGTTGACGCTGGCTTAGGACACACATAACTGTAAGTGAGCTTTTACTTGAAATTGCAACCATTTGATCCTTCTCCACATCCCCCCTCCCCGCTGACGCTATAAAAATGCCCAATCATTTTCCTTGGCTTTTCCACAACAGACGCACACTTCTGCAATAGTGAAGGTAAGGGTTGTTCCTTTAGGGGTCAGCTTCTTCCATGCAATTTGCAACAAAACCCACCTTGGATTTTAAGAGCGCTGTCCTGTACTTATGCTATTGATTTTCCATTTCTCTCTGCGAATGCTACCACAACTTTATAACGGATATTCAGCATTAACAGTTTCCTTGGCCTCAGAGACCAAATTAATCACAAAATCAACAATCTGTTTTTATGCCACAAGAGTTCAATTTTAGTTTTCAACATAAATTGCCAATGGTAGCCAGTGGCCGGTGCAGTTTTGGGGGTGCACTGCTAAACTGCCTCCCATTTGTGATTTAATACAATGATGGTTTTGTAAATTAAAATGTTTACGGCTTTAAGCTGGCCTTTATTTAGCCAGTTACCGGGCAGGTGCATGTCTACAGGCTGATTTCTGGAGGAAGTCAGAAGAAAGCTAAGGGCAATGCCCCCAGCATCTCAGACCACAGAAATGCATAGATGGATTCGCCTACCTTCTCCTGCCTTGTACATCTGCCCTTACCATTCAACCGAGATTCCTTCCATGCCAAAGGCACCAGGAGGGCCGCCCTTGACCCCACGGACTTCTCTGCGGGGATGGCACCACTCATCTCCCTCGGGCCCACCATCTCCTCCTGGTTTTCTTTCAACCTCTCTGACTGGCATCTTGGGTGTTTTCAAGGGCTTTCTTATACGTGTCCTAGGTCATCCCATGCTCTTGACTCTCATGCTCTTGACTCTTGACCCTACATTCTCCCTCACACACGTCTATTCCTTGAGCTTCCGTCTCCATGCAGATGCTTCAAGCACAAATTAACACAGTGGAGAGCCTGCCCAGTGCGTGGCAGGCTCAGAAGGAATGCTCACTAAAGACCCAAATTGAACTCTCTAATCTACACTTAGGCTGATGTCTCTACCAAACTCCACGCCACTATTTCCAGATCTTCTTAGATGCTCTACTGACTCTTCAAACTCAATGTGCCCTCAAACTTCCTCCTCTTCTGTTCCTTGGCATGGTAAATGGTGCCATCAAACCCCCCTCCCCACCCCCCAGTAATTGCATCCAGATTTACTTATAAAACTGCCTGTGAACTCTCCTTCATCCCTCAACCTCCAAATGATGGTGCCATTTTGACCAGCCTCCAAATGATGGTGCCATTGTATGTACCACTTTAAAAACAGAGCTCTGGCATTTGGCCCGCCTTTTTCTTCCCTTTGTGACTGCCCTGGTTCAGAACCTCATTACTTCTCATCAGAATATCTGCAACAGGCCTTTGTGGCCCCAGTCTCTCCTCGGCACAGTCTATCCATGGTGCCGCCGCCACGTACAGTTCTGGAAATGGGTCTGAGTGCCGCACCTTCTTATGCAAAGTCTTTGAATCCAAATGCCACCAGTATCTCTGCTTGATAGGCCAAATGTCTAAGCACGACATTCAAGGCCCTTTTTGAGTTGGCCCCATTCTCCTCTTTCCACTCGTTCTCTCGTTCCCGGGTGCCTGTTCCCACTCTTCCATTTCACCCCGAACAGGTACCTGACACACGGGTTACAGGGTACTATGTCGTTCCTGAAAAGACACCCTGGTATTCTCTGGAGCCGTGCCTTTGTGCCTACTGTCTGCCCTGCCCAAAATGGGCCCTATCCCTCTTCTGAATGTGTGTGAAAACTCTGCCTACTGGCAGTTGGGTCCCTCTTCAAGGCACAATTAAAAGGTACCTCCTCAAAAAAAAAAAAAAAAAACAGGCACCTTCTCTTCCATGAAGCCTTCTCCAGTTCTTTTTCAATCTGACTTCCATTCTCTGGGGCACATATGCAACATTTTGTTTAACCTCTCAATTGACACTGCACATCATCCCTTCCTTATGTGTGTGCCTCTTTCCTTATAGGCACGTCAGGCTCCACAGGCATAGCAACTCTTGGTTTTCTCCAATCCCTGACACACAAAAAGAAAGAAAGGAAGGAAGGAAGGAAGGAAGGAAGGAAGGAAGGAAGAAAAGAAGGAAGGAAGGAAGAAAAGAAAGAAAGAAAGAAAGAAAGAAAGAAAGAAAGAAAGAAAGAAAGAAAGAAGAAAGAAGAGAAAGAAAGAGAGAAAAGAAAAGAAAAGAAAAGAAAAGAGAAAAGAAAAGAAAAGAAAAGAAAAGAAAAGAAAAGAAAAGAAAAGAAAAGAAAAGAAATCCAGTGACTCTTGGCTGGATTGGACTGAAGCCTTACCTGGACTTGGCGCCCCTCGAGTCTAGCCCACTCAGACCTATTTCCAGAACTATACTCTAGTAGATGCCAGCCGAATGAGTATGAAGCATATTCTGTCAGAAGACATCATGAACTCTACTAGAAGAAGATGGAACAGTTACGAAATGGCAATCTAGGCACTATCCCAGGCCAGCTGTAGAGGTAAGAGCGCAGTGGGATTCCCAGGGGAGGATGGGAAGTCATCTTAATTTCAGCCCATAGAGAAAACCAACGGATACGCTCTTGGGGGCTCGGAGGTTATCACATTTCTCCCTCATGTGCGAGACATGTTTGTAAACACAGAAGGCTCTAATAAAACTCACATGAGAGACAAAACTCAACTGCAGCAAGTGTTTACATTCTAATCAGGACAACAAATCACTTCTCACCAGGAGATTCTAGCTCAGTCCGCGTGGGGGGTTCTTGTACGCGTGCCAGGGGGACCCTGGCCTGGAAAGCTTCCCCGCCCCTTCCAGTTGGATGGTGATTCTGGGCATCGACATAAGAAGGGTAAGAAAGAACAGCATCCAAAGGATACTCCCAACCCCCCTGTCCAGGTTTCTGCGTGGCGCGCAGGTGGCAGAATATATAAGCCCTTGATCGTTTCTGATTTGTCACATGACTCCCAACCTAGACAAGCATATGGCAGTAGCAAGGATGATGGATCTTGACCTTTCTGATGGGTAAGTCTGGAAGCTTCCTAGGGTTGCCTCTATCTGGCAAGGGAAAGAAAAATATGACCACTCCAAGAATCCTGGCCTTTCCTGAAGTCTAAGGTGAGCAATGTTTGAAAGACACTGAAGTTAGGAAATGAGCATCCAGAGGGCATCACAAGGCTCCACCAGAGACGGCCCGTCCTCACCAATTCACTCATCTGCTCACACAGCCTGTGAAGAGTAGGCAAGAACTGCATCATAAGGTTTACATGGGATGGACGTGCATTATGAGCAGGACTCCTCTAAGGAGAATCTGATGAGGGCTGTCTTACTGCAAATAACAGTACCCAAATTAATACTGTGGGACTGGCTTGTCCAATAATTGGAAGAAACCTGTACAAAGAAACAGCATGGCTATTCACATTCTATTTTACAATGTGATCAACCATCCCCTGTTCTTTGTCAGGGGATGGTTAATGAGATTCATAAATTAACTACCCCAAATCACTGCTGCTATTTTACTGTGTCAAGCAACACTGGATCTCCATGAAACAGATAAGCGCTGCCAAGTTTTATCTGCCATAAATACCCAGTGCCTAGAGAATAAACCTGGAGTTTCCAGACATGGCTTCTATGACAGTCATAGGAAAACACAGCACAGGGACCTAGACAGACAGGGCAAGGGAGACTTTCCTAAGGAGGTGGCAAGGTGAGGTCACATGTGAACAATCAGTCGAAGTAATCTATATATCTATATACGTTCTGGTGGGAAAGGACATTCCAAGAAGAGGAAACATGTGGGAAGGCCTTGAAAAGAAGGGAGTGCGCCGGATTCATCGAGAAAGTGCCAGTAAGGTGAGGACTATGGACAACGAAGAGCCTAGAAGGAATGCGAGACAGGAAAGGTGGGCCAAGAATAAGATATTTCAGTCCTCATCCTAACAGCGACTGGAGCCCATTACTCGGTTTGCGCAGGGAGGGGGCATGATTAGAGCTGTATTTGGAATCACTGCTCTGGTTGCTGTGTGAAGAATATGGGAACCCACGTATCAAGCTCCTGCAACAGCCCAGGGGCGTGAAGATGGTGTCTTGAACTAGAGGAGTAGCAGCACAAATGAACAGAAGTGGCCAGACTCATGAGATATTTTGGGGGTAAAACGTTCTCAGATTGGATTCTGTGGGGTAGGAAGAGAAGAGGATCAAGAATGATTCCTTGACTTCTCCTGTGATGAGCTACAGGTGGGGGGTGGTACCACTTCCTGAGATGGAAAACTCTAGAAGGAGACTAGCTTTGGGGGACTGCCAGCCCTCCTGTAGGGGCCTTGAATGTAGCCTACACTACACATGCTATTCCCTCCACAGGAACCTCTTCCCACCCCCATCCTCCCTGCCAGGATTCCGCTTGTTCTATAAGACTCAACTCCAAAGTCCCGCCAATCACAAAGCTGTCGGAAATCCTACCCATCCTGATGTATACCACCATCTTTCACGCTTTCGTAAGTTCGGTTTGTATCTTTTAGCAACATCACCTTCCACCTTACTCATGAATTATAAATATGGCTATTTCTCTCCTAAGATCGCCACTGAATTTCGGAAACGTAGCAGGCACTCGGTACATTTGTGTTGGCTGAAAGTAGGACCGCTTTCCCACTGATTTGCTGATATGTTCATTTATTCATCCACATAACCCAGCTAGTTTGGTAGGAGGTCACATACCCGATGAATAGGAGTTCTCAA
This sequence comes from Proteles cristata cristata, assembly GCA_017311185.1. Taxonomy (NCBI): domain Eukaryota; kingdom Metazoa; phylum Chordata; class Mammalia; order Carnivora; family Hyaenidae; genus Proteles; species Proteles cristata. Next base: position 354,790 of record JAESUZ010005539.1, on the reverse strand, counting down.
TCCTGCCCACATGTCAGAAGCACCTCTGAGGCTTTTTAAACATACGGCACCTCGGCAAGACATTGGAATCCACAGCTCAGACCAATGCAATTGGTCTCACTGGAGGTAGAGCCCACAGGATATTTTTAAAAAATTAATCCCGGGGTGCCTGGGTGGCTCAGTCGCTTAAGCATACGATTTCAGCTCAGGTCATGATCTCACAGTTGGTGGATTCGAGCCCTGCGTTGGGCTCTGTGCTGACAGCCAGCTCAGAGCCTGGAGCCTGTTTCAGATTCTGTGTCTCCCTCTCTCTGACCCTCCCCTGCTCACACTGTCTCTCTCAGTAACAAATAATTTTTTTTAAATAAAAAAAAATAAAAAATTAATTCTGTATGATTCAAATGTAGAGCCAAGATCAAAAGCTATAGATACCAAACCCAAACCCCTGGAGATGGCAGTCATGTCTTCAAAAAGTTGCACCAGGGTCTCTTACGTACATCCTAATGCTGAATGCCTCTAACACAAACCAATTATATTTCAGAGAAGGAGGAAAAGATAAGGTTTCTGCAGTCAGTCATGGATAATTACTAAACGTTTTTAAACGAGGCAGTTTGCAAAATGGATTAAATCAAGAAGAAGGGACAGCAGGCCATTCAACAAATATCCTGTGCAGAGCCCCAGGGGCAGAAGAAGAGGCACCTCAGAGAAAGCCTGCACCCAAAAAGCATTTGCGTCTCCACCCGCCCAACAAACACGTATTGGGTTCTGACTCTGTGAGCACTGAGGACACAGCAGTTCTATGAGACAAAGCTCCTGCCCTCAAGGTGCTTATACTCTTACCTGTATGTAAGACATAAGTTCAGATAATAAATGCTCCATGGAAAAATTAAGCGGAGTAAAAAGACAGAGAAAGAGCCAGTATGAGACGACTTCTGAACAGGGAACTGAAGGGGGAGCACAGGTTATGTGCCAACACAACATTAAGATGAGGTGGGAGTCTCAGAAAGCCGTAAGAACGACGCAGGTGAGAGGTAAGGGGACATAGAATGAGCAGAGGGCAGGAAGAATGAACAAAGAGGACAGATTCAAAACAGTCATGCTAAAAATACGCCGGGCAATGTGCAAATCACTCCATGTTTTAGTCATTCACTTGGGCAAATCTCAGAATGATCTCCTAAGCGAGGTACTTCTGTTATCCCCATTTTACAGATGCAGGAACCTGAGATTCCCGGTGTGACCGCAATATACATGGCTAAATGGCAGAGCCAGGGCTTGAACCCTAGCCCGACTGACTTGAGAACTCAAGCTCTCAACCCCAAAATACCTAAGCCTGCAGACGTCAGAGGTGATGGGGGCTCAAAGTGAATTGACTTGGTGATACAGCTGGGCATAGGGCCCGACTTCACAACACAACAAGAAAGAACAGGGCAAGAGGGGAGACCCAGGAGAAGCCGGAGCAGTGAAGGGGCCCTCACCTAGCCCCTGAGAACTACCGTCTACGGACACAGTGTACCGAGGGGGTCAAAGGAAAGTTCTCCACCCCTCCTGAGGCCTCTTTCAGTCCCCGCCTTTCCCTGAAATAGAAAGAATTGGATTGCAACCACTCCCCAGTGATCTCAGAACTCTCCAGAGACTTCTGAAATAAACCCTTACCTAGGAGCTACATGTGCGGGTGAAGGGCTTCAACCCACATTTCTGGAGCCAAGCAGAAAAAGGCTCTGAACAGACAGTGAGCACTGGTGAAATGACCTACCAAAGACTGACAGGTGGAAGAAGAATGAAGGCAAGCAGGGGAGGCCAAGGATGCTCGGCATATTGGTAGGCAATTGAAACTCGGTCCTGAATGGAATCCATCAAGAATGTAACTTGAAACAGCAAATCTGGCAACACAACTTGTTTCCAGGGTAAGGCGCCCCTCTTTCCCTTCCCATTGACGCACACAGCTATAGCGGAGAGCCCTAAGACCCGGAGGGGGAAAGGGCCACGTGCTTCCCTATGGGACACAGTTCCACCACGTGATAATGGTCCTGGACGTCAGGGCTGTTGCTCGCATCACCCGCACTCATTCAGCCGCCTTGGCACACAACCGCGTGGTAAAAGAGAACACCACTTGCCACGTTTGCCTGTCAAGGAAATAAGAGTGTTCCTCGCTAGAACCTCTCGCTCTATCAGAATTCTCTGGTCACAAGTAACAGAGCAGAACTTGAGCTGAGTGTACAGTGATTAAGAGAGCAGACTCTGGGGCCAGACTGCCTCTGTGGACCGCAAACCCTGGCTCCGTGGCTTACTACGTCTGTGACCTTGGCAAAGCCCCTTAATCTCTCCAGGCCTCGGTCTCTCTGGGGATGAGAGAAAAGTAAATGAAAACTGCAAGGCACAGTCATAGTTGCAAAAAGTCTGTTAATATACTGCACTGGTGAGGATGTAGGGAAAACAAATACTAGATCACATCAACTCTATGTGTGTGTGTGTGTGTGTGTGTGTGTGTGTGTGTGTGTGTGTGTGTAGACACATATACATCAACACACACACACACACACACACACCCTCTGCTCCAAACTCTATGGAAGATAGTTTGACTGTCCCTCTTAAAATTAAAACTACACAGACCCTTTGATTCAGCATTTCTGCTCCTAGGTATTACTGTAGATGTTATACGTGAAAATCTCGTGTGTTAGGGTATTCATTTCAGCATTATTTGTGAAAGCAGAAGGCTGAAGATAGTAGGAGGCTGGGTAAATACGTTATGAAACCACACAATGAAAAACCATGCCATCATTTAAAAGAATGTGCAAATACTCTGAGACGGAGTGCTATGCATTTGAAAAGCAACCCACAAATGTTTGTAAGTACAGTAAGTGCTTGGTTTGCGAGCATAAATTGTTCCGGAAATATGTTTGCAATCCAAAGCACTTGTATATCAAAGTGAATTTCCCCCTACGAAATAATGGAAACTTGGATGATTGGTTCCACAACCCAAAAATACTCATGTAAAAATGATCACGATACTGTCATATAATACAAAATAATAAAGAAAATACAAAATATAAAGAAAAACAAATAAATTAACCCTCACTTACCTTTGAAAACCTTCATAGCTGGTGTGAGGGAGACCACAGAGAGGAGGGTTACTGTGTAGGATGACTTTCACTATCAGTAACGGAATCACTGCTATCTGTGGGCTCGAAGGAGCCTTTTTCTTCACAAGAGCCACTGTATACACTCGCACAGATGTTGACGACAGAACAGTATTAATAAACTCTTGTTTATTATTGTCATATACTGTATTTAATGTAACTGGCAATAAGGCAGCAGAGGAAAGGGTCTACATCTGCAGGCAGCCTGCCCTAGAAGGAAGCCAAACATTCCTAAGTTCACTCTTGTACGGAAAAGCAAAGGACTGTCCACAGGTGCTTTGAAGTCACAAAAGATACACCAGTGTCAGTTGTGGGCACCTTCCAATGTTCTGAAAAATCACTGATTTCTGCCAAACACCACAGCCTGAGACCAAGCATCCGAGCATGGGAGGCAATCACCCCCACAATCCCACAGAGAAAGAGACACACGCACAGAGATGGAGACAGAGTCAGGGAGAGAGTGAGAAAGAGAGAGAGAGAAGACCCACTGGCTCAGCTGTGATCGTGACTTTCAGCGTCAGGTACCACTTGTGTTGCAAGACCTTGCTTGTTCATCAAGTTAAAATGTATTTGAAATGTTTGCTTGTCTTAGGGAACACTTGCAGAACAAGTTATTCACAATCCAAGGGTTTGCTATACATAGACTATCTCTAGAAAGGTACAGAAAAGAATCGTGAAGGGTGCTGGGCTCCAGGGAAGGGAAAATGGTGGCAGTGGGAATGAGTGGGGACTTTTCTGCTTTTATACTTTTGGAACCCTGCACCATGTGCAGGTGTCCTTGAAAGAGCTCACTGCATGCACATGGAGTTGCCCGACTAAGGCAACGCCCCTCTACCTACCGCCGCTGAAGAGAGCGGGTCCACAATGGAAGAAGCAGAGGCTGTCAGAGAAGGAAAAACAGATGCTAGAGAGGCATAGCCTCTCATGTGTCTACCTCAACATGAAAAAGCCTCATTTTGATATGCCTGAACCCAGGGCAGAGAAAAGGGTCCAGAGCAACACTCATGCCCACTTATTTTGCTACTGGGACATCCAGCTGAAAGTTGTAGAACCGAGAGAAGGCACAGCCACCGGGAGACTTGGGGATAGTGGCAAGCACTAGACTGGGAACTGGGAAACCCGGGCTCTGGGTCCACCAGACAAGCCTCAGTGCTTTCTGAGTCCTTCCTTTTCCAAAAGGCGAATGCGATGCTCATCTCTTCCTGCTCCGACGGTGCAAGCTCCATGGCAGCTAAATGATGCCAGCCTCCCGCCGTGGGCACCACCAGCACAGTTGATACATAAAGAGCACGTGGGAATGTTCCGGGCCTTGAAGGAAATTCAGCAACGATGAATCTGACTGCGCCTCTGCTCCCAGTTTCTTTGGGCATTGTGAGGAACAAAGAGATATCAAAGGAGAAGGCGTTTTGAAAAGCACGAAGCCCACTAGTTTTTCTAGGGAAGCGTCACTTGGGCATGACTCTCATAAAGGTCCCCAGTAAAATAAAAACAGTAGCCCCAGAATAGCACTGCTTTGTCTCATTCATATGGAGGGGGGATGGTGGCCTCTAAATTAACTTAAGACCTTAGAATCAGAGTTCAGGCAATCCTGCAGAAGCCCACGCCTGAAGAACAAACTAAGAGAGAGTTAGCAATCGCTCAAGAATTAGCACATGGTGACTTAAAAGTAATAAAACCAGTTGCTGGAAAATAATAACATCACACAGAGGGAAAGAATGAAGGTCTGGCAGAAATCTGTATATAAAGGTGGGAGAGACCACAGTGAACAGCCACCATTTACATTCCGAGCATTTACTCAGTGATTCAAGTGGTGTGACTGACATGCCAAGGCGTAGTGGCAAATACAGGACAGCACGGAGTGTCCAAGCACTAATGTGGAGCTATTAGCCAAAGAATGGGGAGATATGCGTGGGAAAGAAGCCAGTCTAGTTCAGCAGTGGAAATGATAGATTACCACACCCGCTATCCTGAACTAAATCAAATAACTCATGAGTGACACTCTGGCTGTATTTCAAACTATTTTTATGCACGTATTTGAGTCCTCAACACTGTCCCCCCCACAAGAGGCAGTGGAGACGTCCTTTCCTCCAAAACACAGTTCCCGTATCAAATCATCATCATCATCATCACCATCATAAAGTGAGATGGACCCTAGGTTCCAAAACAAGGAAGAGAATCTTAAAAGGTTTGCCGGTGGGCAGAACCTGCCCTGATGGAAATCCAAAATTATTAGACTGGTATTCAATTTGTGAGGACAAAAGACCTTGGTGGGCAAGCACATCCACTCATCTGTAATTCTCTTTCTGAAAATGTACAGTGTTGCTTCTTTCCCGGCCTCAGGATGCAGACGGGTCTTGAAATTAGTTCAGATAATCAAATTTTGACTTGCGTCCCCTTTGCCAATGAAGGCAATAAAATAGTTTTCATTTTAGTTTTAGTTGTACCTGATTACTACCCGGCTTTCCGTCACTAGGACAGGAAGGTGCTCATGAAGGGGGTGAAGGCACTGTACCTTGCAAAGAAATGCATTAGAAACGGGTCTCCGCTAATCTTTCTAATCTTATCTCCTACTACTGGACTCACACAGACCACACTCCATCCCGTCTAATCGAGTTTGGGAGCAGATTTTGCGTTTTCCCACTACGATGTCTGCTTCCAGCATCTCTGAATACCTTCCACCCATCTCCATCTATCAAAATCCTTTGTATTCCCCAAGGCCTATGTCGGAATCCACTCTCTCCTTTGATTTTGCTTCCTCTGAATCACTCACAACCCTTGTGCCTTATCAACCTGGGAGACAGAGTCCTGGTTTTTTGTAGAACTTCACACTTATCTGCACAAAGTGGAGCAGACGAATGAGCAAATGACTAGAATGAAAAATGGAAATTTCTTTCCTGATGCCACTCTACTGAAATAGGTTGAAAATATTTTTTTGACCTATTATTGAAATAGGATGTCCAAATTTTTTAAGGCCCCTCCCATAGAAATATGTGTGGAATGATAAAAATGCGAAAGAGGTAGATTCTGGCGTTTCAGATTAAAAAGATTAGAAACTTGGGGTCTTAACACCATGCCCTTTTTTATGAGAATATTCTATTCAATTTCCAGATTTTACAGACTGGTCAGTTTCTTTTAGGGCTCTTATTTGCACCCCCACCCAAAAGGTAATCAAGGTTCTTCTAATCTAGATAGAAAACAATATTGCCTAACTAACTAAATGAATTAAGCCAGATTCTTTCTCCCATCAAAGGAAAAAAACTTAAAAAAAATTTTTTTAATGTTTATTTAATTGCAGGCATGGGGGGAGAGAGGAGAGGAGAGAAGGAGACACAGAACTCGAACCAGGCTCCAGGATCCGAGCTATGAGCACAGAGCCCGATGCGGGGCTCGAACTCACAAACCACAAGTTCATGCCCTGAGCCGAAGTCAAATACTTAATTGACCAAGCCGTCCAGGCACCCCGGAAGAAAACTTTTAAAGACAGATCCTGAGAATCACAGCAGGGGTCATCTTGGTGTTACTCATGCCTCACTTTGAGGACACCATATATATATATATATTCACTCTGTCTCAGGACAGGAGGCAGGTGGAACACTGGAGAACAACCAGTCAGAAGACCTTTCTCTCCTCCTTCCTTCACAATCGTAGGCGAAAGGAGAGGCAAAATCTGCAGCCTCCAGGGGCTGCTGCACCGAAATCCTTTGTAAGGCGCCGATCCCCCCACTTCGCCCAAAGGGCCAGCTCTGCCTCCTGGACTCAGCAATACCAGCTCTCCTGCTTGGGAAATTACAAACAAACTTTTCCCTTTGTTCTAGCAAAAGACTTCCTGTGAGAAAGCAGTAATCCTTTAAAGCTTTCCAGCCCAAAGGTCTCTCCTGGTTTGTATTCCCCCAACCCCGGCCCCCAGAGGAAAAGCTCAATCACATCACAAGGCGCTTCTTGGTTCCAAGCTATACTGGGTCTCAAGGACTCCTGGTGAGGAAAGAAAACTGGTCATCTGAACATCCTTTCCTGGGATCTGTCTGAAGTGTAGACAAGCAGCGAAGATGAATATTAATATGCTTTCCATCATCAAAAGCTATTGCATACCCAAAGGATGATAAATATTTTAATCAGTTTTCAGCTTGTCTAGCGGAAGTCAGTTTACTCCTCAGAGATTTCCCTAGTTCTGTGCCCAAAACCTGTCCAGTACACACGGCTTTCCCTGTGTAACTTGTGGAAATTGGTAATAAAAAGTCCAAGCTGTATGGGAGAACTCATTTAATTTCTTGACAGTTTTGCTCTATTAAGTTTTCCGAGAACAGGAAAATCTAAAATATGAGGGATGCCAACAAAGGAAACAAAACGCCACGATTCGAAGTTCCAGAAGCAGTGTTGCTAATAACCTACTTACGTCTCACACTTACAACAATTTTTTTCCTTCATATTTGCATAAGTTGTTTGCCAGCGACTGCTCAATCTTCTCAGTGTAAATGCCAAAGGCATAAAACAGGACACTCTCATGCGTCCTCTGTACTCTCGATATTATTATTTTTTTAAATGTTAAAGGTGCTTGAGGGTATTGCTGGGAGGGTTACGGTTGTTTAAAAATTAAAACTAACCCCCAGAATATGAGGCAGGACCTAACATTTTAAGGAAATGTACAGAGTTAAAAGGGATTTATTAAAGGCCACGCTGCTTCGCGTGGGTGTGAGGAAAGGGCTGGACCAAAACACAGACCTCACATCGAGTCATTCCTTCAACGAGTAAGTTTCAGGGACCTACTGTGTACCAGACACTGTTCAAGGACTTGGAGAAATTACGGCGAATAAAACAGAGTCCCTCTCTCACAGGGATCCTATTAGGTAGAAGCAGACAATAAGCAAGTATCCTGACAGATGGTAGAGAGCGAGGGGAAGCGAAGTGGAGTAGGGCAAGGCACTCTCCATCACCAGAAGCTCTCTCCAAGGAGTGACATGAGCAGCGAGACCTGAATGGAGCGAGAAAGTGAGTCATGCAAATTAACAGGGGGGCGGGGATGGGGGGGAGGTAAGAATATTCCAGACAGAGGCAACAGCGCATGCAAAGACCGCGAGGCAGAAGGAAGCTGGGCATGTTCCTAAAGGCAGTGAGAAGGCGAGTGGAGGACAGGAACGGAGGGGAAATAATGTACGGGGTGGGGGTGGACAGACCCTGCTGGGCACCAGACCCCGGGGCAAGGAAGCTGGATATCTGCCCATGACGGTGAGTTTGGGCCGGGGGACTGAAATACCAGACTTTATGTTTTAAACGAACACTCGGACACGGATGGACATAGGGTGGTAACAGCAGAGAGCTGATTTCTATAAATGATGGTGGTTCTTACCTAGACAGTAGCACAGGGGATGGCGAAAAGTGGCCAGTTCACGAATATTTCAAAAACAGAGTTAACCGGATTCATCGATAAATCAAGAGATCAACCAAGAGAACCCCAAGGTTACAGGCTGAGCAACAGGACAGTGCAAAGACTGACCTGTGTGATACGGGGAGAAAGGCTTGGGGATTATGGGAATCAAGAGTCTGGTCTGAGATATGTTAAATTTGAGATATTATTACTAGACAGCTAAACATAGCCCACCTTGCCCAACTACTGCTCAGGTCTAATCTTCAAGTCATGAGACCCACTTGCAGCCATTGGAACATCCCACCACCTCCATCTGCTAAAAAATTCACTGTCAACCGCATGAAAAGTTTATGACATTAAATAAAATACAAGCCCTCTTAGTCCCCCAACATCTGTTAGAGATCTGATGCATAATTCTGGGTATTTCATAATGGCGCATTTAAATTAATAATATTTAAAGTAAAGGGATGTATAATATCAGGCTGCCACCTGTTCTAAGTCTTCATAACCCAAGCAGATAAGCCTGAAACAGTAGAAGTTCATTGTGAACGTTGCCATAATACTCCAGACTTTTACTTGAAGGCTAATTTTGTCAATCAATCAAAAACAAGTTGGAGGTTATCTGAGATTTTTATACAACATCGAGGGAAAATTTACAAATGAGATCGTTACAGGTGGTTCCAGATGGGCTGAGATCACGTAGAGGAAATACAAAAAAAAAGAAAGTCCATCGTAACGGACGTGTTAGGGAAACAAGGGTGTTAAAAACATCATCTCCAAATGATCAAGAGAGATACTTTCAGGAATACTGAAAAGGCAACATATCAAGTTTCCCTTAGTTTAAAAAAAAAAAAGGTCATTCTTTCGCAGATGTCAACAAAAAGAGAGCAGGATCATGGTTATGTCACCCTTAATGCACGGAAGAGCCGACTTAATGTGTTCCCAGAGCTCTCTGGTAAGTCAGATTTTGGCACTAGGAACACATTTCTCCATAGAGACATTTTTGCAAAATATGGAAAGATTCCCAGCCCAGCCTCCCAAAGTATTTAGCCCACAGTGGGGTAGAAACACTACCAGAGGAGCACTGAGCTTCAGTTCATTGAATCCCTCTAGCTCCAAGACTGACCCCAGTTGTAAAGGAAAAGAAATGAAGGGAAAAGGAAGGGAGGCTGTCACTAAGGGGAACTCAGTCAAATGACCTCTATGGAAGGGCTCCCAAACTGAGGACTGTCTACACTTCCTTCTAAAACCACTACTGGCGAAGCCTTGCATATGTGTGGTATTTTACGCGTTACATACTTTTTCATTTGATCCCCATTAACAACTTTCTGCAGAAGGTTAACAGTTGTAGGGACCATACGTTAACCAACCTGGGGGAAAAAAAGATCCTATAATCTTGAAAATATTCTCAGCAGCTGGCACACATCCTTGGGAAATCTTGCTTTCCTTTCAAAACTGTAGGCTGCTGATTTGTTTTTAATGTAACGTCATTCTTCTAGACAGGGACTCTTCTAGAATATCTCAAAGGTATTTATAATAAGATAAAGGACAGACCAGAGCTGACTATAAAGCCCCACTCCCCACCTCACCCCCTGGCCAAAAGAACTAGGAGAAATAAGGTACACAATTGTTTTACACCACATCTTTTCCAGGGAAGAAAAACGGAAATTACTGACACCCCAGTCTGATTCACATCTGAAGTGCTATGATGGGCTGCTCGTGGAAGGGATCCAAAATAAATTCCAGTGGCCAAGGCTATAATAGCACCCCGGGGGTAAAGTTACAGGAGCTGTACCCCTTTGCATCAACCTGAATTCTAGTGTAATTAAAATTATTTAAAACAATCCGATTTGTCTACTGGGAAGAAAACAGAACATGTGTGAAATGTGCATGTGTGTGAGCGCAGACGGCTATCTGTGTGCACAGGCCAGCGAAATGTAGCTAAAGCCTACGGAATCGTGTCAAGGCTAAAACAGCAATCTCGGGTGTTTATTCCAGTTCTTCTCTGCGCACGCTAACAAGAGCTAAGAGAGGTGGCAAGTCTCTCATTTGGAATTTCCTGGCTCTCGTCACTCCGTCTCACCATCTTCGGTATTTTTCGCCTTGTTCCTATTGTGTACCGAGCAGAGGCACCTGAAAGATCCTCTTAACATTCCAGGGACGTAACAGGCACATCCTAGTCCTTAGTACCAATAAAGCTCAACTCTCATACGGCTTATGCAAGGGTTAAAAACAGAAAGTCCTACCCACTGGTTTGCTCTGATGTTCCCGGAGATATTGTCACTGGATGTATCCTCAGTAGAATTCTATTCAACACCTCTGTCTTTAAGTACAAAGCTGTAGGCTGTAGCAGCTTTACGAAACATAAGTATCCCTTTTTTCTGCTGCACAGTATCTGTGTGTGAAATTCTCTAAAGGGGTTTAAGTATTTACCCTGAACACTATCAGACGGTTTCTAAAATTTTCCTTATCCAGTTGCAAAAACACTTCAAAGAGAATCATAAACATACTCCTTTGTGCTTTCGATGCACATTCTGTTTCTCAAGCTTAAGCCTGAATTCTCTTGGAATTGTAAATTTTTTCCCCAAAAAGACAGGATACACAATGCTCTTTTTTTTTTTTTAAATTCATTACTAAGTCTGCAGCAACTGAGGGGAAAACTGAAGAACTCTGTGAGAAATTTAGAAGGCAATCAAAGAAGGAAGCAAAACCTGTTCGAAATTCATTGCTAAATTACTCGTACAATTTCCCCTCAGATATTTTACTCTTTATAGAACACTACAGCTGCGGGGAGCGGCAGTGGGAGGGAGGGGAGAGAGGAGAATGAAAGAACCAATCTTCAACGAACACCTTTAAGATAATAAAGCATGTGAGCCAGGAATTTGTAGCCACTGTAGCCGAAAACAGTGCCTTTTTTTCCCTTCTTTTTCCAAATTTCCAAAGCTAACTAGAGGGGTCCCCAAACTCAGTGTCTGTGTACATTATTTGAATTATTGGGTGTTCGTGACTGTTTACCTGCTTCCAATCTGTGCTTATCCCGAGCCACTCAGCAGTGGCCCAGTCCGAAAGGGGAGAAGGGACTTACATTTTAATTTAAAACCACCAGACATCTTCTACCAAATCCTAAGTGACTATAATGTATTCTGCTCCTAGATCAAAAATGCTAACACTGAAAAATGGAAGACAGGGTTATGTCTGCAAATGTAATTAAGCAGATACATTAACGCTAAAAGGGATACACACACGCGTGTATATATAAATAGGAGTTGGTGACTTCACTATTAACGTGGACAAAAACATTAATATTTATATCACTCTCTTCATCACACTCCCCCCTCCCCCAGTCTTTCATCCTAGAAGACAGTTTAAAATGAAGTTAGGGGCGCCTGGGTGGCTTAGTCGGTTAAGCGTCCGACTTTCGCTTAGGTCATGATCTTGTGGTTCGTGGGTTCGGGCCCCGCGTCGGGCTCTGTGCTGACTGCCAGCTCAGAGCCTGGAGCCTGTTTCAGTCTGTGACTCCCTCTCTCTCTGACCCTCCCCTGCTCACGCTGTCTCTCTCTCTCTCTCCTAGAAATAAAAAAAATAAATAAATTAATAAATTAAAAAAAAAAAAAATTAAATTAAAAAAAAATAAAATAAAATGAAGTTAGCAGGGCTCCTGGGTGGCTCAGTCGGTTAAGCGTCCGACTTCGGCTCAGGTCATGATCTTATGGTTGGTGAGTTTGAGCCCCGCGTCGGACTCTGCTGACAGCCAGCTCAGAGCCTGGAGCCTGCTTCCGATTCTGTATCTCCCTCCCTCTCTCTGACCCTCCCCTGCTCACACTGCCTCTCTCTCTCTCTCTCTCAGAAATAAATAAAACATTAAAAAATATATTAAAAAATAAAAATAAAATGAACTTAGCTAACTGAACTGTAATAGAATGGCAAATACCAGTATACTTAGTATGATTTCAGCATGTGAAAAAGCAGCCTTGTTCCTCTATTCAGTTACAAAGAATTTAATCTAACACATGGTGATGATAGCTTCATTAATCTCTCCGAAAACAAACAAACTCCACTTGAGCTCCGTCACTGCCTGTGACTGTGTAACTTATACTGAGAAAGGCTCTACCGACGGCAGTGGACAGCCACCTGGCCGCGAGCTCTCCCAGATGATTTACACAGGCCAAAATGACAAGCAAAAACAGATGACTCATCTCGAAATTAAACTATTATAACTAACTTGTAAAGGACAACCTTTACGTCCAGAAGTACATTTTCTCGCTGAAGACTTGAATAACAAGAAACTGCTAAGAGAATAAAACATCTACTCACTTTCCACATCTCCCTGCTCTCCTGTGACAAACTTGTTAACATAAATGGGGAGAATTTAACGTAACCCATAGCTTACCTAACATAATTGTATGTTGTGTTTTACACCGTTTCCAAACGGATATATTAAAATGATCCCATCCTGGCTCTTACCCACTAAAGTCAATAAAAGTTGTTAAGGCCAACTGCCATATAAATGCACTGCAATCCCCCAGAAGAAGAACTGTTGAGACATGAAATGCAATTCAAAACATTCAGAATGATCAGGATCTACTCTTCTTCTACAAGAGGGAAGCAATTAAAAAGAAAAAAAAAAAAGCGTGAAGAAATTTCTCTCCGGTCTATCAGTCATCAGTACTTCCGAAAATGTTGACTCCGGAAATCGTCCTACAATATTTCCATTGGATTATACTACAGTGACCTTTGGTTTTTTTAAGGTCAAAAGGAAATGAATACATGTCGGCAATTTAAGGGGACATCACACCTAGCATTCTTTTTCGACTCACTGTGAATTTGATGGTGTTAAAAACATTTTTATAGGTAAAATAAATGTCAGTTTTGCAGAGCGTGATACCAGACCCTGAGAGACAAATGGCCTATCCGTTGAATCTCTGGCTACAGCAAGGCTTCCTCACCTCACAGGAGACTTTGGCTTTTCATATTTCTCTTTACCCAGAAAGCAAAGCTTGTACACTTTCTTTCAAATGGTAACTCTCTCTTATCCAGGAGAGAGTCTCCTCGTAAGGCGCTAATCTCGGTTGTGAGGTGGTGGGCTGGGTGGAGAAAAGAAAAGAAAATGCACACTATTTGCACAGCGCTCTAGCATTCTAGTGCCTTCCTGAACTGGGAGCAAAAATGAGAGGAAAGGTAAGGCTAAATCCAGGGGTTCTAAGAAAGGGTTGTGCTGCTTTTGGGCTTAATGGCTCGTACATTCATGAGGATATTTTCAGGGGAAAATGCGGTATTTTATCAGAATGTCATTCAAATATAAGGTTTAACATTTACATCACAAGAGCAAGCCCGGAGTGAAAGTATCCTCGGGGAGAGAAACAGCACGAATAAAAGCGGTGCTTGCTGGAACAGCGAACGGATAGCAGAGGCCAGAGGAGCTTTAGAGGCAGTGGATGAAACTTCTCGAAATATGTGACTGGTTGTGACATGTGAAGCAATCACCATTAATGGAAGAAACGCGATTTCAAAGCACCTTTTCCGTTCTTCTATATCCAACCTGAGAGGATACCTCTCAACCACAAAGTGAGAAAGGTAAATAAATAAAAAGAGGCGACACAGAGCGAGAGAGAAAGCACAGCATGAGTCTCTTCCCTGGTACGGGGCCGGCCAAGGTTGCTTTACTCATAAGCAAAAGGTGAAAAGGAATGTACCTTTCGCCTGGGGTTTTCTGATTTGTTTTCACCAAAAGAGACGGATGCTACGGGGCAGAACAGGCGAAGGGCACTAATTAGAGCAGTCCTTCCACAACACGCACATGATTTCACAACGTGAAAAGAGAAAGCACAGAGATAAAGAAGAATCATTTGTCGAGAAGGATCATGATTTTGAGTAATATATTCCCTGGAAGCAAAGCGAGTACATTCAGAAAGGCCGGTCAGAGTCGTCTAATTCTATAGAATCCAAATGTGCACCAAACACTGCACTTTTTATGTTAAATTGCTGTTGAATTTGTTAACCCACAACTGATTTCCTGTGTTATGGAATCTTGGAGATTACAGCTAACTTGAAGCAACAGGGATAATTCTTGACAGTTAATGGTACATTTGTATGCGTTTTCCTGAGAGGCCGGCATCTTGAGGCCTCAAACAGGTAGCTCAACAGTGCCCCCTACTGCTTGCAAGTGCGAACTCACGAGGTAGGCTGGTACAAAGCAGGAATGAACTGGTCTTACGGGGGGGACACGAATACCAGATGGCCCTGTGCTGACACAGCCGCAGAACCGTAGACCTTCCCAATGACCATAATCTTCTGTCTCTTCCAATAGCAAAAATAAATTATTATGAATTTGTTAAAAGCCGTTTAGAGGGGCTTGGAGCCATGCTTAAATTTAATTTAGAAGGATCATCCCTCTTCTGTTGGCCCAAACCTTCACTCTGCTGATAATGATCACCCCGGGGCTTGCTGAGGAGAGGCACTGGGACCATTGATTTCGCTTGGAACACTCAGTAATGCCACACCAACTGCGAGGAAGCTCGCTCTGGAGAATTCCCAGGACTGCTCTTCTTGGTATTTTTTACACAAGAGTTATAAAGTAAACAGAAGATATCCCATCTGACTGATGTGCTACGGTCCGATTAAAAAAAAAAAATTACAACTAAATCTTCTAACTGAATTCACAATGAATATAATCAGTAAGCTCACAATACCGGAGCCTTCTGTCTAAAAGACCAAAAAAAAAAAAAAAAAAACCCAAAAAACAAAAATAAAACCTTGAACAATAGTGCAAAAATACATATTTATTTATTTACTTATTTCTTTATTTTACAAAATCAGTGAGTTCTTTTTTTTTTTTTTCTAGAGAGAGAGAGAGACAGCGTGAGCAGGGGAGGGTCAGAGAGAGAGGGAGTCACAGACTCTGAAACAGGCTCCAGGCTCTGAGCTGGCAGTCAGCACAGAGCCCGACGCGGGGCTCGAACCCACAAACCGCGAGATCATGACCTAAGCGAAAGTCGGACACTTAACCAATGAAGCCACCCAGGCGCCCCTTAAAATCAGTGTTCTTTTCTTATTAATTTGCCAATTCTAATATGTGGGGTCGTCAAATTACAATCCCAAAGTCCACCTGACGTCTTAGGCTCAGAGTCTGGCAAATAAAGAGGTTCTTCTAACTCAGATGTAAATGGCCAAGGTGAGAATAACACCGTAAAAAAAAAAAAATGCCCTGGAAATGAAGCTGCGTTTATGTATACATCCCATAAAAATGGAGCATATGCCGCACAGGCTAATCTTAGGAATAGAACTAACTAAGGAGATTTAAGCATGGACATTTCATTACCTCCAGCTCACTTTTACAATGCTCGGTTTTACACCAAGTCAGTTCAGCTCCTTGGCAGAATCCATTTTTGTGATGCTATTAGGACAATAAAAGGATTATTAACATTCCTTCTTCAGACACGGATCCATCGAAAGGCAGGATTTAAACATCTGAAGAGATGTCTGGAAAGCAAGGGTCCAGGTTCTGACCTCGACGTTCAAACCAAGACCCCTCCAGGGTGGTGACTTGATATTTTAGGGACCATACAACAGCGGTGGGATCATACAACCGCGGTGGGCCACAGCTACCCACTTTGGCAGAGCAGATCCTGGTTTCCACCCAAGCCTGAGTCTGTGCAGGCACCACGTCTGGGCACAGCAGGCTTTTACAACACTTTTCCACTGCGTTTCAAATGCAACGGTCTGGAGGCAGCACAGGGAGGCAGCGAAGGGCGGGACCCTCGAGCCAGCCTTCCTGGGTTCGAATCCCAGTTCCCTTCTGCTTATGAGCTGCACAATTTGGAGGAAGTTACATAAACCTTTTGTGGTTCACTCTCCTGGTTTATGAACTGGGGACCCATCGTACCTACTTTATGGGGTTGCCATAAAAGTTAAATAAGTTATACATAAAACATTCAGAATAGTGCCTGGTACTTAATAAGTATCAAATAAGAGCCCACGATGATTGCTATTATTTAAATTGAGACTTAATTCAAAATGGGCAAGTGGCCTCAATTTGCCTTCTAGCTACGCTTCTGATGACCCTTCCGGATCCCTTGCTCTGGCGCTGGGCTGCCCCATTTCCAGGCTCGCTTGTAGAGTTCCTGGAGCCTGATGCCCCTCTCCAAATGCCCTATCTAACCCTACGCCTCCCCATCCAAAGTCCCCAAGGGCAACATCTGCTGTTTCACAACAGTCCTGGTCCAGTGGCCGGAATTTAATACTCCCTCCTCTGGCCTGTGATTTTTTCTTTTTCCTTTTTAAATCTCTGTTACAGGCTTTCATTTTGGCCAATGTAACACCTGGTGATATCCATGTCTCTCTCCTTGTTAAGCTGAATGTAGCAGGTAAGAGCAAAAGCTACAGAGCCAGGCTACTTGGGTCTCAATCTCCCTTGGCCACTTACTCCATGACCTTGGGTGAGCCACCTACTTTCTCGATGTCTCAGTTTTCACATCTATAAGTTAAGACTCGTAAGAGTTTCTACACTTTGTAGGAAGCCCTTAGAACAGTGCCCAGTGCATCGAAAAATACAAAGGAATTTTAAATCTTATTGTTCCACTGTGCCTCCTGTCTTGTCACTTCCTAGGCATGTGTCCAGCACAGTGCCTGATATATGGGAAATACTCAGTAAAACGCTCACTGAACTCAAGTGAGCTTGTCCTGACAAAATCCTGGTCATTCCTTAGGAAGAGTTACCTAACTCGGTAATTTAGAATCATGAATTACATATTTGCCTACACAAATGAGGCAGCAGAGGAGTTACACAGCCCAGCATCCCAGAAAATAGAGCCCCAGATCTCAGGTACTTACCACACCTTCCATCTTCTTCCATAGTTCTTCCAGTTGGGTCATGGGTTGACACCACCAATCGGTGCATTTTCTGTATCGATTGCCTTGAAACCAAAACTGTCTCAGCCACTCGAACTCAACCTGTGGGCCATAAGGAGAAGGCAGTTGTTAAAATCCCCTCATGAGGGACAATCAAGGGCAATATTGTCACTCGATTCCCCTCCAGTGACTTAATTGCCATTGGGTGAGAAAAGGGGAGAAAAGCTCAGCCTAACCCATATAACTTGGGAGTCTCCAGAGCATTTCTGCAAAGCCAAGAAAAAAGTAGTCTTAAGGGGCGCCTGGGTGGCTCGGTCAGTTAAGTGTCGGACTTTGGATCAGGTCACGATCTCATGGATCGTGAGTTCGAGCCCCACGTTCGGATCCTCTGTCTTCCTCTATCTCTGAGTCTCTTTTGTTCTTTCTCTCTCTCTCTTTCTGAAAAATATACAAACATCAAAAAAACAAAAAAAAAGAGTAACCTTAAAACTTAGGTCTACATAGTAGGACAGCCCAGCTTGGGCGGGAGAGGGGTTTTCCCATCACACTTATTAGCCAGACACGATGGGACTATATATGGAAATCAACAACAGATAGTGAAAATAAATAAATAAGTAAAAAATTTCAGGATGCCTGGGGGGGCTCAGTCAGTTAAGCATCTGACTTTGGCTCAGGTCATGATCTCACGGGGTTTGTGAGTTCGAGTCCTGTATTGGGGTGAGCTCAAGCCCCAGGTGAAACCCATTTCTCTCTCTCTCCACCCGCTTCTCTCTGCCCCTCATGGGATTCTCTTTCTCTCTCTCTCTGCCTCTGGCTAACTTGCGCCCTCTACCTCTCTAAATAAATAAACAAACAAACAAATTTTACAAAAAGGCAAGACAAAACACAAATACAGAGAACCTAAAGTATACAGCAGCCTGCACAATGTAGGACAGGGAAGAGAGAATCAGAATATGTTCTTTATTAAACATCTTTATTAAAGACTGGTACTTCGAGCAAAACAGATACATATTAAGAGATAGCCGGTTTCAAGATTTCTTAGATTTAAAATAAATAAAAGAATGTACCATGGGCCAGGCAGAGCTGGTGAGAACCCTAGCCCTTATAACTAAACAATACAAAGTCGATTATGGGGTATCCACTAAGCCTACAGCCATTCAAATTGCTACTGTTCAAGTCAGGGCAAAGAAGTAGAAAGAACAATGAAGACATTAACAATTGCTCTTCCTTCCTATGAACCTATAGGGTTATTATTAAGGTTATTATTTGCCTCCTCAGCATTCCTCCTTCTACTCTAGCAAAACCCTGCTATTCATTTGGGTTTTGCTGACCCCCTTCCCCAGTCTCAGCCCATGTGGTCTGGGTAGAGCTCCAGCCCCAATACCAGGGATGAAGTGTACAACCCAAGTGTCAGCCAATCAGCCCACCACATGTCTCTGGTCACAGAATTAGGTATGGAAGCAATCGCGGTGTGTTCAGTCACAGTAAGTCTGGAGACTATGAGAAGATTCAGGAAGAGCATTCTATAACCATTCCACCACCAAATGAGAAAAATGTAGACACCCCAGTAGGAAGCAACTGCGAGAGAAAAAGATAAAAACCAGCTGCTGGTGATACCACCTGGCTCTTGATCAAGCTATTCCTGAAGTCTTTTATTTGTTTTTTAAACCTATTCAAATTTTCTTTAAGCTTTATTTATTTATTAGTTTTGAGAGAGAGAGAGTACAGCAGGGTAGGGGCAGAGAGAGAGGGAGACATAGAATCCAAAGCAGGTTCCAGGCTCCGAGGTGTCAGCACACAGCATGCCGTGGGGCTCAAACTCACAAACCGTGACATCATGACCTGAGCCGAAGTCCAATGCCTAACCAACTGAACCACTCAGGCACTCTGAAGCCTTTTATACTTAAGCCAATTCTGGTTGAGTTTTTGGTCCTTTGCAAATGAAATAACCCCAATATATGTAGAAAGAGGCTGAGGAAAGTTTTGGAAGGGTAAGAAAGTGCTTCCTATCTATTTTCCAAATCTTCTAAAACTCATCTTCACCTTGAAAAAATCAAATTTTACGGTCAATGTACAACTCCATTCATCCCCAAAACTCTTTTGACCTCTGCCCTCTAAAGAAATGTTGTGCATTCACAGCCTAGAGGTTAACGTTGGGTCGTCTGACTTTTGCTAAGGAAACCGTGTTCCCCATACAGTCCAACTAGTACAGCTTTACCTGTTACCACAAAGAATTTCTCTATTTATCCATATTGAACTTTCACAAGGCAAACAAAAGCAACTTGTGAAGATTTACCAATGGTGAAAATGGCTCAAAGAGCTAGCCTGAGAACACCCAGTCATGTGAAAGGGTTTCAGTTTACATTAACTAAATGTTTGTTTGATATGTAGAACTGATTTCAGTTAAAGCTGTTTAAACAAAAAAAAAGGAATGTGGACAATATTAAGACAACAGTTGCTGACCCTTATCTGCGGTATGAAGAGACAGTTGGTAACAGCAGCAAATGGGACTGCTTTTGAGAGGAGAATGAGCGCGAGGTAGTTCCACTTCTCTGAAGATGCAGGTTACACATTAGTTACCACAAGAAGAGTTCTAGTTCATAGATTTTGCATGAAATTTGTCCCCATTATGGAAACAGCAAAGCACCACTCCCCTATGTCAGGGCAAGCTGTAAAGATGTGAAAAAGTGTTTCTATCTGGGGGCTGCTTATTTCCATTGGTGAAGACAAAACTTACAAGCCTTGGCAATCATAGTATCCCAGGAAGTAAAACAGACCATTATATGTAATTTCTTTATTCAACCTATTGGGGGACACTAGGGTCTAGGTTTCAGTAAACTAAAAACTCAAAAGGAAGCAGACGGGCATACCTGGAGATTCTGCTATCAGACAAGAAAGCAAAGGAGGGGGCACCTGGTGGCTCATTCAGTTAAGTGTCCGACTTCGGCTCAGGTCACCATCTCACGGTTCATGGGTTCGAGCCCTGCGTCGGGCTCTGTGCTGACTGCCAATTCAGAGCCTGGAGCCTGTTTCAGGTTCTGCGTCTCTCTCTCTCTCTGACCCTCCCCTGCTCACGCTCTCTCTCTCTCTCTCTCATAAAAAATAAAGCACTAAAAAAAAAAAAAAAAAAAGGAAAGAAAGCAAGCCAAGGGGGAGGCGCCTGGTGGCTCATTCGGTTAAGGGTCCAACTTCAGCTCAGGTCATGATCTCAGTCTATGAGTTCGAGCCCCTCATCGGGCTCTGTGCTGACAGCTCAGAGTCTGGAGCCTGCTTCGGATTCCATGTCTCCTTCTCTCTCTGCCCCTCCCCCCCACACAGTCTGTCACTCAAAAATAAATTAAAAACTTAAAAAACAAAGAAAGAAAGAAAGAAAGCAAAGGAGGACCCCGTCCATTTTAATAAATCAAGACTTCAGCTTCCTCCTCAGATGCCCAGCTAGCAGCTGAAGCAGATGGTGCCATGATTAAGAATAAGGACCCGAGATGCCTAGGTGGCTCAGGTGGTTAAGTGTCCAACTCTTGATTTCAGCTCAGGTCATGATCTCGTGATTTGTTTGAGCCCCGTGTCAGCTCTGCGCTGACAGCATGGGGCCTGCTTGGGATTCTCTCTCATTCCCTCTCTCTCTGCCTCTACCCTGCTCACTCTCTTGCTCTCTCCCAAAAATATTACATAAGTAAACTTAAAAAAAAAAAAAAAAGGAAGAATAAGGGCCTTGGAGCCGGTTCAAAACTGGGCACCAGAACTAAATGGCTATGTTACCTATAAAATAAGGATAATTACCTAATAACCACATAGATTTAGAGTGAGGATTAGTGAGTTAATAAGGAACAGCCTACTATACGCGAGGCACTTGCCAGATACTAAGAAAGCAGATTGAACAAGGCCATGAGGCCTAGAACTTACTGTCCCCAAGGATCTCACAATCTGATAAAATTTTCTTAGCAAGAAAAGTTTTAACATCCATGTCGATTCATGCCCAGCGCCCTTCCACTGAGGCCAGTCAGTAAAGTTCAACACTGAGCACTTATTCCCGGCAGAGTTTTATTCATGAGCTGAAGTACTGCCCAAGAGATACAATCTTTCTGGGCATCAAATCCACTGGCGTGTATTTTATTCAGCTCCATGGCCTGACTTTTTCATTTCAGTGTTGTGGGCAAAAAAACATTCTGGGATTTTAAGCAAATGTCACCCTCGCCACTTCCCCCACTGCCCAGAGACGTCGTTGGCCGCTTCCTTAAAATTAATTAAGAAAGCAAAAAAAAATACTTGGCAGCCATTTGATTCAGAGTTCGAGTTACAAAAAAAAAAAAAAGACAAAACGAAGTTACTTTTAGTTTTTCTCCCTAAATTGTGGGGTTAAGAAAGGAAAGCCACGGGGTCGGTATCCCACACTAGCGAAAGCGTCAGGACTCAGAATAGAATGGAAGCCTTATCACTTCAGGGCTGCAAACCCAATCCAGGCCCGACCGCAGTGACTGACCGATGGATTTCTCAGCGTGGCAAAAGTAGGGTCTTCATTCTCCCCCTCCGGCGTGCCGTCCTTCCCCTTCCCCGGGAAGCTTGTGACCATCAGAGCAGAAACTAGAGACAAGTCAGAGGGAGAGGAACGGCTGCCTTGGGACCATGAACACTCCCCGGGTGATGCATGTCCCAGAGATGTGAGCATCAGGGGGCCAACACACAGGAACTCTCTTGAGCTTCTCTCAGATTCAAAGATGCTTGGACACCAAACTCCCCCCTTCTGGACACACCCTTCCAGGAAATTCACTATCATTCAATCTTTCGAGCAGCTGTGATACAAAGATGAGCCATTACCCCTGAGCACCTTGTGGGTTCTGTGACAAATGAAAACATGCTCGCAATAGCGTCTGTTTCCTAATAGTGACTGGGACAACTGTCTTTTATCGCCCTCTCAAGGAACTGGATCTGGAATGGTCTCAGAGAAGATGAGTCAAGAAATCTTTCCCCCTAAACATGTCGGGGAGAAGTCGGAAGGCAAAGAAGTGGGATGCGCCCACCTACCTGAAAACATCGGGCATTCAGCAGCAAAGTTCAGAATCGTTATTTATGAGCCACTATCTCACCGTACATCGTAAACATCTCCATCACCTCTACGGGTAGGCAACTGACAGCTACTTTCATCTGCCAACTTAGTGCAGGCTCTTGGTTTGGTCCCAGCTCAGCCTGAACATGCCCGCTGGGGTTAATGTCTCCCCGCAATAGCGGAACCAGGTTATTTCACTGGGCAAGATGTTAGATTGGAGAGATGTTCATGTCCAATCTGTGAAGAGCTACCCCGTGAAGGTTCTTTCACAATAACGCTGAGGAAGACGCAGATCTGACCAGACCAAACGATTTTTAAGAAGGAAAACAGAATATTTAATACCATGCAGGAGGATTCTGCTTATAGGTGAACAAAACTCTTTGCTAAGCATCTTAAATTAGAGGGGGTGGGGGATCTTCCAAAGGTACTCGGGTCTATTCTCCAAAGTTCCCAAACTGTCCAGTCAGAAACCACTGAAGGAAAATGAGGAACATTGACACCCCCAGAGCCTGAAGGCCTGCGACACATGAAACCCATGGCTTTATCCTATAATTGGTGCAGCGAAGGCACATGGCCTCTAAGAAAGGGGAAATCGAAAAAGAACCCGAGGGAACTATTATGGACCATGTATGCTATTGTTTCACAAAAGGACATGGCAGAAGCAATCATGCCACTGCTGGACCCCAGGCCAAAGAGCAGTATATGATGACTTGCTTTGGCATATGGGATTCATTCTTTAAGGGGGATGGCCTTGAAGAATCAAAGATGGCGGGGAGAGGTGAGCCTTGAAGAATCAAAGACAGATTGAGGGGACTGGGCAAGGTGAGCACATACACTACTTAGATCCAACATCTCTCTCTGCCTTCCTAGACCAGCCTCAAGGGGCTAAGGTTTCTGATACACGTCTAACCCACTTCGTGAACGTATACAATGTCAAGAGGAGCCAGTCGCTTTCTGAAGCTAATGGGTTCAGATGACAATATTCTACTGTTAGATAAACAGTGTGATTTTACTGATTTCCCCCATCCGTTGATGATACTAAAACATCTCAACCAGGCATAAAAGACCAAGATGGCAGTGGGGGCGGGGTAGGTGGGGGCGGTGCAGAATAACCCAGGCGAGCATTAAAGAAAGCACCCGTTCCATTTGGCCGGCCTGAATCCGAACACTGCAAGGTTGGTAGAGAAGGAAAGAAATCAGAATTTCTTTCCTATAGATCAGTATTTCTCTACTGCAAATATGGAGGAAGACAGAACTTTGCTCCCAAGTCTAATTCAGAGAGGTCACCAGGCCCATAAAATGCTTATCTTCCTTAAAGTTCTAGCTATCACAGTGTCTCTATCAAGGACAGATAGGAGAGAAAATGGGGCACTTATCAGGCACAATGAAGGGAAGAAAGTCAGTCCTGAGTGAAGCTTATTAGCATCAGAAGTGGCTATTATTGCCTTGAAAGGAAGAATTTCTTTGCCTTTAGTTCCAGATATTCACAAGGTAGGGGGCAGTTCACAAGATCCTAAATATCTCTTAATAGACGCATATGCCCTCCTGGGAGCAGATACCGTTTCTGCTCTGCTCCAAACCCCTCAGTAGTTCCCCACTGCCCTCTGAGTAAACAGGAAAGCGGTTGTCCTTACGGGGACCTCCATGGACTGATACGATCTTCTGTCCCCCAGGCTCCTAGTGCCACCTCTGTGACCTCATGTTCTCTAACTCACAGCCTTGCTCCTACCATTTGAACTAGACTGTCCCTCGCCTGGTCTGGAAACACCAGGCGTTCTCCTACCTCACAGTCTTTGCGGTAGCATGTCCCTCAGCCTAAAATGCTGTTCCCCAGATATCTACGAGGCTCACTCCTCATCTCCTTCAAGTCCCTGCTCACAGCACATCTTCTCAGTAGGGCTGTTTCCTAGTTTTCTGAAGAACCTACTGTATGATAAGCAGGTGTATTAAGCATATTCTCTGTCCTCTCCCTCCCTCTCTTTGTCCTAGTGGATGCCTAGTTGACTTTTGTAAACTTCACATCCTAACGCACACAGAAGAGTGCCAGGCGCACACGATCGGTAATTACTTGGTGAAAGGACGCAAGAGAACATTTTTGTGTTCCAGAGTCTCTGCCGACCCTTCCAATTCAAACAAAAAGAAAGTCTCTGGTGGGTGATAACCTTCAACAATTCTCCATCACGTGGGAACCCCTTTTCTCCTCTCAAAGTTTTTTTGTTTTGAGACCGAATTTGCCCACCGCAAAATCCACCCCATTTTAAACGTGGAATTCAAGGACTGTTTGAAAACACTGGAAGGTGTGAACTGCACTCCGCGCTTCCCAGGAATAATGGGGACTTCAAGCCCAGCCCCAGCCCCAGCCCCCCCCACCCCCCTCCCCCACAAGAGCATCTGCTGGAAGGTAGAAACACTGCTCTGTTTACAGTGGACGAGATCTTTCTGGTTCCTTTTTCTTTTGGCGAGTGGTACTGGCTTGCTTCTTAAAGTGGTAGTACAAAGCTTCCTTTTCAAAGAAAACCTATTTACATAAAAAGGAGCCGAGTTTTCAAAGGTATTAAATGGTCAATGATACCTACAGTCCAAAGGTGAAGCAAAAGCTGAGAGGGGGTTACTGAGAAGAGCAAAGTTTGTGAAACACTGGCTGGTGGGATCCAGGGCTGCTCATCTCATGGATGCAGACCCCATACCTCACTCTGCAAATAAAAAGCGAGGCCTGGACACTTGCTCCTAGGGTCCGCCCCCCTCCCCATTCCCATGGGTCTTTGCGAGAAGACTGTTCTTCATGAGTCCTGGGCTTCTGCGTGTCCTATGAGCAAGGTACTGCCTTCCCTCTATCTCAGCCTCGTTATTGCAAGAATGGCTGGTACAGTGAACAGCCTTGGACGATACAGCTTCTTCTACAAGGACAAAGGGCAGGGACGCTAACAGACTTGGAGGATAAAGACGGTGTCTTGTTTGGAGCAAACGCCAGGTGTGCTTACTACCTACTAGAAAAGATTCGGGCTCCCTTTGCTCAAGTTCCTCTCCTATAACACAACCCCTGCATGTGCGTAGGTTACGGCTCCTGCTCTGTGTTACCCTGTGGAGAAAAAGGCTTGCAGAACTGGGACAAAAATGCCGATACTCTGGCTACCACTGTTGCTGTTAAGTAATAAACTATTCTTTGTCTCTCACTGAGGAATTTCAGGTCTTACACGCACATGAAATTATGGCCGATCAACCTGTTAGCCTGCGAGCCGCTCCCTGGTTCTTGAAAGTCCTCACCTCATTGTGGATTTCCTCTCCTTGTTTCAGAATGGCGGGCTCAAAGCATTTCAAGGAAACGTCACCAAGGTCTGCCTCGTCGCGAACATTCTGTAGAGCCATGTGGCAGCGCTGTAAGATGTAATCCAAGGTTCCGGTGGAACACTGCAGAGACAGAACCAGCCATCAGGATTAGGAGCAAAACTCAAGTTTACCAGCAACTCTTCCTAGGGGTATCCACATTTGTCCCTTGTCCATACGTTCACCTGACGCCCCCACAGCTCAGCCCCTATTCAGCCTGAGAAATACTAGAGTGGCCTGCTCACTGGGCTCTGTGATGCAAGCTTGCCTTCACTGGGGCCACTCTTCTGGCTGGGCTTCTTTCATTCTACGGGCCTTAGATCACAAAACAGTGGGCTCCTTAAAGCTAAAGCCATGTGTGTGCGTGCACACACACACACACATTTTATTATATATTTCTTTTATCTTTTTTTAATGTTTATTTTGAGAGAGAGAGAGGCAGAGAGTGCAAGCAGAGGAGGGAAAGATGTGAGAGAGGGAGACACAGAATCGGAAGCAGGCTCCAGACTCTGAGCTGTCAGCACAGAGCCCCACGCGAGGCTCAAACTCACAGACCACGAGATCATGACCTGAGCTGAAGTCGGATGCTTAACCGGCGTTAAGCCATCCAGGCGTCCCTTATTATATATTTCTTTCTACACATATTGCAGCATCTGGGACCAAGTACTAAATACAAAAGAAACTTAGCAAGCAGTTTTTGGCCGAATGACTAATTAACCAAGACACTGACTTTTATTACAAGCGCCCTGAACCTGAATGGGAAAGAAAGGTAACCGGCCTGATTGGTCCGGCAGCCCACAAAATGGAACAGTACTGGCACACACACAAAACTGAAGTTATAAACATGGGGCAAAGAACTCATTTTCCTCTTCTGCAAAAACCATACAGTACGCAGCTGCCAGTCCTTGTAGAATGGGAAACTTGGAAACTACCTGGCTCGAGCCCTCAAGGCATGTTCAAAGGCCTCACTTAGTATGGGCAAGGGCAGATAATTAGTTCATCCCTCTCTGTGTCTGTGGGAGAAAAACAGAGGTCAGATGGACAAACCCCTCCTCTGACTGACATCTGCCGGAAAAGCAGAGGATGCGGATGATGACGTGATTTCCTAGTATGATAAAAAGCTACAACTATTCTTTAGACCCAAGGAGGAAAACATATCACTCAAGTATTTTTATTTTCATGTATATAATTCAAACAGATCCCCTAGAAAGAACCTTGAAGGCTAATGCCCTGGTTATAAAAGTCCTTTGTACAGTTATTGCCATTTTACGCAAGGTGTCACGGATAAGCCTGGGAAAAACAAAGTTACGGTGCCAAAAACAGAAGCCTGACGAATGCGTATTTAATATGAAGATCTCAGAGCGCTGGGAGCACAACGGCAGGCAGCTCCAATTTGCTACCAAGAAAAAACACAAAGTGGTGCTGAGTCACCACTCACTTTTGTCCCTGAGCCACACCTACAACCGCTTATGAAATGACATTCTGTCTATAAACATGTTGTATTCACACCTTTACTTTCCCAAGGATCGAGTGACCTACACGAGAGGTTACTAATCACAATGCCATTGACTACAACAAAAGACTAGAAACAACCTGAATTTCCCATCAGTAGGGGACCCGTTCAATAAACTATGATGGAGTCACACCTGCAGCCGAAAACAGGGAGGGAGTGACTCTTTTCCTGGGTGGACAGGGTTTTATCTGTTGGAAAGACCCTACAACGAGGCCTATGTTTTGGGCGGAAGTTGAGGGAACAATTTTATGGGGACAGGATACACACATCAGAGAAGTCACACGTGGAAAGCATACAATTCACGGTGTTTAGTACATTCACAGTTAGGCAACCGTTTTAACAAATCGCTTTGGACCATTTTTGTCATCTCCCCAAAACACACTCTGCAGCCCTGTACGCGCTCTGTGTCATCTCCTCTCCTTCCGGCCAACCCTCCCTGCTCTAGACCACCGTGAATCTACTTTCTGTGACTACAGTTTGGCTACCCTAGACATACATACCCAGAGAAATATAATCATACACACGCTGCAGCAGGTATCGGTCACTCATTCCCTTTTCCTGCCGAATCACAGATGATTGTAAGGACCTACCACTTTTGCCTTTCCATTCATGGTATGATGAACCTTTGGGTTGTTTCCTTTTTTTCGCAGCTATTACGAATCAAGCCGCCATGTAGAAGTTTTCATTTCTCTTGGGTATGGAATTGCTGGGTCGGAGGGTATTGAAACTTCTGAGGAAGTGTCACATTGTGGTCCAAAGCGGCTGAACCATTTTATATTCCCTCCGGCAGCGCGTGAGGGTTCCAAGTGTCTGCACACCTTCTCCGGTACTTGTTACTGTGATTTTAATCATTGCCACTCTAGCAGCTGTGAAGTGATACCTTACTGGGTTTTCCATTTGCATCTTCCTGATGACTAATGATGTTCAACATCTTTTCGTGTGTTTATTGGCCATTTGTAGACCTGCTGTGCAGACGTGTCTGTTCACATCCTTTGTCATTTAAAAACACTGGATTATGTATCTCTTAAAATACTGGGTTGTTTATATATTCTAGACACAAGGAGCTTGTGAGAAAAGTAATGTGAAAACACTTTTGCAGTTTCTCTTTCCACTTTCTGGATGGAACCTTTTGGAGTATCAAAGTTTTTAACTTTGATGAGGTCCAATTTATCTATTTTTTTCTTTGGTTGTTTGTGCTTGTGGTGTCATATCAAAAATAATTATTGTCTACCCTAAGAATTACATATGGATAAGCACTTATCACCACAACCCTAAAACAAAAGTGCAGAATGGTATATAGAACAGGCTACCATTTGTATAAAAAATATCAACACGTATTTGTTTGTATACATATTAAGCATCACAGAAAAGAGAATAAGAATCTGATAATTCTGGGTACCTCTGGGGAGAAGGAGCTGGTTGGCTTTAGGAGGAAGAAAAAGACTTTAAGCTATTTACTCTTGGGTCCTTTTTAGAGTCTGAACCATTTGAGTAATTATCTATTCAAAATATATTACATATAAAATCTAAATTAAAAAAAAAGATATTCAGGAGAATGGAGTTCTTCTGTTCCAACCAGAAGAAAACTAAAAGCAGATAAAGGTCAAGAGCTGTCAGACATAGGGGCACCTGGGTGGCTCAGTCGGTTGAACATCCAACATCGGCTCAGGTCATGATCTCATGGTTCGTGGGTTTGAGCCCTGCGTCGGGCTCTGTGCTGACAGCTCAGAGCCTGGAGCCTGTTTCAGATTCTGTGTCTCCCTCTCTCTCTGACCCTCCCCTGCTCATGCTGTCTCTCTCTCTCTCAGAAATAAATAAAAACATTAAAAAATTAAAAACAAAAAAAAAGAGCTGTCAGACATAATCTGGTCACATGTAACCAGAAAACTAACTAGATTTCTTCTCTGATTAACTAAGATGAATTTCAGACCATCGCTTCCTTCCCACATTGAATAGGAAGAAAATCGCAAACCACTTTGTTTACACAGGTGAGACAGGCAAGAAGACACTCGTGAAACAAGCAAGGGCTGTGACACTGACCGGAGTTTTCCCCTCTTCTGTCGAGGGAAATAGTGATGTCACTTTCATATCAGAAAAAGTCGTTTCCCTCTTTTCTTACTGAAAACAATAATGTATCATGAAACAAGAATTTCTAAGTAAGATAAAAACATGATCCTGTCACCTTTCTGAATTTTTACTGTTTTTAGTGTATATGGGTCTTGGCTCACACAGTTGTGATCAGTAAGTACAGAACAGTGTATAGGCTGTTTTTCTCTGTATGTGAGTATCCAAAACTACCATTTTCAATGATTGCTCGTGGAGGTGATAACAATTTAATTAACTAGTCATGTGCTACAAAGGCACTGAAGTTCTGTCCAACTTTTCACTACTCTTAATTACTCTAAACACCTTTGTATGGGGGCACCTGGGTGGCTCAGTCAGTTAATCGTCCGACTTCGGCTAAGGTCATGATCTCACAGTCCATGGGTTTAAGCCCCAAGTCAGGCTCTGTGCTGACAGCCAGCTCAGAGCCTGGAGCCTGCTTCCGATTCTGTGTCTCCCTCTCTCTATGCCCCTCCCCCACTTGCTCTTGGTCTCTGTCTCTCAAAACAAAATAAAGACATAAAAAAATTTTTTTAAAATATCTTTATTTGTAAGTAAATATATATAAAAAATATATACACATATAAATATAGACATACACATACACCCACATATGCATACACACGTACATACGTATATATCATATATATACGTATACATGCACACACATATATATACACACACACATATATACTTCTTCTGAATTGTTTCCTAGGTTTGATTCCCAAACTTAGTGTTAGTAGATGAAAAATATGAGTATTTTTATGGTAATTTAACACATCCCCACCTAGTTCTCCAAAAAGTATACGAAATAGAAAACCTTCCAGAACTATATGAATGTATGTTTCACTATAACTTCACCAGCATTGAACATCAGCATTTTTGACTTTGCATAGAAATAAAAAAAATCACCTTAAAATGGTTATTTTTCCAAAATTACTTTTTACTTTATGGTGATTATTAAAGCCTGTACATAAGGTCATATGTAACAGAGTCAGCAGATTTCTTCTTAGAAGGCCAGATAGTATTTTAGGCTTGCGGCCATAGGTCTTCTTGCAACTGCTCAGCTCTGCCCCTCTAACTCCAGAGCAGCCAAAAATGACACAGAATCAGAGGAGTGTGGCTGTGTTTCAATTAACGCTTTATTTATAAAAACAGCTGGCTAGCCCATGGGCCATAGTGTGCTGACCTGATCCATAATACAGAAAGCAAGATAGTCACATCACTCACACTGGATGTGCCTAATTAGTGGGGAGGAAAAAAAAAAAAAAGATCATGTAGCTGGAACTGAAGTACAGAGATTATAAAAGACTTAGATTTGAGATAATGCTTTTCTCCCCATAGCATTACCATACATACCCACCTCGCTATTGGAAAGTTAATTAATGTTCGCAATATTGTCTAAAAATGAGAAGATATAAACACAGCTGTGACCAAGCAGAAAAGCCTAAACCTCAGGATATTCTGAAAGCACTGCTACTCTATTAGAATTGGTCTGCCTGGAAAAAAGGAAATCAGGCCACAGGGGCACTGTTCAAACTATACTCTGTAAGGTGCCTTTTGGAGACTTCTGTGTAGGTATGTACTTTTTGCAGGAGGTGGAGGAGAGTTTTAATCCCTTATTTGCATTTGCCCACTGGACCGCTCCACGGAGCAGCTCCAACTCAGTGTGTCCAAAACGGAATGCACTACTGTCTTCCCCTAATACGTACACTGCCATTTCTGCTAATGGCAATGGCATCCCTAAATCATCCAGGCTCGAGAGTCAGCCAAGAGCCTGGCACAGGGAAAGCATCCAATAAAGAGCTGATTCGTTCATTCACTGGTCTGTTCAATCATGCATTCACTCTTCAGTTCCTCCCTCCACTCAGACAGTCCTTCCTTCCCAACTTCCCAAGAGAACTTACTTTTAGATCTGAAAGATAATTACCTGTGTGTTTCTTTGTTTGGTATCTGTCTCCCTAACTAACATGGAAGTTCAACAAAGGTAGTGGCCAGAGTTGTCATATCGATGATGTTCATGGCTCCATCTCTTAAGCCTGTAGTGCTGCTGAATGCATAACAGGCACTCAAATATATATTTATTAATGCTTGTTTATTTTTGAGAGAGGCAGAGCACAAGCAGGGCAGGGACAGAGAGAGAGGGAGACACAGAATCCAAAGCAGGCTCTGGGCTCCAAGCTTTCAGCACAGAGCCCAGTGTGGGGCTCAAACTCACGAATTGGGAGATCATGACCTGAGCTGAAGTTGGCGCTCAACCGACTGAGCCACCTTGGCCCTCAAATATTGAGACGAGTGAATGGAAGAGAGGAGAAAGGGGCATAAGGAGGAAGGCAGGGAAGGATGTTTGATGGGCTGGCTGGCATCTTGACGCAGCAGACCCTTGTGCCCTCTCTGCCCCATAGCACCATGGCCGGTTCACGAGAAAAGCTATGGAATTACCACAAGACGAGCCACAGCCTTGCAGTCTCGGCCTTGTGCTTGTGTTTCCCTGCTACTTTGTTGTATCTCTTCTGCCCAACTTCCCACCCTGGTCCCCCTGTGGTACAATGAAAAGTCAACCTACAGAACAAAAGCACAGAAAACAAGCTTGGATACGAGATCAACTTGTCGTCCCTCTCCTGATTATTCCCCTGCTCTAGGGAACCCTTCTTAACTGATCACCCAGTGCCCCAGGGTGACTATTCAGAGTTTTTCCTCACCTCTTAGGGTTCCATTCTGAACTCGTCTCATCAGCTGACCATGGGCCACTGCAAGTGGTGGCAGAATTGAGCAATGAAGTCTGGGTTAGGAACACAACTGGGGAGCTCAGAAATTCCTTGGCACCACTGTAACTTTCTCCTTAATTTACGTTCACATGCCCAGAAGCGTGACCAAAAAGTTAAGGGAAATATAAATTCCCAACCATCAGAGCCAGTCACAGCTAACACATGCACAAGCACACAAATCCACCCCATTTCCTTCTGGCCATCTCCTGTCTTTGACCTTGACAGATACAAACCCCTAAGAAAATCTCTAACTAGTAACACCTGCCAATGATGTTTTACCTTCTCCAAGAAACATAACCCCAAAGAAGCAAAATATACTTATCCCATGCTGTGAATGCACTTTCTAAAACTGTATCCAACACAATTCAAAGCTGAAAAAGCAAGTAAATAAAGGCTCAAGTCAAGTTCGATGGAAGCAATTTTCCTATCAAATACTCTTCCAAAACTCTATGTGAAATTGCTCATTCAACCACTACTGTCACATCCAATTAAGTTTGAAACACATTTTTATTTACACTTACCTCTGCCACTCGGTGGGTGGAACTAAACCGAGGTGGTAAACCAGCCAAAACACAGTGTTGGTGGGTGGCATTGAGATCGTCTGTAGGAAAAATACCAAAAATTTAAAAAAATAATAAAATAAAACCACACACACACACACACACACACACACACACATCACTATAATAAACTGTTCAACAAACATACAAAGTATACAGTAAATCCATTATTCAAGAACAGCAATGGCCAAGGAATTAACACCTACTTTGTATTCCTAAGCCATTGTTTCTAACTAGGATGACTTTGTACGTGTGTAAGTGTTACAGACAGACATCAGAGCCATTACATTATCCAAGGGTGAAAGGGAATGTTAATTACTCCAAAACAACAAGTGTAAACCAGGACCGTCTTTAACAAACAGTATATACGGCGACCCTGCTTATGTGTGGTCTTATGATGCCCCCTCGCCATTAAGTTTACTATTTATGAACTTCTTTCTCATTCCGACGATACATCTAATTCTACCCATGCCTTTACATAATAAGCCCCCAAATTTTTTTTTACATGATTTGGGGTGGAACAGCTTTCATCTGAAAATCTGCCTCTGTCTCTCCCCAATCAAAATATCAATTTTGCCCTAACAATTTTCCAGGCAAAAAACCAACCAACTCAGCAGTCGCAGAGTCTTGGCCCTCAGAACAGAATTCAAGCCTATGGATTCACAACCCAGGAATGGAGTAGGTGGTGAATTCATCAGCCGAAAAATCAACTGCAAACCACATGCAGTGAAAGAAAACCAATGCGCAAGTTGTTGCATATTCTAAGAAATGATGCCCCGTGTCAGGCAAAAAAAAAAAACAAAAAACCTTCTGTCCCCTCTGCTTAGGACATCACTCCCTCTATTTCAAAGAAGAGAACTCATCAGTACTATTCCCCAGCAGTGTATGATTTCCTCGATAGGCAGCAGAGGCTTCTTACCAAGATACCAAGACCCATGATGATTTACACTAAAAGACAAAGACCGCCACACCCTTACACGTGTCAGGAAAATTAACTTCTAAAGAAAATAGTGGAAATGCGAAATGGCAACTGAAGGGCTCCTATTTCTGCACATTCCGGAGGAACAGTCACAAGGTTTGCCCTCCTACCTGAAATAACAATTAAATCGACCAAACATAAGAAGCAAAGGTTTCTGACACTGGAAAACAGAGCAAGATACAACCCCAGGATAGAAAAATAAAATAGATGAGCCCTAAAATTGCCTTCGCTTATGGTAGGTTTCAAAATCAGAATAGAGAATGGGGAGTGAGAGAGAACCCAGAGTTGTCAGTTTTCCTTCTTGCTGAGCTGTGAGGACTCAGGAGCTTAGGAAGCTTAGGAACTGGAGCTTAGGAAGGCCGAGGCCAAGGCCAAGGCAACAAGGGTTTGTACAACAGGATACCAGGGTAGGAGAACCTGCACGGAGAGAAAACAAGTGGATGTCGACAGAAGGGTTCCTTCAGGCCTTCAGCTGAGCGCTGACCAGTGCGTGTGTGAATGAAAACTTCCCAACGACAGGAGAAGCACCAGCAAACAACAGGCCAAAGAAATCTCAGACCTAACACAGGGCTGGGAGGTTTTGTGTTCTCAGAGCTAGAATGGCTCCTGCTACATAGGAGAATGGATAGAGTCCTTGGAAAAGCATCATCTTAGTAGCAGGGCTAACTTAGTTCTATGTCAAAGGCTGCCCTCCACCCACCTAACAGCTTAAACCAAGTGTCCAAAGGATTCAAGTTATTCCAAACAATTTAATTAGTCACTAGCGCAAAGTCCAACGCTACTTAAAAGAATTTAACAAAATCAGACACCAAACAAAATTCACAATATCGAGCATCCATTTAAAAAGTAACAGAGAAGAGGGGTGCCTGGCTAGCTTAGTCAGTGGAGCATGGGATTCTTGATCTCAGGGTTGTAAGTTTGAGCCCCATACTGGGTGTAGAGATGACTTAAAAGTAAAACCCTAAAAAAAAAAAAAAAAAAAAACAACTAGGAGAGGAGAAATGAAAGATATACCTGACATATATGATACATGACACATAGGTATATTATATAAGATATATACACATCTTTCTTTTCTTTCACATATATAGCTTTCGTGTGTGTGTGTGTGTGTGTGTGTGTGTATAAAATGAAGCTTATAAAGATGAAAAATATAGTATTTGGAATTACAAAAAACAAAACAAAAAACCCCCACTGAATTAGAGTAACAGCACTTTAGGTACTGCAGGAAAAAAAAAATCAGTGAACTAGAATACACAGAAATAGAAACCATCCAAAACTGAAGCACACAGAGAAAAAAAGACTACAAATAAAAGAAAAGGCATCAATGACCTGGGATACTATTAATCAGTTTAATATAAATGTAATTGGATTCTCAGAAGGGGGAGAATGACAAGAAAATATACATATCTGAAGAAATGATGGCCAAAGAGAAAAATCAAAACAAATAACAACGGCAACAAATAGAAAACATTAACAAATAAGGTAGCTATGAAATCAATTATATTAGGGGCACCAAGGTGGCTCAGTTGGTTAAGTCTCTGACTTTGGCTCAGGTCATCATCTTATGGTTCATGGGTTCAAGCCCTGCATGGGGCTTTGTGTTGACAGCTCAGAGCCTGGAACCTGCCTTAGATTCTGTGTCTCCTTCTCTCTCTGCCCCTCCTCTCTTGTGCACACTCTCTCTCTCTCTCAAAAATAAAGAAACATTAAAGAATGAATAAATAAATTATTTCAGTAATCATTCTCAATGTCAAAGGAGTAAATACACCAATTAAAAGACAGAGATTATCCGAGTGGACGCAAAAACAAAGCCTAATTATATGTTGTCTACAGGATATCCACTTAAGTATAAAGACATATACAAATTAAAAATAAAGGGATGTAGAAAAAAACTATTCTATGTTTAACACTGATCAAAACAAAGCTGGAGTACCTGTATGAATTTCAGACAGATCAGACTTCAAAACAAGGAAATTATTAGGGGTAAGAGAGCATTACTTAACAATAAAGGAGTCAATCTTCCGTGAAGATGCAACAATCCTTAATGTGTATGTGCCTTATAAGACAGAGTCAAATTATGTGAAGCAAAATCTAATAGAATAGAAAGAAGAAATAGACAAATCCACCATTACAGTTGGAGACTTTAATACCTCCTATGTAAGGACACAGGTGAACTCAAGAATATCATCAATCAACTGACATCTACAGACTATTTCATCTGACAAGAGCTGAATACACATTCTTCTCAAGCTCATATGGAACATTCACCAAGACAGATCACATCCTGGGACACACACACACACACACACACACACAGCCCATGCCCCAAAATTTAAAAGAAGAGAAATCAAACAATGTGTGCTCTCAGACCATAAGAAATTAAACTAGAAATCAGTAACAGAAAGACAGCTGGAAAATACCAAAATACTTAAGAGATTAAGCAATATACTTCTAAATAGCATGGCCAAAGAAGAAATCTTGAGAAATTTTAAAGTGTTTTTAACTTAATGAAAATGAAAATACAAAATCAAAATTTGTCAGATGCAGCAAAAGCACTTCAAAGAGGAAAATTTAACACACTGAATGCATATATTACAAAGGAAAGATCCAAACTCAGTAATATAAGCTTCAACCTTAGGAATTAAGAAAATGGAGAGTAAATTAAATCTAAAATAAGAAGAAAAAATAATTAGAACAGAAATCAAGGAAATCAACAACAAAAAATTAACAGAGAAAGTCAATGAAACAAAGCTGGTTCTCTGAAAAGATCAATAAAATCAACAAGCTTCTGTCCAGACTAAGAAAAAAAAGAGGAAAACCACAAATTACTAATACCAGAAATAAGAAAGGGGCATCACTACAGATCATATGGATATTAAAAGGCTAATAAAGTAATACTATGAATAGCTCTCTGCTCACAAAAATTATAACATAGATGAACTGGATCAATTCCTTTGGAAGGCTCAATCTTCCAAAACTCACATTAGAAAAAATTCTGAACAGGCCTATATAAAGAGATTGAATCAAAATTAATAACCCTCTTAAACAAAAAGCACCAGGCTCAGATGGGTTTCCTGGTGAATTCTACCAACCATATAAGGAAGAAACTGAACCTCTTCTTTACAGACTCTTCCAGAAGAAAAAAGTGGAAGGAAGGCATTCTAATTCATTCTATGAAACCAGCAAAACCGTAATACCAAAAGCAGACAGATATTACATGAAAACCGCCAATTAATATCTCTTGAGAGCATGAATGCAAAAATCCTCAACAAATATAGTAGTAGGAAATAGAATCTGACAATATATTTTATATACTTTTATATATATTTTATAGACTTACATACCACAACCAACTGAAATTTATCCAGGTATGCAAGGCTGGTTCAATATTTGAAAATCAATTAATATAATCTACCACATCAACAGACTAGAGAAGAAATGTCACACGATCATACCAATAGATGCAGAAAAAAATTTTGACAAAATCCAACACAAATTTATAATAAAAACTCTCAGTAAACTAGGACTAAAGAGTAACTTCTTCAATGTGATAAAAAGCATCTACGAAAAACCCATAGCTAACATAATACTTAAACTTGATTTCTCAATAAGATTAGGAACAAGGCAAGCATGTCTCTTCTGACCACTCCTTTTCTTTTTTCCTAATATTTCTTTACTTATTTTGGGAGAGAGAGAGAGCACACAAGCATGTACGTGAGCAGGGCAGGGGAAAAAAGAGAAAGAGAATCCCAAGCAGGCTTTGTGCTATCAGCATAGTGCCCAGTGCAGAGCTCAAACTCATGAACTGTGAGACCATGACTTGAGCCAAAATCAAGAGTAGGATGCTTAACCAATTGAGCCACCCACGTGTCCCCACCACTCCTTTTCAATAGCATACTGGAAGTGCCAGCTAATGTAAGGAGACAGGAAAAGGAAAGGGAGAGGAGGAGAGGAGAAGGGAGAGGAAGGGAGGGGAGGAGAGGGGAGAGGTGTACAGACTGAGAAGGAAGAAATAAAACTATTTTCTTCATAGATGCTGTGACTGTAGAAAATTCCAAATAAGCTGACTAAAAAAACCTTCTTGGAATTAATGAGCAATTTCAGCATAGTTGCAGGATATAAGGTTAACATAGAAATCAATCACTTTCCTAAAGAATAAGTGGAATTTGAAAGTAAAAACACATTACCAACTACATTAGTATTCCCTCAAATACAACTCTTAGATATAAAATCTAACAAAATATATACAAGAATCTACATAAACAAAAACAAAAATTCCTGATGAACAAAATCAAAGAAGAACTAATGAATGGAGAGATATTTCCTGTTCATAGATAGGAAGGCTCCTATTGTCAGGATGTCCATTCTTCCCAACTTGACCTATAGATTCAATGCAATCCCAATGAAAATCCCAGCAAATTATTCTGTGGTTAACTGACAAACTGGTCCTACAGTTTATACAGAGAGGCAAAACACTCAAAATAGCCAACACAATATCGAAAAAGAACAAAGCTGAAAGACTAATTTACCCAAAGTCAAGAATTACTGTAGAGCTGCAGCAATCAGCACAATGTTTTATTGGCCAAAAGAAAAGGCAAACAGATCAATGGAACAGAAAAAAAAAAAAAAAGAGAGAATCCAGAAAGAGAGCCATAAAAATATCATCAACTGATCTTTAACAAAGGAGCAAAGGCAACACAAAGAGCAAAGATAATTTCTTCAACAAATGGTGCTGGAATGAGGGGACATCCACCTGCCAAAACAAAAAAAAACAAACAACAAAAAAAAAATGCACCTACACACAAACTTTCCACGGTTCACAAAAACTGACTCAAAATGGATCATAGATCTAAATATAAAATGTACAAGTACAAAACTTCTAGAAAATAACATAAGAAGAAATCTAAATGACTTTGGGCATGGTGATGGCTCTTGGGATACAACAACAAAGGCACGACCCGGGAAAGAAATAACTGACAAGCTACACTTCATAAAAATTAAAAACTGTTCTGTGAAAGGCAAAGTCAAGAGAATAAGATGACAAGCTGCAGATTGGGGCAAAATATTTGCAAAAGGTATGCTCAATAAAACACTGTGCTTCAAAAAAACAGAGAACTCTTAAAACTCAACAAGAAAACAAACAACTTTATTAAAGAAATGGACGGAAGTTCTCAACAGACACCCCACCAAAGAAGATACACAGATCAAAAATAAGCAAATGAGAGGATGCTCATTATCATTTGTCATGGGGCGGCAAATTAAAACAAGACACCAACCCCCACCTAAGAGGATGGTCAAAATCCACTGATAACAGATTAACACCAAATGCTGACAAAAATAATGGAACAATAGAACACCCGTTCATTGCTGGTGGGAATGCAAAATGTTGCCGGTGTTTTGGAAGGCCATTTGGTGATTTCTTACAAAACTAAGCATGCTCGCACTCTCCACAATAGCTAAAACATGGAAAGAGCCTAAGTGTCCATCAACAGATGAATGGATCAAGAAGATGTGGTTTATCTATACCATGGAATACTACATGGCAATGAGAAACAATGAAATCAGGCCATGTGTAGCAACATGGATGGACCTTGAGGGTGTTATGCTGAGCGAAATAAGTCAGGCAGAGAAGGACAAATATCATATGTGTGCACGTATAGGAGGATTAGGAGGAACTTAACAGAAGACCAAGGGGAAGAAGAAGGGCGGAAATGGTGGGGGAAAGGGAGAGAGGCAAACCATGAGAGACTCTTGAATGCTGATAAAAACTGAGGACTGATGGATGTGGAGGGAGGGGGGGATGGGCATGGAGGAGGACACTTGTGGGGATGAGCACTGGGTGTTATGTGGAAACTAATTTGACAATAAACTATTTGTAAAAAAAAAACAAAAAAAAAACTAAGCATGCTCTCATCATAAGACTAGGCAACTGAACTCCTTTGGTATTCACCCAAATGAGCTGAAAACTTATGTCCACACAAAAAACTGTGAACAGATGTTGACAGCAACTTTATCAACAACTGCCAAAACTTGGAAGCAAACAAAATAGCTATGAGTAGGTGAACAGATAAACTGTGGCTCATTCAGGCAATTGCATAATATTCAGCACTACAAAGAAATGAGCTATCAAGTCGCGAAAAGAAATAGGAAACTTAAATACATACTACTCGGTGAAAGAAGCCAGTCTGAAAAGGCTGTATACTGTAAGATTCCAATTACACAGCATTCTGGAAAGGACAAAACTGTAGAGAAAGTACAAAGGGGTTGAGGATGAAGAGGATTAGAGGGGATTTTTAGGGCAGTGAAACTATTATGTATGATATTATAATGGGAGATTTAACTCAGAATGCGTTATTTAAATCCATAAAATATACCCATAAAATATACAACATCAAGAATGAACTCTAATGTGAAGTATGGACTTGGGTGATAATGACATGTCAACATATGTTAATCAATTATAACAAATGTACCACTCTGATGCACGATGTAGACAGGGAGAAAGGTTGTGTATGCATGGGGACCGAAGTATAGGGCAACTCTACTTTCTGCTCAATTTTGCTATAAGCCTAAACTACTATAAAAAGCAAATTCTTTTTTTAAAAAAAAAATTGTGAACTGAGACGTTGTAATTCTGTAAGACTCCATAACTTACCATCTTGAGATTAACATAAAGTCACATAACTATATAGTTATTCTGGAGTGTTCTCACAGCAAAAGAAACTACCCATTTACATCCTTTAATGTTTGGATGAGCAACTACTATCTGTGAAGCACTATTCCAGGCACAGTGAGCAAAACAAAGTCCCTGCTCTCATGGAGGTTACATTTTGATGGGGAAGATGTATAAAGAGTAAATAAACAAGAAATTCAGATACGGGGCGCTATGAAGAAAATAAAGGATAATTTAAGAAGTGTTAAGAGTCAGTGGGGGTACACAGGAGTAATGCACTACTCTATACAGAACTATCGCTGGGGACAGTTAAGTTGACTCACAATCTAATGAGGAGCCTGGCAATGCCAACATCTAGGATGAGAGCCTTCCAAGCAGAAGGAAGACCTGAGGCCAAAGAGCTGAGCCTGCTTGACTTGAGACTGCAGCATGGTGCCCCGCGTGGAAGGGAAGTTCAACAAGTGAAGGAGGTCTCTGTATAGGTCATGGTGAGAATTTGACGTTTAATTCTAGATACAATGGAAAACCATTAGAAACTTTAATGCAGGGGGAAAAATGTGATCCAAGTCTGAGTAGCCACCCTGGCAGCTTTCTAGAAAAGAGAGACGACCAAAAGGCTTTGAAGCAGGAAGGCCATCAGGGAAACTGGCGCCACAACTCACATGGGAGCGGACAGTGGCTCGGACCGTGGTGACCGAGGGGGAGAGCAAAACCCAGAGGGCCTGCCAGTGGATTGGGAAAGGAAAGCATGGGAAAGAACAAAATTCAGAGCAATTTTAGGGGTTTTCACAGAAAAAAAAAATGAAGACGAGAAGGGCACAAAACATTAGGAAGCTGTGTAAACAGTATTTCAACATGCAATGAGAGGTAAGGATGGAGATGCCAGTGCTTCACAGGCGGTTTTCAATGCAAGGGACAAGCAGGAAGCGATGACCACAGCTGACCCAACCCTGGCATTTGGGCTCCGAAGTGTGGCTGAAGGTCTGATGAAGAAGGCTGAATGACTCGTCTCCTTTCCAGTTTGGTCCCTCTAAGGCCTCTGGTTAAAGACACACCTGAAAATTTCTGGTTAACCTGGACTATTTTGCCTAAAAGGAGTTTCGGAATCAAAAGAACAAAACAAAACAAAAAGTAGAAGAGGAGGTTCCCTAGGCCAGAGTTCCATAAAGGGCTGAAATACATAAATGCCCTTCTCATCTACCCAAGTAAAAGCCT
Source organism: Proteles cristata cristata (assembly GCA_017311185.1). NCBI lineage: Eukaryota > Metazoa > Chordata > Mammalia > Carnivora > Hyaenidae > Proteles > Proteles cristata. The sequence goes on along the minus strand of JAESUZ010005539.1, from coordinate 313,283 downwards.
CACTGCTCCTATGCTATCAACACTAGCATTCATGAACATCATAAAGAAAGAGAAAACATCTTAATGAACATTTGTTAAGTGTTTTTGTTCCACTGAAGGGCAGCTAGTCCAATGCAAGCCAAGTGACAAACACAACATGAGAAGTAATATTCTGAGGCCTGTACCTTTAATCAAATCCTTGGCAACTTCCCAATCAAACAACCCTTCTGAAATGCTCCCAACTGTCCCAAGTCCTTTATGGCTTCTAGAAAGAAGCCCGTAATTTGCACCAGAGGACTTCTAATTCATCTAAACCTCGAAGTCTGTAAAAGTGGCTCCAAGTTCATGGACTGTACATCTTAAAGGATACACCAAAGACATTCTTAGCTTTAAAGACGATGACTCCTCATCATTTTTAAGAAGAAAACATTAAAGAATGTCTATTTGCCAGAGCTATTTCAGAATGCAGCTAAAAACTGATTCCATATTCAAGTGGAATCCGAGTTTGTAGAATGTAGTCAACAAAGCCAAAAGAAAAGCAGCCCTCACTCTTTGCTGGCTAAATGCTGCGTGCTCTGTCGGTGGGTCAGAAGAACTCCGGACATTCAGTGTAGCATGAAATCTCATTTCATATAGAAAAGACCACAGATGCAAATGCATCATTTCCACTAGGGTGACCAATTCATGACCAAGACTTCGCCAGAAATCCTCTCCCGCACGGACAGACTGGGATGGTTGCTCATCTTAAATGTAACCCAGTCCTGACTTCCTCAGTTTTGTTGTCCTGCACATTATCAGGGCCATTTCATCCCAAATTTCTTAAAGTGACAATCAAGAGCTTCACTAAAGGCACACTCCCGAGCCAAATAGGCCCAGTACTGAAATCCAATCTTCCTGGCTTCACGCAGTCACTGAAGCTTTTCATTCTTACTCACCTGTCCATTCTCATCGCTCAATCTTAATATTTATGACCTTATTTTTCCAAGACAGGGGGGCATCCATGACTGGGAACATATTCAGAATGTAATAGCCAACAAAAGCAGGGAGGGGAAGCTTTCTGGAAAAATGTCGGTATCGACTCACGCCTCTCGACCAGCCCCATTCCTAGCCAGATTCCCCAAGGAGATGATCGGAGAACCACTGAATTAGGTCAAAACTTTGGTCAGCACTAAATGTAAGAGAAAGGTGCTAACTATGCCAGAAATTGCAAGGTGCTGCCGTGCTGGATACATATAAGAGGGATGAGACCAAAGAAGGGGCACAGAGGGCTGACCGGTGTCTACTCAGAATGAGCAGCATCCTGGTAAATACAGCAAGCGGATCTCGAAGGCAGCGCTCACCCTCAAACTCAAAAGAACAGGAAGGTAGAATGGACGACAAGGCACTGAAAGCCCGGGCTGCTTGCCTCCTGTGGGGCGGCCTTAAATGCACACAACCCGTGGTTCTTGCAGCCTCCAGAAGGGGTTGCTGGGACTTGCTGCCACTTTGAGGAGAAGGCCAGGCGTTGGTGGGGTAAGAAGTTGGAGGAAGCAGGTAGGCTGAGCATGGGTCGAAAGCGGTCATGGCTTGCCCATACCGCAAGCATCCACACCACAAAGAGACAAAATTGAGTTACTCAGGACACTCCAGCTCATGAAATCTCTTCTCTGGCCTTGTAAGGATACATTTTCTTGCTCCTTTCAAATGAAGGATTTGCCCAGGAATGTACACTGAGTTTTCACAGAAACCATCGCAACACCGATTTGCCAGGACGCGGTCTCCTTGGGTAAGGAGAAACAGACATGGACCAGTCACTAGGCTCATGGGGAAACCCTGCAGTTCCAAGGGAAGGAAACAGTCCTGCTCTGAAACGGTCTCTGCTGAAAAGGTCTGACTGAAAAGGTCTGACTCCAACGGACAATTTTTTTCTTCATAAAATTCTCAATATTTTAAGACGACACTTGATTCAAGAAGACACTGGGTCTGTGAAAATGGGGCAAGCAGATATGAAGAGGGCATAGTGTGAGGTCAGGAAACATTGCTTGGAGCTTTTTTTTTTAATAGTCCTTCCTCACTTAAAATGATGGAAGATAGAATGGACAACAGAACACATGCTACAAAAATCTCAAATTATTGAAGGGGCTGAGGGGCCTCAAAACGTTCTCCTAGAACCTGGAGGGACAATGAAAAAAATTAGTGGCAGAAGAGGTAAGAAGTGAAGGATGAGTTTTGGAAGCCACAGTATATGTACCTGGAATCCTAGAAAGAAAGTAGAAAAAGGACAGGTAGATAAAAGAACAATCAAAGAATATTTTCCAAAATTGTGAAAGAGCCTGACCACACTACCAAATGGTTCTTGAAATACATAAACATATTCTGCTCAAAAATTAAATGAAAGGATGCCTGGGTGGCTCAGGCAGTTGAGCATCAGATTCTTGGATTTTGGCTCAGGTCGTGATCTCATGGTTTGTGGGATCGAGCCCCAAGTCGGGCTCTGCACTGAGAGTGGGGAGCCTGTGTGGGATTCTCTTTCTCTCTCATTCTCATTCTCTCTCTCTAACATGTGCGCGTGCGCTCGCACACATTCCCTGTGCCCCTCCCCTGCTCATCTTCTCCCTTTCTCTCAAAATAAATTTTAAAAACATTGAATATAAAACATGACAGATGTTCAAAGAAATAACATAATCTGCCATGATAGAATCAAAATGAAAATGATCCCAGACATCATCCTAACATCAACTATCAGAGCTCAAGGGGATGATATCCTGAGCTTTCAGGTGGGAAGTTTCTTATGCAAGAATCCTATAGCTGCTTATGGAGACAGCAGCATGTGAAGGCATAGAAAGTAACTGGGATGATACAAAAACTCAGAGACTATGCCATTGCCATTCCCCTGCCATTAGCCTTTAGGAAAAACCTGTTAGCATCTATATTTTATTTGAATAATTAAAACCACGGTGTAAGAAGAAAACACAGCAGGGGCGCCTGGGTGGCTTAGTCGGTTAAGCGTCCGACTTTCGCTTAGGTCATGATCTCGCGGTTCGTGGGTTCAAGCCCCGCGTCGGGCTCTGTGCTGACTGCCAGCTCAGAGCCTGGAGCCTGTTTCGGAGTCTGTGACTCCCTCTCTCTGACCCTCCCCTGCTCACGCTGTCTCTCTCTCCTAGAAATAAATAAAAATTAAAAAAAAAAAAAAAGAAGAAAACACAGCAGTAAGCTGCTTGACACAGATCTTAGCAATGACTTTTTAAATATGACATCAAAAGCAAAAGCAACAAAAACAACAAGAAGCAAGTGGAGCTACATCAAACTACAAAGGAACCATCAACAAAATGAAAAGGCGGCCTACAGAATGGGAGAAAACATTTGCAGATCATGTATCTGATAAGAGGTTAATATCCAAAACATATTAAGAACTCCTACAACTCAAAAGCAAAACCAAGCAATCCAGTTAAAAACAGGCAGAAGATCTGAATACATACTTCTCTACAGAAGACATCCCAATGGCCAAGAGGTACATGAAAAGATGCTCAAGGGGCACCTGGGTGGGCCAGTCGGTTGAACATTCGACTCTTGATTTCAGCCCAGGTCATGATCTCACGGTTCGTAAGTACAAGCCCCACGTTAGGCTCCAGGCTGACAGAGCAAAGTCTCCTTGAGATTCTCTGTCTATGCCCCTCCCCCCCAAAATAAATAAACATTAAAAGAAAAAAAAAAGATGTTCAATATCACTAATCGCCAGCAAAATGCCAATTAAAACCACAATGAGCTATCACCTCACACATGTCAGAATGGCTATTATCAAAAATACAAATAATAAGTATTGGCCAGGTTGTAGAGGAAAAAGAATTTGCCTTGTTGGTGGCAATGTAAATTAGTACAGCCACTATGGAAAACAGTATGGAGGTTCCTCAGAAAGTTAAAAATAGCTTTACCCTATGATCCACGAATTCCACTTCTTGGTATTTACCCAAAGAAAATGAGAACACCAACTCAAAAAGACATACGCATCTCCAGGTTCACTGCAGGATTATTTACAATAGCCAAGCTATGGAAACAACCTAACTGTCCACTGATGGATCAACAGATATATATAGGTTATATATATATATATATATATATATATACACCAATGGATGGATTAATATATATATATATATATACATATATATATATATATATACCAATGGATGGATTAATACATATATATAGGTGTTGTAGATAGATACATACATACAAATATACATACAATGGAACAGTATCTAACCATAAAAAAGTATGAAATGTTGGCATTTACAACAACATGGATAGACCTCGAGGACATTATGCTAAGTGAAATACATCAGATAGCAAGAGACAAATACCATATGATCTCATTTATATGTGGAATCTAAAACAAAAGCAAAACCAAACAAACAAACAAAAACAAGTTCAATGACACAGAGAACAGACTGGTGGTTCCCTGAGATGGGGCACAGGGAGCAGGAGAAATGAGTAAAGGGGGTCAGGAGGTACAATTTTTTGGTTACAAAATAAAGAAGTCATGGGGATGTAATGTAATGTAAAATAGCTAAGAAAGTAGATCTGAGTATTTCTTATCACACACACACACACAAAATACATTACTTCTTCTAACTACTGTTGACCTTGAAAATAAAACAGCCAGTTATTTTACCAGCAAAAGTTTGACAATGGCAGAAGAAGTGCAATTGGGGACGCATCAACTATGGCAAAACCAAGAACAGTTTCAGAGAACAAAGAGGAATACCACTTATAGAGGAAAAGGAGGAGGTGGGAGGGGCTGCTTGAACAAAAGTCCACTGGAAGAAGGTGCTCAGGGTGGTGATAGTTTCTCATTGGCTGAATTATGGTGGTTTCTCATTGGCTGAACTGTTGTGGAGCAAAGGGAAAATCTTCCTCTCGCTTCCTGGGGCTGTAAAGTAACTTCTTCCTGTTGGCACTGGTACTTGAGAATGAGGTGGTAGGGTATGAGAGCTCCCCTTTCTGTTTCTTCCCAATTCTATCATAAATGAGGTTTTCTTTATTCAGTTTCACATTATATAAGGTGATCGATGTTAACTAGCCTTACTACAGAGATCATTTCACAACGCATACAAATATTGTCATACACGTGAAACTAATATGTTACATTGTCTATTATACCTCAATTTAAAAAATAAATTTCGGGGCGCCTGGGTGGCTCAGTCGGTTGAGCGTCCGACTTTCACTCAGGTCATGATCTCGCGGTTCGTGGGTTCGAGCCCCGCGTCGGGCTCTGTGCTGGCTGCCAGCTCAGAGCCTGGAGCCTGTTTCAGTCTGTCACTCCCTCTCTCTCTGACCCTCCCCTGCTCGCGCTGTCTCCCTCTCTCTCCTAGAAATAAATAAAACATTAAAAAAAAAATTTAAATAAATAAATAAATAAATAAATAAATTTCTAGGGGTGGCTGGTGGCTCAGTCAGTTAAGTGTCTGGCTCTTGATTTTGGCTCAGGTCACGATATCATGGTTCATGGGTTCGAGCCCCACATTGGGCTCTGCACTGACACCGTGGAGCCTGCTTGGGATTCAGTCTCTCTCTCTGCTCCTCCTTCGCTTGTGTGGACTCTCTTCCCCCCCCCCCCACATCATGAATAAATAAACATAATCAATCAATCAATTAATTAAATCTTTTAAAGAAAAAAACCTCCACATTATGAAAATTACCAGTGAGTGTAAATGTAGTTAAATACTTTCAAATATGGTTACTTAATGCAAGTATAAAAAATCATCATCATCACCATGTAATGATGTTTCACCTAAAAAACTAAATATATATTAAATATCTAAGTCAAAATCCAAAAGAGTCTATTAAAAAATACCTGGGAAACAAGCAGAAGGGTTAAACAGTGTAACTGGGAAGGATAACCACACCTCAACAGAAAAATGGGTCAATGAAGATTCGATGATGAATAGTAACAAAAAGAAGTCTACAAATAGCGAACAAACATCAAAAAGATTCTACCTTATCAATAAATTTAAAAATGATTTAAAATAGTACCACGTTATTTGTACTCATTAAAGTGGTAAAATACTTTGAAATTCTAATGCCCAGTGTTATCTGGGGTAAGCTAAGTGAGGCGGAAAGAAGTGCCTGATAACCACATCTCATACACTGCACTGGGAATGTACTATAAAAACAATTTTATAAGTTACCATCTGACAATATAACATGTACAGTTTTTTTTTTAATTTTTTTTAATGGTTTTATTTATTTCTAGGAGAGAGAGAGAGACAGCATGAGCAGAGGAGGGTCAGAGAGAGAGGGAGTCACAGACTGAAACAGGCTCCAGGCTCTGAGCTGGCTGTCCGCACAGAGCCCGACGCGGGGCTCGAACCCACAAACCGCGAGATCATGACCTAAGCGAAAGTCGGACGCTTAACCTACTAAGCCACCCAGGCGCCCCATAACATGTACAGTTTTAAAATAGCTACATTCTCATCTCACCTGGGTATTCCACTACTAATAATTTTTTCCAAAGAAGTCACAGCAGCAAAGATGTATGTACAAAGATGTTCACCAGAGCCATGTGTATGTTATCAAAACACTGGAAATGAATGAAGCAACCAAAAGTAGGGGATTAATACCTAAGCCATTTTATGTATTTCTTTTTTTCTTTATTTAAATTCAAGTTATCTAACATACAGTGTAGGATTGGTTTCAGGAGTAGAACCCAGTGATGCATCACCTACACATAACACCCAGTGCTCATCCCAATAAGTGCCCTCCAAAATGCCCATCACTCATTTAGCCCATCCTCCCACCCACCCCCCCTCCAGCAACCCTCAGTTTGTTCTCTGTATTTATAAGTCTCCTATGGTTTGCCACTGATTTCATCTTATTTTTCGTTCCCTTTGCCTATGTTCATCTGTTTGTATCTTAACTTCCACATGAGTGAAGTCACATGATATCTGTCTTTCTTTGCCTGATTTAGTTTGCTTAGCATAATACACTCTATTTCCATCCATGTTGTTGCAAATGGCAAGATTTCTTTCTTTCTGATTGCTGAGCAGTATTCCATTGTGTGTGTGTGTGTATGTGTACAGATACACACACACAATGTGTATGTATATGTATATGTATATGTATATATATATATACACACACACATATGTCTACATATATACATATACATATGCCTATACACACATATATATATGCCATATCTTCTCTATCCATTCATCAGTCGATGGACATGTGGGCTCTTTCCATTATTTGGCTATTACTGATAGTGCTTCTATAAACATTGGGGTGCATGTGCCCCTCTGAATCAGCATTTTTGTATCCTCTGGATAAGTATCTAATAGCGCAATTGCTGGGTCATAGGGTAGTTCTATTTTTTACTTTTTGAGGAACCTCCGTTTTCCAGAGTGGCTGCACCAGTTTGCATTCCCACCAACAGTGCAAAAGAGTTCCACTTTCTCTGCATCCTCAACAACAGCTGTTGTTCCCTGATCAATTTTTGCCATTCTGACAGGTGTGAGGTGGTAACTCTTTGTGGTTTTGACTTGTATTTCTCTGATGATGAGTAATGTTGAACATCTTCTCATATGTCTGTTAGTCATCTAGATGTCTTCTTTGGAACAGTGTCTATTCATGTCTTCTGCCCATTTTGTCATTGGATTCTTTGTCTTTTGGGCGTTGAGTTTGATAAGTTCTTTATATTTTGGATACTAACCCTTTTGCAAATATCTTCTCCCATTCCATCAGTAGATTTTTAGCTTTCTTGATTATTTCCTTCACTGCACAGAAGGTTTTTACCTCGAGGAGGTCTCAATAATTTATTTATGCTTTTATTTCCCTTGCTTCCGGAGACCCGTCTAATAAGAAATTGCCACGGCTGAGGTCAAAGAAGTTGCTGCCTGTGTTCTCCTCTAGGATTTTGATGGTTTCCTGTCTCACATTTAGGTCTTTCATCCATTTTATTTTTAAATGTGGTATCAGAAAGTGCTCCAGTTTCATTCTCTTACATGTCGCTGTCCAGTTTTCCCAGTACCATTTGCTCAGGAGACTTTTTTCCACTGGATGCTCTTTCCTGCTTTGTCCATGTAGGGTTTGTTTCTGGGTTGTCTGTTCTGTTCCATTGATCTATGTATCTGTGTTTGTGCCTGCACCGTACTTTCTTGATGATGACAGCTTTGTCATAGAGCTTGAAGTCCGGAATTGTGATGCCTTCAGCTTTGGTTTTCTTTTTCAACATGGCTTTGGATATTTGGGATCTCTTCTGGTTCCATACAAATTTTTTGAATTGTTTGTTCTAGCTCTGTGAAGAATGCTAGTGTTATTTTGATAGGGATTGCATTGAAGGTGTAAATTGCTTTGGGTAGTATAGACATTTTAACAATATTTGCTCCTCCTGTCCATGAGCATAGAATGTTTTTCCATTTCTTTGGGCTTTCTTTCATAAGCTTTCTATAGTTTTCAGCATACAGATCTTTTACTTCTTTGGCTAGGTTTATTCCTAGTTATCTTTTGGTTTTTGGAGCAATTGTAAATGGGATGGATTCCTTGATTTCTTTCTGCTGCTTCATTATTGGTGTATAGAAATGCGACCAATTTCTGTACATTGATTTTATATCCTGTGACTTTGCTGAATTTGTGTATAGGTTCAAGCAGTTTTTTGGTGCTCTTTTGGATTTCCCACGTAGAATATCATGTCATCTGTGAGGAATGAAAGTTTGGCTTCTTCCTTGCCAATTTATATGCTTTTTATTTCTTCTTGTTGCCTTCCTGCTGAGGCTAGGACTTCCAGCACTATGTTGAACAACAGTGGTGAGAGTGGACATCCCTGTCATGTTCCTGACCTTAGGGAGAAAGTTTTCAGTTTTTCCCCATTGAGGATGATATTAGCTGTGGGTCTTTCATATATGGCCTTTATGATGTTGAGGTATGTTCCTTCTATCCCTACTTGCTTGAGGGTTTTTTTTTTTTTTTATCAAGATAGGATGCTGTATTTTGTCAAGAGCTTTTTCTGCATCTATTGAGAGGATCATATGGTTCTTATCCTTTTATTAATGTGGTGAATTATACCGACTGGTTTACAGCAATGGACAGAGCATCTAAGCAGAAAATCAACAAGGAAACTATGGCTTTGAATGACACACTGGGCCAGATGGACTTAACAGATAAATTCAGAACGCTACATCCTAAACACATTCTTCTTGTGTACACACGGAACATTCTCAAGAATAGATCACATACTGGGTCACAAATAAGCCATTTTTAAAAATCATATTTCAAGGAATATATAATAAGAAAAAATGCTCAAGACATAAAAGTATTGAAAAAAGGGTAAAAGACATCATATCTAAAGATATGTATTTGCACATCTCTGTAGTTTGTAAATTGTTTATAGTGAACATATACTACATTTTATCAATTCCACGGTACACGTTTTTCCTTCATAGTTATTTATCTCTGAAATTGGAATACATCTTAAGATGGCATCTTTGGATGACAGACATTACTACTTTTGTACGCAGCAACATAAAATAAAACAATAAGTATCATTATTTTTGAAAGATCCCACAGATAACATTCAATGAAGAGATTCTCAGAAAAGAGGCATTCATTCCCCAAATGAAAAGACGGCACACAGCCATCGGTGAAGGCGGTGTGAGCTTTGGTTAGTTTTGGAAACCTTCCCCTTCATACAATCTTCCCTGGGAGTGAAAATTCTTCTATAAAAACAAGCACAGAGGTGAAGATTGCCTCGGGATATGTGACTTTCCCCCTCTTGTTTCTAAATTAACTTCTATGGAATGCTCAGTTTGTTGCTGGCTTGTAAAGAGAAGAGATTCTTGAGGTTAATCATTCTTGTTCACTCTCTAAATAAGCAAAATGAACCTTAATCCCACTTTGGCAAGAGCTGCCTTTAATCTTCCAGATTGTAACTCTTCCCAACAAACAGGAGGGCAGAGGCTTGGGGAAATAGAAAGATGAGAAGGGACAAAAGGTCGGGCAGACATGAAAACTTGAATGGGGTAAGTTTCCTTCTTTTTCCCCTTTTGAATAGGCAGCCTCGCCACTTCTGCCCGCTGCTTCAGTGAACTGTGAGGGCTGGAATTGCCCAAATAAAGTTAATCAACGAAACAGAACCAGCCACATAAACCTCTCAGCTCTGTGTCCCCACATACCTTTTTCCTTCCCTCTTGATTCACTCCTGTCTCATATCCAATTTTCCCCCTGGCAACTGAGGAAGATGGTTGTGGTTTCTGGCTAATACCTAGGGAGGAAAGAAGGATATTCTCTCCAAATACGTGGTAAGTTTCTACTAGGTACAAGTGCTCTGAGAAGTGGAAGATCATATATAATATAGTACTGGCTCTCGAAAGACTTAACTCTAGTAGATAAGACCTCCACACCAATCACTATAGTCCAGAGGGAAAAAAGAATTATGGCATCCACACTGATTGGTCGGTGCCCCTGCCATTGTGGGTACTAAGTTTTTAACATCATCCTAAATACGTGTTACACATACACGTAGATGGCAAGAAAAACACAAGATGGAGGGAACGGCGTGAACAAAGAAAAGGAAACACATTTTAAGGCAGAATTCGGGGCCAATGACTTGACTGTGGACTATAATTTAGATCTTTTTTTTTTTTTTTTAATGTTAAATGTTTATGGATAGAAGAATTATTCCATAGGAAGAGTTTAATGAAAATACTCCATTAAGGAAGAAACCTGCTTCGGGGACTAACTGTTTTCAGGAAAGTGAAACTCATTCCTAGTCTCATCCTGAACTGAAACCTGTAACAAGAATCAAATTAAAAATTAAAATTTTTAATTAAAAAAAAATGGGAAAAAAAAAACAACTTCCTTTATGGCTGTTCTTCCTGTTTCTCCAGAAGTGGCAAAGAACATACACAGGACATGTAATCAAAGTAAAACTCTGAAATTTTTTTCCCACAATTCATGCTTTTAGGAGTTAGGTTATATAGAAAGCAAATGAAGGCATATTAAAACTGCCAGCCAAAAGGAAAAACTCCACCCAACCAACCCAGATGCAGATTTACCCCAATACAGCATGACTCTGGCTGCATAAAATATGAAAGAATAAAAGGTTCTCAAAACTCATAGTAACATATCCATCCTCAGCTTAAAAGAAACCAACACATTTCTGTTATCTTTAGTAGTTTTGTTTTTGGGTTTTTTTTTTTTTAATAAAAGATCTGGAAGAAAATGTACAAATTGGTTTGAACATCATTATCAGTTTGGAAAATTCTGTGATATCACATGGTCATTTTGACTAGATATTAGCAAGCAAAGCATGGGTCACCGAGGGAATGGACTACCATGGAAGATTAAAAAGCTATCTCGGGAGATCCCCAAGTATTAAATGAACGGCCACCTATTTTGGGGAGGGACTTCAAAAACCTTCCCATCAGGAGCTTCCAAGGACAGAATAAATATTTCCTTTTGCCCATAGTTGCCATGAAATGGGGTAAGTGGGGGAGAGTCCAATCTTTGGTTTACTCATTCACTGGTGAACTCACCTAAAATAGGGTAGATAGAAGACATTTTAGGAAATTCCAAGGAAGAGAGAGACATGAGATTCAGATGTTTTAAAAAATGGAATGGCCAAGGACTGCAAAGAGAAGAAATCTCAGTATGATAACTGTAATTGGTGGGCTTGAAGAAGTCAGCCCACCAATATTTATCAATTTATTTTAATATTTATCAAAATATTAAATAGGTAGTAAGACAAAACATCAAGTGACACAGAGATAGTACTATGCCATGATTATCCTTTCAATAAGAATAAAGAAAGGCAATTATGAATTCCAGGGGGAGAGGGAGAGCCACACAAGAAAGTCATGGCTCAGATTACAAAGCAAGCTAAAATGGAGCACGATTCTGGGGCCTTTGATGAGGTAGAAGATCTTGACTGGACATTTGTAACATTCCCTTTCAATGGAACAAGGTCAGTGATTGCTGTGGACTCCGTATTCTATTTGTGGATCCAGTCACTTTATTTGGTTCTGTAATAAGGGACACATAAATAAGCGCTATTATGTACTGGCTTTCAAACTTCAGACTCGGTGCACAGAGAAAGCATGGTCATCTTATCAAAATTATAGATTACTGTGTAAACGATAGAAACCTCAATGATGTCAAAGTAATGATATGGCTGAAAGGGAACTCTCACACCCCATGTTACATCCTAAAAGTCAAGAGAGTCTATCTACATATCGGTTATAAGGTAATCAAATACAAAAAAAAACAAAACAAAAAACAAAGAAAAAAACCCAGAAAAGTAAATGTTAAGTAATAAAACTTAGCAAGAATGAGAGAGTGTAAGAAAACCACGTCCTCATTTTTCTTTTTTCTTCACATTTTTCTTAATGGAAGAACAGACAGTGCATCAATCTGCTGGGTGAAGATAGAGAAGTATTAAGCGTGTGTTTAAGAGTTAAGGAGGGGGGCGCCTGGGTGGCTCAGTCAGTTAAGCATCCGACTTCAGCTCAGGTCATGATCTCACGGTGCATGGGTTCGAGCCCCACGTCGCACTCTGTGCTGACAGCTCAGAGGCTAGTGCCTGCTTCGGATACTGTGTGTCTACCTCTCTCTCTGCCCCTCATCCCCTTGCACTCTGTCTCTTTCTTTGTCTCTCTCTCTCTCAAAAATAAACATTAAAAATTAAAAAAAAGAAAAGAAATGAAAAACCTGCATTCAAATACAAGCTTCTAGGTATGCCACCTTGAAGAAGTTATTTTACCTCTCTAAGCCTTCATTTCCTTTTTATAAAGCAGCTTCACTGAGATATAATTCACATACCAAACAATTCACTCATTGAAAGCACACGATTCAGTGTGTTCACAGGATTGTGCGACCATTACCACAAATAAATTTTAAGGCGTTTTCAGACCCCTAAAAAAAAAAAAAAAAAACCCACATAACCCATTAGCAGGCAATCCCCATCAATTTTCTTTTCTGGGAACAAACAGGGATTGGAGAGTCACCTGATGGGCTTACTTATAAGAAAGAAAGAAAATACATCATGGCTTCTAGCACAGAGCCTGGCCTACTCAGTAGGCACTCATGCATTTCAAGCGAAGTTCAAGACATCAATGATCAAAAATAAGCACGAAGAATGTTAACAATAAGAAAGCGTAAGAGACAAACCCTTTCAGGTAGCCAGGAATCCTATCCACAGAGTAAATTCCACAAGAGACGCCCTGTCTCTAATTCTGCTGAATACAGAAGAATCAGGTTATCAAGACTAAAAGCACGCACTTGAAAATGTCAGCATTTAAGGGCATGCTTTAGAGGGAAAAGTTTCAGGAGGTCGGATACATTGTGCAAAAACACAACTCGCAAGGGGCAAATAATGTAGTTTGCTGAGAAGGTAAGACGAACACCACAGGTTCGTATTGGATGAGCAGCTGAAACTATACTGTCATGTTTCTACTTTTCAAAGCGAAAAGAAACATGACAGGTGCTCATTTGGCTGTTCGAGCACTTTCCCACTTAAATGGCAATTCCTCAAGCCTACCGACTGCAGCCTCAAGTTATAATTTATTACTCTTTCTGTATTATTCCCTTGCCTCGGCAGAAAGCAGAACATAGCACCTACATTTCAAGGCCCATGAGAGGTAATAAAGCATAATTATTTAGAATTTATGATTAAGCCATAAATTACAGGAACGTTTTGCTTCGGCTGGTCAGTCAGGAGTTGGGGGAGGAAGGGAATGGGGTCAGAGGGAGAAATAACGAAAGCCTTTTCCTTCGAATAAAATGTCTGGAACAGGGCGGGACTGAGGGGCACCTGGAGGATTTACAAAGATACCACAGTCTCCAAGCTGAGTCCCAGAGGAATCCCAGTGAAGAGGCTTTAAACTCGTAGAAGCCTCTGTTCTGCGTGCTCACAGGGCGACAGACCTGCGACAGACCCACTGGAGCGCTCACGTTGGCGCCCCGGCTAGAAGCACGGCGCATTTTGGGGTTGGACCACGTCAGGTGTTCACAGGCTCTGGGTCTTGCTGCCCCAAGCCAGAGGGATTTCGAAGAAGGTGAACCTGTTCTGGAAAACACGACGGACCTGGCTCTACAGGTAAACTCGGCCCTCAGCCAAGGCAAGAGCGTGGTTCTCACAGAATTCAACCCTGACCAGACGGTAACTCTTCTCCCTCTTGAGACCCAGCCGGTGAGATGTCTCTTTCGTGCAGTTCCTGTATGTGGGAAGCTGTGTATGGGATGGTGAGGTAACAAAGCTTGCAAACCTCGGGGCGTGACGCAGGGGAAGAACACAACGTTCTGGGCTCCCCTGTCACCCGCTGGCCTTCCTGCTTCTCCTGTGACGCCAGGGCCCGGCTCCCAATCTTGGGGGCCCCCCACACAGACAGCACTGGGCTCCCAGTGGCCCTGAGACGCAAGTGCCACCAAGCCCTGGTTTTTCCAGGGGAGGCAAAGCCTCAGACCCTAACAGGGGATAGCACGGGGAGTCTGGGCCGTGGTCACCTGACAGGAACGGGCCTTTTCATCATTCAACCCTAAACTGTTGGTGAGATAAAGCAAAACCCAAAAAGAAGAAACAGCGTGCGTTTCCAGTGACATCGCTTTCTCTCTCTCTTTTTTTTTATTTTTTTTTTGCCATGGAAATCTGACTTGGCAAATGGAGCTTGGAGATAGCTATTTGAAAATGAGATTGAGTTTGGATGGAAGGAAACAAAAATAAAGAGACCAGATAGACCGGAGTCATGAGTCGTGACATGTAAAAAAAAAAGAATAATAAATGAAGGGTCAGGCCAGGGAGGAGGTCAGCCCCAAAGGTTGACGTAGCGCACTCACCTTTGTCCCGAAACACCCCATCTCCACACCCGGCTCCTGGTTAATGAACATAATTTGGTTGATGTCCCCTGAACTGTATAATCTTTTCTACAAAAAAAAAACCAAAACCCGCAGTTCGTCTCCGAGCCACTTTTAAGTCCCGAACTCCCTGGTTACATTCAGTCTATGGAAAACATCTGTGGCGAAGTAAATCATCCCAGCCTGAGAAAGACCAGAGTGGTTTGGTTTATTTAATTTTTTTTTTCCCTTCTCCCCTCTAAGTGTGTTTTGAAGTCCTGGTTGGAAAATTAGTGAAAATTGTAAATCTGTTTGCAAATCTGGTCACGTCTAACTCTGAGATTAGGGCAAAGATTCCAATTTAAAAGTAAACCGTGACAGCCCCAGTTAAGCGGGTCCTCAGGCACCACCAGCAGGGCCTTCAGTCACTTCCACAGGCGGCGGATTTATTACAGGCACCCGACACGTCCCCCCCATCAGACACCCCTGGAGTATTTACTTGAGACGGCAGGGTTCAGTCGGCACTTCCTCTGCAGACCAATATATTATTATAAATTGAGCTAAACTGTTTCCTTTTCATAAGTGCTATGAACTTCGGATTTCAGATATCAGCACAGGGCTCCGGTCCCTCGGCAGGGCTCCTTATAGGATTTGGATTTTTCGAAAGTAAAGAGAAAAGGTAGCCAGAGCCCAGGTTTGTTTTTTGTTGTTTGAGAGGAGATGGAGGAGCGCTCATTTTTAGAAATGGAATAGGGACTTCTGAATAAAGAAAATAAGAATTTGCTTGAGTAATAACAGAGGATAAAGAGAAAAGTATTCTAAATGAATATATTCTAAAGGCGCACTTTGGGTACATCGCGCTGTGTCTGGCCCGGGTCGGTAGGGTACCAGCTCCTTCACCCACAGCTGAAGCCAGGAGTCGGGGAAATCAGGAATAGATACTATGGCTTGGATATCAGCTCCTATAAAATAATACCACTCACTTCGGCTTATCGCCTACAATAGCTAAAGGGACAAGTCTGTATTTAAAATGTATATTCATTACAACATATAGGTAAAAGGGACAATGTAATTACTTATTATTTTCAATATTCATCTATTTCTGAGGCAAGAGAAATAGAACTTTACAAAGAAATGGAAAGAGGAAGCCTCCAGAACACTCTTTTCATCATCTTGTCATCATCTTCTCCTTCTTTCCTGAACAATCTAGTCCTAAAGCCTTTAGGTGAAGCACAAGGGTCATTGTGAGGGAGCGAGAGGGGGGCCCAGGAGCCCAGGGTAGGGGTCAGCGAGGAGGGAGAGGAGGGTGGGCTTGATGTGGGTGTCAGAGCCCAAATGGCATAAAAGGCCAAGTTACAAGCCACGCGCCCTACTGTATGACCACGGCTATGTCACTACATCAATTCAACCCGAATCGATTCTTGTCCTGTATAACTAATATGTACTTTTTAGGGTTATGGAGACAGTTGAAAGAAGGCTTAACCTGTCATTAATCCCCAATAAATGTGGCTGTCAGTCCCATATCACTATTATTTCAGATGCATGTATGTACAGAAACAAGGCTGAAAAGAAATGTACTCAAACAGCTATGAACCTGAATTTTATAGTCTTCTTTCATTTCATACCTTTCAGTGTTTTCTTTTCTTAACAATGAACACGTATTTTACTTTCATCATCAGAAGAGAACATACAAGATTGTTCCTAAAATGTATCTTTACCATTTCTATATGCAGAAAATTAACATGGCAATTTAAAATGGCCCCACTGACCTTCACTTCATTTAAAGATACAAAGTACTAATCGAAACTCCTGAACAAAGCAGCCAGAGGAAAGTGGTTTATTGGCTAAAATTAAAACCCATTTATTTTTTTAACATCTTTTTTTAAATTAAATTTATTTCTGAGAGGGGCGACTGGGTGGCTTAGTCGGTTAAGCGTCCGACTAAATTAAATATTAAATAAAAATATTTAAAAATAAATAAATAAATAAATTTATTTCTGAGAGAGAGAGAGAGAAACAGCATGAGCAGGGGAGGGGCAGAGAGAGAGGGAGACACAGTATCTGAAACAGGCTCCAGGCTCTGAGCTGGCTGTCAGCACTGAGCCCGACGCAGGGCTCGAACCCACGAACCATGAGATCATGACCTGAGCCGAAGTCGGACGCTCAACTGACTGAGCCACCCAGGCGCCCCAAAATCCATTTATACTCAAGGTAAATACCCATCTGTGGGTTGTGCTTTAAAAATGAGGAATACTCTGTTCCCTACAAATGACGTTTGTCGATGGGGCAGAGACTTCAAAACAGAAACTCAGTTCCTAAGGCAAGCATGGGAGGCTCTCAGGAAAAGAAGACCTTCAGCCTACAAATGTTCCCACACAGAAACTTCAGTGTATGAGGACTGAGTCTAAATAGTCATTTTGAGAGCAGGAAAAGCACCATATATGCAACCTGCAAACCATCCTGTCCCTCATACCAACCCAGTGGAGTCAGGCCAGGTCCTTAAAGAGAAAACAATCTCTACACGATCACCCTCACAAGCTTGTTCGGAGAGTGAATGAGACTCTTAGGTGAGACTGATTTGTAAACTATGAAGCAACATGCAGATGGCGGGCAAGAGATTTAGGGCTTCAATCAGCGCTGAGTAAATGTGGGAATCGCCCCATGAGAAGAACTAAAGAGGTAAAGGGACACAGCATTAAGCGCCAGTGAACCACACACCACAGGAAAGTCATTCTCTACATAATGACCCTCCCGTCTTGCTGCTGACATGGAGAAAGTCTCGGATTGGTACCACTGTACGGTTAACACCTCTCTAACAGTGACACATGTCCCTTTTTCATAAAGACAGAACAGGACTCGGATTCAGGGTCGTCAGCAATCAAAACCAGCAGGCACTTAATACTGTTGTACTTTCTTTCGGTATTTATAAACCTCTTCTAACTGCGCCAAGCAATACACTGCTCTTTCACTTAAGATGGTGATAGAGAATCTCTTTCTTTTTTTCTTTTTTCTTTCTATTTATTTCTAGGAGAGAGAGAGAGAGACAGCGTGAGCAGGGGAGGGTCAGAGAGAGAGGGAGTCACAGACACTGAAACAGGCTCCAGGCTCTGAGCTGGCAGTCAGCACAGAGCCCGACGCGGGGCTCGAACCCACGAACCGCGAGATCATGACCTAAGCGAAAGTCAGGCCAACCGTGCCACTCAGGCACCCTAGACAATCTCTTTCAAAATGAATCCATTTGAGGGGCGCCTGAGTGGCTTCGGTGCCGCCTGACTTTCGCTTAGGTCATGATCTCGCGGTTTCCCGGGTTCGAGCCTGGTCAGGCTCTGTGCTGACTGCCAGCTCAGAGCCTGGAGCCTGTTTCAGAGTCTGTGACTCTCTGCCTGACCTCTCTCTCTCTCTCTCCTAGAAATAAATAAAACATTTAAAAAAAATAAAATAAAAATAAATAAAATGAATCCATTTGAGTGAAACAAAGAAAGTGAACTTATTTAGAGAAAAATACTACATAAGTAATAGTACAGGCAGCACAGGGATATGGCAAAAATCTCAAAGCTGATGCGTAAATGACTGAAATCTGGGAAAGCTTAGTGAAGTAATGACCTAAAGAGCTAATACAAACTCTGAATTTCTAGAAAGCAAGGACCACATTTTTTCCATCTCCAGTATCTTCTTCAGAACCTTACACAGTATGGAGGACATCATGTCCTTGGTAAATACACGATTGACTGAGAAGTAACTCTTACCATAAATACGGGCTTTGAGCCTTGGGGCTCCCCAGCTCTAACGTCTATGCAGGAGTAGATTCCCCCAGGCAGGTAAGAGTGAGATAAACTTTGAATAATCAGGAGTGAAAGCCAGTGACAGAATAAACCCTGGGAAGCTTTGTGAGTATAGAAGGATACAGTTTTATATGCTCTGCATGGGAAAATAAGCAGAAAACCCCAAAACAAAACAAAGAACTTAGAGCAGAGAGTCAAAAGCACAAGCTGCTCAAATCCCGCAGCTTCTCCTGTTAGCCTGGGTACAGCTGAGGCGCTGCTCCCCAAAGAACTCAAGGACAAGTGCACGGGAAGGCCCTGTTGTCAGGACAGCTGCCCCGGAGAAGAAACTAAATTCAGAGCTAGAAAAGACACTACTAAGTATTTATACAGACAGGGGAAATCATTGCTAAGTCGCCTCCATGCCCAGTGTGGAGAGGGAAATCATTTGAATACTTCACACCTACAAAAATCAGATGATCTGAATAATGGAGTAACTGATGAAAAGTCCTGACAACTGTTGAGCACAGTGGGGAACTCCAGAAGCAATCAGAATGGGAGAAGCAAGGGCAAAAAAAAAAACAGCAACAAAAAACCAACAGGCAGCTTTTAAAAATGAGCAATATCGGGGCGCCTGGGTGGCTTAGTCAGTTAAGCGTCCGACTTTCGCTCAGTCATGATCTCGCGGTTCGTGGGTTCGAGCCCCGCGTCGGGCTCTGTGCTGACTGCCAGCTCAGAGCCTGGGGCCTGTTTCAGAGTCTGGGCCTCCCTCTCTCTCTGACCCTCCCCAGCTCACGCTGTCTCTCTCTCCCCTAGAAATAAATAAAACATTAAAAAAAATTAAAAATGAGCAATATCTAAAAAAAAAACAAAAACAAGGAAACATAAACAAATAAATTTTAAAAGTTAGTTACATGTAGAAGATTCACTATTTACTATAAAGTACCTGAAAAGTTCATTTCAAAAGACACATTCAAAACAGGCAGCCAACGGTCTAAAAGTCAGACGCCAGAGCATCAATATAGGTTTTGACCCTCCTAATTACCAAGCATGAAATAGCAGTCTCCTTGGTGAAGGGGTATTGCCAGGCCAGGTGTCTCTATGTCCCAGGAGATCTTGAAACCGACATGCCAAGTATCAGGGTCTCTGCCTTCGAGCTGGGGATCGTCCTCACTCTCCTCTTCGGGGCCTATCGAAAAGAGAAGAGAGGGATCAGGAAGGAAATGTTCCACCTCAAGTTCTGGGCTTTATAAACGTGATCTCAGGAATAATTACGTTTTAATAAAATATGCATAGTAAGTGAACTATATCCTTCTTTTACATCTTTAAAAAAAAACATTCTTTAGAATATCTTTAACATGTCCTTTATTAATCAAAAAATGTCTTTAAATGATGAGGGAATAACGCCAGATACCTAGGAAAATAAAAGATTTTATTTAATTCCACGCAAATAAATTAGATAATCTGGATTAAATGGATCGTTTTTTAAGGAAAATATTAACTACCAAAATCGACCCCAGAAGGGGTCAAAAAGTTAACAAAACCATAAAAGGTATAAAGTTGTCAAAGAACGACCTCTTAGTAGAAAAACATAAGTGTCAAGAGTTTCAAAGAAGAATTCTACCAAACAATTAAGGAGTGGGCTATTTCAATATGCTTTAAATTGTTTAAGGGCATAGAAAAAGAAAAGTTTCTGAATTCTTTTCATGAAGATAGGATAATATGTATCAAAATCCAAAAAGAAAACATACACACACATACACACACAAATCTCACATCTGAGAATCAATGCAAAATTCCTAAATATAGGGAAATAGAATTAAATCCAGCTGCCTATTAAAAGAATAACATTGCATGACCAAATAGAACTTGTCACAGGAATACAAGGCTAGTTCAATACGCAAAGGGTTATACTTAAAATTCATCATATTCATAGATGAAAACAAAGAGTCACCAGAGATACACAAAGTATTCAGTAAAACACATCATTTCCTAACCAAAATATCAATAAAACAATGAGCGGCCAGTTCCTTTACACAATAAATACAGATCTCTCTCATTCACAAAGGCAGCATCATATATTAACAGGGAAACATTAGAAATATTCCCAAAGTTAAGAAGTAGTAAACAATGCCCTTAATCCCACAATAACTCATCACTGTTTTGGAAGGAATGATCAACACAAGGTGTTCTCTGGAGTTGCATAAGGAAACCTAATTAGACCAAAAAAAAAAAAAGGTAAAAAAGATTTTTTTATAAGAAAAAGTGCTTTTTTACAAATGACATTATTATTTATGTGCAAGTCAGCCAGGAAAAATATATCCCAAGCAAAAGTCAAATTAAGAAAAACGCTAGCAACAAAAGTGTGCATATTAAAACATCCAGCAAGATTCTTAAATGTGTACTGTCTATAAGAAAAAAAACTTTTAAAATATTACTGAAGGACACAAAAGAAAATTTAAACAGATGTAAAGACCTATTATGTTCTTGGGAAATAAGACTCCCTAAATTCACCCATACATTTAATACAAACCTAATAAAAATACCAGTAGGACTGATTTTTAGTTAAGTGGAGTTGGTAACTAAATAAGCTGATTCTACAAATCACACGGAAATATAAACAAGTGAGCATAGCCAGGAATTGTTTTTAATATATAAAAAGGACCTGAAGACAGAATACCTAAAAGAAAACAAGTGTGTAAACATTTCAGAGATGTTCAGATTTATTCATTTAAGAGAAATGCAAATTAAAGCCACAACAGATATTTGGTAACTTATCAGATCAGAAATGATCAAACACTTTGATAAACTATGGTATCAGTAAGAGTACAGCACAGTGGCATATTCACACTCTCCGTAGAGAAAAATTTGGCAATACGTATCAAAATTACAAACGCATGTAACACTTGGAATGTATGGGAATTCCACAATTCCACTTGGAAGAATGTATCCTCAAATTCCTACCTGCAAAGGCTGCAAAACGACTTTAGAGCAAGGATGCTTACTGTACCACTGTTCAGAAGAGCCCAAGATCAGAAAAAAACCAAATATCCATCAATAAGTTTCTGGTTAAATAAATGACGAAATGTCCAGGCAATAAAATATTATGTAGCCACTACAAGTATTCCGTCTATGCATTGACACAGAACTATGTGATATATTTTTAAGAGAAAGAAACTGACAGGCCATGATTTGTGTAAAATACAAACACATACACACACGTGTGTATATATATGTACAAGTAATATTTCCAGAACGATACTCAAGATTGATCTTTCTGGGAGGAGAACTACGTGGCTGGAGTCCAGGAGGGGAGAGACACATGAACGAAGTGAAAGGCACACAATATGATCTGCCTACATGAAGAGTCCTGCAGGGTGGTCCTATATAAAAACTTATATAAGAGTTCATTTAAGAAATATTTATTGAGCACTTATTATACATGAGGCACTGACCTGGGCACTTGGGATCTATCAGTGAATGAATCACAGAGCTTTTCCCCAGTGTAGGTTTCTTTCTGATGAAGTTGTAAATGGTCATCGCTGATTACTAGAAAAAGGACATTTTAAATTCCATTAGACACTAGACTCTGGTCTTCCGGGGGAGGGTCCAATTTTCTGTTTCATCTGCATTTAGAGCCCTACTAAGGGGCCCATAGAAGGCATTCAGTGAAGAGTTGTACTTAAATACTTAAGAAACAAAATGCAGGAGCCCTTGGGTGCCTCAGTAGGTTAAGCTTCCACCTTCGGCTCAGGTCATGATTTCAGGGTTTGTGAGTTCAAGCCCCGCGTTGGGCTCTGTGCTGACAGCTCAGAGCCTGGAGCCTGCTTCAGGTTCTGTGTGCTCCTCTCTCTCTCTCCCCCTCCCCTGCTCATACTCTGTCTCTTTCAGTCTCTCAAAACTAAATAAACATTGAAACAGTATTTTTTAATGCTCTTTCAGTTCACATATTTTACAATCCTTGCTGGACTAGATGGCAGGAAAAAAATGTTAATTCCGGGGCCTGAGGGGGGAGGAAACACTGCAAATTAAACCACATTACATAATAAAGCATGGCCTGAGGGCTGGAATGGATAGAGCAGAATTCTTGGAGAAGACCAACTGTGAAAGACAAGAACAGTTTCTCCGAGGATAGCGGAGGAAGCAGACAGAAAGGTGCAAAGTTTCATGTGGTCACAATGGGCAATAAGGCGTGTTTCACGCAGGCTGGCTCACGTGCATGTCACAGACACAACCCAAAAAAGTACATGCATCCCAGAAGGCGCGTACCCAAATACAGAATTCCTCAGTTCTGAACACCTTACTCTGCAGTAACTATGCACAAGGGTGAAAGGCAGTAAAAGAAGGAGGAAAGGGGGACGAAATCCCCTTTATACTATATATATATACTATATATAGTATTTATAGTAATTCACATTACTCTGCCCAGGTATGCTGGGGGAAAAAAGTCCAGGCCAGAAATCCAACTTCAAAGAAGGAACGCTACTAAATGACCTTTAAGGGCCCATCCAGCTTGGGATATTCGATTCCTTATGTTGGAATCTAAAATGTGATACTGCCATAGGAACAGAATCTTCTCCTTTTTTCCTCTTTGTTATTTCTGATAAATGTCTTCTCGAGCATTCTTTCGTTAGGAGCAACTCTAAGCTAGTTTTCTTTATAAAAAAGTCATATAGTGAAAAGTCTAAAGCCATTTTTCTAGGTTAATCCCAAAACCATTTAAAAGAGAACCCTCTAGGGGCACCTGAGGGGCTCAGTTGGTTAAGCGGCCGACTTCGGCTCACGTCACGATCTCGCAGTTCATGGCTTCGAGTCCCGCACTGGGATCTGGGCTGACAGCTCGGAGCCTGGAGCCTGCTTCGGATCCTGTGTCTCCCTCTCTCTCTGCCCTTTCCCGCTGTCTCTCTCTCCCTCTGTCTCTCAAAAATAAATAATAAACATTAAAAAATCGTAAACAAAACTAAGTTAGCTGCCAACTGACACGAGTACTTTGCATAAAAGCACAAATGGCCAGCTATTCTTGAATTCCAAGATCTGGTATCACTGAGGCCGTCACTGGCTAAGAAGTAGCTACCCTTTGAGACAAGGCACGTCCTCTCTGCTAGCGGCAGTCCCAGCCAGCCATTTCACCCATTTGCAGTAGCTGCCTGGCCCCTACAGCCATTTAAAAGCCCCTGAGCTTTGTTCTAGCCTTTAGGCAAACCAGGCCCATCACCTGCTTATATAAAGTCACTGGACCACACTCGCTCCGATTCATTCACACAGCAGTCCGAGGCTGTTTCCACATAAGACAGCAAGGCTGAGTGGCTACGACACAGACCGTAAGGCCCAGAGAGCTGAAAATATTCATCATCTGGCCAGCCCTTGATTCAGAAACTGTTTTCCTACCTCTGCTCTGGAGTCTTGATAGTTGTGATTGGATAGAGATGTCTACTGTGCATATTAGTGAGGCAGCCAGGCTGAATAAAATAATAATGATGTCGTGTGATGAATACTAGCACACGACGTAATAAAGTAATTAATGCTAAATTATATGATAACCAGATCAATTTAGCAAAAGAATACTGATAGGAGAAATCGTATGTTTATATTTGTGATACCCTAGAGCTTTCGGCGGCTTCGTTCTAGAGAGCCCTAATGATAACAGATTGTAGCAAAGGAGAAAGGATAGAAATATTCTACAAAGGCTTTTCATATGTCTCTCTCTCTCTCTCTCTCGTGAAACGCACTAGAACTAAACTTTAAAAAGAAATGATTTTTAAACGACAATGACAACCATGCTATAGTGGCTTCAGACCACTGAATACGGCTATTCTCCTAAATGGTAATGGGCTAGTAGACAACTCCCCCCTCTCTCCACTGTCCCCCACTAGTCCCAATATGGCACCAGTAAAGTCTTGAATGACAAACAGAGACAGTCATTGCAATTGGTGTTTCCTGATGTCTGCCATAAACCCAGCACCTTTGAAATGTGCTCATTAGAATAAGGTTTTCTTGAAGATGTGTTTCCTCCTTGGGCTGGGTACAGAGGAGGGAGGGAAGCCCTGTGTCTGATAAATTTTTTACTGCGTCAGTATAGCGGGACTCACTTGCTCCATAAAACCAATGTGTAATTATCGAGAGCAAGTGTAGCTGATTGCTCTGCCTGCCGTTATTCTGGAAACGAGCAGAGACAATCGGCTCCGACTTGCCTTTAAACCCCAATAACACCAGGAAGACTACAGATGTCTCATTGTGTCCCATGGATTCCCCACCAACCAAACTGCTCAAGAAGTAAAAGACGTGACAAAATACAAAAGAATGCGAAGTGTAAATGTCAAGTTTAAAATTCTAACACATCCCCCCTCCCAAATGAACCAATTCGATTTTCTTACGCTAACTAGGTTTTGAACAATTCATTCCCATTTGGTGAAAGAGAAATGATATCAAATATTTTGTTTGTATTTTTAAAGCTATAGGCGACCACTGTCACATAGGATCCCCCCTCCCAAATGAACCAATTCGATTTTCTTACGCTAACTAGGTTTTGAACAATTCATTCCCATTTGGTGAAAGAGAAATGATATCAAATATTTTGTTTGTATTTTTAAAGCTATAGGCGACCACTGTCACATAGGAAACACAGACAGATGCCTGAGCATGAAGGAAGAGATGACAGTTCTAATCAAATAAAATCCATCGCTTGAAATTCTGTACATTTAATAACATATACTATTAACACTGTATGTCAATAATTTCCCTGATATGTAAACTTATATTCATCATCATCACACATTTAAAAAAGCCCTATTTTCTCTTCCCTATTCCCTTGGCCAAGTACTGAGATTTCTTTTTTTTTTTTAATGTTTTATTTATTTCTGAGAGAGAGAGAGAGACAGACAGACAGCATGAGCAGGGGAGGGTCAAAGAGAGAGGGAGACACAGAATCTGAAGCAGCCTCCAGGCTCTGAGCTGGCAGTCAGCACAGAGCCTGATGCAAGGCTCGAACCCACAAACTGTGAGATCATGACCTGAGACAAAATCGGACACTTAACCAACTGAGCCACCCAGGCGCCCCAAGTACTGAGATTTCTAAGACTCTGGCCTTGGCAATTACATTCTCTGTTTCCTTAACCCTGCCACCAGAAGGGCTTAAATAGCACGTCCCTTCCTTCCTGTCCATGTCCCAGATCTTGAGACAAGAGAAACCCGGAAGTTGCAGCTAATCGGACTGTATACAAAAGCTCATGACGCTTTCTCTGTCCCGTGCTGATCTGCGGGTGACACTGCAGAGTCTGGGATGGATAATCTGTTTTGAAAAAGGGAGAGAGTCAGTCCGAAGGGGGAGAGGAAGATGTGAGGTTGGGAAATACATTCTGGGAGGGATATGGCATGATGGGTGTACAAGAACATAATTCTGAACTGCAACATGTCAAATGAATGACACAGAATTGCAAGAGAAGAGGCCAGAGAGGTGGGCAGAGGCCAGGACGTGGAGGGATTTGCGAACCATGGTAAGCAACGGAAGACTGAGGGCAACGAGGGGCACTAGAGGCTTTTTCATAGCTCAGATGCGTTTTTCAGAGTGATTGCCCTGAAGGGTAGACACTTCTATGTACAGACTTTGCATACGTTTTCTGGACAGGTTTCCCCAGTAACAGCAAATGGCACAAGCCAGAGAACATCTGGGAAACACTCTTGAAGGGCATCTCCCTAGGAAAGAAGGGTTAGACAAGGAGCAGCTTTCCTGGAAGAATTCTACAACTTAGAAACACATTCCTTGGTTGGTTGTGAGGGATGAGTAGTCAAGCCTGGGGCTGACATAGGGCAAACTCTTCCCAGCCACTGAGGAGTGAATGGTCTGAAGAAACGAATTCAGAGAAGTCTGAAGGATGTAGAGGGGCAGGGTGGGAGTGTTGGGGGCGGGGGGGGATCCCAGCTCAGAATCTGTAAGAAGCTGGAGGCTACTCTCAGATGCCTCAAAACAAGCAATTCAGGATAAACTGGGGTCCCTCGACACAGATGAATTATAAAATTAATTATAAGTTTTCTGGGGTCTCAGGACAAATACTGCTAACTCTTTACCAAAAAATCTAAAGCCTTCCAACATGATGTCTGGCTCTGTCAGCTTTCAGATTAAGCATTTGAAAAAAAAATTTTTAAGATACAAATATTCACACACACAGAAGAACCTCATTACATCACATTTCATGGACTTGGCAGGAAAAAGTAAAGGTGAGAAAAGGAGAGGAAAATGGCTCTGGATGCTCTTGGCTAAAGCTTCAAAACCATCACATTACCTGAAGTATAATATGAAGCGAGGAAAGGAAGCACAGATACTTCTCAAACAACACATTCTCCAAACCAGACCTTCTAACATCAGAGGCTGGAACTCCCTGAGCGGCCTTAGGAAAGGACAGAGAGTCACAGAGATGCACAGGAAACCTTTCCGTTGTGAATAACATAAAAGATCAGAACCAAAACCGGATTGATCAAAAGAGGAGAATTATTTGTTCATCTAGCTTCAGCCAAAGCTTTATCCAGAGTTCAAACTACATGTCCAAGACCCAGTTTTTCTCCTTCTCCTAGGTCAGGAGAAAGAAAGGGAGTGGCCACTGTGTGTGGGTGGGGGTGGGGGGGTGGGGCATGAGATGTAAGCTTGTCCCAAGAGAGGAAAGCAACAGCTTAAAGAGCCAAAAGATGAAGGGAAAGAAATTGGAAATTGACCACGCTATTAACTATTGAAATAAGGTCTACTTGAAGCCAGTGAGAGCTCAGGGCTTAGTATTAAGTAAGACAATTCCTCATCTTTTTAAATGAAATCTGTTTAGGTCAGGTATCTGCTATTCACAATCGAAAGAATCCTAATACTAAACAGAAATTGTAGTTGTGGGAATCAGAGTTATTGGGCAGTGGCCGGAATGTAGATGAACAGCATAAACTACTCAAAATGAAAAATACTGACTTTAGGCAACAAACACATACTCTTCTACCATTATATGCACATAGAAAGAAGGACAGAAACCACATCTTTAAGGAGCTTACAATTCTACTTCAAGTATGTGTAAAACTAATGTATGGCCGCAGAAGTCAGGACAGTGGTTACTGCTCAGGGGAGAAATACACTGGAAGGAAGCATTTCTGGGGTGCTGATATAAATGATGGCGTTCAATAATACAGAATTAAACTGCCCAATTAATGCCCTAGACAATAGAGCTTGTTCTACTCTAATCTGTCCTCTTATTCCCTACTCATCACTTGAATACATCACTAAAAATTCAGCCATTCTTGGGGAAGATATTTGCAAATCATCTATCTGTTAGGAGCTTAACATCCACAACAAATAAAGAGCTCCTAAAACTCAACAAGTTAAAAAAAACCAAACAACTCAACTCAAAATGGGCAAAAAAAAAAAAAAAACCTTGAAGAGACATTTCTCCAAAGATACATGAATGGCCACTTAGCACATGAAACAAAGTTCAACATCCTTTCATTAGGGATCAACCAAGGGGCACGAGGAAGCTTCTGGGGATCATGGGTATGTTCACTATCTTGAGTGTGGTCATGGTTTCACAGGTGTGTTAAAACTCACGTGAATGTAAACTTTAAATGTGTGCAGTTTGTTGTCCGTAAACTATGCCTCAATAAAACTAATGGGGGGATGGGGGGAGGCGTGCAAAAATCCGCCATTCTTGTGGGCTGACCTTCTCTTGACAATTAGGAGACGTCACTGCTGCTCCTTTCTCACCGGCACTGAGCACTGTCACTTTTCTCCAGTGAAAAGATGGGTGCCATCATACAAACATTTCTCCTTACCTCTGCCTCTTCTAACCTGGCCCCCTTCTCCAATCTGGATTAAAGCAATGGCTCCTTTCTGCTGCTTCCAGTGCCCCCTGCCTTCTTCCACTCAAAACCGCAATGGCCCCCATCACCCGCCACGCCACGTACAAGCCCAGTACCTCGTATTACGGTATTCCATCCATAAGTGCTGCTGTCCGTCTCGGCCCCTCGTCTCTCCTCTGTCTTCACTGCTGTTACTCTCCCTCGTCTCTCATTCCACCACCGCATCTGCACTTGCTGCTTCTGAAATATCCCGACCCGGTGTTCCATCTCCAGGCCTTCAACATTCCCTCTACGCAGGCTGTTCTCCTCCTGCTCACTCTCTCCTTGCTGAAACATAAGCTCCCTGAGGACAGGGATTTTGCGCACGCTTAGGTGCTTGGCATCTAAAGAGTGCTTGGCAAACAGCAGGTGCTTACTGATAAGCGCATAAATAATTTCATGGGGATTTAAAAAAATGTGACTTGGAAGACCAAGCAAGTTTTACTGAGCAGTAGAACTGACTTCAAAAATAACTAACAGGGGCGCTAGGGTGGCTCAGGCAGTTACGCGGCCGACTCTTGATCTCAGCTCAGGTCTTGATCTCAGGGTCGAGTTCAAGCCCCACATTGGGCTCCGTGCGGGGCACGAAGCCTACTTAAAAACAACAACAATAACAACAAAACTAACCACACATGGCATGATACAATGAAACGCACAAAGTCAAATGAGCTTTGAGATCTCAGATAGGAATGGGGGAAGGCTAAGACAAACATTAAATGTCATAGCATTTGGGGGGCACATGGGTGACTCAGTTAGTTGGCTGAGCATCCAACTCTTGGTTTCAGCCGAGGTCATGATCCCAGGGTGGTGGGATAGAGCCCCATGTCAGGTTTCTCACTGAGTGTGGAGCCTGCTTAAGATTCTCTCTCTACCCCTCCCCTGCTCACATGCTCATGATCTCTCTCTCAAAAATAATAATTAAAAAAATCTTAACATTTGAGAAAATTATGAATGTTCCCAAACTCCTAGCTGCAATTACGGTCTAGCCTTTCATGGTCTCAAAGACAGGCTAAGGAATATAAAGCTACTCGTTTGAAAGTAAAGATTTAAGAATTACAGCAACCTGAGGGGCCTGGCTGGCTCATTTGGTGGAGCAGGTGATTCCTGATCTCAGGGTTGTGAGTTCGAGACCCACATTGGGTGTAGAGATTACTTACAAATAATATCTTAAAAAAAAAAAAAAAGAATCATGGCAACCAATTTCCATCCTTAAGTGAATTCAATTTTTCCTGAGTCAAAGACATGAGTAGGAATCCTAGAATTCCTAGATAAGTATTACAAAGTCCCTGCCTTCTAGCCTATCACACACTCAACAGGAATCATGGACTGGTCTCTCTTCCTTTTCTTCCTTCACCCTTCCTTCTCAGGAATCTGGAAAATAATATCAAGAATCTGCAATACCTAACATGAGTTAAAACTCTTGGGGCGCCTGGGTGTCTCAGTCAGTTAAGTTCAGGTCATGATCTTGCAGTCTGTGGGTCTGAGCCCTGCGTCAGGGTCTGTGCTGACAGCTCAGAGCCTGAAGCCTGCTTCGGATTCTGTGTCTCCCTCTCTCTCTCTGCCCCTCCCCTGCTTGGCTCTGTCTCTTTCTTCCTCAAAAATAAGTAAACTTAAAAAATATTTTTTAAATAAATAAAATAAAATTCTTAAGACTCTTGTTTTTAATAAAGGCAACGTTGCAAAATATTTCCTTCCTTCCAAACAAGAACAGTAACAATAATTTTTAAAAATTTTTTGATGTTTATTTATTATTGAGACAGAGAGAAACAGAAGATGAGCGGGGGAGGGGCAGAGAGGGAGGGAGACATAGAATCTGAAGCAGGCTCTAGGCTCCGAGCTCTCAGCACAGAGCTGGACACGAGGCTTGAACCCACAAACCGTGAGATCATGGCCTGAGCAGAAGCCGGACACTCAACTGACTGAGCCACCCAGGCGCCCCAAAAAACAGTAACAATAATTATTTACCTTATCTTTTTGAAGGCATTCCAGTCAGAGAACAAGGTGCAGGACTATATTAAACAATGGGTTGTTAATGCCTTCCCTGCTAAAATGTGTGTGTGTGTGTGTGTGTGTGTGTGTGTGTGTGTGTGTGTGTGTGTGAAATAGAGAGAGAGAGAGTGTTTATATCTAGGAGTAACAAGCATTTGCCAGCAAAGCCAGCATAGGAAAATCAAATACTCTGCCTATTTACACATGATTCCCTGAAGCCATTCCTGATTAAATATTGTACCATTTCAATCTTCTTACTGGGGCTATCTATTAACTAGCGCTCCATGTGAAGCCAATGAATTTATTATATAATTACACGTATCCTATACAAATTACTCCTCAATGACCTCTACTCACAGAAATAAACCAAAGAGGGATGACTGGCTCATTATAAATCTACATGAAGATTTCTCTAGGAAGAGGTATTGAGAACAAAGTCCTGAAGGAGCTTAAGCTTCACCTGAATTTAATTTCAGCAGGAAGTAATCTCTTCTGTTCTGAACTCCCAATGCATTTGCAGGAACTCTGAGCACATAACACTCTCTTAGCGCTAAGGAACTATGTGACCTTGGACCAGGCACTGCCGTTCTCCCTGCCTCAGTGTCTTCATCTATAAAATGAGACACTTGAACTTAGATGACTTCAAAAGTCTCTTCCAGACCTGACATTTCCTCATTTCATAATTATAATCACGAAGGCACACTTTACGTCACCCATCCTTTCAAGGCAAGAAGAGCATCTGATTTACCTTCGCAGCCTCCACAGTTAGAACAGCTAACTGAACCTCCTTGAGCCGCTGCGTGACAAATGTGTCCAAGGACTCAGAAAACGGTGCAGTGGTCTGAAATTTCCATTCTCTTCACTCCCTTTAAGCACCTTCTAACCCGGGTCGTGATTTTAACCCAAATGGCTCTATTCAAGCCCACCCTTACCATACCTCTGGCAGGATTACAAGGAGGCCAGAGAAGTAAACATACCATTTGTCACCTGGAAAAAGTTGTCTGGAGGACATGCATCCACCAAAATAAGTTTCAAGGCACATGACTCATCATCACGCACACAGCCGGAGACCTAGAGAGAGGTTCCATGTCATAGAATAACCTTATCTAATGCATTCCAGTCACCTGAGGGCATGGGTAGGAAGCTATAGCGGATGTCGTGGGGGGAGAGACGTGAGGAAGTGGGAAGAAGGCGAGAGGATACAGGACCTGCTAGGAAGAGCAAACAGACCATTCTCTTCACTTTTCCAGAGGTGGACATTTTAGAAACCCAAATCCCAGAGGGAGCTATACTTCAAGGGTAGGAAATATCTGCTCATAAGGCATTTAGTCTTCGCTGTTAGGACTCGGAAGCGGGAAAGTCTGGGTTCAAATCCGACCTTTGCTAATTAATAGCTGTACAGCCGTGGAAAAGTTAATCATCCTTCTGTGCCCCAGTTTCCCCACCCGTCAAATGAGGAGAACAGCAGTACTTCATTCACAGGGTTGTTATATGAATAAAATGGGTCACTACACGTAAAATGCTTATACCAACGCCCAGCACATAGTAGGTGCTCAATAAATGAGAGCTCCTGGTGTTGCTGCTGTTACAATTATTATTATTATTAGACAGAGTGCTGGGATTCTTGGGCGCTACGAGAACAAAGGAATCCCTCTGCTCTTACGGATTTGAATTCTGCACTCCCCTCCTCTAGACGACAGTCTTGCAAGGCTCAACCTTTATATGTTTATATATACTTGTTTCCTTTATCAGTTGTAACTACTCCCGACCACAGAAACTATTCATTAAAAATTTAAATTCCTTTCTGAACGACATTCTAGGCTTCAAAAAAGACTTGATCACCCACGCTCTGGGAGCACAAAAGGACTATTAAACTATAAGGCTGAGAGGAGATGGGAGCACAAAGACATCTTTGTGGCCGACTGAGCTATCATATACCACTGCCTCAATTTTAGAGAGTTGCCTCCTTAAGAAGGAAACTAACAAACTCCATTGTTCTTCCCATCAGAGTTCTTGGATGTGATCAGTCTTAAATCCTTGGCAACGCCTTACTAAAGATCAGAGGATCTCCATTCCTTCCATTAGGACAGCATCAAATCCCCTTCAAGCAATTTTCTTAGGTCGGCATCATTATTTGAGATGCCAGGGAAACTGCTAAAATTTCCAGCTGCTCAACTAGTTCCTTGTTCCGGGCTGAAGATGGAAGGAAAAAGTTAGAAAATGTTTCAGCTATCCCGAGGAAATGCCTGAGATTGGGAAATGGGAAGAAATTTAAAGAGAACCATGAGAATGTCCTTTTAAAATCCCTTTACCAAATAAACGGTCATTTGAGCAAACAAAAAGCATGCAGCGATAACAACATCCAATTAAAACGAGTTTTCAGAAAGCACTGGCCCTTAAAAGTTCCAGTTCTTTCCCTGACGGGAGATCTAGAACTCTGGTTTTTCGAGCATCTGTCAAAGAGACACACAACAGGGTTAACACCGCATCTTGTATCCCTCTGTCAAACGAGCAGGGAAAGAATGAAGTCGGGGGGCATCACGCTTGTCCTGGATCTGCTCAACTGTCTTTTTTATGAGCCTGGGCTGAAACACAGTGGGGCCCCTAAACACACAGCCACTGGATAACACGAGAAGGAAAGTTCTGGTAGGCCGCGAGAGGGCAGCCCATGGTCTCCGCTCTGAGGGGACCGGTTTCGGAAACTGTAAGAACACGTTCACCCACAGCACCCCTTTTAGGACTAAAACTACAGCGCTTAGAGGGGACTGGAGAGTCCCCTAAAAATAGAGGACTGTCTGCTTCCGGAACCTACTCCAACTGCTTCCGGCAAGGAAGGACTGTAGTCAAATCTGTATGAAGCCAAGTACAAGTCTGTGTTTGACAAATCACTCCCATCAAGACAGTGATGTCGACCACAATTAAAGGAGTTTGGCAAGGCTGGCAATGTCCACCTGTGGGGACCGGGAGAGCCGTGACAGATTTTTGTTTTCCCGGCCCTTTATCAGCAAGTTAATTATAGCAACTGTACAGCCTACTCTGAACTTTCCAGAAAGGGGGCTGGCTGCATGAAGCCCAGATGCTGTTCTCCTGGGCATGGGAAAGACAGAATGACAGGAGCGCTTGCACATGAAAATATTCAGCGTGAGCACAGTGTAACAATGAGCTAGACAGCGCCCCGAGATGAGAAAGAGGTCTAGTCTGCAGAGACGTGGGCGCTGCAAGCCTAAGGAGGGCACGCAACACCCGTGTGCACACAGATCCACACGATCACGCACACGTGTGCACGTCTCCAGAGCCTACAACTCTGGCCCTGTTATGCTCAGGGCTGTGTCTTCGCAGGGCCGACTGTACCTTCACAGCTGTAACTGTACACCGCCACCGCTGACCGCTCCACGAGATTCTCATCGTGATGCCAGCTCACGGCCATCTTCCCCATGCCAAAATAAGGCTCCTCCTTCAGGTACGGCATTTTCTGGGGATCCATGAAATTCAACAGAGTTAAGTTGTACGCGGCTCTGTTCTTCATGTCCACCTCATCCTGTCCATCAAAGGACCCCATACCGACCCTGGGGAAATCTGGCCCAATACACACGGGCACGGCATCGATGTTCGATTTCTCTTTGCATGCGAGTTCTTCCAAAGCCTGGATGGTCTCTATCTGCAGGTAGTCGTTGAGCCTGAGGAAGGTTTGACAAGCAGCTGCGATTTCAGCCTCCTCGTATCTCGTACTGGCACCCTTCACGGGCCAAGGTACCGTAAAGAGCCTGGTGTTCAGGTACTTGTAGGTGCAGCCTGGGTTTCCGATGAGGATGCGAGAGACTGGCGTGAGCAGATCTTTGCCTTGGATCCTAACCAGGTCCCGGAAGAAGCAGCCATGCTTGTGCAGTGTGAGGAAGGCTTCTTGAACTTCTTTATGGAGCTCCTCGGGCACGCTGCCGGCTTCGCGGAGAATTAGCTTAGGGTATTTCAGCTGCCACTAAAACAAAACCAGAGCAAAAATAGGTGTTCATGGAAAGCTATGACTTTATCACTTCCAGAAGCGTGCGTCTTTGTCGGCAGCATTAGGAGGAAAAATAACCCAAGGGAGTGGGCAGTCTTTCCAAATAGGACTCACACTTCTCCAGCCTCAAACAGAAGACTAAACAAAACAATCATCACTGACTGCCCGGTCTAGATCTTCACGCCCAAGCTCAAAACAATTAATCTTTAATGTAAATAAAGTAATAATCCTAATTTGTGCTTTGACTTCCCAGGGTCCCTCTACGGCTACTTCTCCCCGCCCTCAACCTGTCTTCCAACCTTTGGCCCGTCAGACAACACGATTTTATTAATTAACTGCTTAACACCTATTAATTTAGTGCCCACTAAATGCTGGGTATCATTCTAAATGACTTACACACATTAACTCATTGGCTGCCCACAACTGTATGTGGCAGCGCTGTTCTCATCCCCAGATTTTAGATGAGAATCCAGAAGCACAGGGACGTTTTAAACACCTGCCCAGAGTCACGTTAGCTGGTACATCCTGGAGCTGGGATTTGAAGCCCTGAGGCTCCAGAGTCTGGTTCCAGGGCAGACATTTTGAGCCATGAGACCGCCCTCCTTTCAATAAATGCCACGCTGGTTTCTGTTTTAATACTTGCACTGAAAGAGAAACCACTTCTCACTGGGAATTAGATCTAACAAGTCCCATAAACACGAGAACCATGAGAATTCTGTTTACAACTATACTACTAGGGCCCGGAGTGGATTCAGTAAATGTTGAATGAATGAGTGAATAAATGAGGTATTCTGCTGCACTTTAGAAAGCTGTAATAATTCCACTGGTGTCCCTGGAAGACAAGACTGTAGGATAATCCCTCCTCTAATATGGAAATACAGGGATTTATTGATGCAGTAGAGGGCTTCATTACCCTTCCAGCCACCACTTCTGGCTTCTAGGATTTATAAACGGGTGGCAAACCAGCGATCCCTGATTCTACACAATGACAGGGACTCTTTTTTAAACCAAAGCACAGGATCTTATGCTCACCCCCATAAAGTTTAATCTGATCAGAACCTTCCCAGTAGTACTGCCGCTCCACCATTTTGGAAACACATTCCTTCTATATTTTCGTTCAGTAATTACTTTTCATATGATAAACGGGGTGAGACCATACGTTTTTTTTCATTCAGTATGTGTCTACAGAGCACCCACCAAACACTAGACAGAGATAAGGTTCCTGCCCTCACAGAGGTTTCCAGCAGATCAGGTAATAAATAAGGAAAAGCAATCTCAAGATGCATTAAGTGCTAGGCCAGAAACAAACCACTAGGAAATATACCATTAGATGAGGAAAGACTCTAATGCATTGGCACTTAAGCTGAGATCTTCAGGAAAAGGAAGTGTCAGCCATGTGATGAGCTGGTGAGAGAGCTTCCTGGGGAAGAGAACAAAAACTACAGAGGCGCTGAGGACGCCAGCCTGTTCCTGAGACAAAATGGCAGCCAGTTTCACTAGAGCAGAAGAGCCAAAGGCAGAGTGATGTGGTGAGGTTGAAGGGAAGGCAGAGGCGAGAGCACAGGAAGCCTAGGGGGTCAAAGTAGGGAATCGGGATCTACTCAAAGTGCACTGGAGGGCTCAAGGGGAGAAGAGTCATTTGATTTACCTTTTATAAAAATCACTCTTAGTTAAAATATCGGGCATGGAATGAAAAGAGGCAAACATGAAAGCGAAATCCTATTACGTACTATTACGGCCACCCCGGAGAAAAGAGACGATGGTCTGAATTAGAGACAGAGATAAATGGACAGGTAAGATATGTGCTCTCTAGGCAGAGCAAAAGGAAGTGCTTATGGATTAGATATGAAGGGCAAAGAAAGGAAAGCACTTACGGATGGCTAGTAGATTTCTGGATTTAATAACTGAATAAATAACTTACTTTTTTTTAAAATGAGAAAGAATGGGACAACCCAGGAATGGTAGGTGGAGGAACTGGAGGGAATGAGGAGCTCTATTCTGGAGCCGTAGCCATTACGATACCTACGAAATCCTGAGGTACAAAGAGCAAGGGGACAACTGCACAGATACATCCAGAGCTCAGAGGGGAAAGAGGGAGTAGGGAAAGCCAGGGGGCATTTGTCAGCACACCTTTGTTGTTTTCTTTTAGTGATTTTCATTTATTATTATTATTTTTTTATTTTAGAGAGAGAGTGTGTGCACTCCTGGGGCAAAGGGGACAGCAAGAGAAAGAGAGAATCTCAATCAGGCTCCACGCTCAGTGTGGAGCCCGACAAGGGGCTCGATCCCACAATGCTGGGATCATGACCTGAGCCAAAATCAAAAGTAGGATGCTCAGTGGACCGAGCCACCCAGGCGCCCCCAGCACACCTTTGGTTTTTAAAGGCCTGGAAATGAATGAACTCTCCCAGGGAAACAGCACAAATACAGAAGGGGGCCCACAGCCCTTGCCTGAGCCACAGAGGAAAGGAGCAA
The DNA here is from genome assembly GCA_017311185.1 of Proteles cristata cristata. NCBI lineage: Eukaryota > Metazoa > Chordata > Mammalia > Carnivora > Hyaenidae > Proteles > Proteles cristata. The sequence goes on along the minus strand of JAESUZ010005539.1, from coordinate 276,416 downwards.
AAGAGAAAACCAGGAAAGGGTATCATTGCAGAGTCAGAAGAGAGGAGCACGTCAGGAAGGATGGAGTGGGCAGCTGCCCCTGGGAAGCCAGGCAAGGTGAGGCCAGAACGTACCCCCTAGGTGCGGCACCCCGGCCATCACCGATGACCATGACGGGAGCAATTCCAGCAGAGCGCTGGGGATGAGAGTCTGATGAGAGCCGTCTGGTGATGGAATGAAAAGGGGGGTCACGTGTGTGCAGGTCTGTCTCAGGGGTCACGCTCTGGTGGGGAACAGAGAAAACGCAGCTGCTGATGAAGGGCAATATCGACTGAGGCACCACCTTCAGGACTGGAAGACAGGAGGGTTCACCAGGGCTTGTCAGGATGCCCCTGGGAACGGAACGAGAGGAAGAGGCTGGTGCTTCACAACACAGGGTGACCAACGACAAGGGCAAAGTCCCTGAGTGTCTAGAGCAGGAGCCTCCCAGGTGAGGGATGGGAGTGGACCCTATGGGGCCTTCCACTGGAGTTAGTGGGGAGAAGATGGCAGCACGGTTTCATTTTTACCCTGAAAAAATAAAAACTGAGCTGTACTAAAAACATATGTCCATGTATGTGTGATATACGGACACATATATGCACGTTTAATGTGAGTTCTGTTACAAAATACGCACAAGTATACAAGTAGTACTTATGTCTGTTTTATGAGTAACTATCAAAAACCTCCCTGAGACTTAGTCATTTGCATGTTATCAAGTTTACAGCCCTCTATGAATCTCTATCTTCTTTCTCCTTCCTGTGCTGGAGTCACTTCATACCCCCCTTGAGAAAGCCTACTTGTGTACATCTCTTCCCAAGTGCACATTCAGTAACATCACGCTAGTAGCTTGACATTGGCCATGGTGAAATATTTACACCACAGAAATCAGGAGACACTAAAAGGCAAGGCTGAGGTGTTTGGGTTTTTTGTCCCCAGACAGCCAATTCTTTTTTTTTTTTTCTTTTTTTATATTTATTTATTTCTGAGAGACAGAGAGACAGAGCCTGAGCAGGGGAGGGGCAGAGAGAGAGGGAGACACAGAATCAAAATCAGGCTCCAGGCTCTGAGATGTCAGCACACAGCTTAACGTGAGATCATGACCTAAGCTGAAGTCAGACGCCCAATCGACTGAGCCACTCAGGCGCCCCTCCAGACAGCCAATTCTTAAACATTTAGTAGGATACCCTTGTAAACACTTAAAATTTGTTATGGACAGGAGTAGGTGGTCAGAAAACATTTGGATCAAAAGAAAGATATTTCCTATATTGGAATAAACTGGGAAAAAGAAGATGTAAATTCAGATAGGGCCATAAACTTAATAATATGCAAATGACTAAGTTTTGGGAGTTTTTTTTTAGGGTAGAGAAGGGAGCACTTCCGATTTTCACAGCGAAAATGCCAAACAAATCACTAGCTAAGAATGTGGGCTGGTCATTGGGCTGTTTGCCTAATAGTTCTGAATGTCTCCCCCATCATCCAGCTTTTTGGGCCCAATGTGGACTTACACTTCCTAACCCCTCATGCTGGATAAAACATGTGACTATTTCTGTCCAGTGAAAAATGCCGGCTGTCACTTTAAGGGCAGTGCCAAACCCTCCAGAACACTCTTTTGGGCACAGTAACTAGCTAGTGGCTACTTGGATCTCTGAGTTGCTTGCTGCTTTAGTGGGTAGGGACTCTCTGCCAACCCACAGATGATATGCAAAATGACTAAGAAGGATTGTTGGGGGAAACCACTGAGATTTGAGGGTTGTTTTGTTGCTACAGCATTATCTAGCCCATTCTGCCTGATCCAGAATGCAGGGAACATGAGGTATGGAGGAAGTCTGAGGGAGTACACAGAAGGAAAATGAATTGGAAAAATGACCTTCCTAGGATGGGACACCCTGCTTCTCAGAGTGTGGGATTATAAACTTCAAGTGACAAAGAACAGAGTTATGTGGCACATCACTCTGAATTGCCCTTAAGACTGTCAGGGACGCATTTAGGATTTATAGTTTCTAGACTCATTTATCCCGTTTGCAAAACAAAAAGAGAAATCTCATACTTTCCGTTCATGCAGCTCGTGGAAGGAGCAATGTAATCAAATAAGCAACAATAGAATGTTCTGGAGCCATGAGCAGTAACTCTAATTTTATCACTCAACTGGTTATTCCCCGAGGACTTCATACACTTGGTTAGAAGCACATCTAACCAACAGTGGTGGTTAAGGAGGAAATTTCTCTATTCTCTCTTAACAATTCCGGGGTTCTTTAAACAATCCTCAGTATAAGATATGAAAGAAAAGTCAGAGAATTCCCAAGAACTTTATTTGGGAACACACCCCCTCTGGGACTGAGAGAGGAGGAAGGCTGGAAAGAATACACAAACACACATCTATGTCTACCTACAACTTGCTGCCACTTTTCAACAGACAGTGGGGCTGGAGATGACAGAAGATGTATTTAACACAGGGGAACAATAATTCTAAGGACCTGGGAAATTCACATAACCATATGTGTATCACATGTAAATACCTTGACATTAAAAACAGCATTCTAAAAATAAAACAGTACTAATGACATGGGAAAGTATTCCTCCTCCCCAATCTTCCACCAATCTCTTATGTCTCTTTCGCCTCCAACCACATCTGCCTCTTTTCCTATAGATCTCAAGGGGCCAGCATTCAGCACCTCCCCTTCGGGCAGGCACTTTCCCCCAAACCTATGCCTGCCAGGCCCTTCTCAGCCTTCAGGTCACTTTCTCAAAGAATCCTTCTCTGAACTTCCACCTGCAAGTACCCATCCTCCATTCCCATTCATTATATACTTCTCATTTTGCTTTCATACATAGCATGTGCCAATCCATAACCACATATTTATTTGAACTATTATTTGTTTAATAATCTCTCCTCCAAGACTGAATCTCCCAGAAGAAGGACACAGTAGTGGTTTTATTCTCCACTTTATCTCCAGGCCCTTGGCTGGTTCAAATATAAGTGCTCAAGACTTGTTTCTAAGAGTAAAAGAATAAAAAGTCTGAGATTGATAGAAAACAGGTTAGTGGGGGTCTGAGCTAGAAGTGGGAAAGAAAGCTGACTGCAAAGAGGTGGAAGGGATCTTCTGGGTGCTCTGGAAATGTTCTAAAACTACCATGGTGATAGCTGTGGAGCTCTGCTAATTTACCATAAATCACGGAACTGTAAAAGTGAATTTTATGGTATGTAAATTGTACATATACACAGCCCATCAATAGATGATTTTTAAAAGACGGATACATTGGGGCGCCTGTGTGGCTCAGTCAGTTAATCATCCAACTTTGGCTCAGGTCATGATCTCAGTTCGTGGGTTCAAGCCCTGCGTCGGGCTCTGTGCTGACAGGTAGCTCAGAGCCTGGAGCCTGTTTCAGATCCTGTATCTCCCTCTCTCTCTGACCCTCCCCTGCTCATGCTGTCTCTTTCTCTCTCTCAGAAATAAATAAAACATTAAAAAAATTTTTTTAAAAAAGATGGATACATTTGGGGGTGCCTCAGTGGCTTAGTCAGTTAAGTGTCAGACTCCTGGTTTTGGCTCAGATCATGATCTCGTGGTTCATTAGTTCAAGCCCCATGTCAGGCTCTGCACTGGCAGCACAGAGCCTATTTGGGATTCTCTCTCTCTCTCTGCCCCTCTCCCCTCCCCCCTCTCTCTCTCGGTTTCAAAATAAATAAACTTTAAAAATTAAAATAAAAAATAAAAGATGGATACGTTTGAAAATACAAAAATTTTTAAATTTTTAAATTTAAAAAATATTTTAAAACTTCTACATGAAAAGAATTATAAAATAAAAAGGCAAACACTAACTGGAAAAAACTATGCAATCTATATGGCTAAAATGGGTTTAATATTCTTAATAATTTTTCCAAATTTAAATAGATGTATATATACACATACAACTGTATCTGTGTCTATATACCAAGAGAGAAGTTCACACATAAATTAATGGGAAAAGGCTCTTCGATGCAGAAAAAATTAAACTGCACCAAAGCCCGAAAAAAATTCAAATTTATATAGTTTGTACTAAATTACATTTAATTTAGTTTTGCCTATCAAATTTTTACTATAGTGATACACATTGCTGGTGAGCCAAAACCAAATACTCTAGTAGTCTGAAATCAGGATTGCAAACTATTACAATTTTGCTATGGCCAGTTAGACAAAATTTACCAGAACCTAAATATGGTCGTATCTTTCCAACCAGTTTTGCTACTTTTAAGAATTTATCATAGGGAAATAATTGGAGAAATTACCAAAATTATAAGGATATTCATCATACTATTATTTATATTTAAAGGCTAAAAACCACCAAAATGCCCAACAGGGGATTAGAGGTGAAATGGTATATTCATGCAAGATGGAATACCACAGTAATACACTTTAGAAAAAATTTTGTGCTGTTTTGCAAAAAACGTAAAAAACAAAGTACTATTAAACCAAAAACCAGTAACCAGATATTTGGACAATAGGATCTTAGCTTTAAAAGAAAACAAACATATACATGTAAATACAGAAAAGAAAATTGGGGGGAAATATGGTCACAAGTTTATGGTGGTTATCGCTAAGTGGCGAACCTGAACATAAGTTTAATTTTCTTCTTTAGACATCTGTGTATCTTCCAAGTTTGCTAAAATAACTCTAAAATACTTTTTAAATTGGAAAAATCAAGGAAGGGGCACCCAGGTGGCTCAGTCGGTTAAGCATCTGACACTTGATCTCTGCTCAGGTCATGATCTCATGGTTCACAGGATTGAGCACCACATTGGGCTTTATGCTGATAGCGTGGAGCCCGCTTGGGATTCTCTGTCTCTGCCCCTCCCCCACCAAAATAAACAAATGAACATTAGAAAAAAAGAAAAATCAAGGATAAGTTGTTGCTTTCAAAAATTCTTAATTTTCATGACATTTCTTCTATTTGCCAGGAGACTCTTTTTGATGACCCTGAATTTTCAAAAATGTTTCAGTATAACTTCTCATACTAATTTAAGTCTGACTTGAAATGTTGTTGAATGCTCTAGAGAATTATGATTTTAACACAATAAATACAAATAATATGTTAGAACTGGCTCATCTAGTCACTAGCTCAAAAAAAAAAAAAAAAATCCAAGAGAAAAATCCTCCATCCTAAATGCCCAATCTAATTATTTATAAAGTAATTAGGCTAGTGCCTGACACATAAAAATGCCATGTAGTGTTTCTTAAATTTTTCTTTAACAAGAACAAGTAACTCAACATTGGAAAAGAACTCAACATTAAATAAGGGACTATTAATTCATTCTGTCACACACATAAGTTCACTTTCCATTTTGGACAGGTACTTGTAAAACATCAGATATCACACAATAATGTGGAACAGCTGTTGGCAGATTTTCATATATGTTAGAATTTTTTTGTTGTTTAATCCCATTAAACTTTTGCCCGGGAGTACTCAGTCACGCAAGTATATTAATAGTTGTCTGGTCACCTAATATATTTATTAAGACCTACAAAAGATTCTGCAACCTAAATGACAATTATATACTTTAATAAGCAGCTGGGAAGGCATTTTAGATATAAACCGCCAACGTGCCAGGGCCTTTGTCAATCTTGACAGATGCGGAATGCATGGTAGGTTTTTCTGGAGAATCTGCTTTATTTTCCCCCTATTTTATGCCATTATATAAAAACGCTACTGCTTCTCCTCTCATATCAAGGGATAGTTCTGAAAGGATGTCATACAGGGAAGAGAGACCTGTAGTTAAATGAATAAGATACTAGGTTTGCGGGACACTTACCTAAGTGAAGCCAACGGAACTCAACCTTCGGTAGAGTGAAATTATACAGAAAGTCTTCAAGTGAACTGGGAAACGTACTTCATTTAAAAAGTGCTAGATACTGTGATGTCAAGGGATTTTACTTCTAACCTAGCTATTAGCAGAGTTTGCTGGTAACACTGTATTTTGCTCTCTACAGAAATCGGTCATAATATGTTCTAGTAATTTCCATTGGAACATGCTCACGACTTGGCTATTATCCCAAGACAAGTGGGCTGAATGCTTATCTGGCCCAACCTCCCGCTGATGATGCTGAGCTGTCTGCCACAGGAGACCTTCTTCTGAGGTCACTGCATAGTCCCTGTTACAGCTGTCACAACCAGTCTTGTGATACCGTGTGGTTTGCTACCGAGTGACTCAGAGATGTTTGTTCACTCATTCCATCGTTCTTTTTTTTGTGTGTGTGCGCTTATTTAAAATTAGTGGATATCAGCTATGTCCCAGACACTGTATAACGTGCCCTAAATGCAATGATAAAAGCAAGGCAGCTCCTGGTCTACAGTACCTCACAGTTTAACAGCATAGGTAAAAATAAAAACCAATAGCTAAAGAAAGGCTCATTATGGGGCACCTGGGTGGATCAGTCAGGGAAGCATCTGACTTTGGCTCAGGTCATGATCTCATGGCTCATGAGTTCAAGCCCTGCGTCGGGCTCTGTGCTGACAGCTCAGAGCCTGGAGCCTGCTTCAGATTCTGTCTTCCTCTTTTTCTCTGCTCTTCCCCTGCTCGTCTTCTGTCTCTCTTTCAAAAATAAATAAACGTTTAAAAAAACAAAAAAGAAAGGCTCATCATAATGGAAGTATGCATATACTACTATGGGAGCAGGGAATAAACAAGCAAGAAGGGACTCTGGAAAAGTCTCATTTGTGGAATACGTATTTATTGAGCACATACTATTTGCAGAGCGCTAGGTGTTGGGAATACAAAGAGAACAGAACTTCAATACTATCTCCAGGAGCTCACATTTATACATATGGTATATAAATATCTAGTATCTGTGGCGTATAATATACACAGTATTTTATAAATTTAATATTCATGTATTTAGATTGTGACAGTGCCGTGGGAAAAAAGAAATCCAAGGGAAGTAGAAGAGGGATGCTAGCAGCCAAAGCTGCTATTTTACAGGGGGCTGGTCAGAAGGGGCCTCTGATAAGGTGACATCTGAAGAGAGGAATGCAAGAAATGAGGATATAAGCCCACAGGTGCCTGGGTGGGGGATGGCGGAGTTCCAGGCTGAGGGAACGCTAAGTATGAGCCTTGGGGGCGGCAGTGTGCTTGCTTGATTCTCCAAAAAGGTGAGAAAGCCAGAGTGGCAAAAGGAATGGCAGCAGAGGCAGGAAATGAGAGGAGAAAAGCGCCGGGGCCAGGGCTCAGTGTGCTTTGTGGGCAAACGTAAGGTCCCAGGCCTTCACTCCGAACAAGGCGGGGAGCGATCACAGGGCTCCAAGCAAGAAAGTGTAACGAGCTGCCTCACGTTCTGGAAAGAGCGGGGCTACGGATGGGGGGGTTACAACAGACAGGCATGTGAGAAAGACACGACGGGAGCCGTGGCCACGGTGTGGGAGACGCAGGTAGCGAGAGGTGGTTAGATTTCTGGTACATTCTGAATGTCAGACAAAGGGGATTTCCTGGCATCTTCACAGAAGAGGTCGTATTTAGGCGAGGTCTTCAAGGGTGAGTAGGTGCTCGCCAGACAGAAAGGAGGGTGAGGGGACCCCACACCCAGGGAATATCAGGTACAAAGGCACAGAAGGACTGACGGACAGAGCAGGGCCAGGGTGTAGCAAGACACTCTGGGGGACGGGGGTCTGAGGTTGGACTCCGTGTTGGGCAATGGGCAGAGGTCAGACCAGAGAGGCAGTCGCTGGCCTCATGGGATATGCTGAGGAGTGTGAACTTTACCTTATAGGCAAGAGAGACAGAGCACATTTATGAAGCAAGGAGTGACAGGTTGGACGTATTTACAGGAACACAGTATTGTTGGCACTGGACAGGCCACAGGTAACAACAAGTAGGAGAACACGAGAACTGTGTTGGCGGAAAATGATAAATGAGGGCCGGATGAAGACCATGTCGGGGGAAATGGAAAAGGAGAAACACCTCGAGAGAGTATAGAGAGGCAGACCAGCCAGGGCCCAGGGCCTGAAAGAGGGCTCGAAGCAACGGGTAGAAGGTGAGGACAACCAGGTGTAGGACTCAATGAATGGGCCAAGGGTTAGGGCCACGAGGGAACAGGATGAACACAGGGCTCCCGGTAAAATGGATCATCACCAAAGAGTAAGTCATAGCTTGTCCTACATGTGCTTCAGACCCTCTCACGGCCTCTCGAGTCATTCAGAGTCACAGCTGGCTCTGCCAGCATGGACATCAAGTTCCCATAACATTGGGCCACGGCTGTCTGATCTTATGTCTTCTGTTCTCAACTCTCCCTCCCGGCTCCACATATGCTGGCCCCAGGGGCGCCTCCTCAAATATGCCAAGGCTCTGCTGTTCCCGATGTCCAGAACATTCTTCCTGCAAGGACCTACATGGCTTGTTCCTCCACCTCCAGAAAGTCTTTATTCAAAAATCTCTACGAGAAGGCCTTCTGCAACCACCCTATTTGCAATCCACCACCTACAATGCCCTTTCACAGACTATCTCCGTACGTGTTTTCCGGTCCAACATTTTCAGTTTCCTGTTGATTTCTACTCCCTCCTCCCATCCTTCCCCATAAGAAACCAACTCAAAGAAGGCGCCGTCTTCGGCCATTTTCACAACTTCATCTCTGATGCCGAAAGCTTTACCCGCACAGAGTAAGGGAGCTAAACACTGATGTTTAATGAAGTCGGTAATGAATGACTATAGATTGTGTCGGGTTAGACGCTCCTACGAGACTTCCAGCCGCCCAACAGCCAGTTGGAGGCAGAGCACTGGAGGTTACAAGGAAGAGCAGGGATGGAGATGGAGGTGTGTGATTGTGGGGACGAAGGCAGAGCGATCCCCGGAAGAACCGAGAGCTACAGCAGGATGATACGGAAAGTCAGATCCAGGAGTCAGACAGAGTGGGCTCAAATCTGGGTCTTGACACTTCTTGCTTATTATATAAGCCTTGATCAAAATTTTAAACCCTTCTGTGCCTTAGTTTTCTCATCTCTAAAATGGGATTAAAAAAACCAAACCAAACAAAAGAAACCTGCCTCAGAGGGTTGTGGAAAGGTTTAACTAAGCAAGTACACGTAAAGAGAACAGCAAATAGGGCCAGACCAGCCTGCCACATGGCAAGGACACAGGAAGCGAAAGCAAGGGAGTGAACCGAGGGGAGAGGCATTTTCTCTGGATAAGAGGGGTGACATTTAAACATTTTTTTATGTTTATTTATCTTGAGAGAGAGAGAGAGAGCGTGCACAAGCAGGGGAGGGGCACAGAGAAGAGAGAGAGAATCTCAAGCTGGGTCTGAGCTGTCAGCGCAGAGCCTGACATGGGGCTCAAACTCACAAACCATGAGTTCGTGACTTGGGCGGAAGTCGGACACTTAACCAACTGAGCCCCCCAGGCACCACCCCCCCCACTGGGTAAGAAGCCAGGGTTTGTTTCCAGACTACGTAGCTCCTCGTCTCCTTATCCTCCGTGGTGAACCTACAGAAGTTCTCTCGGCTCTTCTGCTCTGAATGCGTTGTTGTTGTTTTACTTCTTTTTTCTCTGGTCTGATCAGAAAAAAATGAAAAATGTCTTTGAAGGTGTTTTGAATTTGAGCAAGGTGTGGTATTCTGGGAGGTACATGGCACAGCAGAAAGGGCACGGGCCTTCGGGGGCAGGTGATTGGGGGCTGCTGCTCAGATACAGAGCTTAGTCTGGATCTAAAGAGAAATGTACTTTTTAAAATTTTTTTTAAAATCTTTACTTATTTTTGGGAGAAAAGAGAGACAGAGCATGAGTGGAGGGGGAGCAGAGAGAGAGGGAGACACAGAATCCGAAGCAGTCTCCAGGCTCTGAGCTGTCAGCCCAGAGCCCGATGCGGGGCTCGAACTCACAAACCCCAAGTTCATGACCTGGGCCGAAGTCAGACGCTTAACCAACTAAGCTATCCTGGTGCCCCTAGAGAGAAATTTCTAAAAGAGAAAGGTAATACCTACCCCCAACACCGCAAGCCTGAAGAAGAGTAGTTGCCGAGCGCACTTCTGTGGCATAAACGAACGGGGAAGTTGTGAGGGCTGAATGCAAGAACGCGGCACACTTCGGGCGTGGGGTCAACAAGCAGACCCGCCGAGAAGCACCAACAAGTCTTGCTTGTGTGCCCTGCAGCTGGACTGGCATTCCTGCAGCCGGAGCCTGTTTAAGGGACCCAGCTTCAGTCCGAACTTTCTATTTAGCCATGTCATTACAAAGTATTTTCACTTTGTCTTCTAAGAGAATAGATTTGATTTACTGAGAAGCACTAACCTTTCTAATAAGGCATACTTAAAGCGATTAGATATTGTTATCAGGTTTGTTTCGGGTCTTGGAAAGATAAAAGGGCCACCTTGAGAGTTGTTCTGTTTGCCTGAGTTGCCTCCCCTCCACCGTCCCCTGGTGTAGGGCTGGCTCCGAGCACAGTGGCTGATAACCTTTGTGTTTAACTCATCACATACTAGCCCCACTTGCACCAATACCAAAGATGAAAGGCTCAGCAGCTGCTTTGCAGGGCCATGCGTAATCATGTCTCCGAAAGTAGCAATGAGGATTTAAAGACTGCTTGCATTTTGTGGGTTTACTTGTTTCAAGGAAAGTCCTTTTGATAATTTTTTTTTCTGATTACCAAAGAATACATGTTCACTTCAGATAATTTGGAAAACTAGAAAAGCTCAAAAGATTGAAAAGCCTACCATGCCGGCATAGAACATTTCTGTGTAAATCCTGCAAACCTTTCCAGATCCTGCCTCCCCGGAGAGGAGTGTACTCAGATAAAAACAGAATTTTAAAAAATCATACTGAACAGTATTATATGACTTGCTTTTTAAATTAACTAACACACGCCTTCTTCATTCATTCATCTGCCCCAGCAAATTACTTAAACACCTACTGGGTGCCAGGCACTGTACAAAGCACAGGGGAAGAGGGAGATAAGCATCTAAATAAAATCAGGGAGGCAAACTGAGATAATAAAGGTGCATATAAAGTCCGACGGGGGCACACGACAGGGAGCAGAGACAATTCTCTGCGCTGCAGGTGTCAGGAAAGCATCCGACAAGAGGCGACATGTTACTCACAGGTAACAAAGTGTACCAAGGAAGGGACGTCAGCGGGGGATGGAGCAAGAAGGACCCAAACATGAGACGGCACAGCTGGTCTGAGGTGCTAGGGACAAAAGTCCATCTAACAAGATGAAAGAGACAGGGAGATAAGGCGAGAAACACATGAGCCAGGCAACGAGCAGCCACCGCGCGGTTTGAAGCAGGGCATTGGTGATCTGCTCGGATTGATGTCTTGGTTAGAAAAACATGCTACAGCTCTAAGGATCAGGGCAGAGGGACACAGAGGGAAAAGCAGTCCATAAAAAGACTCATCTGGTGAAAGACAGCGGAGATCTAATAAGAACGGAAGTGACAGATAATGTCCTGGAACAGACAGTGAGCTGGAAGTCAAGAGACCTGGATTCTAGATGGGTAAACATCTTTTTTCCTGCCTTCCTTCCGCAGCTACTGAGCATTAGCCCCATACAAGCTGGAGAAACAAAGGTGACGGGGTCAAATTCTTACCCCCAAGAGCTTACATTCTAGTAGGAAAAGAGAGGCGACCATGACTGCCCACCATGCCTTCCCCTCCTTTAAGGAAATCATCTGCTCTGACTCAGAGTCCATGGAGTTCGAGTAGAAATGGTCCTCTTTGAACCCAGCTCCACGAGTGGGTGCCTGAGAGAGGCTGGGCAAACAGGAGCACCTCACCCATCTAAACACGATGACTGGTCAGGAATAGGCACAGCATTCTAACCAGGCCAATGACGTCACTCTCGAGAGGATTGGATGGGCCCAGAAAAAAAGAACTTACTACCTTCTTCTAAGATCCCATGTGCTTAAGCCCACATACCCCTTGGGCTGGAGAGTCCTGTTAGGCCAGCAGCTCAGAACCTCTCCACCACGAGGTCACCCAGAGGAGAGCCAAACCGCGACACAGGGAAAAGCAGGGATCAGATACCATCTTCTGAGAAGCTGGATTCAGCCATGTGCTCCAAGGCCTCTAAGTTAAGAAGGCCAGTAAATTCTCTTTTTTTGCTGCAGTGACTTTGTTTGGGTTTTTGTCCTTTGCAATTGAAAGAGAACTGATGAGGGGCACCTGGGTGGCTTAGTCGGTTAAGCGTCCGACTTTTGCTCAGGTCACGATCTCACGGTTCGTGGGTTCGAGCCCCGCGTCGGGATCTGTGCTGACTGCCAGCTCAGAGCCTGGAGCCTGTTTTAGCCTGTGACTCCCTCTCTCTCTGACCCTCCCCTGCTCACGCCGTCTCTCTCTCTCTCTCTCTCTCTCTCTCTCTCCTAGAAATAAATAAAAAAAATTAACAAAAAAAAAAAAGTTGAAAGAGAACTGATGAGTTCAGGGACAGCCACACAGAATCCCGTAACTGCAATACAATCTGATGGGCGCCATCGAGGTATCTCATACGGTAAAAGAAGCACAGAACAGCAAAGGGAAGTCAACTCCACTCGTAGGGAAAGTAAGTTAAGGAAACTTTCACAAAGAAGGTGATGTTTAAGTAAAGATTTTTTAAAAATATTTATTTATTTTTGAGTGAGAGAGAAAGAGAAAAAAAAAAACCCACAAGTGGGGAAGGGGCACAGAGAGAGGGAGACAGAATCCAAAGCAGGCTCCAGGCTCTGAGCTCTCAGCACAGAGCCCAACATGGGGCTCGAACCCACGAACTGTGAGATCATGACCTGAGCCAAAGTCGGACGCTTAACGGACTGAGACCCCTACAGGCGCCCCTAGCTGAAGTCTTGAAGACTTGGCCACCTGCCAACAGGAAGGGGGCAAATGGATATTCTGTGCAGAAGAGACAAAATGATCAGGGGCAAGGAAGTAGAAAAGGCGTGTGGTGTTAGGCGAAGAAAAAACAGTCCACTGTGACGTTCACAGCAGGGAGTACATTATGAAGGCGTCTGTATGTTCTGGGGGAAGGAGGGGTCACTGGATAGCCAGATCAGTCTATTTCGCTTCTCATTTAACCTCTCCAGACCACAGAGGCTTCTTAGATCAGAATGAATCAATACAGATGGACACAAATATTAAAAAAAATCTTACCTGCTGATAGAATTCATCATCCTTGGGGGTCAGATAAGGAAGCCAGGTATCTTCAAGCTCCTCGAGAAGCCTCAGTTTCTGTTTAAAAAAAGAATAATTATTATCGGTGATTGAATATAAAGTGACCAAAAGATAGGACAGTCTCTTGTTTTTCCAGTAAGAATATACCCCAAAGTCTTGGTTAACCGGAACGTGTAAAGTTTTAGAGATAGAAATTAGTCAAATGCCTATTAGTAAATGTATTAATTTAAATACACACATGTCAATTGTACACTGGATAAAGCATTAATTTAGAAATCATGATTTTAGTCACTCTCATATTCCACGAAACAATTTAATTCACCACTCTTGACATATTTCTTTAACTCAAGGTCTGTTCCATCACCAGAATCATCTTTTGAGAAATCCAATACAGTATTTCAAAGCAAATCTTCCTGTCTGTATGACACAAAATTCTCTAAAAATCCTACTCTGACACTAAAAACTGGAAATGCCAAACCAAACTACAGTATCCTTTTCCATCATATGAGGGTTTTTGGAAGATGTACCCATCCTATAAATCTTAATTTGATATCGTATCTACTTATGTATTACTTTTGGAAAGAAATCTTTCATCTCTAGGCTAATTACTAAATCCATATTAAGCATCTTCACTTTTCCAATTTTATGGGGAAATTTTTTAAAGCATCCACAGCTAGCACTGTCTGATGCCATTTTTACATTCTTCCCAAATAGTACTGTGCTGTTCAAAGTAACTTCGAGAAGACCCCATATTATAAAGTACTTTGTAAAGAATCAAATACATATAAGGTGACACCTACATTCTGAAGGAGTTTTTCAAAGAAACCTAATGTTATATTCAAATATATAAGGAGGGTGTGTGTGTGTGTTATATTCAAATATATAAGGAGGGTTTATGTGTGTGCACGTACACCCTTGAATGCCATTATATGTGTGTGTATACAGATAAACACACATAGGAATTATCTACATACTACAGAAAATTTCTCAAACAAAAAAACAGAAAAGATAAAAACAATAGATTTTCAAATAAAACTGCAATAAAATGCATATTCTGGTTGCTGTCAGTACCTTTATAAGAATTAGAAAATTGGGGGTGCCTGGGTGGTTGAGTCAGTTGAGCATTCAGCTCTTGATTTGGGCTCAGGTCATGATCCTAGGGTCGTGGGATCAAGGCCAACGTTGGGCTCTGCACTTAAGCCTGCTTAAGATTCTTTCTCTCTCTCCCTCTTCCTCCTCCCTCCCTCCCTCTCTCTCTCTCTCAAAAAAAAAAAAATTAATTAAAAAGAAGTAGAAAATGGCATGCTTTGCTCCGGGTCATTGCAGCCCTACCGATTCCACAGGGTATGGCTCGGTGAACATAACCTGGAATTTAGCCCCCACCTGCTCCAATGGACACTGTCTTTATGCAGTGACCAACCTGCTCAACCAGACATGAGGGCCCTATCACCCTCCCCTGCCCCATGAAAGCAGCCTTTTCTCACAAATCCATCACAGAGTAGTCCAGAGAAAACACCCTTAGGGCAGAACTTAAATTCTTTTTGGATCTCTTGCAAATTATCCAAGGTAAATAAAGAAGAAAGGAATAGAAATAGTACAACCAGTTGATTTAGGAGAAACAAAACACTAAATCTTACTCAGATAAAATCCTAGTCTTATTTATTTAGTGAAAAGCTTTCTGCTTGGACTGGAGGTATTTATTCTCATCCATAATGATGAGACAGGTTTACCAGTTAAACAAGGAACAGTCTTCCTTTATGAAGAACCCATATAATAACACAAACCATTAGATTAATCATTGGTTAAGTGGCTCATCTATTTTCAACATTAGCCATTATTTGGGACACCGAAAGAACTAATGATATTTCCATGCATATGCTTACACATTTATGACTTCATCACAGATTTAATCAAAATCTATACCTCAATTTTCACTTCAACCTCAGGAAAGCCTGCATTTCCCTGTGAATCTTTTACCAGTCCTTTTTATAGACAGAATACTTAAATGCCAAAAAAAGAAAAAAAAAAATCAACCCATTGTTAAAATCCTTTAATAATCCAAACCCACATAAGATCTCAAACCTTGAAATGTATCCATCTTAGAAATATCACCCTAAGAGCTCTTCAGACGAGTCTATGAAGGTAATGTGAATATAAGAAGGAGGACAAAGGTACAATATCTCTAAGGAATTTAATATTCTACCTTGATGAGATTAAAAAGCAGGGAGCCTGGGTGGCTCAGTCGGTTAAGCGTCCGACTTCGGCTAAGGTCATGATCTCACAGTTTGTGGGTTCGAGCCCCATGTCAGGCTCTGTGCTGACACCTCAGAGCCTGGAGCCTGCTTCAGATTCTGTGTCTCCCTCTCTCTCTGACCCTCCCCTGCTCATGGTTTGTCTCTCTGTCTCTCAAAAATAAATAAACATTAAAAAAAAAAAGCAATAGACCTGTCCCGTAGGTCAACAAGTATTGATGGAAGCTGAAATTCTATTTATAATTAATATTTTAGCTACATTAGAAAAAACAACCACAATGGGGTGCCTGGGTGGCTCAGTCAGTTAAGCATTCGACTTCAGCTCAGGTCACGATCTCATGGTTTGTGGGTTCGAGCCCCGCATTGGTCTCTGTGCTGACAGCTAGCTCAGAGCCTGGAGCCTGCATCCAATTCTGTTTCCCTCTCTCTCTGACCCTCCCCTGTTCACACCGTCTCTTTCTCTCTCTCAGAAATAAATAAATAAATAAAAATTAAAAACAAACAAAAAAAACACTTCCCAGCTCAGTTGAAGTCCAGTGTATCAGACAGGTATAAAACATCAGAATATGGAAGGCTGTATGTATCAGAATGATAAAATTCTATAGGAATATGCCTACTACAGAGCAAGCAGAATATGAATGGTCTCCCTCCAGTGGAAATTTCAATTCAACTGTGAGCATCATCGTATCTATTCGACAGGAGAATGCAGGTCCAGAAATCACTCAACTTACGACCACACACAGGAAATGTGCTCTGTACATTCACAGCTTACCATTTTACCAACGAATGAGATCAATCATAAATAATTACATTTATCAGCTTAAAAAGAATTTCTGGTCCTCTCTGCTTTGGTGAAATCAATCAGGAATTAATATTAGATTAAGCTGGTAGTTCATGAACGTCACACAGTTCTTAAAAATAAAGACTGCTTTATCGGAATGCCTGGGTGGCTCAGTCGGTTAGGTGGCAGACTTCAGCTCAGGTCATGATCTTGCGGTTCATGGGTTTGAGCCCCGCATTCGGGCTCTGTGCTGACACCTCAGAGCTTGTAGCCTGCTTTCGATTCTGTCTCCCTCTCTCTGCCCCTCCCTCTTTTCTCTCAAAAATAAATAAACCATTAAAAAAATTAAAAATTAACATTGCTTTATAAAAAGGCAAAGTCACTCTGGGCATGACTATGGGGGAAAAAAGTCCTCTCATACTCAAGAGTGCGAATTAGCACAATATCAGTGGATGGCAACTGACAATTCCTATCAAAATTCAAATGCATCTGCCTGCCATTCACTCAGAAATCCTTCTTCTGAGGATTTTTTCTATGGATATACAGTAAAACTTTGGATTGTGAGTAACTTGTTCTACGAGAGTTCCACAAGACAAGCAAACATTTTTAATAAATTTTAACCTGATAAATGAACAATGTCTTACAATATTAGTAGTTCATGATGCCAAACGTTATGTGATCACAACTGAGCCAATGGTTCTTTTTTGTTTTAATTTTTTTAATAGTTTATTTTTGAGACAGAGCACAAGTGGGGGAGGGGCAGAGAGAGAGAGGGAGACACAGAATTTGATTCTGGCTCCAGGCTCTGAGCTGTCGGCATAGAGCCCACGGGGCTCAAACTCGGGGACCATGAGATCATGACCTGAGTCGAAGTCGAACGCTTAACCGACTGAGACACCCAGGTGCCCCGAGCTGATGGTTCTTGAAATTCACTTTGATACACAACTGCTTTGGATTACAAGCATGTTTCCGGAACGAATTATGCTTCCAAACCAAGGTTTTACTGTACTTGTGTGGTGTTCAGAAGAACGTATGTACAAGTTTACCCACTAGATCACTATCTGTAGAACAAAAGCTTGCACACATACTAAAAACCACTTGATGGTATACTTTAAAAGGAGGACTATTTTGGCATGTATATTATATCTCAACTAAACGAAAAGATTAACTTTAATGCAAGTATCCACCCACAGAGAATGGTTAACTGAATTCTGGTACATCCATGCAACGATCCATAATGCAATGGTAAGCAGGAATGAGGAAGTTGCTCTGTTCATGAAATACAAAGTTCTCCAGAGCATCTCAGGAAGTAACAGGCAAGGGGCAGGGCACGTGCTTGTGTGCCATACAGAAACATAAAGGATACGTGACAAGCTGTTAAAGTGGTTACCTATCGGGCAGAGGTGGGAAATGCACAGAAGACACATGGGTGAAGCAACACTATTCAAAATCGTCCATTTGTATTGTTTTTGGTTTTTGAACTAGGTAAACATACGGCCTATTCAACCTATTGCCTATTTTTAACTCAAATGTATTACCTACGGAGTCTTAACGTAAAATTCAGTATTAAAAGGCAGATGCCCTGATTTTTTTACTGTTTTCGACAGTGCACAGTTCTGTGATGTACAGTAAAGGTTTTGGGGAGGAAGCTATCACAGACCAGCACGCTAAAGAGTAAAGAGGCTAAATAAATAAATAAATAAATAAATAACCCACCCAGCTCTGACAATTTCTTTGTGTCAAATGCCAACCAGTCGGTGAGCACACACAACATTAAAATGCACGGTGGAGCCGAGGTAGAGAGGGTGCTCCTGTTTGACTGTCAGATCCGGCTAACTGCGACTCCCTGTCCTGATGTGGATAAATCCACACAGCTGGGCCCTACCGCACGCTGCTCAGCTCACAGGCTTCTCTGCTGTCACGCAGGTGTCAAATACATCAAGCTGCTCACAAATGCCGCACAGAAAGCCAGAGCGTGCAGTACCTGAGCTCCCAACGCCCCCCACCCCAGGCCCCCCGCCCGGTAGGCGGGGCCTATGAAGACCTTCAGGTAAGGGCTCCGCCCATTTCCACAGTTCCAGCAAGTAAACAGGGACGCCAGACCTTATGTGAAGTGCAGTGCAATTCCAAACCACACGGATTTAAAGTTGGAGGTGGAACTTTAACCCCACGCCTCAGACATGCTGTGAAAAGTTAAGCTGTATCTGAGCTTGCAAATCTTGTCAAAGAGAGATATGGTGTGAGAATCCTATAGTAATTACATACAAAGATTAACCGGATTATGACTCATATACTATAAGGGGGTATCTCACCTACAAATAAGGCATATTTTCTTCGGTTCCATCAGATTATGCTGCTAACAACTCTTACTCTTTATCCATTTCTCATTTCCTGCATAATTTTCAACCTGTGAATCATATTTTGTTGGGTTCAATAAAAATTTAATTTTGCTCTCTGATTCGTTTCAAAATACAGTCACAAATAAAGGCTTATGAATGTTCAGTGGAAAAAGAATCACCTGATCTTCTGAGGGTTTCAAATAATAAGTGGGAAAATTGACCCAGTCCTTATGCAGGGTGTGAGTGAGTAAGTAAAACCTCCCTGAGGAAGACACAGCAAAAGTAATACCACAAAGATGAGTTTTTAAAAAGCCAAGGCAAAAGAAGCATAAATAAATATTTCATATACACATATGCCATATTTGCTTTACATGCAAGGGGAAAAACCGTATTTCGATCACTTGAAGAAACTTGATATTCACTTTCCTATGCTCACTGAAAATAATGGCACGGTGGGGCGCCTGGGTGGCTCAGTCGGATGGGCATCTGACTCCGGCTCAGGTCATGATCTCACGGCTCGTGAGTTCGAGCCCCGCGTCGGGTTCTGTGCTGACAGCTAGCTCAGAGCCTGGAGCCTGATTTGGATTCTGTATCTCCCTCTCTCTCTGACCCTCCGCGGCTCATGCTGTCTCTCAGAAATAAATAAGATATTAAATAATAATAATAATAATAATGGCACAATGAAAACAAACAGGATTTGGGAGAAAGGAGAATCTGACTTTAGACTTATCACTTCCAACATGTGGTACACGTGAATCAGCCTCTCCGAATTTCAGTTTACTCAACTGTAAAACATGGTTTCACAGAGTGTTGTGAAGAGGAAATAAAATCAGTTGCATATATTAGCGCATTTTACAAGCAATAACCTATGCAGATACTCGGGAAATGTCATTCAAATAGGGAGAGGGATGTGTATAACAAAGCATGAGCTCAGAAGCCAAAAGTCAGTTCCAATACCGGTTCTACTCATCTAGGTAAATGGTCTGGAACTAGTCTCTTACTTCCAAGTGAGGTGTAAATGAAGATACACATATAGAGATCTAAGAACAGAGCCTCGCACATAAACCAAACCTTCAATAAACTTTGGCAATTACTTATTTGTTGGATGATCATTTCTGGGAAATACCATTTTATTTACTACTTATGAGTTATCTATAAAAGAACCTATGCGTGACCCATCAAATTAGACTTTATGCCATAGATTAATGCTACATGAGAAATTCAGATATTAATTGGCCTGGATGAACTACAGCAGAAACATTAAAAACTCTTCATAGAAGTTTATATATATATAAAATGCCTCAGTTAGCTACACTGGTGATAAAAATAAAAATTATTGTAAAATTTTTGAACAGAAAAAGAAACAAAAACCCCTCCAGGGATATAAAGTGACTGGCAGGAGACTATTTGAGCAAGAAAAATCTATGACTAGAAACATCAAAAGGGGAAGAGGAGCAATTTATTTGACTTTACCCACATTACTTCTCCCACAACAGAGCACAGGTTGTGTGAAGAGGACCCAATACTCTTGTTAGGCCATGATTTTTCCCATGGAATCAAGTGAAACTGTGTGAATGAGCACCCAGTTTCTCCAACTATTATGGGATGCTGCCAAAGAGGCCTATTTTCCTCTCATCCTACTGAGAGTACCAAGTGGTGACCTTAACTGGGGGGTAGGGAGCACCTGGGATAACAACAGTAAAAGCTTAAAATGTACATGATAAAGGGACAATTTCTATTAACCATACCACGGACTTGATTAGAAGGCCAAACCACAGGTGCTGGGGTCACCCCACCCATTGATCTGATCCCTCCAACTGGCTCATTAGAACCCACAGTGCTGCACAGTCCTCACCCAGAAACCTCCATTCTGTGCACACTCCTAACAGTGACGAGAACAAACTTTTCCAGACAGCTGGTGAGCACGCACAGAATGCCATTCCGAATCTGTGGATCAAGGAGAGATCACAGACCATTCAACATTAAGCACTGCCCTTGAGAAAGCAAAAGGGAAGCTGTCAGTACTGAGTCTGGGGCTTGGCAATATTGAGAGAAGACATACAAGCATAACAATTGCATTATAAGAGAGACCAATAAGTATACAGGGTATCCACAGAAGGTTTGAGAAAGGTTAGAATCCTCAGTAGGGCTGACAGAAGGTATTTCTCTCTAGAAGTCAGTCAGTAAAGACTGGAGGAGCCAGCAATGCAAGTCCTCAAGGAATATGAAATATCAAGTAAATATGACGCTATCAAAAGAATTGCAATAATTTTTGGTAACCAGCTCTAAAGATTTGCCCATTAAAGAATTCGAAGTAGCTGTTTAATTTTATTTTATTTTTTAAATATTTTTATTTATTTCTAGGAGAGAGAGAGACAGCGTGAGCAGGGGAGGGTCAGAGAGAGAGGGAGACACAGACTCTGAAATAGGTTCCAGGCTCTGAGCTGGCAGTCAACACAGAGCCTGACACGGGGCTCGAACCCACAAACCACGAGATCATGACCTAAGCGAAAGTAGGATGCTTAACCGACTAAGCCATCCAGGTGCCCCAAAGTAGCTGTTTTAAATAAACTCAATAAGCTAAGAGAATACACAGAAAGATAATTTAATGAAATTAAGAAAAACATACATGAACAAAATGAGAAGTTAAACAAAGAGACAGAAATGATATGGAACCAAGCAAATTATGAAGCTGAAGAACACAATGAATGAAATTTAAAAATGAAAAAAAAAAAAAATACAGCAGACAGCATGAACAGCAGAATGGATCAAGGTAAAGAAAGAATCTGTGAAGGAGAAAATGGGATCTCTGAAATTATACAGACAAAGGAGAACAAGTGGAAAAAATGAAAGAGTGAGCAAAGTCCATGTGAACTATGAGATACCATCAAGAGAAGCAGTATATGAACTACTGGAGTCTAAGGAGGAAACAAGAGGGAGAAGTAGGTAGAAAGCATATGCCAAGAAATAATATCTGAGAATTTCCCAAATCTGGGAAGGGATTTGGCCATCCATCCAAATTCACAACACTCTTAGGGTCCTCACACAGACTCAAATCAAAAAGATCTAATCCAAGGACATTATAATAAAACAATCAAAAAGTCCCAAAGAGAGAATTTTTTTTTAAGTTTATTTATTTTGAGCGAGAGGGAGAGAGAGAAAAAGCAAGAGTGTGGGGGAGGGCCAGAGACAGAGGGAGAGAGAGATTCCCAAACAGACTCCATGCTGTCTGCAGAGCCCAACTCAGGGCTTGAACTCATGAACCATGAGATTATGACCTGAGCTGACTGGGCCATCGAGGTGCCCCAAAGAGCTTAAAAGCAGCAAGAGAAGCTTGTCACTTACAAGGTAACTCCTACAAGGCTATGAATGAATTTCTCAGCAGAAACTTTATAGACCAAGAGAAAGTAGGTGACATATTCAGGATACTGAAAAAAATGCCAACCAAAACTACCAAAAATACTTTCCCTAGAAAAGACGTCCTTCGAAAATGAAGAAAAAACAGACTTTCCCAAACAAAATCTGAGTGAGTTCATCACTACTAAATACGCATTACTAGAAATGCTAAATAAAGACTCCAAGCTGAAACAAAAGGATGGTATTTAGTAATGAAAATATACAACATACAATTAAAGTACACAGTAAAATTCAGAACTCTGTTAGAGTTATGCTGTAATATAACTCTAATTTGTGCTAGCCAGTGATCTCTAGCAAAAAGACTCAAGGACAAAAGCATTAAAATAACTTATAGGTACAATAATTTGTTAATACATACACAAAATAAAAAGATAAATTTTGACATTAAAAATTTTTATAAAAGAAGAAAAATAAAATGATAGAGTTTTTGTATGCAATTCAAGGTAAGCTGTTATCAGCATAAAACAGTCTATTATATCTATGAAATCTTTGATGGAAGCCTCATGATAACCACAAAGCCAAAACTTGTAATAGATACACAAGCATCAATACAGAAAGGAAGACACCACGAGAAGAAGAAAAGAAGGGACCGAGAAGAGAGCCAAAACACAATTAATAAGATGGCATCAGTAAGTCCTTTCTTATTCATAGTTATTCTAAATGTTAATGGATTAAATTGTCTAATCATAAGATATAACGTGGCTAAATGGACTTGAAAAAAGAAAAAGATACAACTATATGCTGCCTACAAGAGACATACTTAAGATTTAAAGATACATATAGGCTCAAAGGGTTAGAAAAAAATAGTCTGTGCAATGTGGAAACCAAAAAAGAAAAGCGGAAGCTATACATACATGAAATAAACTTTAATTTGTCTGTTACAAGAGACAAAGAAGGTCACTGTATAATGATAGAGGGGTCAACTCATCAAAAGAATATAACCATCATAAATATGTATGCACCCAACACTGGAGCACCTAAATACATTAAGCAAATACTGACAGATCTGAAGAGAGAAATAGACAACAATATAATAATAGTAGGAGATTTCAATACCCCATCTCGACAATGGATAAATCATCCTGTTAGAAAATCAATATGAATACATTAAACTTGAACTCTATTTTAAACCCAATGGACCTAACACATATAGAACATTCCATCCAACAGCAGCAGAATGCACATTCTTCTCAAGCATACACAGAACATTCTCTAAGACAAATCGTATGTGAGGCAACAAAACAAGTCTTAGCTAATTAGAAGGAAAAAAAAAAAAAATGAAACGACGCCAGGTATCTTTTTCAACCAGAATGGTATGAAACTAGAAATCAATAACAGAAGGAAAGCTGAAAAATCCACAAATAGCAAATTAAATAACACACTCCTGACCAAGAAACAAATCAAAGAATAAATCAAAAAAGAGTTTTAAGGATTTTTTAATGTTTATTTATTTTTGAGAAAGAGAGACAGAGACAGAACATGAACAGGAGAGGGGCAGAGAAAGGGAGATGCATAATCTGAAGCAGGCTGCAGGCTCCAGGCTCAAAGCTGTCAGCACAGAGCCTGACGCGGGGCTCAAACTCACAGATGGCAAGATCGTGACTTAAGCCGAAGTCGGACGCTTAACCAACTGAACCACTCAGGCACCCCCCAAAAAGAATTTCAAAAATATCTTGAAACAAACAAAAATGTAAACAACATATCGAAACTTATGGGATGTAGCAATAGCAGCTCTGAGAAGAAAATTTATAGTGATAAATACTTATATTAAGAAAACAGAAAGACCTTCAATAACCAACCTAACTTTACACCTAGATAAGAACAAAGCTCATGTTTGCAAAAAGAAGGAAATAACCAAGATCATAACTGAAATAAATGAAATGGAGTCCAAAAGAACAATGGAGAGGAATAACAAAACTAAGAGCTTATTATTTTTTTTAGAAATAAGCAAACCTGACAAACCTTTAGCTCACCAACTAGGAAAAAAAAAAGAAAACTCAAATAACTAAAATCAGAAATGAAAGAGGAGACATTATAACCGATGGTACAGAAATAGAGAAGATTATAAGAGACTACTATGAGCAATTATATTCCAATAAATTGAATAATCTGTAATAAATGCATAAATTCCTAAAAACAGTCACCTGCCAAGACTGAATCATGAAGAAACAAAAAATCTGAACAATACCAATAACAAATAAAAAGGTTCAGTAAGTCATGAAAAACCTACCAACAAAGAGAAGCCTGGCACCAGGTGGTTTCACTGGTAATGATGGTAAATCTACGAAACATTTTAAGAAGAATTAATGTAAATGCTGTTCAAATTTTTCCAAAAAATTAAAAGGGAAAAAACGCTCTCAAGTTCATTGTACAAGGCTAGCACTGCCCTGATACCAGAGACCAGTAAGGATGCTACAAGAAAACAAAACAACAACAAAAAACTACAGGTCAATATTCCTGAAGAATACAGATGTAAAAATTCTCAATAAAACATTAGCAAACCAAATTCACCACCACATTAAAAGAATCATACACTGTAATCAAGTGGTATTTATGCCATGTATACAAGGATGTTTAGTAAAAATAAATAAATTAATAGACCACAATAAAATGGAAGATAAAAATCATATGATCATCTCATTAAATGCTTTAAAAAACCATCTGACAAAAAACTAACACCCTTGGCATGATAAAAATTTTGATATAGAAAAAAAATGTACCTCAACATAATAAAGGCCATATAGGAAATGCCCACAGCTAACATCATACTCAATGAAGAAAGGTTCAAAGTTTTTCTTCTAAAATCAAGACAAATGTCTATTTTCACCACTCCTATTCAACATATTACTGGAAAGCCTAGCCTGAACAATTAGGCAAGAAAAAGAAATAACAGACATTCAAATCAAAAAGGAAGAAGCAAAGTTGTCTCTTGTTGCAGATGGTATAATCTTATGTACAGAAAGATCCTAAAGACTTTAGCAAAAACTGTTAGAATACAGAGATTCTCTAAAGCTGCAGGATATAAAATCAACACATAAAAATTTATGCTTCTCTACACTAACAATGAAATATTGAGAAAAAATAACTCTATTTATAATAACATCATAAACCATAAAATACTTAAGATTAAATTAACCAAAGAGATGAAAGATTTGTATACTTTATAAGATTTGGATAAAACAAAATGAAGAAAGAAATAAATGGAAGGTATCCCATGTTCATGGATTAGAAGAATATTGCTAAAATGTGTATACTACCCAAAGACACTGTAGTCTCAATGTAATCTCTATCAATATTCTACTGGGGTTTTTTTCACAGCAATAATAAAGCAGTCCTAAACTTACAGGGGACCACAAAAGACCCCAAAACAGTCAAAGCAATCCTGAGAAAGAACAAAGTTGGGAGAGGGCCTCACTTTTCCTGATTTCAAACCATATTAGAATGCTACAGAAATAAAAACACTATGTTACTGGCATAAAAATAGACACAGAGAGCATTGGAATAGAATCAACAACCCAGAAAAAAAAAACTCCTATATGTGGTCAATTAATATTTGACAAAGTAGCGAAGAATATTCTATGGAGAAAGGATAGTCACTTCAATTAACAGTGCTAGATAATCACCAATTAATGGAAAACTGGATAATCACATGCAGAGGATAGAATTGGATTTCTACCTCACACAGGTCACAAAAATTAACTCAAAATGGATTAAAGACTTAAAAATAAGATCTGAAATCATAAAACTCCCAGAAGAAAAATCAGGGAAACAGCTCCTTGACATTGGTCTTGGCAATTATTTGGGAGTATGACACTAAAACACCATCAACAAAAGCAAAAATAAAAAATAAAATAAGTGGGACTATATCAAACTAAAAAGCTTCTGCTTAGCAAAAGAAACAATGAACAAAATAGTCAACCTATGTAATGTGAGAAAGTATTTACAAGCCAACCTTCTGATAAGGAGTTATTATCCAAAATACAGAGGGTACTTATACAACTCAACAGCATTTTTTTTTTTTTAAAAAAGAGCTGATTTGGGGACCCCTGGGTGACTCAGTGGTTAAGTGTTTGACTTAGGCTCAGGTCATGATCTTGCAGTTTGTGAGTTCAAGCCCCATGTCGGGCTCTGTGCTGACAGCTCAGAGCCTGAAGCCTGCTTCAGATTCTGTGTCTCCCTTTCTCTGCTCCTCACCTGCTCGCTCGCTCTCTCTCTCTCTCTCAAAAATAAATAAACATTAAAATATGTTTTTTAAAGCTGATTGTAAACTGATACAGCCACTATGGAAAATAGTACAGAGGTTCCTCAAAAAAATAAAAATGAACTCCCACTCCTAGGTACATGTCCAACAACAACAACAACAAAAAAATGAAATCAGGATTTCAAAGGGCGGTATCCACATGTCTAAGTTCCCTGCAGCATCATTCATAGTCACCAAGATATGGGAACAACCTAAGTGTCCATCTATGGATAACTGGATAAACATAATGTAGTATAGGGGTGCCTGGGTGGCTCAGTCGGTTAAGCGTCCGACTTTGGCTCAGGTCATGATCTCATGGTTCATGGGTTTGAGCCCCACATCGGGCTCTGTGCTGACAGCTCAGAGCCTGTAGCCTGCTTCAGATTCTGTGTCTTCCTCTCTCTCTCTGACCCTCCCCTGCTTAGGCTGTGTGTGTGTCTCTCTCTCTCTGAAATAAAGAAAAACATTAACCAAAAAAAAAAAAAAAGATAATGTAGTATATATATATACACAGTGGAATATTATTCAGCCATGAGAAAGAAGGAAAGCCTCTCACTTGAGAAGACATGGATAAACCTTGAGAGGATTACGCTAAGTCAGGAAAATAAAAGACAAATATTGTATGATTTCACTTATGTGTGGAATCTAAAAATACCAGACTATAGAAACTGAGAGCAAAATGGTGTTTGCCAAGGACTGGGCTTGGGAGGTGGAAAACGGGGAAATGTGGGTTGAAAGGTACAAACTTCTACTTATAAGACAAATAAGCTCTGGGGTTCAATTGTATAGCATGACAACTCTTGTTTACAATACTAAAAGTTGCTAAGGGAGTAGATATTAAACGTTCTCATCAAAAAAAAAAAAAGTAATTATGTAAGATGACAGAGGTGTAGATTAACTGTATTATGGTAATCATTTTTTAATATGTACATATATCAAATCATCACATTCTACACCTTAAACTTCCACGGTGTTATATGTCAATTATACCTCAATAAAGCTGGGAGAGGGAGGGGGACTGTGGTGCTTTAACAAAATGATATTAGATATCAATAATAGAAATAGATCTAAAAACTCCCCCAAATAACTGGAAACTAAATAATCCATTTCTAAATAACCCTTGGGTCAAAAAAGAAACCAAACAAGAAATCAGAAACTACTTTAAATTGAATCAAAATGGGGGGAAAAACATTTCAAAATTTCTGGGATGCAAATGTAGCTAAATGCCTATATTAAAAAAAGAAAAGTGGCTTCAAATCAATGACCTCAGATTCCACCTGGAGAAAATAGAAAAAGAGGAGCAAATGAAATCTAAAGTAAGCCGACAAAAGAAAATTATAAGAGACCAGAGTAGAAATCAATGAAATAGAAAACAGAAAAGTAAAATAAAAAATCAATGAAACCTGAAGCCAGTTCTTTGAGCAAAGAAAACTTACAATCTCTAGCTATAGTGATAAGGGGGTGGGGGGGAACAAGTTTCAACATGCCAATTAAAAGGTCAATAAGGATGTATTACGAATTTATGCACATAAATTTTAAACAAAACAGAAAAATTCCCAGAAAGACACAGATTACCCAGGTTCCGTCAAGAAGAAGATAACCTGAATAACTCTGTATCTAATAATGAAGTTGAATCTGTATTTTAAACACCTCCCACAAAAGAAACTCTACCCTCAGAATCTTCACTGTCAAATTCTACTGAACATTTCATAAAGAAATATCAATTCTTTACAAACCCATCCAAAACATTAATGAAATTCAATCCCAAAACCAAGCAGAATTATTACAATAAAATCACAGGCCAATATCCCTCAGGAATATAAATATACAAATTATTAATAAAGAAAGCCAACTGAATCCAACAACACATTAAAAAAAAAAATACATCATCACCAAGCATTAGCCCAGAAATACCAGAGGTTTAACATTCACAAATTGACATATTCCTATTATGAATCATCAGCGTTACTGATGGCAAAGAAAGAAAAACCATATGGTGATGTGAATCGATATGGTAAAAACATTAGACAATACCCAACAGCAATCCTGTTCACCACGCTCAGCAAACTAGAGAACTTCCTCAACCTGGTAAAGGAATCTGTAAAATCATATAGCTAACATCGTACCTAGCAATGAGACTAAATGATCTCGCTGTATGATCAGGAAAAAGGTAAGGATGTCTGTCGCCATCCTTCTATTCAAGATTGTACTGCAGGTTTTAGCCAGTGCAGTACAGCAGCAAAAGAAATGAAAGGCACTCAGACTCAAAAGAAATACAGATCAGATCAAAGTGTCTTTATTTGCATAGAACATAAGCACCTATAACAGAAAATCATACAGGTTCTACAAAAAAACAGCAAGTAGAACTGATGAGTTCATCAAGGTTGCAGGATGAAGGTGCCAGATCAGTATATAAAAATCAATTGTATTTCTAGAAACCTAGCAACCCAACTACATGAAATTGAATTTTTTAAAAATACCACCTAAAATAACATCGGAAATTAAAAACCAGTTAGGGCTAAATCTGGCAAAATGTTTTCCAAACTAACACAAGAAAAAAAAAAATCAAACATTACTAAAAGAAATTAAAGAGTTTCGAAATAAATGTGTAGAAATGCTAAATTCGTAGATTAGAAGATTTAATAAAATGTCAAACTATCCCCAAAAGGATGCAATCCCGATCCAAGATCCCTGTAATCAACACAATACTTCTAAATTTTATATGGAAATGCAGGGGCGCCTGGGGCTTAGTCGGTTAAGCGTCCAACTTTCGCTTAGGTCATGATCTCGCGGTTCGTGGGTTCGAGCCCCACGTCGGGCTCTGTGCTGACTGCCAGCTCAGAGCCTGGAGCCTCTTTCAGGGTCTGTCACTCCCTCTCTCTCTGACCCTCCCCTGCTCTCGCTGTCTCTCTCTCTCTCAATCTCCTAGAAATAAATAAAACATTAAAAAAATTTTTTTTTAATTTTATATGGAAATGCAAAGACTTAATGTGGCAAATAACTTTACAAAAGAAAAACAAACTTGAAGGACTTCCCTCTACCTTGAATCCTTATATAAAACTACAGAAATCAAGGCAGTGTGGTACTGACATAAAAACAGATAAACAGAACAAAACAGAATCCAAAAGCAGACCCACCTATTTGTGATCATTGGATTTTTAACAAGGATTCCTAGTTATTTCAGTGCAGAAAGAAAATATTTCCAACAAACAGTTCTTGAAGAATAATATATTCATTAAAAAAAAAAAAAAACTATTGGGGCGCCTGGGTGTCTCAGTTGGTTAAGCACCAGACTTCAGCTCAGGTCATGATCTCACTGTTCGGGGAGTCAAGCCCCACGTCAGGCTCTGTGCTGACAGCTCAGAGCCTGGAGCCTGCCTCAGATTCTGTGTCTCCCTCTCTCTCTACCCCTCCCCCACTTGCACTCTATCTCTCTAAAAAATAAACAAAACAAAAAAAAAATTTTTTTTTTAAACTAAAGATGCATAGAGGGCTCAGTTGGTTGAGCTTCCAGCAACGGCCCAGGTCATGATCTTGTGGCTCCTGAGTTCAAGCCCCATGTCGGGCGCTGTGCTGGCAGCCCAGAGTCTAGAGCCTGGGTGGCTCAGTCGGTTAAGCGTCCGACTTTGGCTAAGGTTATGATCTCGCGGTTTGTGGGTTCGAGCCCCGCATTGGGCTCTGTGCTGACAGCTAGCTCAGAGCCTGGAGCCTGCTTCGGATTCTCTGTCTCCCTCCCCTCTCTCCTCCTCCCCACCTCATGCTCTGTGTCTCTCTATCTCTCAATAGTAAATATTAAAAAAATTTTTTTTAATTCATTCTTTTGATTGCTCAGTAGTGAATGTTTGTATTGATGTACCAAAATTTATTTTTTCCCAGTATACTCCAGTTCATCTGTTCACTTGTTGATGGACATTGGACTATTTCCAGTTATTCGCTATTACAGATAAAGGTGCTTTGAACATTTATATACACATGTTTGCACAGTACCATGCTGTCACGTTGTAGGTATGTACCTAGCTCCAGGCTCTGAGCTAGCTGTCAGCACAGAGCCCAATGCGGGGCTCGAACCCACAAACCGAGAAATCATGACCTGAGCCAAAGTCGGACATTCAACCGACTAAGCCACCCAGGTGCCCCTCAAAAGAATGAATTATTGATGTACACCACAACATGGATGAATCTCAAACTCACTCTGCTGAGTGAGAAGTCAGGCCAAAACAAAGACTTACTGTATGACTGCACTCATGCAAAATTCTGGAACAGGTAAATTAATTGATAGTGACAAACAGCAGATGAGTAGCTGACTGAGGTCAGGGCTGGAGGGAAGAGGAGGGAAGGAAGCATCACTAAGAGGCAGAAAGATATCACAGGGGGTAAGGAATGCGTGCAGTATCTTGATTTTTGTGGAGGATTAACAAGTGTACACGTGTCAAAACTTGTCAAGCTGCATAATTTAAATATGTGTTTGCTGTATGTCAATTATACCTCAATAAACTGTTGTTGTTGTTTTTTTAAGTTCATTTTGAGAGAAACAGAGAGAGAGCATTCAGGAGAGACAGAGAGAGAGGAAGAAAGAGAATCTCAAGCGGGCTCTGCACTGTCAGCACAAAGCCCGGCGTGTGGCTCGATCTCACAAACCATTTTAGTCAAACTTCCTACTGCTTCTTAAGGCAGTTTAAGTAGTTTGCATTTTTCTAGATATGTATCCATTTCATCTACGTCAGCTCTCAAATGTATCTTTTTTAATCATTCAGAGAAATCAGGAATGTGTCCTCTAGTTTTAGAGTCTCTTAATGCTGGAATGCACGGGGCTTACTTCTTCCTTTCTTACAGTCTCATCAATGATGACATCATCATTATTATCTCAAGTTATAGTTTTGTATTTATTTTAAACCAGGGGAGTAGTATTTTAAACCAATAATTCAATGAATTTTCCATCCATTTCTATGCTCACCCTTGCTTGCTGTATCAAAAGCTTTCCCTCTAGGTTTTTTGATCCTTACTAAATTGTAACATTTAACAGTTGTAGTGAGAATCCATGGATAGTAACTATCCTCATACTTTTTATGACTGAAAATACCTTTTTTCCATCATTCTTGAATCAAAGACTACCTCAGTTTAAAAAAAACTGAAATTAATAATAATCTTCCCTTAGCACTTTGAATATTTTATTCTCCTGTCTTCGGGCCTCTACTGTTGCTAATAAGAATCTTTGTTTTGTAAAGAATCTGCACTGGGGGAGGGGTATACAAATTTCAAGGATTTTTTTTCTTTATATCTCTTATATACTACAGTTCCAAAATGATGGCCCTGCTACAAAGTATCTGAAGACTCATGTCTTTCTTTATATAAAGAAAATTCTCAACTCTTAGCTCTACACATTTTGCTTCTCCATCATGACCTTCACTGTCTTTTTCTGGGACTCCTAATAGACATGTTGGACCCTCCCAATATATCCTGCAAGTCTCCTACATGTGTATTCTCATTCTCTCTGTCCTGTCTATCTCCCTCTCTCCTTCCCTTCTTCCCTTTCTTAATCTTTTGTCTCTTCAAGCTACCTTCTGGGTGAATTCCTTAGTACTCTCCTCCAATTCACCAATTCTTGTTTCAATTCTATCTACAGTTCACCCCATCTACTGACTTTATTATTTCTATGGCATCACTTTTCATTTCCAAAATTTAGAACTAGCTCTTTTTCATGTTCCTGTTTCATTTCTTCATATTTGGGAGCTTTACAAATTTTCATTTTTATTAATGTGACACATCTACTTATCCCTTTGAATTTCCAGAACAGGCTTATCCTAGTTATTTATTTTCCTATAAAATTAATCTCATCTGCAGTAAATTTTTGTCCTCACAGTTGCATCTGTTAGCTATCTTTAGTAGCATCTGTTGTCTTCATGTATTTTGGTATTTTGTTTGGAGGACTAATTCTCAGTGGATGGTTTTTTTGTCTTTGCTTTTTTCCCCCTTCCGCTTTCTCTCCGTCTGTGTTCACCTTTCCCTCCACAGTGATTCTGTAGTTGCCTCCATGAGGACCTCTATACTGGCAAGCCAAGACCAAGTTCATATAATGGTGATCTGAAGCACCACATTCCCTCCTCCATTAGTCCATGATCAATCACACTGGTTAAAGTACCAAACGTTCTATTCTTAAAGGTTTATCTACTTTCTCCTGTTCCTCAACACTCATAGCCCCCTTTAAGCTATTCCCGGGACACGTTAATCTTTTTTGAGTCTTCCATATGAAAGTCTTCCATACCTGAAGGCTTTGAAGGACCAGGCCTTCAATCCAGCTTATTGCTTTTCATTTGGTACTCTTTCTGATCCACAACAACATCTTGTCTGAAAGCCCAACTATGACTCTTTTCTATCTTTTATTCTTTTAATGTGTTATCAGTTACTGACATGTATTTGAAGCAAAGGGCATACACAAGCTATAAGCCTTCTGTACCATTTGACAAGAAGGCACAGATGATTTCTTTATGATAAAAAGTCTTCGCAGGAGATTCACTAGGTCAAAAGGTGTACTCTTTTAAGACTATTGATTCATATTGTGAAATTGCCCTCCAGGAAAACGGTATCCATTTCATGCCCATTAACAGACAATACCCATTTCTTAATTTACTCACACATCAATTATTATCAACTTACCAATCTCTGGCAGGTTGATAAATGAAAAACCAAGTTCACTCTAATTTACATTTCTTTGATTATTAATCAGGTTGCATAACTTCGCATACACTGACATTTGCAGTAGCTCTTTGGTGAAATGCCTGTTCATGACTTTCATTCATTTTTTGCTGGGGTATTATTTATCTTTGCCTGTTCCAGATCGAAGAATCTGTACTTGATGTCCATGTAAAGACAATGAATCTGGGCTTTATGCAAGTTCATTGTTTAGAATTCTCATTTCTCTTTCACTCTTTCATTATGAGCCCCTTTCTAACAAATTACTTGGTTCCTGGTAGAGATTACCTCTTGCATCAAGCTACAATACTATGCTTTTCAGCACTTTTAAATTGTCCTCCCTAAAATAGCACCTTTCACTACAATTCATGCTTTTCCAAGTATTCCACAAAGATATATATCAAAACCTATTTGTCTCACCAACCTAATCTTAAGTTCCAACCACCTACAGTCATCAATTTTAAGCATGTAGTCCAAGTTTCAACAAGAAAAGAAACTTTCATGAAGGAAAAAATTCCTGTGATGAAAATCAGCTACAATCAGACCTAAAAAGAAATAAAGGTTGGGGACTAACTGTGGAAAGGCCTGGAGGTTTGGGACCAGAGCAGTCTACACATCATTAAATAAATATCATTATTTAATGATACTAAATAATATCAAAGGAAGAAGTACATCTAACAAAATAAAATGCTGGATTCCTTACTCCAGGATAAAGGCTTAGAAAGAACAATTCTAACTTCTTTTGACTTCAAAAGGAACTACCTTATAAACTATAGTTTCTTGAGCTACCTCCAGTATTCTACTGAAAACAGAGGTAATCTACTTACCAATGTGTGTGTGTGTGTGTGTGTGTGTATACACATAATCTACTATAAGCTACTTCACAATCAAAATCCTGCTCATAATTTTGTAGGTGAATCCAAGAACAAAAGTAGCACAATTCTAAGCCACAAAAGAGAGGTAACAGATTAATTAAGACTCCTTCATTGTCATTGCACATTCTTAGCTCCAAGGACCTAATAATTTACCCCTTACATTTCCAAGAGGAGAGCAATTCCCCTCTCCACCTGTTTAGATGAAAAGTCACATCCCCTCCATTAGATTTCAATCTTCAAGGAACTTTCCACCTTGAAAATGTGTACCTTACCAGTCTACTCAAAGGTCAGAGGACAGAGCTCCATGAGATTTCACCTTGTGTCTTGCCCAGCTTAGCCTTAGTATGATCAAACTAAGCACTTTCTTGCTAGTCGTCCAAGTGTAAATAATAACACTTGAGACCAGTAGGATTTCTGACTTCTTTGTAATTTTACAAAGCTTTAGCCATTAAACCATGATCAAACAACCTGCCATGGGAAAGGAGATGTACACAATGTTGCAGTAAAGACATCAGTAGGTGACCTCCGTGACTATCCATTTAATAATACTTAGCTCTCTACCGTCCCTTTCTGACTCTCTGCTGTTTCCACAGCAAGTGCTGCATAATCACACATTAAATACTTTCCCTTGTGTAGCCACAAGTGAATTATACAAGACATGATCTATTTCTTTAGCAACAGCAACTACAACAAACGATCCCTCAGCTGCTGACGGAGCTATATCGATTATTAGTTTTGCCGAGCAGTTATAAAAAGTTAAGGAAAAAGACCTGAAAGAGTTATTTCATAACTTTTAGAGCGCTAGAACGCCAAGTAGATGTTTCTGGGTTTTTTTCATTTCTCTGTTCCCAGTATTCCAGAAAGCCTATACACACTCTTTATTATCAAAATTTCTTGATTGAGGCATTGCATAAAACTCTCTAACTTCATCAGCACATATTGAATCTCATTTTAATATGCACGTCTTATGTTCACAAGTTTCCTGCTTCAATTAGATCACTAATAAAAACTATGACTGCTGGCTTTTCTGACAAAAAAGGAATGATAATTCTAATAAAGTTATTCTTCTACAAATATGCTAAATCTTGCAACCTAACTCAAGCATAATTATAGCATAATTTCATGATGCTATAAAATACACAACTCCAATCCAAGATGTAATAACCAGAAGACCAAGCTTTCTACTTATTTATTCAGATATTATCTGCAGATGAACTAGGTATCTCTTTAAGTAGCCTCCCAGCACAAGAGGAAAAGGCAGGAGAGCATAGCTTAAAATAATGGTTAAGAACTCTGGCTCTAAAATCACACTTCACTGGTTCAAATCCTGCCACTGCCAATTACTGGTTGTGTCCACTTACCCACCTGTGCCTCAGTTTCCCCATCTACAAAACAGAATAATCATACCCAACTCACAAGGTTATTATGAAGTTTAAATTAAATGGTTATGAGTTGTAGAGAAATAAATGTGTGTGTAATTACGAAACAAACACCACATCGGTGTCTAATACATTTTATTTAATTACACCTTAATCAAAGGTTAGAAATAGATGAAAAGACACATAATTTTGCCTGTCCTCGTGGTGTCATTCCTTCCTGCCATCCCTGGGGTTATGTGGCGGCCACCACAGTTCTATTTTATGTCCGCAAGCAACCTCTTCCTCTTCCCAGGTCTCTTCTCTTCATCCCTTGTGCTTATGTTATCTCAGACCAAAAAAAAAAAAAAATCCTGCCACCTTAAAAAATTATTAAAGCTCTTCGGTGGCTTTTCCTACTTCCCACTCCATCTATCATCCCATTGCTTCTTTCCTTTCCCTACCAAACCTCTTGATGAACCACAAAAGAAAATACCGAGAAGTCCAACTGTCTCTTCTGCCCTGACCCCTACAATGTGTGGCTTCCACCACTGCCATTCTACTGACTCGATTCTTCCCAAGGTCAATGGCCAACTCCATCTACTAAAATGTAGCAGCATCCCCTTTGGTCTTTTGGGAAGCAGTGGGCATAGTTACCTGCATCTCTTTCTCAAAATGCTCTCTTCCCTTGGTTTTGATAACATCCCCTCCCTTATATTCCTCTAACCTAACCTCCCTCCTTCTCGGTCTGTTTCAGGCCTTTCTTCCTCTGCCCTGCATAGCAGATATTCTCAACCCTTCTTCCTTTTCAAAGTAGTCTTTCTTTAGGCAATCTCATTTTCTTATAACAAGCTCCTTGAAGATAACGTCCAAATCCTCATCTCCAGACCAAACCTAGATTTCAAACCATCTCCAGGATATCACAACACGAAAGCAACCCCCTCTCCCCCAGCACCTGGCATTCAATAAGCCCTAAATCAAAGTCAACATTCTCCTTTCCTAACTTCCTTCATGAAGTCTGTTTCTCCTGCTTTTAATCTTAAGTCAAAGTCATTACCAACCAGACTGACAATGGTGAAAGTTCTGTTCCCGTTTCTTCTCACCCATTTCATTCATGTTTATTGGCTGAAATTGGCTCTTCAATCTATGCTCTTCCAACTGTTACAAAATCGTATGACGATGAGGCAGAAAGCATTTTCCCCATTTTAAAGAAGTGAAAACCAAGAATTGGCCAAATAAAATCCCTGGTTCGAAGTCCAGAAGCTAGTAAATCTCATCCCTGGTATTTGATTTCACACGTTTTATCTACAAAGCCCAGGCTGCACCTTACAGTATAGTGGGAATGCTCCTTTAAACCTAATGGTGCACATTCCAACCACTGCCTCTACTCAGAGCCAGGTCCCAACGAGAGAAGAGTGATCATGACAGACACTTCAAGACAGAGATTCCTACTTCCATAGAATTCAACACCTGAGAGAAGCGTCAGACCATTAAACAAGCAAACTCCAATCAAATGCAGGAAGTTCTATGATATAGGAAGCAAAGAGGGGTACTGTGGCAACTAACTAAAAAATAGGATAGGGAGCTCTTGGGGAATGTTTTCCATAAGAAGTGACGTCTGAGCTGAGAGCTGAAACTTCAGCGGGTATGAGCCAAGCAGAGGGAAACACTGGTCAAAGTGTTCCAGTGATACTATCAGATAACAATCAGGACTATTACCACCCCCAACAATAAAAAGTGTTGGCATGGGTGTGGCGAAATGGAACCTGTTGGGCATTGTTGGTGGGAATGTATACTGATGCAGTCACAATGGAAAAGAGTCTGACCATTCCTCAAAAAATTAAGCAATTCCATTTCTGAGTATACACCCCCAAAAACTGGAACCCAGGTCTCGAGGAGACACTTATACACCCACATTCATCAGAGAGTTCTTCACAACAGCCAAAAAGTGGAAGCAACCAAAGTGCCCATCAAAAGATGAATGGATAAACAAAATGTGGTATGTTCATACAAGAGAAAATTATTCATCCTTTAAAAGGTAGCAAACTCTCCCACATACTATCACACAAATGACCCTTGAGAAGCACTGTGCTAAGTTAAATAAGCCAGTCACAAAAGGACAAACATGTGGCATAAGTTCAATTCCATGAGGTATATGGACTAGTCCAATTCAAAGACAGAAAATAGAATGGTGGTTACCAGGGCCTGGGAAGAGAAGAAAATGGGAAGTCAGTGTTTTATGGGGACAAGAGTTTCCATATTGGAATGATGAAAACATTCTGGGGACTGATGGTAATAATGGCTACATGCCTATCACAACGTACTTAGGGCCACTGAACTGTATGCTTAAAAACAGGTAAACTGGTAAATTTTATGTTATGCATATTTTTCACAATGTTTTTAAAGTGTTCCAGGGGCACCAGGGTAGTTCAGTCAGTTAAGTGTCCAACTCTTGGTTTGGGATAAGGTCATGATCTCGCAATTCATGGGCTAGATCCCCACATCAAGCTGTGCACTGAACAGCACAGAGCCTGCTTGCGATTCTCTTTCTCCTTCTCTCTCTGCCCCTTCCCTGCTTGCTCTCTCTCTCTCAAAATAAATAAATACACATTGGGAGAAAAAAAAAAAGGCACTCCAAACACTATAAACAAAGTTAGAAAGCAAAATAAGAACATGGAGAATCTGAAGCAGTTGAAGCAGTCAAAAAGTTGAGAAAGGCTGAGGAGAAAACACCATAATACACACATCCAGTTGCCTTGCTTTCTAAATTAGACATGATCTTAAGAGTCTGAGGCCATATACTGTTGTTCTCCAAGTAAAGTAACGATGTATGATTTTGGGGCATCATGGAATTAGGCAAGAAAAGCAATGTTAACAATTGTCTAATCAGAAATGAGAGCCTTCTCTAGCTTCAAAGTTAGGAAACTTTCATCAAATTCCAAGAGCATTGTGAAGTCTTTCTAGGCCAAGGGTGAAGAGGAGTCTTACTCGCATGAAGTCTGAACAGCAAAGAGTCTCAGGGCGCCGGGACAGCCCTCTGAAAAGATAAGTAGGACTTGTTGCTTTTGGAATACAACCTAGCTAATAAGGGGTAGGGGGAAAATGCTTCTGCCTGTGTTCTCTGAATACACTGTAGATCTTGAGCTCACCTTGCAGATCACCATGGCTCTGTCTGATAGTTAGATCACACACAAGGTTACGCCAATGGTTTTGTTTTCAAGGCATCTCCCTCTCCCATAAAATCTGATTCAGGCTAAAATCTGGCTCAGACAGTTATCTTTATAGTCGCATGTACATAAATGAACAGATACATGCATGTATATTTATATGTATGTAAATGTGCATGCACACACAAAACACGGGTAATAATAATTTTAAGATGCATAGCTATGACAGACTTTAAGACGCTTTCATCACTGAAATATATTGTAGCTTCTACAAACGTACCACAGTCTTAAACTAAAATATTTCAGTTCCAAAATGAAATTTGGATATTTATTCAAATACATGGTTCTTCTTACTCCCACAATATGTTGGAATGGGCAAACACAATGTACTTGTATAGTTAACTAACAGAGCTCCATGTATGTGTAAGTAAGAGGCACATACCCAAGGTCTCCCCACTCCCCAGGAGGGACCTCCCCCCCATGAGACCAAAGCAGCATCTGGTACCAAGCATCTTCCCAAAAGAGAGCAAAATGGAAACAGAGATTAAGCACGAAAATGTCAAATTTATATCAAACGCAGAACAGGACACAGCCAAAGAGGTTTTAAAACAAGAATAGAAGGTCAAGGGTAAAGAAAAAGCGCAGATAAAAAAGAAGGAATTTACAAACTTCCGGTAAGGCTTGAATCTGAAGAAGACCCCTCAGATTATAACTTGCTAAACTCAGGAGTCTATACAGTCTACTCCTAATTCTATTTCGGTGCACATATTCTAGAAATGTCAACAGAACACCATTCCCTGGGTGAGGAACGTGGCCCCTTATGCTTCTTGTTTCTCTTCACACTGATCCCGCAACTGTGAACAAAAGCATGGCATTTCTGAGGACCCACAATTCATGGTTATGGGAAGGAAGGGGACCTGCATGGGACACACAAAGGGACCAGCCCTGGAAGCACCCAGTCACACAGAATCAGGGAAACGCGCATCTGGATGTGCTCTTTCATAAACCAGCAGCGGTGGATCACTGCGTGTCCTTGACCGCTCTGAACCTCTACCACGTGCCACAGAATCTCTTTGCCTTCTCTCTGATATTCTGGTTTTGGCCTGATTCACCTATAATTTCACTTGACTCACCTAGTCTGCAAGGGACACCCGATACAGTCTGAGATGAAAGATGTTTATAGGAGTAGTTAAATATACCAGACTTAACAGATGAGATAAAATGTGGGGAGGGGGGAGGGCAGGGAGCTCAAAAAAGCCTGGAAAAAAAATTTCACCTGCCAAAATAGCATGATTCGCATCCACTCTCACCTATGCCCTTCCCCGTTTTGTTCAACATCAGATCTCAAATTTAACCTGCTCTGACGGTATGAGTCAGTCTGCAATGAACAAGCAGGTGTCTCCTACTAACATTTCCTCCAAAACCTAACACAAAAGAGAGTTAATTTTTCTTTTCTTTTTTTTCCCCCAAATTCTAATTGCCCAATTCTCCTTGGGCAGCAGGTATATCCGTAGTGGGTGTTTAATGTCTAGCAAACCTTTCACTGCCTTATGTGTAAAATGCACGGTCACAGATGGCCTCTAGCTAGGGTCGCCGTTGGGGAGATCCTATGACTACGAAAACCCAAATAAGCTGGAGAATATTGGGTCGTATTTTTCTTCTGGAGGCACCCCTTGTCCTGCTTCGCCTCTTCCAACATTAGAGCTGTGTTCACTTGACTTTTCCCTCTGATCTGTGAGGTGGCGGCGGTGTGGACAGCAAGCTCCTCACAAAGACATGCAGGTGATACAGCCAACGCGGCTGCCCGGGAAACTGACCGTGTGTCAACGCCAGCATGACGTTTCTAAAGAACCAGTGTTGAGCCCTGTTCAGCCTCTCTGCCATCTTATGCCCCCACATTAGGTCAGGAATGACCGGCTTCAAGTTAATGGTCCCAGAGGACCAGCTATTAGCATTTTGGTTTGCTTTTATGTTCTCCTCTCCGTTTCTGTTACCTATTAAAACTGCACAGTAACAGAGATTATCCAAGTGGATCACTGAATTCACAGTAGTCAAAAAGAATCCGGAATAAGAAATCAGACATTCTAATGCATGACTGATGCCTGTGTTTATAAGAAAGCGCATTATCTCATAAACTAGATTTGAGATAATCTCTTCTGAATCCTACTTCATTCAGGAGACAGAGCTGAATTCTCTGATTTTATTTTCATTATGCTCTGATTTGCCAAAGGATACGCAGTGCGTGTTGCCATTTTGCCTTCAATCTACGCCGTCAAAACTGCCTAGAACCACAGAACGATAGCAGCGCGGCACCCTGGGGGACACAGGTCGCACTGTCTCTTCTCCTGGTGCTCCCCAGGCCTCACCATCGGAGATTTTTCTCATTTATGACCCATTATCTCATAGTCCAACAAAGACTTTTTTTAAAAAGGTTCATCATGAAAAGAGAGTATGGGTGTGTCTTATGTGTGTGTCACCTTTCTCAATACGACTCTCTGAGGTCACTAACCAGCTCTTCCCTCTTCCAGATACATTTCCAATCCCTCCACTTCTCTCCATTGCCAATGCTACCCCCTGGGGAAGTTACCATCATCTCTTGCCTACAATGCTCTGATAGCCTCCTCCTGGTCTGACTCTCCTTCCTTGCCTATGATGTAGTCTCCATAGCTGTCAGAACAACCTCCTTAAAAAAGGACACCAAACTGGTGTGCCTGGGTGGCTCAGTCGGTTAAGCATCCAACTTCAGCTCCGGTCACAATCTTGCGATTCGTGAGTTTAAGCCCCCGCGTTGGGCTCTGTACTGACGGTTCAGAGCCTGGAGCCTGCTTCGGATTCTGTCTCCCTCTCTCTCTCTCTGCTCCTCCCCCACTCATTCTCTGTCTTTCTGTCTCTCAACAATAAATAAACATTAAAAAAAAAAAAGGACATAAGGTTGTGTCATTCTGTTGCTTAAAACCCTCTACCTTATTAATGGGCTCCCAACGCACGGAGAATAAAATCCAAACTCTTTCGCATGACCCAGGCCTGGTCTTCCTTCCCCGGGCCCAGCTGAAACCCCCTCACTCACCATTCTCCAGTCACACAGGTCTTCTTTCAGTTCCTTAAATAATACTCTCCTGCCCCGGCCTTGCAAGATGATCTCTTACTGATCAGCCCAAACCAGCCCAACCCTGGCCACCCTATCTAAGTCAGGGGCCTCAGTCCAATCACACTTGCTCAAATACCTTCTCTTTATTTATTTGTACTTACTGTTTGTCTGTCTCCCCACTAGAATGTAGGCTCCATGAAAGTGGAGATCAAGTATATCTTCCTTCCTTCTTCTGTTCAGTAATTACTTTGTGCCTACTTTGTGCAAAGCATCTAGTTACTAGGATCAAGTAGCAAAACAAGGAGGCACAAATCCCTTTTCTCTCTCCTGCTGTCCTGCTTGCTGTCACTGCCTATTCAATCCCTAGGACGAAGTAGACACTCAACAAGTATTTGTTCAATGAATCCAATGCTGCAGTGAAGTGACCCTCAAGTTTACTGGTGTGCTTCAATATGCCTTTTAAAAATGTTTTTAAATAACCAATCAAGAGGACCTGGGTGGCTCAGGTGGTTAAGCGTCTTGACTCTTGGCTTCAACTCAGGTCATGATCTCATGGTTCATGAGTTCGAGCCCTGCATTCAGCTCTGCACTGACAGTGCAGAATCGGCTAGGGATTCTCTCTCTCCCTCTCTGCCCCAGGCCTGCTTATTCGCATGCTCGCTCGCTCTTTCTCTCTCTCGATAAATAAATAAACTTTGAAATCACGAATCAAATTACTAATGAATGAAATCTATTGAGACCGGTCACATATAAAGAAGTACAACAGAATCTACACTAAGATTCTAACAGAATCTTAGTTCGGGGGAGCCTCGCGGGCTCAGTTGGCTGAGTGTCTGACTCTTGATTTCCGCTCAGGTCATGATCCTAGGGTCGTGGGATTGAGCCCATGTCAGACTCTGTGCTGAGTGTGGAGCCTGCTTGGGATTTCTCTCTCCCTCTGCCCTTCTCCCTTGCTCACACACATGCGCTCCCTCTCTCTCTCTCTCTCTCTCAAAAAAAAAAAAAAATCTTAGTTCTAACACAGGTATTTAGAGCTGAGTGCTGTCCAAAGGCTACTTAATATACAGCACTCCTATAAGAAAAAAATTCTGCTTACCAATCCTAACCTCTTTTACAATTGAGAAACTGTAAATGCCAACACCTCCCCGTTTCTGTCTGTTGTGCACTCCCCAACCTTGACAATGGTATCTAAACTGAATCCACTGGCCCAGTTTTGAAGCAGTTTTGATATGTGTGAACATATCTGCAATATCTGAATTCTAACTCTAAATAGTCTCCTTTTTTGTTGTTATTTTCCTTTAGTTTGGTTTTTCTTTAAAAAAAAAAGGAACATCATTTATCTATCTAGTCAATTACCTGTAAGATCTATCACACCCAATTTAGCACTTTGAGCAATTATAAGAAGTAAAGCCCAAACGTGAAATCATTTAAGCTTCCTCTCCCTTCTGCTGGTAGGATGCCCTGAGTCCCACCCAGAGGAGCCTATCACTGCCAACACCTTGACAGCTCACCTATTCTCAGGTCTGCTGAGATATGTCTGGCTCTCTTTCTGCCAGGTCTAGGAACAGGAATCCCAGAAAAACACAAAACCATTTCCTGTGTTCCAAAAAAGAAAAAAAATACCCCCTCTTGAAAGTCACCAATCAACCCACCCATACTCGATTTATATGCTGAATCTAGTCAAAGAGCTAACACACACACACACACACACACACACACACACACACACACACACACGAAGATACAAGGAGAGCCAAATGGGGCTATTACCAGTTCAGGCGGTATTTGTTTCGTGTTTCACACTCATTTACCTACACGATTTCAGGATGTTTTCAGAGCGTTATGTGTAAGGATAGCAAATACACTGCTTGACATCGCTGAGCCCCCTGGAAAAGAAGGATGTGCAGGAAAGAATATAAACCTTTTTGAGGAAGAGGATATGCTGATATAGAATATCGAGCCTAGGGTCGAAGACCAAGCAAGAACTCGCGCTCAGGACTCACCTAAAAAGCAGAGGTACCCTGCTGGACCTGATTGCTCGTTACAACTGCTTAACGAGTTACAGTACAGCTTTAGCCCAACCCCAGTGATTCAGAATCTCAGGAGTAAGGCCCAGAGGCCAGTGTGTGCACATCATTTCTAAAGCCCCTGAGGTGAAATGATGATCAACCATATACAGACAGCACTGATGGACAGACCTAAAATTCGTACTCAAATGCCATCGGAAGCTATGCACTTGAGTAAGCAGTGCAAGCAGGTAAAGGATAAAGGAATTAATGAAGCAGGCATTCAGACTAAAATTAAAAATAGACTGTAAACCAGATTCAATCAGAGCCTCTTGACTTTGTGAATTTTTTATTTGGACTATAAGTTCTTGAAG
This sequence comes from Proteles cristata cristata, assembly GCA_017311185.1. Taxonomy (NCBI): domain Eukaryota; kingdom Metazoa; phylum Chordata; class Mammalia; order Carnivora; family Hyaenidae; genus Proteles; species Proteles cristata. The sequence goes on along the minus strand of JAESUZ010005539.1, from coordinate 232,709 downwards.
TCGGGCACCACATTTCACTCATTTCTGTGCCTAGTGTGGTGCCTGGTATACAGCAGGTGCGATCAATGTTTGCTAAATTGCCGATAAAAAATAAGGGGAAATCTCAATCTTCTGACGCTGTTAAGGGAACTGACTGCCAGGGAACACTCCTCAATCACTCATTCAAGCAAAGTTTATTACACAACTACTATATAAAAGGCTTGAAGGACACTACATTGAATAAGATAGACAAGATGTGGGGCGCCTGGGTGGCTCAGTAGGTTAAGCATCCAACTTCGGCTGAGGTCATGATCTCATGGTCCGTAGGTTGGAGCCCCGGGTCGGGCTCTGTGCTGACAGTTCAGAGCCTGGAGCCTGCTTCGGATTCTGTGTCTCCCTTTCTCTTTGACCCTCCCCTGCTCACGCTGTCTCTCTCTCTCTCTCTCTCTCTCTCTCTCTCAGAAAAAAAAAAAAGATAAACAAGACCCCATAGGGGGTCTACATTTGGTGAGGGCAGAGGAGGAGACATGGCATTAACATTTATAAATAAATAAGCCAGTTTCAGAGAGTAATGTTATTCGGCATTAAAATGGCTACATTTAGTCTCAGAGGTTGTTAAGCCACACAGAAGTGAGAGTTTTTGGTTTCGGAGGGGTCGAAGAATACTCATTTGGTGGTGGGTAGAGAGGGAGTGTGAGTTGAGAGTTACATGCCCTGAGCTCTGCCACTGTACTAGTTAAATGACCTTGGACAAATCACTTAATCGATCTGGAAGAATTCAGTTCAATGATCTCTAAGACTTTCTGGCCTTAAGATTTTACAGTCTATTAGTAAAGAAGCATAGAAAACTCCACACGTGGTGATGATCATGCCGAACCTAAGTGTCCAAACGCTCCCCCAATGGTTGGCTCTTCACGTTTACGCATTATTATGAACTGAAAACATTTCCCGAGCATTTCATAGCCCACCTCTATGGCTGACCTAAGACAAAACCACAGGCTCAGATATTTATTGCCACAGTGCCTTGGCTACTGGCAAGCCCAGACTAAGTTATGAAGCTGGCACGGACATGGGCCCCACAGCAAAGGAAACCAAATACCAAGCTCAAGGTGATTAAGGAATCCAGAAATTAGCTAAATTCCCTCATTCAACAAACATTAATAAGAGACCACAGGAAGCCAAGCGCTAGTCTAGTTCCTAAGAAAGAAAAAAAAAAGCAGGTTTTTCCCATTAAAATAAAAGGTGTGGGGATTCTTAACCTGAGTCAGAGGCTCTGAGAATCCCACAAAATTAAATGCCGAATTTTCAACGTATGAGCACATTCCTGGGGAGAGAATCCATAGCTTTTATTAAATTCTCTAGAGGGTCAATGATCCAAAGTGGAGATACCACAACAGACAGTCTAGGCCAAGTCTCTCTTTTACTTTTCATACAAACCCCCATTGTATAAACGAGGAAACTGAGGTTTAGAGAAGTTATGTGCCAAAGACACAGCCAAAAAGTGGCACAGCAGAAATCTCAAGCCCAGTCTGCCAGTCTCTAGAGCCTGTGTTTTCTCCTTTGTCACATACTCTCACATTGTCTCCATACCTTACCACCCCCTTAAAAAATGACTGTTTAAAAGAATGAGTCAGTGAAGCCCCCACAGACCAAGGACCATTATCAAGCGCTGTCAGTGACAAAGGCAGATTCAAGCCTCCTATCTCTGCAAGAGCCAAAATTTCAATTTCGCCATTTCTGTCTCTACCCTACTTGAGTAAGAGGACAGATATACAAGAACCCAAGCTAGCGATCCCTTTCAGGGATCCTTTCCATCCAGAAGTCCAAGTACATGAATCTCCTCAGGCAGCCCAACCCCAAGGTCACTGTCTTTCGCATTCCCGCCCCAGGACTCAGGGGAGCTTGCATCCCACCTCTTGAATTTGGTGGGCTGGCATACATCTCATCTTCACACAAATGGCTGTTTCCATTTCATGAGTCATATCAGAATTTATATAAAAAGACCGCCTTTTTCTACAAATCATGTGTCAAACATGACAGAATTTGAAGCAAAGAAACATCCACTAATAGATTGTGGTGTCATGGAAAGAACAGGGTCTTTGGGATCAAGATTCAGTCGAAATCCCAAGAATGCTATTAGTGGCTCCGTGACCTAGGCAAGTTACTGCATCACTCTGAACCTTCATTGCTCAATTTCTAAAACTGAGATATTGATACTTCAGATTTTAATAATCAACAAGTTTTTAGGGAAGGCCTAAGCACTCACTGTTCTAGACTCTGGGATACATTTGTGAATGTGACCAATAAGGCTCCTTCCTTCAAAAAGCTTCTATTCTAGATGAAAGGCGCAAATGGCCAGATAAGTAAGAAAATATAAAATAATTTTAATAACACTAATTACATTAAAATAATAAGAGCAAACAGGTCTTGAACATATACAATGTGTCAGAAACTATTATAAGAAACAGGGACTAACTTATTTAATTCTCGTAAGGAGGGGACAAACTAGTATTACATCCTTTTTATGGGGGAGGAAACTACAGCCCCCGAAGGTTAAGCAACTCACCCAAAGTCACACAGCAAGTAAGCGGAAGGGCAAAGACTGAAACCCAGATAAACAGATAATGGAGCCTCATTCTACACAGCACTGAGTGATCTCGTGAAAATAAAATGAATGGTACACAGGCCGAGAGAGGTTGCTGTAGCACGGCTGGCAGGTGTCGTTTTAGGTAAGACACAGTCACAAGAAGAAGCCAGGCCAAGCCAGGCCCAGAGTGAGGATCTGGGCAGAGTGTCCCCAGTACAAAGAACAGCTGGGACAAAGGCCCGAGAAAGAACCGGCCTGGTAGCTTCCAGGGACAGCAAAGCGGCCGGCGAGTTTGGAGCACAGCGGAAGGGCTTGGGGAGTGCGGCCAATGAGTTCTCAGATACAGGCGGAAGGCAGATCATGCGGGACCCGTGCGGGCCAGAGCATAAGGGTTTCGTTCTCTACAGAGTCATCGAAGGCCTGGTGGAAGGAGGTGACACAATTTGGTTTGTATTTTTAAAATATGAGCCCAAATGATGTGGAGACTGGGGGAGGGGGAGGAAGGGGCTGTGGCGAGTTGATGTGGGGAGTCCGGTGAGGGTGTAGGAGGACGGTCAAGAATAAGGGCGACGTGGCTGATGGAAGCAGCACTGATAGCATTGGCAGAGATGGAGAAAAGCGAGCAGGTTCCGGATGTATCGGAGTCACGTTGAGGACCCGATGAGAATGGACAAAAGCCCTAGCAGGGCATCTGACACACAACAGGCACTTACAAATGTTAATTACCTTCCCTGTCTACCATTAATTAAGAGGCTTGGGATGAAACTATAAATCATACCCAAAAGGACTAAGCCTCTCTGACACCCCGGCCCAATTTCTCCAAAGAAGCCCACAGCTTAGAGACTAAACTGGGAATGCACCAAATTCAAAACACAATAGAGAATTGATCTATTAAAGGAGCTGGGCTGTTAAATTAAAACCGTTTCTGCGTGCCAAGCCGAAACACAAAGGGATCAGTCTTCTTTAACAATAAAGACCAGTTAAGAGAGGCTCTGGTTACACAATCTCCTCCTCTTCACCGCGAGGCACTTGGATGGAATTTTTTTTTTAATAGAAAAGACAAACTCTTGAGTAAATGTAATAATTGTTTCAATAATGTGGCCCAACCACCCAAGAAGTTACAAAAAGGAGAAAAGAAACTGGGAAATTGGGATTCTTCTATTACATGATCAGTTCATTGCTGCCCCAGAGTCCAGGCTCCGTTCACATCAGTGAAAGGGGGTTGCCGTTTGGGAGATGTGATGGCCTGGCAGCCACCGAAGAAGTAGAAAGAAGATTCGCCTTCCAAATCTTAAAAAAATAATAAGTAAGTAAACTAATAGAACGATCAGAAGCTTGTAAATTGTCACCCAGTGACTGAAATAATTTTCATGGTGCCTAAAAAAGGTTCTTTGTAGAAAAGCCTTTCCTCACTAATGTCCCAAACAGGTGATCCCATGGTATCAGCAGTCATTACACAGATAGTCCCGTGGTAATCTCAGTTGTGACAACAAAAACAAAAACATCAGCAAGTGATCACTTGCTTATTAAAGTGTTAAACACCAAGGGTCTTTTTTTTTTAAATTATTTTAATGTTTGTTTTTGAGAGAGAGAGAGAGAGAGAGAAACACAATGTGAGTGGGTGAGGAGCAGAGAGAGACAGAGACACAGAATCCGAAGCAGCTCCAGGCCCTGAACTGTCAGCACAGAGCCCCACGCGGGGCTCGAACCCACGAACCGCGAGATCACGCCCTGAGCCAAAATCGGACGCTTAACTGACTGAGCAACCCAGGCGCCCCAACACTAAGAATCATTAAAAGCTGGGAGAGCATTTTCCTGTGCTCCCTAACTAAAATAAACACAAAACCCAGGAATTAGACACCCCCCTCCCACCCACCCCCCGCCCCCCCAGCCAGGAACAAGCCCAAAATAGGAAAATCCACTTCTGGATTGCCTCACAGAAGCAGATTGACCTCAAAGATACAACCAATGCAACTCTTACTCCATTCTATGAATTTTTGACTATTGATATGTTCCTAATGGCTCCATGGTAGGGGTTCAGAAAAGGATCTGCAAGGTCAACAGTGTTTCCCTAACAATACTATTATTTGCTGTTTTCATTGTGTGGATATTTGTGCTGATGGTCTGAAAGAATGCTGGGTAAAACTGCAGGTTCTTTGGCACAACTAAAGCCAGGGGCACCAAACTGTACTAGCTGTCACTGGGTTCTTCACTACCACACGTTCCATAAAGAGAGAAAAAACAAAAAGGTTAGTTTTACTTAAGGATGTCCCTGATGAAGCAGCAAACGTTATTAATTTTATTAAACCTTAAATGTCAAGTAGCTGTCATTTTACTACCCTGTGTGACAAAGTGGGAAGTATACAGCACTTCTGATAAATATCAAAGTAAAAGGTCTCAAAGGAGAGCACCTGTACAGTTTTTTGAGTTGTAGACTGAACTAGCCACTTTTTTCATAGAGTACCATTTTATTTATAATATAGGTATTATATTTATTATATATTTTATTTATACATTATATTATGATGATATATAAAATTATACTTATAACGTATTTATTATATGAATATACTTATTATATTTATAATATATATTAAAACAGTATACACACACACATATATATTCATGGTTAATCAGACTTTGGTATATGGCAGACATTTATCAAAAATTAATGAAGTGAGCCTATCACTTCAACACCCCATATTTGTTGCCCACGAAAAAATTTGAGTTTTCAATTCAAAAATTTAAAGTTGGAAAATCTGTAATCTATATTTGAGACCTTGCACTTGACAGTTACCTAATACTGATCAGACTTTTCTGATAACATCAGTGATGATATTAATGAATGCGATTTTTGACCACTGTATAATGAAACATCAACATTTAGAAGGTCTGCATAGCTCAGTGAACCAATAATTTTCCAAACAACAAAAGCCTGGTATAAAATCATGCATAAGTAGGAGATCCACTCAGAGAGCAAACCAAATCAATAGATAATAATATAACGGAGTAGGAAAAGATAATCGATATGGCTTAAGATTCTACACTGCAACTACCCTTTAAGAAAGTACGACCTGTTGAATTTTGGTGTAACATCAGAGATGAATATCCATATTCAAAAGCCGAAGAAGCAATTGAAATAGTCTCTTTTTCTATTATTGTCTGTGTTAGGCTGAATTTTGTTCATATGTTTCAACCAAACCAACATGGTCCAACAACTGAATGCAAAAGTAGGTATGAAAAGCCAACTTCTATTAACCTAACCAGTAAAGAGATTTGCAAAAATGTGAAAACAATGCCTCTCTTGTTAATATTTTTGTACTGGAAAGTTATTTTTCATTAAAAAATTATTTACGTTAACAGGTGGTGGACATTTTTTGCTATTTTTAAACAAACTAACGAATATTCTTAAATTCCTCACTTTAGTTCCTAAATATTAATTAACGGTAAATTAATTAATGGTAAATATTAGCGGATACAGCCCATAAAAACAAAAGCTCTTTGGGGTCCTCATTAATTTTTAGCGATGTAAGTATAGAAGAATCCTGAAGCCAAAACGGCTAGAATTTCAGATTAAAGGAAATTTATAATAGCTACCTTTCTCACACACACCCTGCACAAACCAAAAGCAGAAAGAAGACAAACTGAATTTCTTTGGGTTCTATTGTGTCAATTACTTAAGGCCCGGGGGCCTGGCTAATTTGCATGTCTGATTTACTCAGAATCCTTTCTTCCTCCTCCTCTCTGGCAAGAAACCACAGACAAATTCCATTGCTATTTCACAACCCGCGCTTAAGCAAACGGCAATGTAGTGGTATAGACATGGAGCTCATCCAGCCTGGCAAACAGGGACAAGATCAACTCCAAAGCTTTCCAGCCAAGGGCCCTTTTCAAACGCTAAAATCCACAAAACATAGCATTAGCTTGCTTGAAGCAAATAGTTTGTCCTTTCACGAGAAATCAAAAGGACAAAATCACACAGCTGGGGTGTTGCTTCAACCCACCCTCACCCTCCCAACATTCCCCCCTTTTTTCCCAAGCAAGTGAATGTCTAAACCATGAAGAATCAACAGGTCAGTCAATCCATAACAAATATTTAGACTGTCTACGTGGAAAAAAAGAAGATATATAGTCATAAAAGGAAAACTAACAATACAGGTAATAAAAAAAAAAAAATGGCCGAGTAAACAGTGCTATAGAAGTGTGAAGAATGGAGAAAATAACTATGTACCAACGTGACCAAGGGCACGAAGAGATGGGAATAAAGTCGAAAATTAAACACAGGGGAGCAAAGCTGAAAAACCAGTAAAGGACAAGACACTCCCAGACATCTGTGATTAGACCTTTTGGCTAAAAATCAGCCTCCGCAGAGGGAAAATGAAAGATAACGCCAGAATGATAGATTGTACCCTGGTTATGGAAGGGCCTCAAAGTCAAGCTAAGCAATTTGAATTCTATCCTCAATGTAACGAGGAGCCAACAAAGGCTTTGGAGAAGGATGGGAACAGAATGGAAGTACGCTATTTAATTTGTTGTTTTGTTTTTGAAATACTAATCTGTTAATAATATGGCTACGTTAAAAAAGAAACCAGGACTAGGGATCGAGAGCCCACATGAGATTATTAGAAAGCGAGAGTCTGTTCCCTGAGCGGGGCCTGAACCAGAAGGCGGCGATGAAAATGAAAAAGAATCAAGAGCTACACCAGTAGATCTGGAATTTAATATGGTGCCAAAACTGTTTAAAAAAAAAAAAGTGGAACAAGACGTAGAAGTCAAGGTCATTAACAACACATCTACAGAGGGCCTACTAAGCTTGCTGGCTGTGCTGGGCAATAAATAAAATACTCATTTGGAGACAGATATGTGATTTTACACATGCCGAGGGTAAGGGGCGGGCGTGATGGACTGGAACTCAGCACCCTTCCAATCGCGGCCGAAGATGGAAAGTTAAAAACTACATTTCCCAGACCCCTCTGCAATTAGGGCTCTGGGGGAGAAATCGGTTCTGGCAGTTAAATGGCCACATGTGAGATTTAAAAGTCAGAAATAAAACGGAGACCACTTCTTGCTGTTTAAACCCTTTCGGTAGGCAACACAGTCGTGGCAACAGTGGAGATTCTGCGATGATCCCCCAAGGATCTGGCCATCGGCTTTGAGGTTATCAAATGCAGGTTGCAATGGTGGTACTTTCCTGTTCTCCCGACTGCGGCTACTGTGCTACATTCTTAAAAAAGCAATAGTTCTAGTAAAGGCTTCCTGGTTCCTGGTCTTCTTGGAGGTGACAGGTAACTAGCCAACTTGGCAAGGCAGTCCGCACCACTGCTTCCGAGCCCACATCTAGAGGCTCCGTGTCGAGCTCATTTCTCCCAACGGCTTTGTGAGAATCTATTTCCCTGTCTTACATAGTTTCTGTTTCCTGCAACTAAATCCAGACATATAAGAGGGTTTTTTTTTTTTTAACGTTTATTTATATTTGAGAGAGAGAGAGAGAGACACAAAGAGACAGAGAGAGACAGAGCACGAGCAGGGGACAGGCAGAGAGAGAGGAAGATACAGAATCCGAAGCAGGCTCCAGGCTTTGAGCTGTCAGCACAAAGCCAGAGGCAGGGCTTGAACCCATGAACTGTGAGATCAGGACCTGAGCCGAAGTCGGACACTTAACCAACTGAGGCCACCCAGGCCACCCTAAGAGGGTTTTAATAAAGGCAGGCCAACCAAGTGAAACAACTTGTACACAGCGACAAAGAAGGGACAGAAAACTTGGAAACAAAGCCAGGGCGGAGCACAGAAAAAAACAGGTATTACCTTCACAGACGCAGCAGTCAGCGACCCCAAACTTTGTTAATCCATTCCCTAAAATTTCCACCACTCGTGGAATCAACAAAGAAAAATTCTTTTAGCTTTCTTACGTAATTATAACAACATCTGTCATTTATCTGGGGCTTTGAATATGAACAAAGGTATTCTGGAGAGTCCTCACTTCATTTTCCCCTGGCATCGCACACCAAAAGGGTGGGTATCAGAGTGGATTTTAAGAAACGAGAGAACCAAAGCGCGGAGAAGGTAAACAATTTGCCTAAGGTCACAGAGGGTAAGTTAGTGGTCCGACTCAAGTATTTCCTGCTTTAAACCTATTTTCCCGTTTGGTCTCCTGTCAGTTAACTCCAACCATGTTCTAAAGTAAATGTTAAAATTGTTGGTGCAGAAATATTAGGAGCTTAAGAGGGCTTATAAAACCACAAAGAATTAAGTGGGGCCGAACTTACAACCATGGAAAAAATTAAAATTCCATGTGTCATTTTCTTCTCCAATTTTAACCCAGAATGCGGTGCCTGCGGCGGGCCCGCCGTCCTGGGGACTGGCTTCCAACACACATAGTCCAAGGAGCAAGTGTCATCCAATTATTGGGGCAGCTATTCATGTATTTCCCCGTCATTCTAAGAGTTGGAAAATTAACAGTGTTGTGTTTACAAACCTTCACGGGGCCATTACATAAAAGCTCAAATATGTTTACACTACTCACAACTGTGGTTTGAAGAAGCTCAAAAGCGAGTTAATATAAACCTATTCCGAACCAATGTGCAGAAAGGAGCCCTGCTAGACAGAGGTTAAGCTTTGACCTTCCCAACTTTTTCCACAGAATGTACGATCCATCACGTACGAAAGCACAGTGAAGATGTGAGGTGTTGGTAAGTACCTCTGTTAGTGAGAAATCCTGCTAATTATTACACCAAATAAGCATAGTTAACAGGCCATGGCCACAAAAGGGGCATGTTTTGGGGGCATTAAATAGCCGCCTAGGGTGGAGAGGAATATATTACACTATGCCCTTTACCAATAAAACAATTTCCCTGACACCTAGCAACCAGCCAGCTGGAGAGAGACAACAGAAGGGCTCTCGGGCTCCACTGTGATACTTCAGTGCCACCTAGTGACATACACATTTTCACTCACAGACGTAGGGCAACTGACGGCATCTTTAACGGAAGCTTGGAGGCAGGAAAAGGAAACAGAAGAAATGGCATTTTGACGGCTCCTCAAACCAAGTACTTGCTTTTTAAGGCATACAGATCTATGAGCATTCCTAACTAAAGAGCCGGGGTGACTCAACACAAGGCCCACTAAAACCAAATCAAAGGCCAAACTGATTAGTTGCTTTCCAGAAATGTATTTTATGCTGCCAGCGATCTTCCGGCACAAAACTTCTTCAAGATTAGACTTTAAGAATGTCCAAGGGAGGAAAAGATGGCGGAGGGGTGGTAAATTAAGACTAAAGAGAACTAAGGGCACATGGCTGGCTCCATCAGAAGAAGAACACCTGACTCTTGATCTTGGGGTCATGAGTTCGAGCCCCATGTTGAACACAGAGATTACTTAAATAAATGAATAAATTAAATTTTTAAAAAAGACTAAAGACTAAATAGAACTAAAAGCTTTGAATCCATGAGGCATACAGGAAAAGGAGCACACTGTACATGACATATTAGCATAATGCAAATGGTTAGAAAACTAGGAAACTTGAGAAGTTCCATTCCAACCTTTGAACCAAAATTCTCTCTCCCACAGGGACTGTTTCCAGACTGCTGGTTGCCAACACTGCATCAGATAGGTACACTGAACATTCCACACAAAGTCGCTGTATTCCCCACACGGCACCAAGGCCACAGAAACCCATGTCTTTCTCATGCTCATGGTATGGTGAAAAGAGATCTGGCCTGCATTGCTGCAGGTACCATAATGAACAAAAGCAAAGTCACCTCCTGGAATTCACATCCTCATCAAAGAAGACAGACAAAAAACAAACAAGAAGATCTATATCGGATGATGGGAAGTGACACAGAGGAAAATAAGACAGGGCCAAGGGAACACAGGACACCAACAGGCAAGGAGATGAAGAGTGCTATTTGGGGGCAATCGGAGAAACCCTCCTATGTTTCAAAAGATCCAGAGGAGGCGAGGGAACCAGCCTGGCAGGTATCTGGGGTGAAAAACAGTTCTAAGAAAGGAGAACAGCAAGTACAAAGGCACTGAGGCAGGAAGCACTTGCCTTGTTTACGGAAGAGAATGGAGGCCAATTTGGGTGGGTGAGAAAGCAGGAATATGGCAGGAGGGGAAGTCAGAGAAGATGTTGGGGAACAGATCAGATTGAAAGCCAGACGGCTCGGGGTTTTTTCTCTAATAACAGCTTTATTGAGATACAATTCACATAACATACAATTTACCCTCTTAAACTACAGGATTCAGAATGTATATTCAGAGTTGTACGATCATGCCCATCACTTAATTTCAGAACACTTTTATTCCACCAAAAAGGAAACCCCGCACCCAGTGGCAGTCACTCAACACCCTACTCTCCCTAGCTGCTGGCAACCACTCATGTGCTTTCTATTTCTACCTCAGGGGTTTGCTTATTCTGGATATGCAATCACACAATACACAGCCTTTTGTCACGAGCCTCTTTGACTTAGCAAAGTGTTTTCAAAATGTATCCATGTTGCAACGTGCATCACCACTTCATCTTTTTCTTGCCCAATAATATGCCACTGTATGGATATATTGCAATTGGATCCTGTGTTTATCATCTGATGAACATGTAGTTTGTATCCACTTATGGGCTATTATGAATAATGCTGTTACAAACATTTACGTACAAGGTTTCCATGAGCATATGTTCTCATTTGTCCTGGATAACTGGGAGTCGAACTGCTGGATTATAGGGTAACTATGTCTAGTGTATAGGGTAACTATGTCTAATGTTTCGAGGAGCCATAAGAGCATTTGAGCAGAGGAGTGGCATCATCTGAATTTTTTAAGATGCACTTCGGTTCCTGCATATGGAAAAAGGCAAGGAAAGAAAAATAGGGAGGCTAGTGAAGTAGAAATTGCCATGATACAGGAGAGAGATGCTAGCAGCTTCAAGAAGAATGGTAGAGGTAGGGGGTTATAAGAAGCAGCTGGATTCAATATATATTTTGAAGATAGAGGGACCAGAATTCACTAGTAGGTAAGATGTGGAATATGAGAGGAAAAGTCAAGGATGTGTCTAAGATTTTCAGCCTGAGCAACCAGAAGGAGGAAGTGGCCACATACAGGGGTGCAGAGGACCACTCTGGAGGTTCCCCACTCTCCACTTTCAAGGACTCCTGCAGTGCTGGAGCAAATGCAATTACCAAATTTCTTATTTGGCCTATCCTTTACAAGAGAGGCTATACCAGAGCCCCAAACTACATCGAAGTCCCGGCAGAGCTATTCTGGACACTCTGCTTGTGTGATCAATAAATCAAATTCCAGATGGCAGGGCCAGCCAAAAAAAACCCAGAAGACCCAAAGGCTTTTGTAATTAAATAACCCCTGACAAGACCCATCATAAAAAGAAGTTTCTGAAAGTACATTTCCCAAACGCCCATTCAGAATATCTCACTTTAGGAGAATTCTGGAAGAGGAAACCATGGTCCAAGAGGCCAAGGGCGACTCAAAAGGAAGATTAATCAAACCCTAGGCTTCAAACATGACAGGCAAAAAGAGAGGGCACGTTTCCTCTCCAGTATCTCCAAACCCAAGAATGTTGCTGATTTATGTTCTTAGATATCGTAGCAGCAAATATTCCACAAGAAACTAAGAGAGAAGGAGATAAAAAGAGGACCCTAAGGGAGTGGCGGGGGGACATCTGAGCTCAAAATGCAAACTGTGTCTCCCACCACATACCTTTTCAAAGCAACCAAAATGCATCTACACCTACTCAATAACAGAGCTGTTTTTAAGACTTTCGTAAGCCAGGATCATGGCTACTTTTGAAGGCCCCACTCAACATCAAAGTGAACATTCAATTGAACGCACATCCCATTAAAAAGTCTCCCTGCAACAGAAAACTTTGAGTGGATTTGTATAATTTTGCACTGGAATGCATTTGGCTTTGAGAAACTCATCCTCATCTGTGATTGACTGTAATTTCCCAGTAATCACTGGGGGGACCTGGAAATTCTGGAGAAGTCGGAGCACCTAACTTACATGTTCACGTGTAAGAATAATACTAAATGTAACAAATTACAGAGCTGGGAGACGAGTACATTTTCTAAGCATTTAATTCAGTATTTACTCATTTCAATTCTGCAATGTTCTGTTTGGTTTTGGAGTTCAAGACATTTTTTTTCAGGGCTCATACATTTGTACAGACCCCTGACAAATGTAGCTGCTGAGTTCTAGCCACTGGAATGTGGACCGGGGTGATAAGTGCCTCTTCAAGCTCCAGTCCACAAAGAACCCCTAAATACACTTCTGCGTGCTCCTTTCCCCTTCTGGCTGGCCGGGATGGAGGTAACCTAAGGTGACCTTACAAGCAATGTATTGAAGATGCTAGAACCTCCTTCGAGCACAACCCTACATGAATGCATGGAGGAACCATCCCACCAACCTGCTTACATACTTCTTACTGTTTCATATGCAAGGAACAAACGTTTGCTATGTTCAAGCCATTATATGAACACAGAACTTTACTTGAACACTGAACTTGAACATTACTATGTGCAAAGCCACAGGAGTTTGATACGATTTTTTTTTAGAGCAGTAACCTACCCTACCTAATGTAAACCCAAAGGGCTAGACACAATACCTTTAGTATGTCACAGATAAACGGCCCTGACTGATGACTTACACCTTCACCTTTTGATCTGTGCAATCACTAATACATAATAAAAACAACAGCTAACACTGTAGAGCAGTTGCTAGTTATTTAGTTCCTAGTTAGTCACTAGTTGTTTACTACATCGGCTCTAAATGCTTTACATAAATTAATTCATTTGTTCTCATAACTCTCAGTGTTAGTTCCTATCTGTATCTTCACTTGGCAGATCATGAAACTGGGGTGAAGAGAAATTAGGTAAGCTGCCCAAGGTTACACAACTAGTCAGTGGCAGACCCAGGACTCAAGTCCAAGCAGTACGGATGTGGCCTCCGTGCTTTTTCGTCAGTGAGCTATACATATAAGGAAAGAGGTATCGACGCGAATTCCCAAGTTCTTCCCTTTCATTCACAAGAGGGCAAGGTATATGGACCAAATAGAATACTTGCCTGTGTTTGTCACATACGTGTTCAGTATTAACCTTAAAGAGGAGTTCAGATAACTCAGGGCAGTTATGATTTGATGCTCTCCCTAATCCTGACTCAAAAGGCATCCGCTGCATATGCGGGTAGATGGGTCCAAAAGTCAGTGGAATTACAGACTCACTTTCATGAAAATGCAAATGTCTCTGAAAGCAGCTAATGAGTAAATCTGTACTTTTCCAAAGAAGCAAGGATTAACTTCGTTGTGGGTTAAATTAGCTGAACATCAGAAAAGAACATCCAAAATAAACAGTCCTGTACTGGTGGTAGCCAGGGGTGGTGTGACCAAACACACAGTGGAGGAGGAATTCTAAATGTGGTCATGACCATCTTCCTGGTTCAAAGTAAACAGAGAAACAGGGCAAGTTTTGACATGGACAAGACATCCGCGATCATAAAAAAAGCAGCGGCCTCACCAGCAGGCCACAAGTCTAGATTAAATGCATATTTCGGATGACTCATAAACCACTCCCAAAATGACTCTGCTCCTGAGCCAAACAGGCCATTTCTCCATTTCCAAAGCTGCCTACCCATTCCATCAAGGTTCTACGACACAGAACTGCCCCTCTGTGCAACGATCAGAGAATCTCAGAAAAGCACAAGATCCCCCTGCTATCATCTTCTAGCTGAGGAAATAACCGTTTCCCCTTCTCCCTAAAAGGCAGCCACAACCCCATGTCTCAGCATTGTCTCCACAAAGGTAGAAATGTCCAGCAGTTATGCTCTCGGGTCAAACGGCATTTACCCGCGCCTGGTACAGTACTAGGCATGTTAACATTTATTATCTCTTCTAAATGCAAAGAATTTAAAACTTGAGCTCTATCTGGCGGCTAACAGAGAAGACAGGCAGATATGGAGATGGTCAAAATTCATGCAGCCTGTTCAGAGACTAACCATGTGAAGGATCAAAGGATGTCATGTACTTAGAGCATTTTAGAAAAGACATAAAACTGACTATGATACTGCCAGTGTGGAAGGAGCCCCCAAATGTTGGAGGTGTGGAGACGTGTATCAGTCACTGAGAATTTAACTAAACATACTACGTGCCTAGGCCGGTGCTGGGTATGTGGCTGGCAGAAAAGGAGTTAGGAGCTAATACAATAGAAGAGTTAATATCATTCCCAGAGCAGCTAACAATAACATCAGTTGAGCATTAGGTATGAACCACTATACTAAGTGCCTTAACCTATATTAACTCATTTAACCTCAAATCAACCCCGTGAACAACCCAGCCAAAATTTCGGCATGGCATTCAGGGGCTGGGTGGAGGGTGGATATATGAGTCTTATTACAGTAGAAAGTCAAAACTTCTTCTATGAAACTGTTATTTTCAGATGATGTCTGGGGATTCTTTATATACTTTAGGCCAATAAACAATTTTTCCCTTGATTGTTATTAAATTGTTCGAAATATCCTCAGACCCTGACTTGTAAACAGTGTAAAACCTAACCTGTAAATGGAGTTATGTTGAACACTTCATATCACAATAACCACAAGGAAATTACTTTCCTGGATGCAACATTAAAATTGAGGAGTCCCATGGGCTTAATAATGGCACCTTTAAAAGAGGTACCTTCCTGTTAAAAAAAAAAAAAAAAAATCCATAAAGTGAGCCTTGCTCCAAAGTAGCACTGGCGGCGGGGGGGGAGGAAAGTCAGATCATAGCCTTTTAATTGAAGTTTCACATTTAAAGGTTCAACACGAAATCCATTGCTACTGATTAAGAAAATACTTCTAAATAGTGTCAAAATTAGTCTTCATATTTACCAAGAACAAAAGGGTTCCCATGTTTAAAGTCAGATTAAGGGAATGGGCTGGATTGAGCCATCTATCAGGTAAAATAAATGCTTCTGGACAGTGCCTAGACTAAACAGGGTCAAGAATTCCTAAGCAAAACACTGCTTACAACAGTGCAGGTCAGCGCAGAGGCCTGACCCGGTGGGGGTATGCCCTGTAGCTTCAGGTCTAGAAGGCTACCCTGCAAATTCTCGTCAGACGCTTAATCAATATCATGCCTTAGGACCTGAACTGCTACTATAAAATCAATATTACCTTTATTTTAAATAGCAGGAAGAACAATGAGATTAGCTTGTTCCTTACAAGTCTGTCATGGAAAATCTGGCTCATGGTGTGTGTCATCTTCTGTTTCTGCCTGCGAGGAACTCGCTGTGTGGGGCTTGGAGACAGTCTGGCGCAGCAACCCAGAAATCATAAGAGAGGCGAAGGGATCGCACTTTAGCTCAGAAAAGCTGCGGCCGGAAAATATACTACAAATAGCAAAGTGTCAAGACAGGAGCTCCGAGGCTTCAACCCACCAGCTCCATGGCCATGACTCTCCAAAGTTAGATGTCCAGCCCGGAGGTCCAGAGTCTTCCTGCCCCACAGCCCCATGGCAGCCCCTCGGACGCCAGACAGGTGTGTGAATGTCCAAAGGAGAACACTTGAGTTCACACCCGCACCTGCTCCCCTCCTCCCTCAGCCTGTCACAATCCAATGGGTCACGCAAGTCATCCCTGACTTCCCTGTCCTTTCAAAACTCTCTCAAACCCTGTCTGCTCTGCCTCCAAAATACAGCTAGAACCCCGCCCCTTCTCTCCACCTCCATAATCACCTCCTGGGCCAAGCCATGAGCATCTCTCCCAGATGGTTTCCCCAACCCCTTGTGCTCTGACCCTCCAATATTCCCACACAGCAGCCAGAGTGAGCTTTCCAAAATGCAAATCCAGCACAGCCACTCTACACACACTCTCCATCCTAAAACCCTTCCATGGGTTCTCATCAGGCTTGGAATAAAACCGGACCCTTTACCACAGCCTAAAAGGCGCTAACATGATCTGGCCTCCTTCTGCCTCCCTTTTCTCTCCTTCTACGTTCTGCCCATTGACCTTCTCTCTTCCTCCTACACGCAAAGCTTATCAGCACCTGGGAGCCTTGTCCCCCTGGCTGGAATGAATCTCCTCGTTACCCCTGGGATCGCACATGGGAAGCCACCTCTGAGCACTCCATCTACACCAGCCCCTCCCCTTGGTCATTATCACTGCAAACTAGGCCACCACTATTAGACACGGTCTTCTGTATTTATCATCTTTAACACTGTTTACTTATTTCCTGCCGTTGAGAGAATGTTAACCTCCGTGAGACGAGGGACTCTGGTCTGTCTGTCACCACGAAATCCCCAGAGTATAGTTCAGCACTGAGCACATAATAGGCCTCAGTTAACACCCGCTGAATGAATACCCCGGAGCACCTGGAAACCTGTTACTGATCCCAGTCAGGCTAAAAGTATCTCTCTCAACGTCTTAGGGTCAGAGACCGAACTGAAGAACAGAGAAGCCTCTGAACTGCCCTATACGGGATCAAACATTTCTAATGTTTTCCATTTGAAAACTGTGCTGTTCAAGAAGACGATAAGAAGAAATAAATTCTCAGCTCTGCATATGCTCTCCACTCCCAATGTGAAGCAGCAGTAATGGTGGCAGAAGTTCATAGGAGGTCTCTGATCACTGCTGTCACATTGGCTCTACCAATCAGCGGATTCAATCCTTCCTTGCTCTATCCATCACAGCACGCGCATGCGCGCACACACACACACCTCACCAGCCTCAGTGGTAGTTGTCCAGGGGCCTGAAGTGCCCTTCTGGTTCACTGCCTCCCTCACTCCATCCATCAAGAGCTGCTATAAGTTTCACATCCTAGATAAAACCTTTTCGGTCTAAGTGATGACGAAGGGGGAAAGAGTTAATACTTATCAATATCTCCCACATGCTGAGTATTGTGCTGAATGCTCAAAGGTTTTTGTTTTTTACTAAGAAGTAAATTATACTTAGCCCCATTTTTAGAGGTGAGAAAGTTTAGTCTTAGGTCCATGACTTGCCAGAAGTCAAGCCAGGAAGTGGCAGAGGCAGGACTTAAATCTACAGCATTCAAACTCAAAAATACCAATTCTTTCCAAGTCTTGTTGTTCATTTAGCAACAACAAAAGAAATATGCCAGCATTATCTTTCTTCTCCTGTTTCGATTTGGGGATATACACATCCCTTCACAAAGAGATCCATATCATATTTCACTGATACCGGGTCCTTAGACCATAAACTTGGTATGCAGTGGGTTCCTACCTTACAAACAGTAAACTCCTTTACAAGTTCCCTTACCTATGGGGCGCCTGGGTGGCTCAGTCAGTTAAGCCACGATCCCATGCTCTACGAGTTCAAGCCTCTGAGCTGCTGTCAGCACAGAACCCCCTTCGATCCTCTGTCCCCCTCTCTCTGCCCCTCCCCTGCTTGTGCACGTGCTCACTCTCTCAAAAATAAACATTAAAAAAAGTCCCCTTTCCTATAATCTACAGACAAAATATTACAGATGCAAAGGAGTCTCTCACCAAAGTTACCCTTCCAACATTACTACCTTGACTTTATAGGTGACAGAAAATTATCAGTTTAGGTCAATGTGGTCAGGGGAATAAATAACGTAGTTCAGCATAACACATACCAAGCATCCAGAGAGTTCATGACAGACACCAAAGCCCACAGAGCCAAATGATCCCCTTGAAAGGCCAAGTCCATGGTCAATCTGAGCTTCCTTATTAATCCACAATACTATTCTTTCTACTACCAGTAAAAAGCAAAAGCAAAAACATACGTTAAAACACCTCCCCAACATAATCTGCGAGATTTTTACATAAATCACAGGTAAAATTAAATTTAATAAATCAAATTATTTCTTGTCAAACTTTATTCATCATAACAATAAATATTTTCAAAAACACTACATAACACCACGAAGCCTCAAAAGGTTTATTTCGAAAAGAAAAATTTACATACAAAATTCCATGTAGAAGGGCAAAACAAATTGGTCTGACATGTTCATTTTAGCCCTTTCTATCCTGGAAGATATTAGAAATTCTCTAAATGCATCAGCTCACATAAATATCTTCCAGATCTTTCCTAAGTAATCCAGACACTTCTTCCATTATATTAATTTTCTCTGTGGGTCATTATTAAATAAATTCACCATGAGTCAATTTAAAGCGGCACAGCATGAAAAAATAAATAAATTGCATATTGTGTTTGAAAGTAAGAACATATCAGGCTATTTGGTTCTTCTGCTATTCAAGCCTCTGTTTTTACAGATAATAAAATAAGGGCTTTCAAGGCATGTTAAATCATGAGCTATCGATTAAATTAAACTCTTGTAGTGGCAAGAAACCAGGACTTTTTACTCTCTTTTAAGGACTGATTAAAACTTGGCTCTTAGTAAGGTTACCGTCTACAAAAGGAAGCTCGCTTTTGTGAAAAGCTCCGGCAAACAACAAAATATCACCAAATCAATACTCTTCTTTCCCTTCTTTATATCCCTTCTCCTTTCTTCCTTCCTTCCTCTCTTTTTCTAGTTTCTTTCTGTTTTGCTTTTAAGATCACAGAATGGTGCGTTGTGTGGCGTCAGGTTCAACCCAAAACGATAAAAACCTGCGCTCTCTCCTCCCCACCCTTGCATGCTCTACGGATGTAAATATTTCATGGTATTACCATCATTCACTCGGTGCTTATATTGTCTGATCAAGCCTCTATTTCTGTCTGTTAGATACTCTGGAGGATAGCGTTTTTTCATGTCTGCTGCTCAGTCACATAAAGCCCTTGCTTCTCAAAGCTTCCTCAAAGCTCAATAATTTATTAAACACTTCTGGGGTCGGTAAGCACTCAAGAAATGCATAACGACAGAATATGTGAAACTATTAAAGAGTTTCTTTAATAAAGAAGGTGGCTTTAGAGAAAGTGACAGTGTTGTTGCTTACACTGAAGTGGCATACTCTGAACAACGGAAGCTATCCTGGGCTAAGAGGCAAAGAACTTGAAATAAACGTAAGTACTCGGTTCCGGGGAACAGTCATGAACCAAACACATCGTGAAACAGGCCGTCTACACAAGTCCAAATTCAGAAATCAAGTCCCAGATTTCACCCCTTCCTTGATAGGATTAGTCAGTCTCCATTTCTCCTTTTTCTAAACACAACTGAGGATTTACAATTTCAGTAAAATACTTTTGAAGCTGTACACCAGTGACATTTTTTTTTACCTAACAATATTGCTCCCAAAGTCTACTCATTATACTTATTCCTTCCTACTGATCTCTGAGCAGTAAAGCTCTGAGGACACTGAAACAGAAATACACGTAACACGTACAAAAGCAAAGTAATAAAAATTTGAGTAGTACACTATAATCAGCGAGTATTTATTGAATTCAGATTTATCAGGAGCCGTAGGGGATACATAAGCAGATTAATACATCACTCTATGTTCACAAGCTACAAAATCTAGTTGGGTGATGAAGCACATGTTGAATGTTCAGAATAAGACCCAAAATGGTACAGAATTCATTGCTAAACTGAGCAGAAAATTCTGGAGGGCCACAGTATTTCAGCAAAGGTAGAGCAAATATATCTGAGGGACATTAGTCCAGGAAGATGTCAAGGAAGAAATTATACTCTACATATTAAATTTTGCTTTCTTATTCTGATTTCCAAATAAATCTTGGGAAAAGAAACTCTGATACCCAAACTAATGATTAACACAACAAATTACCTTTCATTTAAACATGGCAGATATAAAACATACACTTAGCTCCCTCCAAAAACCAAGAGAATGAGAGAGAAGATATTAGCGGATGAAAAAGGTCAACCCCACATTCTAGAAGGTAGAAGGGGAAGGCTAGTGCAACAGAATAAGGAAAGGTGAAGCCTATTGGTAGGGCAGGGAGTGGGGGAAATAAGAAGACCAGTAAATAGTGAGCTGATTTTTGCCACCACCTCTAGGAAGGTTCAGGAATTATAGGAACCAGGTACCTCTGGAGGTGAGTGCATTTAAGAAGAAGAGGTGAAAACAGGTAGCCTGGTCAGAAGTCTATGAATAGGATTTAAACCTCATTTCCTTCCCTCAATCCCAAGAGCCAGGCAACCAGCACAACCCTGACCAAGGAAGGAAAGGGGTTATTGTCTGAAAGCAGTAGACCCACAGAAGTCCAGACCCTAGAGGACCCAAGCCAGTTGAGAACAGAAGCAAGGGCTGCATGTCTGCTATGAGGACCTTCTTTTGCTCTCTACGGTTCCATAAATTCAGGATGAAGGACTCAGTGGTTTGTTTTCATCCCTTGTGCTGGGCACTCAGTGGACCCTTCTGATTTCAAAAATCATTCATGGTCTTTTAGATCAAGGAAATTACCCTGTATTATTTCCTTGATCATTTCTTCTCTTCTCTTCTGACATTTTGGTTCTCATTCTACAACTTCGAGAGTTAGATACTAGACCTCTGGGACTGATCCTCTATTTTCATACCCTTCCTCTCCTCTTTTCCATTGGGTTACTTTTTTGTTCTACTTGCTTTGTAACCTCCTATTGAAGTTTTGACTTTTGCTACCATATTTTGAATTTCTGAGAGTTCTTTCTTGCTCTCTAAATGTTCCTTTTTTTTTTTTAATACTTTACAATGGGAAATTCTAAACACACGGTAGAGAGAACTGTGGAGCAGGCCCTCATAAACCCATTACACGGCCTCAACAATTATCAACATTTTACTCATCTTAGCTCATCTGCTTCTCCCATCCTACCATTTTTCCTAAACTACTTCAAAGCAAACCTCAGACATCATAATCTTTCCACTAAAGTTCTTTGGTATGTGCCTCCAATATATAAGACGACCTTTCTTTAAAGGTCTTTCTTTAAAAATATCACCACAATACATCATCACAACAGAATTAACAGTATGAGTGTTCCTTTTTATAAACTTCTTGTTCCTGTTTCATGTAGTATCTTTTCTCACCAAAGAATATTATAATTTGTTGTGAAGTTTTGGCATCTACTCTCTACACCATACTGTTTCTCTGTATTCCCTTCCTTCCGCTCTTTGCTTTGTATTGTCCTATATTTTGGAGGCATTCTCCCATGTTTGAATATCCTTGCCTATCAATTATAAGTTCAAGTGAGGCCATACCATACAAATGGAGTTGGAAGCTGTGTGTATAGAAACTGAGTTTGTCAATTGGTGGGCCTTGCTGTAGGGTGATATGATAGAAGCCTATCCTTTTCTTTAGATATCCCCAAATATCAACCTGCATTTTCTTCTTTGGGCTGCTCAACTTCCTTGAAGAGGAATCATCACATTTCCTTCTCTGGTTACATTAGTTATGTAACTACTCTAAATAACAGAGATCACAAAGGGCAGGCCCTAGGCTGCTTCTAGACTGAGGAAGTTAAGTTTGGTTTATTTGGACCATATAAGTTTTTTTTTTTTTAATTTTTTATTTATATTTTAGAAAGAGAGGGAGAATACAAGTTGGAGAGAGGGGCAGAGGGAGAGAGAGAGAATCTCAAACAGGCTCCACACTCAAGAGTGGAGCCCAATGCAGGGCTTGACTCCATGACCCCGGGATCATGACGAGCCAAAATCAAGAACTGGATGCTCAACCGATGAGCCACTCTGGCGCCTCTGGACCATATAAGTTTCACAATTCAATTCACAGACAGCTCTTTACAATAAAGAGCTTTCAAATAAAAATCCACGTTTTGAGCTTCTTTTGAAAAAGAATCTTAAGTATCCGCAAATGCCAGGCCCACACTGACACCCCAAAGCTAGGTTACAGCTGGCTGCTCTAGGCAGGGTATATACTGCTTGTTTCCCCACCAGCACCCCCAGTCCCTGTGGTCTCTCCTCAATTGAGACAGAGTTGCCACTTTCATTAATCATCTTCCCTTATCTGGCCCCCGTAGGTGGGCAAAGTTTAAGATTCCTGCTATAATGAGATGTGAATGCATAAAAGGAAAAGACAAGTGTAAAATACAGTTCGATTCATTTTATTGTGGGGTATCCTGGAAAAAGGATGAATAATCCAAAGAAGAGTAAGATTAGGTAAAATACATCCCAGCACTAGGCGACAACAGCGGGACCTTGTAAATTTCATGTCTCAGGAAATAAACAGCACTCCAACCCCTCACTACCCTCACTACAACCGAAATCAGCTCTTCTCAAAGGGTCATATGCCAAAGACCCAGATTTAGCTGCAAGAGACAGAAAGAGACAGGAGAAAGGCAGAAACAGAGATGGATCATTTATATACCGATAGGGAAAGGAAATTCTCAAAGATGCTTTTCCTCCACAAAAGGCAGGCAGATTATAATGCTTTATAGGCATGAAGACAGATCAAGTTCTGAATTCATAGACTTATAAAAGCCCTGAAGGCTCTTTTCTTAAATAATGCACTTGGCATTATATAAAATAAATACGCACACAATAGTGTGCACATACACACATATATATATGACACAACCAAGCTTAACAAACACATCAGGTAAATTCCTAGAAGTTCCTAAAGATGGTTTAGACATGTTCAAGTGACTCTTTTAAACTCAGAACGATCAGCCATTAAAAATATCCAGTGACATTTTTTTCCCACTGGATAGAAACTAGGATTTCACCAGTTTCATACTTAAAAGCCATCCCCATGACTCCTGGCTATATACCTATTAGCTAAAAATAACAATGCTACAAAACTTGCTTTTGAATTAACAGCCCTGTCATTTATCCTTTAAATGTTTATCTCCTTTGGTCACAATTTTATTGTAGTTAAACAGCAACTAGTGTGTGACCACAAGCATTCAAAGGCTCTGAGTACACAAAGAGCACACTGTTCTGTTTTCCAGCTGAATGGACTTTTTCGTGTGTGAACAAAAGACCAGGTCCTGCTATTCTCCAAATTAAAAGGCAAGAAACAGCAAGGAAAAACACGGCACAGAAAACCTCTCTCTCGGTTCACTTTACAAATGCTAATGAAACAGTCAACCAAGTAGCTGGTTTTCTCCTTCTAAAGTTTTTAAAGTCATGAAAAATAATTACATGTCTCAGCATCTCTTTCAAAAGGGTTGTGTTAATAATAACCGGCAACCCCGCAGTAGCTAATACAGTACATTTGATCTAATATGGATAATATTAGAGAAAGGGTGGCCACATGCGAGGCTTGTGGCTTAAAACCAGAATCGGGCAAAATATAAACAGCCATCATACAAGGGAACTGAAAGCCCTGAAAAGGCTTGACATTTGAAACCCGAAATATTCAAAAGCTCCCCGGGTCCTTACGAAAGCAGAGGAAGCTGAATCCCTAAGGCTGCTCTACTAAGCTGAGAAAAGAAGCTGTTGCTGCCACCGACACTGGAAAGCAGTGAAGACTCCCTGACCTAAGTCTTAGAGAAGGACACTAAGACTGGTGATCATTTTCCTGAAGGAGTTATTCCCCAGTCCAGGCCACTGGCTATTCTGCCTCTCATGTATCTTTCATGTATCTCTCACGTCTTTGGTTCTTAAATCAATGAATGCATTATCTTTTTGGTAGGTTGCTTTAATTGGCAGGATTGAAAGAGGGGAAGAGTGAGGAATCTTTCGATCCAGACAGTGTGATTTAGAACGAGAACAGGGGTCCAAGGGCTCAGGATTTATTTTCTTCTCCTGCAATGTGTACAAACCATGTATCACCTAGGATAATGTTTGGCTTGCAAGTGACAGAAAATTCAAAATGACAGAGGCTCGGCCAGACTGGGGTAGTAGTTCTCATACTGTCTGGAGAGACTCGAGCCACTGCCAGCTTACCCACTCCGCTACCCCTGAGGACTGGCCCATGCTCTCAAGATCCAAATAGAGCACCGACATTCCAGGCAGCAAGATGAAAGGGAGGGCCCAGGAAGAAAAGGGCCGAAGGCATACACATCACCTTTCTCTTAAGGAAACATCTCAGGAACTACCAGAGGATACGTACTCTTATTAGCCACATGGCCACATGTAAGCTGCACAGGAGACTGGGAAATGCAGCGCGCATTCCGGGTGTAGCTAATTACACTGGAAAATCCGTGACAGGAGGCGGCAACAGGGATTTGGGGGTTTAGGCAAAGCCCCCACCACGAGGAGATCTCCAAGTTTTATAAAACTGGAAATTGTTGATGATTTCAGTAAAAACAAGCAAACAAAAAAATCTTCTCCAGGATAGGAAACTTGCAAATGCTCCAAACAGAAGAGCCGCAGAAATAGAGAGCCTTAACAATGGAGCCCTTGAACTACTCCCTATCATCCTCAAGTAAACCCCAATGATCTGCATCAGACAGCTGAATATTCTCAGGTTCTTCCTCCCTCAGGAGTGAGTGTCCTGTCCCTGTGACTCCCACAGACCTGGAGGGACTCTCTGGGTCATGTCAACTACCCAAGTTCCTCAGCCCCGCAGCCCCATCACTCCCGTCATTAAGAAAGAGGAGCCTCTCACATCTAAGGGGCAAATCTCACATAAATGACATTTGGCTGATGCCCAAAGGTGACAGGGATGAGAGCAGGATAAATAAAGAATAATGTAGAAGCCAGTTGGGGCAGTCTTTCATTATAGCTCTTTCAAGAGCTATTAATCTTGGTCATAGTCAGTCGGCTAAAAATAATTACTTCTTCTAACACATGTTGTACACGCCAACTAGCCACAGTTACAGGTCAGCCCTTTTACCTGGGAAAGAAGACATGGCCTCTGGCTTGCCCACGGCCATCGGGACGGGACAAGTGTCTCTTCAGTCTAACCGAACAATACCATCAAGAGGAAGAATCACCATCAGCAATATTGTCATGCTATCAGTAAGCTGTAGAAGTACCTGGAAGACTAAAGACAATCAGGAATATTTTCCAAGATCTCTTACTTCCTTTGATTATAATGAAGGGGAATGAAATTTTAAATACTTAAGCATTATATTTTTCCCCAAATATTTCACTGTTGAGGTATTTTAATGGGTGCTCTGCGTCCTGACTTACCAGCAATTTCTAGACAGTCCCCCCCCGCCCCAAGTTCAAGGTATCTTTGAGCTTGTAAATCAGTTTCGTTTATGGAAAATGCTTCGGGTCTGAAATTCTAACTTGCAGATTCAGCTCAAATTAAACAGCTGAGTAATCCTGAAGAAGCCAGCAAACTCTCTGAGCCTCACGATGGCTCAGCTGTACTCAGGGAAAATGGCTCAGAAAAGTCATATGGTCCTTCACAGGTTAAGCGGTACAAATGGACAGGCTTATATAAACCCACGGTAAGTGGTATCACACCATCACCATCATCTGTCTCAACCTCTAAAACTCCTAAAGAGGACCCACCTGAGAGGGATTATGGGAAGATTCACAGCAGGGTTTAAAGTCAGACACTTCCACACCCAGGTTCACGGCCGACGCACAGAAGACATAAAAATTAAACAAAGTGAAAATTGCACAAAGCAAGGTGCCCCATCATGCAAACGATGAGCCATCAGGAGCAGCTGCTGGCTGGGGGTCAGGAGGTAGCAAGCAGCAGGAACAGGGAGAAAGTGGAGACTCTTTTCAATGACAATATAGTAGCCAGGTCTCTAGAGGTTGAAAGACAGCCTGGGACTCCTAGTAGGGAGAAGTGGAGTTACTTCTTTTTTTTTTTTTTTTTTTTATGTTTTATTTATTTCTAGGAGAGAGAGAGACAGCATGAGCAGGGGAGGGTCAGAGAGAGGGAGTCACAGACTGAAACAGGCTCCAGGCTCTGAGCTGGCAGTCAGCACAGAGCCCGACGCAGGGCTCGAACCCACGAACCGCGAGATCATGACCCAAGTGAAAGTCGGATGCTTAACCGACTAAGCCACCGAGGTGCCCCAAAGTGGAGTTGCTTCTACAACCCCACATTTACTGGCTGAGAAAATGAGGAGAGTTAATCCCCGTGAGCTCTTTTTCAAAGAGACCTCTGAATTACAGCAGTGGGCACTGTGTCAAATGCCGTGACCAAGAGCTGCTCACCTCTCAGGGTGGTGGTCTTACCGAGGAACGAGGGGCGTAGGCTGGAGGATTTACAATAATGAGGAGAGACGCAAACCAACGTGGCACCAAATAATAAGAAGCAGGAGTTACAGTCGAATTACAGGACCTCCTAGGACCATGAAAATTCCCAGCAGATATTTTGCAAATTACATGAAGTTAATGTCATAAAGCATGCACCCAGATGCAAAACTTGGAAGACTTTTTTTCAGTTACACCAACAACCAAACGGTAAGTTCCTAGACGGGCAGCTATAAATCTCAGAACATTTTCATACAACTATAACTCTTGTAACATTTCGTACGTCATGCATCCTTACAGGGTTTGATGAAATAAATGTCTGCATTGGAAACCTATCCCGGGGTTTTTCAAGCCCTCAATGAAGGATTCTTTAAAATGAAGACGAAGAAGAAGTACATCTGGCTATGTGAATTTAACTTGCAAACTTTATACCTTGGGGGAAATGGGTTTACTTTTATTATAACTATAAACTTCATTTATCATTTCACAGGAGACATTAAAATAATTGTGGGCAATGTGATACTGTCCCGTGCAAGCCGCATTCCTGCCCTGCAGATAGGCTGCTACCACACAGCTGGGTTAGAAGATGGTGTTAAAATTACTGTGGAACCACGTAATTGCTCCATCATTAGTTGGGGGGAGGGGGGGTGCTGGAGAGGGATGAGTCTTCAAACAAATTATTCCATGGGGATTGGAAAGGGGCATGCACAAACATGGGCTGGATTGGTTGTTGACCTGTGGTACGGGGACCAGCTTAACTGAAAAACATTTTTTTTATATATTTGAAGACCATCTTCTTGAGTTAAAATTCCCCCAAACAAAATTGATTTATATCCAACTCCCCTTTGACCCAGCTCTTCTACTTAATAAAAAATTTTTTTAATGTTTTATTTATTTCTAGGAGACAGAGAGACAGCATGAGCAGGGGAGGGTCAGAGAGAGAGGGAGTCACAGACTGAAACAGGCTCCAGGCTCTGAGCTGGCAGTCAGCACAGAGCCCGACGCGGGGCTTGAACCCACGAACTGTGAGATCATGACCTAAGCGAAAGTCGGACGCTTAACCAATGAAGCCACCCAGGCACCCCCCAGCTCTTCTACTTAGATGCATAGATGGATACACCTGGTTTACCCATTCATCAGTGGATGGACATTTGCATTGTTACCATTTGGACCATTATGAACAATGTCGCTATCAAAAAAAAAAAAGCGTATAAAAATGTCTAAGCCTGTGGAAAGCTCTCTCCTCTTACTTGACCTACCCAAACTTTCCCTCCTAAAAAGGTAACTGGCTGTACCTGAATCTTTCCAGAGATCCTCTATGTTTATGCGAGCATTTTACATAAAATAGTAACAAGTATTCTGCATCCTGCTTTTTTAATTTAAATATCTTGAAGATTGTTTCATATTGGTACACGTACAACTGGCTCTTCTTAAAGGTACCAGAGCAGTTCACCAGCTACAGCTTCCTGAATTTTTTTAACATGTCCCTTTCTGATGGATCGTTGACACTGTTCCCTATGTTCTGCCACTATAAATAATGCCACCGTGAATATTCTCGTGCATTATGTCCCTGTGCACATGTGTCAGTACACAAAGGGGAATAAACTCATGTAAAATAGGGTCAAAGGGGATCTGAATATAAATCATTTTGTTTCCAAAAAGTTTTTATTCAAGAAGACAAAATAGAAGCGATTCAAATCCTAACTGCTACTTGAGTAAGAGGGTGTATAATCAGCAGCATAACCAAAAAAGGAGCAATCCACTGTGTAATTACTTTTAATATCTTTATTGAGATATAATTCACATAACATAAAATTCATCCATTCGGAGCATACACTTCAATGGTTTTTAGTGTATTCAGAGTTTTGCCATTATCACGACAATCTAAGTTTAGAACTCCGCCATTACCCTAAAAAGTACCCCCCCCAACCAGCGGTTCCCCCCACCCCCACCCCCAGTTCCTGCCTTGCCCCATTCCCAGCCCCAGGCAATCATTAATCTGCTTTCTGTCTCTATGGGTTCGCCTATTAGAGACCTTTCACATAAATGGAAACACATAATCTGTAGGCTTTTGTGTTTGGCTTTCACTTAGCATAATGGTTTCAAGGTTTATCAGTGCTGCAGGACCCATCAGTACTTCATGCCTTTTTACTGCAGAATAATATTTCATCATAGGGACACATGACATTTAGTGTATCCATTCATCGGCTGATGGATATTTTGAGTTGTTTCTACTCTGGGCCATCCTGAATAATGCTGCTCTGAGCGTTTATGTAACAGTTATTGCGTGGACATGCCTTCATTTCCCATGGGTACATATCTGTGAGGCAGCAAATGAATGAGTGGGTGCATCTGTAGAAACTTTCACGAAAAGTTACCCAAAAACAAGAAAACTGGATGTTGCCCGGAGAAAAGGAGAAAATAGCAACAATGAATAGATTTACATAGAGACTCTACCCCTACCGGTACTGTGACCCCAGAGCAGAAGTTAATACCTTTAAAACCCTTCAAAATAGGATATTTATTTGAAAATGAGTATAAAATGAAATAAATGTCCACACAGACCGGGTTTAAAAACAATCCAAAACTGACACCAGCCAAGTAAACAGAGGAGGAAAACTTCTATTTCTTCAAACCTACGGCCTTCCAAGATTTCTTCTCAGTTCTCGTCTTCTACAATGTCATATCTCCCATGTTCTGTAGGAAACTGAATTAAGTAACGTTTCCTGTGCTGGTTCGCATGCACCATGCTGGGCAGAAAGACACAGAGATTAATAGAAACCTTTGACTTCTGGTTCATGAGGAACTCACATTTTAGTGAAGGTGAAACTTTTTGATAATAGTATATGGAGATTTTAAGACAGGGGTCAGCAAACATTTCGTGTAAAAGACCACACAGTAAATATTTTAGGCTTTTTGGCCACATCTAGCCCCTTATTGAATACCCTCCTCCTTCTTTCCTTTATGATCTATTAAAAAATGTAAAATCCTTTCTTAGCTCGAGGGCCACCCTCTGGTATAAACTATAAGCAAAGAGGAAAATTACAGGTTTTATACTCTTACCGATTAAACATGCTAGACACAATTAAAAATTCATTAATTTTGAATTACATGAATTACAATAGCCTCAACTCTGGTTTTCCTTACCAATTATTCTCTCATTTCCATGAGCCTATCGATACCAAAGTTATTTCTCAAACAGGTCCCTTGGTTATTGATGAAATAAATTCCTTCTCCCCCTATATTGGGTCTACCCTGTAATTCCCAACTGAAACTACATTCTGAAAAGCTAGCTGAAATCTTGCAGAATACCAGGGACTTGAAAACACACATACCCACACACACACATCTCTCCCTGCACTAATCCCTCTGTATTAGTAAAAACATTCTATGCTACGCTGTGAGTAAACTCCCAAATCCCAGGGGCTCTGTACAACAAAGGTTCATATTGCTCAAGTTCAGTGTCCACTATGGGCCAGTGGGGGGACAGGAAGGGCTCTACTCCACAGTCATTCCCGGACCCAGCGTAATGTAGACCCCACAGTCTAGAACACATGGCCCCCAAGGTCACTGTGGCAGAGAAAATGAATATATGCAAATGGTACCCCAGTTCTTAAATGTCTTGGCCAGAAAATGATACCTGCCATTTCCCCTTACATTCCATCGGTCTAAAGTAATCACATGATCCCACCTAACTGTAAGAAAGCCGGGAGTTACTCTTCCAGCGTGCTCAGAGAAAAGAGGAAGAACTAGGAGTTGAACAGAAAAAGCTAGAGCGGATATGGGATGCCAGCGACAATCTCACTGATCTCACATTATAAGGTATACGGACCACTCAGGCATGAATAAATCTGCATTCACCATCCTTAGACTCTCCAGGAGTAAAACCAGGACATACCACATTCCTGACTTCGTGCAGCAGAAACGAACAAGACCCACCGAGTTGTCTCTGGGATTGTGTTATAGGGCTTATCCCGTAAGCGGCTCCAAGATGAATCAAATAGTAGGCTTATCCAAAGCAACGTAACCCTCATACAACACCACTGATAGCAAATATGCATTGAAATGCACACCTGAGAACATCATGAGAAAATGGAAACTGATCCTTTTGATAAAAAGACCCTGTGCATCTTCCTCTAAGACTTCATGGCTCTCCTATATGCCCTACACTCTCTTTAAGGACCTCTCACATGAAAACAATCTTTACCTCTGCACATACACGAAATCATGCTCAGTAGTTCCCACCTCATAAGGTGCTCAATAAAAACTTCTCTATTTGAATGAAACAATGAAGGAAGGGCCTCAGTGAAATTACAGTGGAGCTGAATCCCGTTATAGCATTGCCTCTTTCATAGCAACATTGGAGGGCAAAAAGGCTGGGACAGAAATAGCCGCATGTTTCCCAGAAGAATCAGAGAAGGGATGTGGAGTGGAGAGCCAAGTTGGACTTTGGCTCACAATGCCCCAAGGACACTGACAAATAGCCCAATAATAACCCATCTGAGTCTCAGAAGTCACTCCTTAGAGCTGCTCTATAAAAGCCAAAGGGAATTATTCATTAGCAAGTGTGAATAACACTGGATACCACCAGCAGATTGTGTTTGGCTTTACTGAATTATTCATTAGCATTTGTGAGAAATGTACAATCCAAAGGGTGTTAAACCAATCCAGATTGTTAGGCAATGTTTGTTTTCCTTTAAAAAGATTAAAAAGAAAAACTCACCTCCAAGCCACAGTTCTTATATCTAAGACCAGATATAAACCTGGCTAAACAAATAGGAGAAGAGTAGGAGATCATGTAAGAAAGGGGTCTCGGTGATCTTAATTAATATTCATCATTATAATGATAGGCAGGAGCCTGAACCAATGTTTGTTTACCTGTCCACATCTTGCCTTTTTAGATGTTGTATGGTCAAAGACAGTAGGAGCTCTACAATGAGATTCACATGTGGAGGGGGAAAAAACTCCTTTGAGTCCTGTCACAGAGCAGATGCAAATTTAATTACTGTGCGTTAAGCTTTCCATCTTGTCTAGGTGTCCTTGGAAAGCAACTGTAAACAAGAAGCACTCGGCAATCAGGTGTCAGGGGCTCATTTGATCTGCTACAAAATATGTCACAAATCCCTGGCAGAAAGTGAGTCGGGAAGGGGAACAAAGAGAGAGAACTGACAGTGTCAGAGGCAAATCTTGGGGGTGTGCCTGTTAGCGCTGGGGACTGCTCCCTCTCCGGGCTCCGAGTTCCCAGAGAAAATGCTACCGGCCTGACAACGCTCTCTCATCTCACATTTGTTATACATTTTCCTGTGGTCTGCAGAAATCACCACCACAACTGGGGAGTCAACTGGAGAGATACCAGTGCAATTAAATTATTCGAGACTACAGAAAACCTAGCGTGAGCTGATGTTTTTTTAAGGCAACTGGAGAAATTGGGAAATTAATGCAGAGTCTAAATTCGGGCAAAAGAGAGCCTATCAGCCAGCGGTCTCAGGAAACCCTAGGCCCAGCCGCATTTCCATCCGTTTAGTGTGCCCCCTAATTGAATAAGAAGAACATTCCATTCTACAGATGAAGCTCTGGGTCTGAACCTGAGCTGTCAAATGCCCTGCTGTTTCTGTGATGATGGGTGCTGCGTTTGTAGGCAAGCGAAAGGAAGTGGTCCCTGAGTGTACACAATTCGTCATTCTGCAAAAAGCCAGTAGCCTTCCTGAAGGGAGCCCACATCCGGGGACACTACTCGCTTCTACCAGGCGATTTGCAGAAAACAGGAGCTCGGCACTCCGGACCAAACCGGGATTCCGGAAGTGCTCTTGGCTGAATGATTCCTGGGGTACTTTAAATTTTATTGACGTAAGCTGAATTCTCCTCCCTACTGTAATGAATTAACAACTTCCAAATGGAGGGGACCCAATACGAAAGCAACCAGACTGTACTGAACTTGAAGCCAGATTAACCAATCCCAAGCTTCAATTCTTCATCTCTGAACTCGGGGGAAATGGCAACGACATAGGGCTCCTATGAGAACTGCAGGAAATAACACATCTAGGTTACAGCCAATATTTCTATATTACAGAACAGGGAAGTTACAATTAATAATACAATCATTATTTGCCTAGGAACACAAGTATCCCCATGATAATGAATTGTTATTAAAATTGTCCCTAAAATACTAGGCCAATGCAGTCTGGTTATTTTACTACCTAATGTGTGTGGATGAGCATGGATGTTCTTTCTGCCCACGTTACAATCGTTTAGTAAGTGAGAAGGAGGTTATCAGAGAGTCATCTAAGCTTCCCAAGAATTGATCTATTACCTAAGTATCAGCCCATGAGCAAGAAGGAACAGAAGCAGAGAGTAAAAGACCAAAAAAAAGGCTATTGGAATCCTCAGAGTTCAGATTCCACATAACTTTTTAACCTTCTGTTGCTTCATCTTCCTTCTATACGTCTTAGGTGCCTTCTAACAGTGGGACATAGGAGAAAGCACCGAACAAAAAGGAGACACCTAGTGGCCACGTAAGTTTCCATTCAGACTCCAGTTTAATAGCAAATGATGTTAACTAACTTCATAATCTTAAACCCTACTCTCTTTTGAAACCCCTTTTGAAGCAGGTGATAGTCCATCAAAAGCAAGGGAGGGGGAAGCATAAGAGAAGGAGAAATATAAGAAAGAGAGAATTATAACTATAAAAGAAATACAATACTTGATGTATTAAATGAAGCTGGATTTGAACTCCTATTTTAGCCTAAGGTTCACTGCTTCTAGAGAGAGATAGGGGAGGGGCCAGATCCTGGAAAGAAGGATGGCTTCTGCACTGGGTTCAAATTCTAGTTGTGTTCCCTACTAGCTGACAGAGGAGGACTTTCAAACCAGGGCCACATCGTGAAGCATGTAAAACAGTGTTTGTAAGGCACAGTGCAGTAACCAGAAGAGACTGCTGGGCTGGAGCAGAAGGGCCCAGGGGACCCAGCTGCCCCAATGCCTACCTGCTCACTCCAAGAGCTAAGAGCTAAACTGTAGAGCGTTACAGTCTATAACCCATTCAGGGCACACCAGTGGGATGTGCTCCTTAAACAATCCACCCAACGTTAGTGGGCCTCGGTTTCCTCATCTGTGAAATAGGGCAAATAATTCTACTTCACAAGTTCACTATGAGAATTAAAACAGATAACATATTAATAAAATGCCTGGCACATACCAGGTAATCAATAAATGTTTAGTTTCTTCTTTCTGTGCTACTTCCTTCAGTAGCAATGCAAGAGAACCCATGGTATCAACAAGCTAACTTCCAAAGTGACGTTATAATTTATAAGTAATAACAGCATAGCTACGGTTATAATTGAGTGCATGTTAAAAACCAGACAAGTGTGCAGCTGTGACATTACCGAATGCTTACAATCACTTTAGATGGTGGGTATAGTAGATACCATCTGGTGCCCACCAGGCATTGATGCTGACAATGGTTCTCATCAACAAAACCCTGATTTTGACCTTGGCAACAGTGAGCCCATCCAAAAGCTTGCTTTCCCAGACTTCCTTGCAGCTGGGGTAGCCTTGTGGCATAGTTCTAGCTGATGAAACACAAGTGCAAGTCTACTATTGTTTTCCTTAAAAAAAAAAAAAGCCTATCTACCCTCTTCTTCTTGCATGGACTTTGGACCACTGCCTCAGGGTTTACCCACCCCATCTGTAAATTAAACCTCATGCTGAGGGATGTTAGCAACCTCTAGGATAGCCTTCAATAATCCCTAATTCCTGGTATTCAGCTCATTATGAGAACTCGTGTAATTCTTCCTCCTGAGCACAAGCTGGGCCTGGTGAGTCACTTCTAACAAAAAGAATACCACGGGCGTGATGGGGTATTACTTCTAAGATTGGGCTACAAAAAGACAATGTAACTTCTCCTCTATCTCTCTCACACACAGGCACAGACAATATGGAGGAAGCTAACTGCCAAGTTGCAAACTGCCCTAGGGACAGGCCCTTGGGGCAAGGGGCTGATGTCTCCTCGGGCCAACAAACCTCCAGCCAAAGGCCACAAGACTGAGCTTGAGAACAGATTCCCCTCCTACCCTACTCTAGTCTTAAAATAATTGGGGCATCTGGGGGGCTCAGTGGGTTCAGCTTTCAGCTCTTGATTTCAGCTCAGGTCATGGTCTCTCGGTTGTGGGATCGAGCCCCACGTCAGGCTCCGTGCTGAGCATGGAGCCAGTTCAGGATTCTCTCTCTCCTTCTCCCTCTGCCCCAAACCCGCTCGCATGCTCTCTCTCTCTTTCAAGATAAATAAACACTTAAAAATAAGTAAATAAAATAAAAACTAAAATACCCACGGTCCCAGCCAACATCCGGAGCACAGCCTTATGAGAGACCCTGAGCCAGGGCACTCTGCTAAGCTGTACCTGCATGACCCAAAGAACGCGTGACATAATAAATACTTGTTCTTTCAAGCCACAAAGTTCTGTGGTAATTTGTCACCTGGCAATGACAAAGTCTATCTGCCATGTTTCAATGAAATTATATGCTAAGAAGAGCAGAACGGGACGCTCAAAAGACCCGGGCCCCTCGTGATCTCCCTGCGCCGCCGCTTCCCCGCTGCCTGTCTCAGGAGTCAGTAAATAAATAAATAAATAAACAAATCCTTAATCCATTAAACAGTTCACACCCATTCCTAGTGATAAGCTATCACTATTATAGTCACCGTTCCTGGGTGACATCGAATGAGTTTATACAATGCACACATAAAAAGAAAGTAGTGGTCCTCAGATTTCGATTCAGTGGAATAGCAAGCAAACAAAGAAAAAAGAACTTAGCAGAAGTTACTGGTAAGCACAATATTCCGTGAAAAGGGTGGATTACGAGAGCACACAGGACGACTCCATTGTTTAAAACATATACATACAAGATATTCACATACATGCACAAGGGGGAAAAGATCTTGAAGGTCAGAGACCAGGGATCGGCAATTTTTTTTCTATAAAGGACCAGAGAGTAAATACGGGAGGCTTTGCAGACCATCGGTTTGGCAGAGCTACTCAAGTCCACCCTTTGGGCATGAAAGAGGGCATGCGCGGCAGGGAGAAGCATGAGCAGGACTGGACCCCAGCAAGACTTTATTTATGGAAACTACATTTTCAGTGTCCTATTATTTTCACGCGTCACAAAACGGGATTTCTCCTTTAGATGTTGTTTCAACTGTTTAAAAAGGTAAATACACCATTCTTAGCTCAGGGGCCATAAGAATGCAGGAGGGGCCAGACTGGGCCTACAGGCTGTGGGTAGGTGACATACCCCTGCCAGGGGCCAAAATGCTCACAGCGGTCCCATCTGTCTGGGAAGTGAGACTAGGGATGCCTTTTCCTTTCTTCTTAAACCTTTCAGCACCATCCAAACATTATCATCGTGTATTTTATCATCAGAATACACAAGGCAACTTGGTTCATGTTGACATGGGCAGGGGGAGGAGGAAAAGTGTCTATGGAGACATGGGGGACCTGGAGACGCTGAGAGGCACTGAAGAAGTGACAGACCTGGTAAGTGCCAGATCAGCGACAAAAACTGTCAGCTAAGCCACAGACGACATTTTCCGTGGTCCTCATAATACTCCACAGTGGACAGGAGCCACGTTATCTATTTGAAAACAAGCAATATGAGAGATGGAAAATCAAAACAGACTAGAAAGCGTACCATGAAATGCGCCTGTTTCCACACGAGAAAATGAAACAACACTGCGAAGAGCGGAAACATGCACAAAAACACTGAAAACGCTGTATAAAGCGCTTCTTCAACTCGTGTGCACGTTAGGTTCATGTTTTCAGAAAGTGTTCTATTCACTCGGCAGAAATGTAGCCTGGAAATGCAATTCATTATAAACCTCTTATTTTCAGTTTTTGTCCAGGTATATGTAAGATTCTTCAGGATTATAAAACAGATGTAACCAGTGACATCCAGTCAGTATGTTCAGCTCTTAAAAAAAAAAAAAAAAAAAACACTCCTGGGGTGCCTGGGTGGCTCAGTCGGTTGAGCGTCCGACTTCAGCTCAGGTCATGATCTCGAGGTCTGTGGGTTCGAGCCCCGCATCCGGCTCTGTGCTGACAGCTTGGAGCCTGGAGCCTGTCTTCGGATTCTGTGTCTCCCTCTCTCTCTGCCCCTCCCCAGCTCGTGCTCTGTCTCTGTCTGTCTCAAAAATAAAGAAATGTTAAAGAAAAAAAAGGAAAAAAAAAAAAAACAAACAAACCCGTCCACACCTTCCCAGGCAGCTACACGTGTAACATTCGGCTTCGCAGGAGCAATGTCATAAAGCCACCCAAGCTGTCACCATTCCTACAGAAAAACAATACGATGGGAAAAAACACAAGTTCCGGTGTTTCTTGTTAACATTTACCGTATGATCCTAGGGTTAGAGATGACACTGCTAAATATTCATATCACCATGCGAGGCAGTCACATCGCTCTAATTTTGAAAAGACTCTATCTAAAGTAGGGAAGAAAGGCAACCCAATTATCTTAATTACTTCAAAGCAAGTGACTCTCGGTTTGCCCTCCAGTCCATATGTTCTTGTTCCTCCTGGAGGTCTATGATAGCTCTCTGGTAATCGAATCTGTATTTCTCTCTCTCTTTTTGTAAACAAAGCATTTTTAAACACATGCAAATATTTTTCAAGACAATATAACTATTAGAAAAGCAAGAGCGGGGTGCCTGGGTGGCTCAGTCAGTTGAGCGTCGGACTTCGGCTCAGGTCAGGATCTCACGGTTCATGGGTTCAAGCCCTGCATTGAGCTCTGTGTCGACAGCTAGCTCAGAGCCTGGAGCCTGCTTCTGATTCTGTGTCTCCCTGTCTCTTGGACCCTCCCCTGCTCACGCTGTCTGTCTCTCTCAAAAAAAAAATAAAAAAAGAAAAGAAAAGAAAAGCAAGAGCAGACATCTCATAAAACAGTTAATTTTACATTATGTGAATTACACCTCAAATTGTTTTTAATGAAGGCAAAAAAATAATAATAATAAACCCAATCACACTGATTTGAAAGAAAATCTGGGGATGGGAAATATCCCTGACATAGCTCTAAACATCTGATGGAAAACCTATGTAATCATTTTTGGATGATCTGTGGTTTTGAATATATATGCCTCTTCTCCCCTTTTATTCACACATATACTCGGCATCTCATTTCATCTGTCTGTCGGCTTGAGTTTCCTCCATAAAATAAGAGTAAGAATATTTTTCTTTGACTAGATCGTGGAATTGTGCGAACTGAATCAGAAAGGTAAGAAGGTGCACAAGTATGAGTGCAGGCAAGGAGTAAAGAAACCCTTTCTACACTACCAGTGAGGACATACTACAGTACGGCTGCTGGGGAAACAGCCCGGCAGGTCCTCCACAAGTTAAACAGGCAGTTGCCACATGACTCAGCAATTCCGCTCCTCTGCATATGCCCAAGAGAAATGAAAACTTGTGTCTACACAATAACTTGTGCACAAATGTGTACAGCTGTGCCATTCAGAACAGCCCTGAAGTAGAAACACCCATGCGTCCCTCAAGTGATGAATGGACAAACTGTCGCATGTCCATATAAAGGAATATTATTCACCCATGAAAATAAGGCACTGGCTGATTCGACAACATGGATGAACCCTGAAAACAGACGTTATCCTAAGTGAAAGAAGCTAGTCACAAGAGATCACATATTAAATGATTCCATTGATATAAAATGTCTCTAAGAGGCAAATCCATAAACACAGAAAGTAGACTTGCAGTTGCTTAGAGCTGCAAGTGTTGCTTGATAGGAGTGAATGGAGAGCAACAGCTGCTGAGTACAAGGGGTTTTTTTAGAGATGAGAATGTTCTAAAATTAGATTTCAGTGTTGACGGCCCCACAACTCTGTGCATAAGCTTTAAAAAAAAATGAATTCTATACGCTAAATGGGAAAACCATGTAGGTACATTATATCTCATTAAAGTTGCTTTATTAAATGCTTATTTATTTTTATTTTGAGAGAGAGAGACAGAGAGAGTGTGAGCAGGGGAGGTGCAGAGAGAGAATCCCAAGCAGGCTCCATCGTGTCAGCACAGAGCCCCAAAGTGGCACTTGATCTCACAGCTCATGAAATCATGACCTGAGCCAAAATCAAGAGTTGGATGCTCAGATGACTGAGCTATCCAGGCGCCCTCTATCAAACTGTTTTTAAAAAAGAAAGAGTGGTCATCTCTAAGTGGAAAGTTGAAGAGGAATAAGGGGGAGAGTTGCTATGTTCCACTACAATCCCTCTGTATAATGTGACGAATTCTAGCATGCTATTAATGTGATGAAAAAAATTGCTGGAAAAAGCACATGCAAAACTGTACAGACCTCACTGAAGTCAGTCCGACAGAACCAATATATGTTTCCCTAGAGGGCACCATGCAGGCAAAATAAATGAAGGCAAACTAAATGCTGCCGGGTAACAAAGAGCACCAGCGTACACACCTAAGTGCGAGGGAGTGGGTGTGGGTGTGTGTGGTGTGCGCCTGCACCTAGGAATCTCCCTCACGCATGAATTAGTAAAACGTGTCCGTCACGCAAAATTCAAAATATGTATCACAAAAGGCCTTCTGCTGGCACAAACTGCACATAGCGCTGCAGAGACAGATGCAGACACGGTCCCTGCCCTCCCGGGACGTGCCACCAGAAAGACAGACCAAGTATGCCAAGGCAACAGTGAGGTGTAAAGTAAACTGGTAAATGGGCACAAAGGAAGGAAGGACTTGCAGAGGCGGAAGCTCTAAAGCTAAATCTCAAGGAAGAGCCGGACTCGCTCCCGGATGGATGGAGGGGAGGGGCGGAAGGGGACAGTGGGTTGGAGGGATGAAGTGAAGTTGAAGGGGGTGTCCCTGGCAAAATAAACTGAGGGACCTGGAAGGGGGAGGGCGGGTGGGGGCAGAGCTGGGAAGGGAAGGCGACGTTAGATAGTGGCCTGGAAAATAAAAGGACATGTGCGCACCTGTGGCATTTGGACTTGATCCTACAGGCAACGGGATCACATTTAACTAAGGCCTATGATGAATTGTGAGCAGTCCGATAATAAGAAGAGCCATCTTGTTAGCCAAGTAGAAGATGGA
Source organism: Proteles cristata cristata (assembly GCA_017311185.1). Classification (NCBI taxonomy): domain Eukaryota; kingdom Metazoa; phylum Chordata; class Mammalia; order Carnivora; family Hyaenidae; genus Proteles; species Proteles cristata. Next base: position 193,105 of record JAESUZ010005539.1, on the reverse strand, counting down.
CTAGTAAAGAGAGCAGATGCCGGGGGAGAAGGGAAGAAGGGTAGCAAGAAAACCAGTAAGGAGGTTGCTGCAATTTTGCTGGAAGGAGGTGTTTTGAGGGGATCTGAATGGAAGCAGAGGTGGCAGGAATGAGGGGTCAGATTTTAGAGCCAAAAGACTCGTGCCTGACTGAAGACAGATGGTGGCACAGTGGGGGATCCCAAGATGTCCAGAAAGGGATCCACACCATCCAGGGTATGGGCAGAAACTATTCCCTGATGGTAGAGGATTTCAGAGACACGAAGTCAGGGGCCTGACTTGGTTTGTCCCATTACAGGAGAGCAGAGTCCGGTGGCCTTTCTTCGGTATGACAGACTCAGGAGCCAGACAGCCTGTGTTTCCACCGAGCTCTCCCGGCTACTAGCTGCAAGTCTCCGAGCGCATTATGAACCTTTCTGTCCCCGGTCTCTTCTCCTGCAAAGTGGAGATACCAATAAGATCTATTTCACAGGAGTAACGTGTACTGTGAAGCGCTTAGAAAAGAGCCTTGCGTGTATTAAGTGGCCCATCAGTGGTTGCTCTGTCCACTAGCGCATTTACGTGGCGATGTGTTATTTCCCTCCGTTTCATAAAACTGGAAACTGAGACTCAGGAAGACCCTGTCTCTTACACTGCCAGTCAGAGGCAGGGACTGATGTCTGTCTGTCCTCGAAGACGATGCTATTTGCACCGTGCTGTGCCGCCTCCTGAGCTGCTCACTCAATTATGCTCCAAGAAGTACGTGGAACTCCCCACGGCCAGTTTCCACGGGAAGAGCAGACTTGGTTTGGCCTGGATTTTTCGAGAGCACCTAAACAAAAAGAGGGTGGTCGATGCATCAGTTTCAGAGACAAACAGAGGTGGGCGAGGATGCCACCTCCTCCAGGAGGCCTTCTCTGACCCCCCAAGTCAGTGTTCACTCGCTGCATGGGGAACTGCACGCTCCCCCATTCTAAGCTACGCCGCTACAGTGCAAGCGTCTCTTCCATAATCTGTGTCCAACTTGTCTACAAGCCCTAAGACTTCAGGGACTGTCCCTCTTATTCGGCCCGATATCCTCACCTTCGGGCAACAGCCCAGAACACTGAACGTGCTAATTAAATGTGCTGCATGAATGATTCCAAGTTCTAATCCTGGTTTTATATGTATTTGTGTCAAGAGGTTGTATTATATGGTTAACAAAGGCCACACACCTGGGCCATCCTGGAAGAGAAGATGAAAGTCGCCCTTCCAGTCATACATTAATTGAACATGGCAGAAACCGCGGGCTGCCTACCCACCAGCTCTTCCTTCTCCTATGAACAGGGCAGCAAGGAACACGATTCTAAGGAACACACCATGGGTGTGTAAAGCCAGACACGGCGTCTTAGCACAGACTGCCGAACAAAATACAGCCTGGAGGCTGAACAGAAACTTCTTTCTCGGGAATTGCAGAGGCTGGGAAGCCCAAGATCAAGGTGCTGGTAAGGTAGGTTTCATGCTGAGGTTTCTTCTCTTGCTTCTAGGCAGCCCTGACTCCGTGCATGCACACAAGACCTCTGTATTCGTAGGGGGGAGGGAAGAAGGAAGACAAGGATAGAGACAGACTGTGCGAGCACTGTGATGTCTCTTATGGGCACTAATCTCAGCTCGAGGGCCCCACCCTCATGACCCCATCTAACCCTAATTACTTCTCCCCAAACCCCATCTCCAAATACCATCACTCTGGGGGGTTAGGACTCAACATACAAATGTGAGGGGACCCAAACATTCAGCCTGTAACACACAGAAATCTCATTCCCTTTTGCCAAATACTAGATTTCCCAGCTTTCCTTGCAACCAGGAATGGACAAGTAAGACCATCGGGACATAATGAGGAGTCTGCAAGGAAGCCTGGGGGAAAGGGTCTTCTAACATAAAGCCTCCCTCTTACCTTCTCTTTTGGTTCCGGTACCAATTCCTATCGGGGTGGGGGCGTATCCCACCCAGCACCAAGTAATTTTCCGGATACCAACAAGGGGCCCGAAAATTCATCTCCATTCCAACACTATCTACCTAGAGAGAACTTCAGGTTGCACAGGTGAAGGCGATGCCAGTCACAAGGCCAGGTCACAACCGCCTGTGTTTCTGAACAACTGGCTAATGATCAGAGGTTCAAACAACCTCCTTGGCCTTCAGACACCAGCCACAAGTCCAGGTGTTACCTGTACTCCTGACCAACTGGCTCTAAATCAGAGGTTCCCACAATCTCCTTCAGGTTCAATTAATTTGTCAGGGGACTCAGAGAACCCAGAAACAGTTTACCTACTAGATTCCTGGCTTATTATAAAAGGACGGAACTCAGGAAGAGCCACATGGAAGAGACGCATAGGACCAGGTAGGGGGGAGAGGGGCCAGAGCCTCTGCCCTCCCTCCAGGCATGCCACTCTCCCCAGAACCCCATGTGCTCCCCAACCTGAAGCTCTCTGAATCGGGGTTCCATGGAGGCTTCAGTACACAAGCATAACCTACTAAACAATGGGTCACTGTTGGCTGAACTCCATCTCTAGCCACCCGCCCTTTCTTAGTGGGGGGGGGAGAACAGTGTGAATGGAAGTTCCAACCATCTAACCATAGGCTCGCCCCACTCACAATCAGCCCCATCTTTCGGTGCTTTCCAAAGGTCACCTCATTAATATTATAAGAGACAGCTTGATCACTCTTACAACTTAGGAACTTACAACTTAGGAAATCCGAAGAATCTGTGAGCCAAGAGTACGGGGTGAACATCCAGTATATGTTTTTCTTAACAAATCATAATATTGCATCTTCCCACCCTCTTCTTCCTGCCTTGAACACAGCTACATGAGGCCCTGACGTCTGACACGATTACAACCATCTGGCGATCACTTGCCAATGACCAAAAAGTCCATGTGCTAAAGATGGCAGAGCAGAAAACTAGAAGGTGCGAGTGTCCTGGGTTATAATTATGAAGCCACTGTTCCAGAAGAACTTCCTTCTTCCAGGAAGCTTATGACATGAGAGAAGTCATGTTTGGACAGACCCACTGTGAAATGGGAATTGTTACATGCAGTAGGGTTTTTCAAACTCACACTGAGCAAATGCATTAAGTACCTTAATGCACGACAAGTCTAATGGGATACTGGCCACCCAACCAGAGTTGCAGACATTAGAGATTTGCAGTCCAGTGAACACTATACTCTTTTATTCTGGGAGAAGAGACCTGCCATTTTGGAAATATTTAAGAGTCCCTACATCACACCACAGAATTTCTATTCCTCTCAAATTCCGTACCAAGGGATCATAACATTGCAGGACAGAACAGGCAGGGCGAGAAATACAGATTGCTTCCTTTAAAAAATGAGATTAAATCTCTTACTCATAAGTATCCTAAATAACAGACCAGAATCCAGAAACTGAAGGCATATCCTTCAGTGGTAATATCCAGCCTTTTTATCACCTGCAAATTGTGTTAACACGGGCACAACTTCACACGATAAGGGACAAGAAAGGTCTGACAAGGAACCTCACTCTTAGATTTGACAATACCACCACACCGAGAAATGCCCTTTGGACGTACTTTTCCACCCTGTACACTTTGAAAAACGGTTTGTTAATTTAAATGATAAAATTAGACATTTCCAAAGTTACTTTCAACTTGCAGAATCTGCGTGCTTAACGTGAAGTGGCTGAAGTAGTGCTTTTGTTACCCTATTGTTATTGTTACGTGGGTTCTACCTTCATGCCAATCAGTCTTCCGTGACTATAAAATACTTTCATTCTGGCTAAAGGAAGTTCCATGTTGTGATTGAAAATGGCAGAGAACGTCCTTACCTGTGTAACAACTCAGGGTTGCCATAACAGACACGAGACAAACTCAAACCTTTTCCTGAGGCACCTAGAAGTGTCACAGATAGCTTTTTTTATGTAATCTCTATATAATTTCTATTTCAAGATGACAAGTTAAACCAGACAATTACTGTCTTTAAAAACAACAACAACAAAGAAAAGACTTCAATTACACCAAACATCTCAAAATAGCTACGACTGTTTCCAAGAGTTCTCAGATTCTGTCCTTAAACGCATGCAGGTAAGTATATTTAACTGAGAAGAAAATCCTACTTTGCTGAGGGGTGGGTAATTATCTCTCTAATTTTCCACGCTGGCACCTCCTCAGAGACTGTAAACGCTACAGGTAGCCTTATATTTAGTTCACCTTTAGAGAAGTCAGCCAACCCGTGTTAGAGATCTTGGCTCTAAATAAATGTAGGTTAGGATAAAAAGAGACTTAAAAAGAAGCTCCCTCTAGGATTTCAGGTGTTAGGGCTCTGCCAACACACGGGTCCAGGGCTGCGATTTAAGTCCTTTCGTGTCTTCAAATCTCTCTTAAGAAGCCAGACTCCTTGTTCTCCTTACTCATTCATTCCTTCTTCTGGACCCAGCACATTTCATCAGGAGCCAAAAATGTCAAACATTTCCAGGGGTAAACAGAAATCTAGTGGCGTGTGTGCATGTGTACGTGTGTGTGTGTGTGTGTGTGTGTGTGTGTGTTTGACAATGTAATCTGCCTCAGGCACCTCTCTCTCCATCCATGCCAGGCAGGTCATTTTCTTTTTATCAGAAAGGAGAGCAGGTCATCGCGTTTTAGAGCATGTTGACACCAATGCTAATAAAAGCAAGATAAGAAGTGGCTGCCCTAAAGGTGCCGAAGCCTCTACCTGGCCTACGACAGCTCCTTCACAGCTCCTGCTGTGGGGCTCCTACTGGAGCTGGGGGCTGGAATGCGATCTGACACCACACAGACCTCAAGCACGGGACAGGATAGTCCCAAAGCACAGCAGGGACAGCAAAGGCACCTCACTCTGGCGGTCACTCCTCTCTCCTTGGGGCAACCAAGACAATTCTTTTACCAAGGCAACAACTAATGAGGACAGTGGCTTCTCAAAAAAACAGCAGAGGCCAGAACAAGATCCACGGTGAGCCATGGAAAACAGTACTAGTGAACTAAGAGATCTGTTCAGCAGCAGCTTTCAAACTTTCCAAGGTTTAAACCATTGACTTGAAAGAATCCTTGCCCAAAGGTATAAACATATAAAGTACACAAAAGGTGCCAAGCTCTCCTCAGGTGCCCAGCTCCCGGAGCAGAGCTTCAAGGGGTGCCCAGGTCCCTAGGGTGCGTGCAAATCAGAGTACCAGAGTCTACAGGCCGTTCTGCCATTTCAAGGGCAAAACTTGAGATTTTATTCTTCTTTCTCTCATTCTCTCTCCTTTCTTCTGCTCTTGATAGCCATTAGTTGCTCAGGATCACCTCTGACACCTGAAGTCCCCAGTGAGGTCCCAAATTCACGGGCAGGTGATCTAAGAATCACACTATGAGACCAGGTAATGTTTCCAACCTACCTGAACAAAGGTTTATACCCCTTTTCCAAAAGGTGATTTGGCAATGTGCATCAAAGGGCCTTAAGAAAATAGTCCTGTCTTTCGGCCTTATATTCTCTTTCTAGGAATTTATTCATTAAAAAAAATTAAATAAAAAGTGCACATCAGGATGCCCGGACAGACTTAAACATGGCATTATTTATGCTAATAAAGACAAGCAAAGGGGCGCCTGGGTGGCTCCATTGGGTAAGCGGCCAACTCTGGGTTTCGGCTCAGGTCACAGTCTCACGGTTTGTGGGATCGAGCCCCACATCGGGCTCTGTGCTGTCAGTGTGGAGCCTGCTTGGGATTCTCTCTCCTGCTTCTCCACGCTTTCTCTCTCTAAACAAATAAATAAACTTAAAAAAAAAAGATAAAAGAAATAAGCTAAATGGTCAACAAGGGACTGCTCAGTAAGTCAGGGTCCAGATATGACGGGATCTCCTGCGCTTTGGCCCTACAGCGGTTCTAATATAACAAAATTATAAAACACTATGCCAACTCCATATAGTATTATCTAGAAAGTATCAATATAAATGGATCGACAGACAAAGTATAGAACTGACTTAATGAACTGGAACACTAAATTTAGTCCTACCTTCCTGGGTAGAAGACACACAGCATGTCGTAGCCTAAGAAAGGCAACATAAAAGCTTATGCGGGGCTAACTGGCTGCAAGACACTGCATCCTGGTGGTACTGTGGTTATGGGAAGTGCATACAACACTTCTATTTTCCAACCTGCTAATGCTCCCCCCTCCTGTTCCCTTGACTGTGAGGCTGGGCTTACGGCGGGCCTGTGGGAAGACGTCCCACTGCAAACAACGGAAGACTCCGACTGAAGAGCTCTTCCAAAGGTCTACTCCTGCTCTGGCTCTAGTTAAGCTCCATGATAAATCGTGTCTCTAAATATTTCTACAGACCAACAAGCCACAACAGGTGCCGATGCACTGAGCATCTATTTTGTGCCAGATACTAAAGATACAATAGTTGAATGGAAACACGGACCTGGACTTCAAGGTGCTCGCCGACCAGTCGAGGTAAACATGTGTAAGGTGAACAGGTTACATGTGAACAGGTAAACAGGTTTAGCGAGGTAAACGCGAAGAAGTGTACGAAACACTGAGGACAGGAGAATCGCAGGAGGCTCAGAGGAGGTGGCATTTGAGGAAACGCTTGCAAACGTTGTCACTTTCTCCGTCTCCGGGTGCCCTGAGACGGGAAGAGAAGCGTCTGAGGAGAGCAAGACAGCTGGAAAAGCACAGAGACCGGCGTCTTCAGGGCAGTGGCCCCCACTCGCAGCAGGAGGACCCGGCGTGAGGTGGCGGGGCTGAGAGGGTAAGGGCAGAGGTCGGCCACAGATAATAAATGACACTGAAACAAGAGGAACCTCATCTGGCAAGCCCAGGGGGCTGAATTTTAACAGGCAGCCGGGAGTAAATCTCTGAGAAATTGCCAGCAGCGGAGTGACATGGCTACGTCACGGCTTTCAAGATGGCGAAGATGGTCGGGAAGCAGCGGGCTGGGAGCCTGAGGAAATCCAAAGGGCCTGAATGCGAGGCTGGCACGAAGGTGAAGAGATGAGGGAAGGGAAGACATCAGGACAGGGGCCAGAAGGTGGTAACCAACGGGATGAGGAGCAGGAGGGAGAGGCGCTGCCCTGCTCCTTCTAGAAGCCCCTCCTCCAGTCTTCCCAGAGCTCTCTCGCTCCTTCCCTCAGTCCGTCCTGTCTGCTGCAAAGAATCCTGCCCTGAGAGCGCTTCGCCGACAACCCAAGGGACGCTCACCCTTCTACTCTGCTTCCTTCTTCCTCGCAGCATTTTCTAATTTTCTTGCTAATTTTCTGTCTCCCCCTGCGCACTGGAGCTCCATGAAGACAGACGCTGCCTGCCTGGTTCGTGGCCGGATTTACCCCTTAGAACAGGGCCCGGCACACAGGAAGGGCGCAAAATATACCTTGTCGAGTGAGGGCCCAACGCTTCCCTAGGAGAGAAGGAGGGAAGGAGGGAGAAGGCAGGCCGGCCACTCAGATTTGTGGTTTGAGTACTGGACTAAAATGTCATGTGGTTGAACTGAAATCAGTCTACAAGGTGGGATAGGGGGAGGGAAGAGTAGAAATGCAAAGACTGACTGTTTTGAGATCCAGAATGGTTCATCTGGCCAAGGACTACACTTTGAGAAGTCTTTAATAAGTCTTTCCTGCTAAAAAAAAAAAAGGACTGAAGGGAGATCAAGCAGTAGCAGTGGAAATCATGGAGTAACTTTTCAAGCAGGGTCTCTATCCTTGGGTATCCCTAGTACGAACATAATCTGAAGACACTGATGCTGAGGGGTTCGACTCACCCAAGGCGGCACAGCTGGAAAATGGCAGAAGCAACACTAAAATTCACGTCTCTGGGCTCCCTCCACACACACACACCCCATCCGCTACACAACACTAGAAGCAAACCAGATATAATGACCAGAACTTCTCATCTACTTTAAGAACACTATGAGGCTTTCCCTCATCCTTCTCCACTTTGGGATGCTTTTTAATTCAGAGCTTCAAATTTATGAGAAAGATGGCTGTCACCGCCATCATTTTCTATATCTGGGTAACATATTGCCTGAGACTGACCTCGGATGTCTCGAAGACTTAGTCCCGGCCAATTAAACTTGCTGTGTTTGAATTTCTTTGCCATGGGAAGGGCAGAAAGAAAAAAGTCTTTCATGAGACCATCACCATCCACCCTCATGATACCCCCCCTTCGTTCCTTATTTGAAATTTCAATTTGTGCCTCACGACTCACATAAACGGACCTCGTCCCTTTACAACATCACACAGAGACCAGGGTACGCGTTTCATCCCATCAGCTAACCCCAGGTACCACCGGGCTGGCGTCTAGTCCCTTAAACCAATGGCCGAAAGTTGACAGAATGTGCGAGACGAGGCTGAGTTTAACTGGCAGAGCTGCTCAGATCTGCACTGTGCTATCTGAAACTCAGACCACAGGAGACAGAGTTCACTTTTTTCGCCGTAGCAACAGATTCAACCTCTTGGCCCTGTGGAAGCCATCTGAATATATTTAGCCAAAAGGAAAGTGAAAAGAAGAGAGAGAGACAGAGAGGGAGAAAGAAAGAAGAGAAGAGGGGAGACTTCCTACCTCCTGACTGAAGATACTCTCAGCACTCTGATTTTTCATGCCCATGTGACCGGGCTGTCGACAGCCCTGGAAGTTAAGTAATATGGACTGCTGCACAGAGCTTTCAGACCTTGATGGAAACCAATGGCAGGCTCCTTTTGACAGTCCAATAATGACAAGCACGTTGCAGGCCAATGCCCGTCATTCACCAGCATCTCCAGCCCGCTCTGACTGCTGCACGGCGACTAAGTGGAGGGTCAGAGGTTAAGCTCCAAGAAGCCGGCAATGAAGGGCAACTGTCATGCACCACTGCCTGTTGTGAAGCAGCAAGGAGTGGCTGTCTCCCCCAGAACATGCAAAACGCTCTCATTCTGTCCAGGCAGAGACACATCTGAAGGTCCTAAATGAGACCATTGCCAATTCATGAAGCTCCAAACTGACAGCGTGCCATTCAAGCTGTCTCCGATTTGACTTTTTCCTATTTCAAATCACAAATGCATGCAAAGTATACGGTTAAGCATAACTCCTCAGCCATGGGCTTAAGCACGCTATGCCTTTGGACACGTACGTAGCCTCAAACACATACACAGTCTCAGGTCCTAAAAAAAAAGGAAAGAAAATGCAAAATTAACTTCTTCTTCTTCAGGGAGTTTCTAAGAAAGTACATAATTCCACATGGCACAGAGGAACCCAGATGACAGTTTTCTAGCAAAGTTCACAAATTGTGTACAAAAGAACATAATCTTAAGAAGGAATCATTTCATCTTAATATTACCCTATTACTATGAGAGCATAAGACTGTAAGTATTCATGGATAATCTTATTTAATGAAAGCAACAGGACTTTAAGTATGCAGTAACGTATCAATGCATTTTATAATTTTTTACAAGACTATCCATTCATGGATTATTCAGAGTCTGCATATGACAGAAATATACCCTTCCACGATTCTAAGTTTGAAATCCTGTTTTTTATGTAATGGGATTACATGATCCCACTCGGATGTGTGTATTCATATGCATTAACAAAGAGATTTCATCTTTCTTGGGTAAAAAGAAATGTCTCATCTTATTTAGACGCCTATGGTTGTCACTTAAAGTGACCAACTAGGATTAAGAATTAAGTTGGACAGGTCTTCTTATACCCTTTTCACCAACAATGGGATTTCTATCCACAAATAGAGCCATAAGTGGCCCTCATCAGGGATGGCCTTTAGCAGAATGAACTTGAAAATGAACCTTACATAAAGGTGTTGGTCTATAGCAACTCAGCGCTAAAGTCACTCTTTAAGCCCTGATCACTATCACCCACTCTTCTTTAAGTAAGCCTGGAGAGAGGAGATAACCTACCAACTATAAGGAACAAAGCCAAAACACCCCATCATTAAAGCCTGTACAGGTTGAGGTCAACTAATTGCCCTATGCTCTAGCAGTAACAACACAGCTAGTTTCTGACACGAGATTGTGAAAACCAAACGCAAGCTATTTTAAGTAATGTACAAGCACAAATCAACCTTTCATTCTCAAGCAAAACCAGAAATTATGGTGTATAAACCCAGATAACTATACGTAGTTCTGATCAAGAAAAGCCGCAAGTACTTATTCAATACTATTGGGACAACTACTTATATAACACTGTTTAAAATCAAAGAACTAAGTGAGCATTCTGCAATGTAAGAGACTGGGTAAGAATGTGAGTAGGAAATGACGTCTCTTTCTTGAGGGATAATTTTCGCGGGAAAATTCCTTGCTTCATAATCAGACATATATGGTCCACAAAATGACAAAACCTGAATTCAGAGGCAGAAACTTCTTCCCCAAATCCTTTTATTTGAGGCCCAGGTTGCAAACACCAAAGCATAATCTGAACCAATACAGAATAAAAGAATGTACTCCTTTTAGACGCCCCTAGAATCTCCTAATGCCATCCATATTCCCACAGGATAATACAGACCAAAAGCTTAAATGGCTTCAAAAAACAAAACAAAAAAAAAAAACAAATGGAAATTGCAACGTTCAGTCAAATGTGACTTCAGTCAAATCAGTGACTCCTGCTATTTCAGTGTTCCCCAGATCAGTGGAGACGGACAGAAGTCAGAGAGGGAGTTGGGCTGGAGAACATGGTCTCAACAGCTGTGTCCTGGTAGTTTTCCAGAAAGTCCTGTTAGACTGAGACGAAGATTATTCTCCCTCCTCTTAACATGCGACTTTTTATCAGGCCCTCAGTGATAGAGTGACATAGCAACTGATTTCGTTTACCTTTCTTTTGTAAACGAAACCAAAAGGCCTGATGCTTACCGTTCAAATATAGAAACACTGCCACCTGCTCATGGCGGTGGAGGGTGGGGAATAAAGCCAAACGGAGGGACCGCTGTTCTCCATGTTGGATTCTGCAAGGCAAGATACTTCAATCAAGTGCCTAAGCGCTTTGAGATCATCAATTTAGAAGTACGAGCTAACCCAAGCAGGTGCCTTGCTTTCCTTCTTTTCAGCTGAACAAAAGCCAGACTCACTCATTTGGCCATATTCCATTGTACACGAAACTGTTAAGGGCAAGGAGTATCAGTTGCCTCCGGGTCATGAAATAATACTAAAAACTTTATAATCATTCATTGATTAAGTTTTCAGCATACTATATCATTTGAATCCAATGGGAGCATAAAGAGCTATTTGTGAGGTCAACCATGGTACAGACAGATGCTGACTTGCTATTGATGGCAAGGTGGAAAGAAATTGCTAAATACAGCAGATCAATACCTCGTTTCACTGTTACAGCCTTCTGCAGACATAAAATATATATCTTTACAGCTACAAAAATAATAATAATGAAAGTAGGAGATAAATGCTTCCCTCAAGGTAAACTATTTGATTAGCTAAGGGTAAAGGTGACAGCAGCAGTTACACTAAAGTAACTTTATAGTCTTAAATAAAGACAGGAGGAAGAGCAGTAGATGAAATGGCAGAATGAGTCGGGACACACGGGCGATTCAGATACAACTCTTTTAAAAAACACAGTGAGAGGCAAAGGGCCACCAAAATCTAAGATGCTCCAATAGGCCACAAATATAGCTTCCGGAGATCTATTTATCGTATGGCTTTCCACAAAACATTTCTAAATAAAGTATTTTCTGTCGTTGATGGAGAACAAATAGAGAGTTGAGGACAAAGCTCTGTGAAGAGTAAACAACCAACAAAAAACTCAACTTCCAGTTTAAACACAATTGCGTTTTACCAGCAATATCGAGAGCCAATCGTACCTTTAGTACCTTGCTCGATTTATAAAACAAATTTCTAAAATGGTTCTTGGCCAGAGGGAGCTTATAATCTCTCTAGGGAAAAGAGAATTACAGAAAACACTACTAGGTATAAATAGTAAGATGCGATATCTAAAATGACCCAATGTCAAGATCTCTGGTACCATATACCAATTAAGTGTACCACGCGCAAACTTTGTTGTTACCATACATTCTGACACACATCAGCGAGGTCAGCGAGGAAAGAGATGAAAGAAATAATCCTCAAACGCTCTGTGAAAGAGGGAGAAGTTGAGGCAATTCCTTAGGGATTGGGAGATCTTATACAATATCATGAAATTAGTTTTCAGTTCGCGGAGATGAAAACTTGCTTTGTAAATCCCCATAGTTTGAGATTAAAAACAACCAAACCAGGGGCGCCTGGGTGGCTTAGTCGGTTAAGCGTCCGACTTTCGCTTAGGTCATGATCTCGCGGTTCGTGGGTTCGAGCCCCGCGTCGGGCTCTGTGCTGACTGCCAGCTCAGAGCCTGGAGCCTGTTTCAGTCTGTGACTCCCTCTCTCTCTGACCCTCCCCTGCTCACGCGGTCTCTCTAGAAATAAAAAAAAAAAAACCTTAAAAAAAAAAAAACCAACCAAACCAAATTTACCACCAATTATCTGAGATATAAAACCTCATAGGAATCTTTAAACATAGCCTAGAGGGTATTTTTGTTTTCGAAAGTTATGCCTACTTTTTCCGGCTAGCAATGAACTGCCAAAAATGGGAGACGGGGGGAAAGCACGCTCTACTGGAAATCACAACACTGAAATGTCAAGGATTACATGAAGCCCTTCAATGAATATTATTCAAAAAAAATTTAATAATTACACAAAAAACAAAGATCACTCAGCATGTTTGGCATTTAGCAACTTATTTTTTTAAATCTTTTCCAGCATTTATTTATTTTTGAGAGATTGAGGGAGCACTAGTCTGGGAGGGGCAGAGAGAGAGAAGGAAACACAGAATCTGAAGCAGCTCCAGGCTCTGAGCTGTCAGCGCAGAGTCTGATGTGGGGTTTGAACCCACGAACCGTGAAATCATGACCTGAGCTGAAGTCAGACGCTTAACCGACTAAGCCACCAAGGCGCCCCACATTTAGCAATTTAAAATCAACCTGTTCATCTAGGGCTGACTTATCAGACTGCATTGATTTTCCCAAAAAAGTGGGAAATCTTAAGAGACATTGATATAATACCACCTCCCTATAGCAATAAACAAAATAAGTTAAAAATAAATCTCAGTGCAAGAGGAGCAATGAAATTGTAATGTAACTATAACTGAAAGGGAAGGAATAATTACATATTTATTTTTTCCTCCAAATAAGAATTTGTTTAAAAGCTGTGCAACACCAGGATGGTTCAGTTAGCAAAAGCATCCGACTCTTGATTTTGGCTCAGGTCATGATCTCACGGTTCGAGCCCTACATCCAGCTCTGCACTGACAGCACGGAGCCTACTTGGGATTCTCTCTGCCCCTCCCCTGCTTGTACGTGTGTGCACGGACATGTGCGCGCTCTCTCTCTTTCTCTCTCTCTCTCTCAAAACAAATAATACTTTTTTTGAAAAAGCTGCTCTAAGACCTATAAAAATGGAAAAGAATTATTATCAATTTTATAATTTGTTATCAATTTCTATAAATTACACTAGCTTTTCAGTCTTTATTTTGGGAAAAAGGGTATAATGTCTCTAGCATTCTTCTGTAGAGGAAATGCAAGTGAGCCACAAAGTTCACGTCCTCGGGCAATGCACACCCACTTCACTAATTGTGTGATGACGTGTCAGTTGGGATGCCCCACGTAAACGTGGGGATGATGACGTGGGATGTCCCACGTAAACGAGCAGCTTTTTTTTTTATCCTAGTAAACTAGAAATTCGATGGGTGGTCGATGGGCTCCTAGGTCTCAGTGAACTTCAGGCTCTCTCAGTAATGAGCATTTGAAAATTAGTCTCAGAAAACTCAGTCAATCGATAAATACTTACTATGTATCTGTCAACAAAGTTCTGTCACCTGTTTCAGCCGATGTGTGCATACATATCTATGCGTGTATATAATGTATATATTATGTGTGCATACATATCTATGCATGTATATAATGTATATATATACATTGTTAATGTATATATAATGTATATATAACACATATATATACATTATATACATGTATATACATATTTTTTAATACCTTCTCCTCTGAAGAACTTGATACTGTGGTGGGAAACAGAGCTGGGGAAGCAGTGGATCAGACGAGAATACTGAAAGCTTTCTATTTTAAATCGTATTTATATCTATATTGCATTTTTAGTGTTGGCCTCAAGGCTGCAAGCATCGCAGAACCAAAATATAATATGCAGAACTGAGAAATACTAAGTGATAAGTGCTATGGAAACATCCACAGATTGCTACAGGAATTCAGAAAAGAAAATTATTTTTAAGATTTTGAAATGCTTTGCAAATTAAAAAGAAGGAAATAAGTGAACTAAGTATTCATCTCAAGAATTCAGTAAAATAAAAACAAAAGTAGTTTAAGCAAAGCTACAGGAAGGAAACAATAAAGATTGAGGTAAAAATTAATGAATTAGTGTAACAAATTCAAGAGATAGTTTTAAAATAGAATCAAGTTTTGAAGACATTACATGTATATATAAAGTAAAAATTAAAAATAAAGTATAAAAATATGGAATTTTTTTATTATAAAACTGCACAACTCTATCTTTTAACCCAGAGGATGTTATATTCAGTGCTGTGTGTGCCCATAACTATGAAACCTCAATTTCTGAGAAAGCGTAATGACCAAAATTTAGTCAAAAGGAAAAAATTATATAGACCACTAACTACAAAAGATATTGGTCCAAAAACTACCTTCCCTAACATCACATGAAGAGTTTTACAAGTAATTTGGTTCAAACATCCCAGGGAAAAATAATTCCAATGTTTTTTTTTTTTTTTTTTAAGGCTCTAGAGCACAGAAAGAGGAAAACGGTACAATCCATTTTATGACACAGGCTTATCTATGATAGCAAAACTTGACAAAAGAAAGCACAAAAAGGAATGTTTTCTAATATTTCAATGGGTAAATTATCTTCCCTCTACCATTAGCTGATAAGGATCGGCCAAAAGAGTTTTATTAAACTGTACTAACTGCAGTTTGAATTATGACCATAACATGTATACTAAATATGCCTCATTGAAGATTCTGATATACCCTGGGGGTACTCTCATCCAGTGTCCTTGGTAATCACTGCTATAGGCCCACCTTGCTTTCCTAATTAAAATACTAAAAGGTTGAATGGGACTAAACAGGATTAATGTCAAGGAACCAATATTAGAAACTATATTAATAGTTTATATTCTATTAGTAAAAGACATTACCATCTAAATAAACATCTAAATGTCAAAAATACATTCAACAAGGGGCACTTGGGTGGCTCACTCGGTTAAGTGTCCAACGTCAGCTCAGGTCATGATCTTACAGATCATGAGTTCAAGCCCCGAGTCAGGCTCTGCGCTGACAACACAGAGCTTCGGACCCTCTGCTTCACCCAACCACTCCCCCTCCAGTCTGCCCTTCCCCGCTTCTACTCTCTCTTTCTCTAAAATAAAAAGAAACATTTTCATATACATACATATATTCATGAATTCAACCTCAGTCCCTAGAAAAAAAGTAAACTAAAAATCAAAGATTATTGTCAAAAATTGTCAACAATTACCATTATATTTAATACCAGAATCCTGAAACATAACTAGTAAAAGCATGACTATCACCTCTATTGAAAGGTTTTAGACAATGTAATAACACAAGAAAAAAAAGGAGAGTACAAGTACTGAAGGGTGAAGGACTAAATTTTATCTGCAGATGATTAAATTATATGCCTAGTATATACCTAGAAACCTAAGAAAATCAAATAAAAAATATTAGAATAAGAAAATTTCTATATTGTGGCCAATTATAAGAACACATAAAACAAGCTTTCCCATGTACCACTCTAAAAATACAATTTAAAAATATCCCATTTGCAATAGTAACCAAAAACAGAAATTAAATATGTAAAATGCACAGTAATAAACCCAAAAGGTAATAAATGGTACCTAATTGAATAAAATTACAAAACTTTCTGAGGATCATGAAAGAGAGCTTAAATAAATATAAAGATAACACTGTTGAATGAGGAAAAAAAAATTTATTTTTGAGAAAGTGTGTGGGAGAGGGAGAGGGGCAGAGAAGAGAGAGGGAGAGAGGAAAACTCCCAATGTGGGGCTCAAACTCACGAACCATGAGATCATGACCTGAGCTGAAATCAAGAGTTGGACACTTAACCGAATGAGCCACCCAGGCACCCCAGATGAGAAAAGATTTTACCATAGTTATTTCAGTTCTTTCCAAGTTAAGTTATAAACTTAATGCAATAATAGTTAAAATACTAAAGGGATGATGTACCCAAGAGACTTAAAAAGTGATTTTTTAAGCTAATCTGGAAAAATTGTTAAGTTGTCTTCTCCTAACAAAAGAAGAGCCAAAGAACTTCTGAGAACAAGGAACAGTTATGCAGATCTTATACTGCCAGAAACTGGAAAGTAACATAAAACTCTGCTAATTAAAATGGGGTATCAAGAACAACAGACAAAGCAAAAGAAACAATAAAGCCAAATAAAAACAAGCAAAAAAGTAGGTCTGAGTATTCTGGCATTCAAATTAGTTAATTTGCCTAATTGCGAGGCGGAAACTAGTGAATCATATGGGAGGAAAAAGCTAGATAGCAACTCCATTTCATACACCAACTAAATTCTAGATACATTACAAGAATGATATAAAAATAGTAAAACACAAAATACCTCGGACATATAAGTGACTAATCAAGCTGAGATTTAAGTGGGGAAAGTTTCCCTATACATAAAGTACAAAGAAATTGCAAATAACAAAAATACAAAAGTAAAAGGCGGGCAATAAACTAGGAAAAGCACATCCATCAGTTGATTAATGAGTAATAATATCCCTAGTGTTGAAGTATTCTTACAAATCAATAGGTAAAGATAAACATACACTACCAAAATGAACAAAGGCTATATAAACAAGCAAATCACAACAGAAATCTATTTTTGGTCAATAAATACAATGAGAGGGAATTCAACCATATACTCAGTAAATTTTTTAAAAAATACAAATTGGGGGAGAAGAAAATACAAATTAGTTCTACAATGAGCTCCTACATCATCTCCTCCAAATTGGCAAATATTTTACTTTACGCGAATTCCCGGTGCTGGAGAGGACGTTAAAAAGGCATAGTCTCAGGCAGTGTTTATTACAGTAGAAGCTGGCATCACTTCTCTGGATGGCAGTTGGACAGTGCAAACCCGAACTCTTTACAAATGTTAACCTGACAATCTGCCTTCTTTTAATTTATCCTGTGGAAAATACCAAAGGTTTGCACAAAGATTTATGTGCAAGAATGGTCACCGAATGATAATTTATAATAGCAGGGAAAAAATCCATATGATGAAATACTACATAATGGAAATCCATATGATGAAATACTTTATGTTTTTGTTTAAAATACCTTATATAAATATATGTTAGATAAAACTGGGCTCATAGTGATATATTGTGCATATAATAGGCATAACAAGAATAATACAGTATTTCAACAAACACATAAATATATTAATACAGAGGTTATCCCTGGAAAATCATTGGCTTTTTTTTTCCTGCTTGGTATTTTTCTGTATTTTTGAATTTTTCTAACACAGCAATCACTAATCAGGAAAAATAATATTTTAAATAAGAAACTCTTAATCATCTCTTGTGCCACACATATTGTGGTCATGCATTTACAAAGCTGTCTTTCATTAGCCACATGTTGAAAATCATTTCATCACCTACAGTCACATCCATGGTAATATTAATAACAACTAATGCTTATAAAACACTACATAGACCCAACATTATTCTAAGTAGTTTACATATATTAAATCATTTAATCCTCACACTATTATTAACCCCATTTTACAGCTGAAGATTGAGGCTCAGGATTAGGTGACTTGCCCAAGATCATTCAGCTAATAAGTAGGGAAGCTAGGGAATAAACAAGGCCGACTGGGTCCAAAGTCCATACTCTTAAGCACAACGTTGGCTACTGTCTCTCCGGATAAACCATACTATAAAGCAACAAGACTGATTTACAATATAAATGTCACAACATAAACAATCAAATAAGCACTATCCCCTTTAAAGTAATCTCCATGGGAACCTATACCTATCCACAACTATGGTCACTGATCAAAATATTTTTGGAAATCCTTCCTCTCACGGTCTCCAGGGGGCAGTAAAAGTGAGAAAAGACGAGATTTCTATCAAACAGCCAAGGAATCATTCAGCTGCAAGTCTTAAAGTGTGATTAAACTGCACAGTTCTGCTTTGGGTGACACAAGAAAAATCGATGAGGCTGATTTTACTACTGGACCCATAACTGGCATCCGCTTCCAGGAACTACATTCACAGGAGGTTTTCACCGCTTGCTGTACTGCAATTACGGTAATTATTTGCTCACTGAGCCAAGGTCCTCCACGGCAAAGACCGTATCCTATTCATCTTTGCATTTCCAGCCTCTAACACAATTCTTGGCACACAAAGAGCGCTGATTAAGTATTTCTGGATGAACTCTAAGAGAATGCCATACATACCAGCGCTCTGAGCAATCACAATACAGAAGAATAAATAAAAATATCACAAGGAGAGCATCTCAGCCTGTGTACAGATCAACATATAACATAGGTAGAGGCTAAAATGGAAATTTGAAGGAGTAATTCCTACAATTCTAAATATTAAGGAAGGTAAAACTCCATTTCTCACAGGTCTCTTATAACAATTCCAAGCTACAGTCATTTCACAAAACACAAGGAGGGGAGCAGACATGCCTCATTGTCTAAAAGGCAATCTACTGAACCAAGGATGCAGAAATAACCATAAACTTTCTCACACAACGATGCAAAAACACATCTGCTACACAGAAGACACCAGGATGCATCCTGCCTTTGGGTTCAATCGACAAAGCACAACGTGGTGCCTGAAATATAAATCAAAGCACCTTACATCCCTGGTGCTTATTGACATTTGCTACCTGCAAATTTCTAATATGTGCAAGATGGGCCTATTTTTATTTACAGCACAAACCACGGGCTGAATGTAAAACAAGACACTTAATAAATCCAGAGGAACATAAAACACCGGCATAACTCAGACAGTAAGACAGACACTCACTCCTTAATTAAGTGGGTGATGTTCTGTTTAAAACAAAAAGACAACCCTGGGCTACAGCTAAGATTAAGCGCTCAGTGTTGCGAGGGAAACGCCAACCATTTTCAGGGCAGAGGCTTTAAATCATGAAAAATAAACCATCTAATAGTCTGTATTCAATAGTAAGTAGACAGTCAGGACACAGACTGATTTGGATTAACACATTTTCAGTTATAACAAGTAATTTTACAGAGGATTAGTATCTTGATGGTCTGATCAATATGAGGCACGGCTGCTATTACAGATGAAGAGAAAATTGCCCCTCTGGTAATAAAGTGTGCGTGTCTTCGTTCTCCTTCATTTGCTGAGTCCATTACTGTAATGGTTCCAGCATTAACAGCTGGGGCAATTTAAGCAGCAGGGGTCTGATGAATTTAAAAGCTGGGCACACTGGCCACTCATCCTTTGCTCTCCCCGTTCAGGCTGCATATGCAACTCCTCGGCCTGGCTGCCAGCAATCCAAGAATCGTGTTTTATGAGTACGACGACCATGATACGATTTCCCAATTATTGTCTCATTAAGAGTGTTACCAGTCAATAATGTGAGTAAAACAAAAACTGCTCGCAGCACCCTGGCTGCTGATTCTGCCAAAAAAAAAAAAAACTGCCAACGATTTACCTAAATAACAAGATGGACGGGACAAACAGCCTAGGGTCTGCATAAACTCTAATGTTTTCATTCATTTGCCTGATGCTGGTCTCCAGCAAACGCAAAACAGAAACAGCCCATTCGCACTGATAGGGGAAAAAAAATTCATCAACAAAATGTTCCATCTCTGGTTTCCAAAAATGGCAAACTGGAAAACAATAAGATAATGGCCTGCAGGACAGAGAGAATCCATATTAATACAGCCTTGAGACTTTAATCATGCCCAATTCAACAGTGAGTTAAGGTTGCCACATCAGCCCACTTTATATAATTATTAGAGAAGTGCTGGCCCTTGAGGCTCAGCCTTGAATGATCCAGTCACTAAATGAAGGTGCCAAAGGGCAGACTTAGGGCTAATGCAGGAATCAGAGCTCTGAATTTTCTGATCACAAACAGTTACGAAAATGCTCATGCACTGGCAACATAGCTCTTCCTCAGATCAGATTTGGTCCTTCAGACTGAGTTTTCTACCTGCTTTCTACCAGCTGTAAAAGTCTCAACTGCCATTTATCCATATGGCAGTTCCTTAGCATAAAGGCAGGCATGGTCCCTCTGCAAGCGGGCCATTTCCAAGACTAGAGTGCAAATAAATGTTCATAATGGCAACAGGACAGAGGCTCACAGCATAAACAAAAATGCGAGCCGACAGCACCTCTGCAAGGTTCAGCTTTCAAACATGCACCGGCCTTACAGGCAAACATGATGCCGAGGACAAAGGTGTGGAAACCTCGTACCACAAGATGCAAATCTTCATCTCCTGAACGTTTCCCAATCCAGCCCTAAACTCCCCAACATTCCTCCCAGCTTAAGCTGGAAAATCAACTCGTGAAGCAGTTTTGTAAAAGAATATAAAATCAGTGGGTATGTTACAGAAGGTCAAGTGAATGTGATTAGCAGAACTCTAAATGTACCTTCTCTGAACTGTACCATTTTTTAAAAACTCCAAAAGTACCATCTCAACAATAAAGTTCTTATCTTCTAGAGATTAGAAAGTCACACGTTAAATGTAACTATATCAAGAAATCTGCCATAATACACTAGCACCAACAAAACACACTAACCCTCAAGGGTAAACTGGCATCTTAAATTTAAAGGGAGCGCTAGAAAACAATTGTTCACAGCTGCTAAAGTATGTGCTGAAAAGAAGAATCCTGTGTCTCAAAAGCAATACCTATACCTATGGTGTGTCAAGTAATTTAAAATCCATGGGCCGCCTGGGTGGCTCAGTCTGTTGTGCGTCCAACTTCGGCTCAGGTCATGATCTCACCGTTTGTGGGTTCAAGCCCCGCGTCAGGCTCTGTGCTGATTGCCAGCTCAGAGCCCGGAGCCTGTTTCAGATTCTGTGTCTCCCTCTCTCTCTCTCTCTCTAACCCTCCCCCGCTCATGCTCTCTCCCTCTCCCAGAAATAAATAAAACATTTAAAAAATAAAATAAAATAAAATCCATATTTAACCATTTTGCATGATTTCCTTCAGGTTCCGGCTTCAGCTCTCAAGAGTAAAAAGCCTAATGACCAATAATAATGGGTGATGCTCTGGGGCATTCCCTCATTCTTTTGATAAATATGTATGGAATATTTACTATGTGCCTGGAACAATGTGAAGTGCCAGGGATAGAACGGTGACAAACAAAACTAACCATGGTCTCTACTTCCTTATAGCAAACCATCTAAATGTCAGTACCTGTATTGCCAGACTTAGCCACAACAGAATCCCATAGGCAGCCAATATGATAATGATTCAAGGTGACATGTAACCCGTATCAGACACTGCAGGCTCTCAACCATTCAATCTTTCTGCAACAGACACTTACAAACATCTCTTATGTGTGCGATACTCGGCTGAGTAACAATACAGAGGTAGAAGGATGAGTAAGGTAGCAACGCAGTCTTCAGAGAAGCTAATGGCGGTCTAACGTGTCAGGGACTATTTTCAAATGGCAAATTTAGTTTTCTTTTTTCTTCTTTTTTTTTTTTTAATAGTTTACTGTCAAGATGGTTTCCATATAACACCCAGTGCTCATCCCCACAAGTGCCCTCCTCCAGGCCCATCCCCCCCTTCCCCTCCCCCCACTCCCGTCAGCCCTCAGTTTGTTCTCAGCATTCAAGAGTCTCTCATGGTTTGCCTCCCTCCCTCTCCCCAACTATTTTCCCCCTTCTTCTCCCCCATGGTCCTTCGTTAAGTTCCTCCTAACCCTCCTATACGTACAAACATATGGTATCTGTCCTTCTCTGCCTGACTTATTTCGCTCAACATAACACCCTCTAGTTCCATCCATGTTGCTACACATGGCCAGATTTCATTCTTTCTCATTGCCATGAAGAGATAAACCACATCTTCTTGATCCATTCATCCGCTGATGGACACTTAGGCTCTTTGCATGTTCTGGCTATTGTTGAGAGCGCTGCTATGAATATTGGGGTACATGTGCCCCTATGCATCAGCACTCCTGTATCCCTCGGGTAAATTCCTAGCAGTGCTATTGCTGGGTCATAGGGGAGTTCTACTGTTAATTTTTTGAGGAACCTCCACACTGTTTTCCAGAGGGGCTGCACCGGTTTACTTTCCCACCAACAGTGTAGGAGGGTGCCCATTTCTCCGCATCCTCGCCAGCATCTGAAGTCTCCTGATTTGTTCATTTTCAAAACCAACATTAACAGGGTCATACGAAGTAACTATAAGTCAATGTAACTCAATGGGTTAGGTAGTTAACTTTTCAAGGAAGGCATTTAAAGTGGTTTGGAAACCATGAACAAATAAACTAATAACCCTTCTATCTAGAGAAGGCAATCCAAACTACTAGTAAGTGATTAAAGGTTGATCCATATACTCAAAGAGAGATCATGCAAAAGATAAAGATAGACACTAGGGGGCAGGGGAAATCACACCGGAATCTGCCAGGAGTTTTAATTTTTTAAGGCCGCTGGTCATTGGCCACCACCAAAAATGTTCTACATTCAGTTTCCTAAATTTGCAACAGATAAAGTGGCAAAATAATCCACGGTGGTCCATGGTGAAGGTCAGGACCAAAAGAACCTTTTCAGAACCTTACTAAAATCCCAAGCTGCAAAAAAAAAAATAAAACTGAAGTAAAAAGACCCAATGAACGCATACACAAACAACAAAACTTCCTTTTACTCGGCTATTATGTTTATAACTCATTAGACAGCATAACATAAGGGTTATCTTATGAAATGAGATTAAGAAAATAGCCACCAAAACCAGAAGACTTTTTTAAAATAGTTCTCTGATAAAAATGTACATTACTTAAACAAAATTATTATGTTCCTAATAAGCGTATAGCCCTCTCAGTAATAAATCTAAACTAGTTCTATTTTCAGAATTTTTTAAAAAGATGATCTTACCCAAGCCAACATAGGAACCTTTGAAACTACTTGGAATTCAACATCTACACCTTTTCACTCCATGACTAAAAAACAGTTTTAATAACCTCTCAAAATAACAACAGCATTTTTTACGGAACTAGAACACAGAATCTTAAAATTTGTGTGGAGCCATTAAAAAAACCCAAATAGTCAAAATAATTTTGAAAAAGAAAAACAAAGATGGAAGCATCACAATTCCAGATTTCAAGTTATACTACAAAGCTGTAGGAATCAAAATAGTATGACACTAGCACAAAAATAAACATATGGATCAATGGAACAGAAGAGAAAGTGCAGAAATAAACCCATGAGTAGATGGTCAACTAATCTGTGAAAAAGGAGGAAAGAATATGCAGTGGGAAAAGTCTCTTCAACAAATGGCCCTGGGAAAACTGGATAGCTACATGCAAAGGAATGAAATTGGACAACTTTCTTATACCATACGAAAAGATTACCTCAAAATATATTAAAGACCCAAATGTGAGACTTGAAACCATATAATTCCTAGAAGAGAGGATAGGCAGTAATTTATCTGCCATCAGTTGTAACAGCATTTTTCTAGATATGTCTCCTGAGGCAAGGGAAAAATTAACTATTGGGAGTTCATCAAACTACACAGTTTCTGCACAGCAAAGGAAACGATGAACAAAATTAAAAGACAACCTTTGAAACGAGAGAGGGTATCTGCAAATGACGTAGCCAATAAAGGGTTACTATACAAAACATACAAAGACCTTATAAAACTCAGCACCCAAAAACGCAAATAACCTGATTTAAAAATAAGACAGACATTTCTCCAAGGAAGATATCCAGATGGCCAACAGACACAGGAAAAGATGCTCAACATCACTCCTCATGAGGGAAATGCAAATCAAAACTACAATGAGATATCACCTCACATCTGTCGGAAGGCCTAAAATCAAAAACACAAGAAACAACAAGTGTTGACAAGGATGTGGAAAAAAAGAACCCTCTTGCACCATTGATGGGAATGCAAACTGGTGCAGCTACTGTGGAAAGCAGTATGGAGGTTCCTCAAGAAGTCAAATTGAGAACTACCCTATCATCCAGCTACTGTACTACTTGGTATTTATAAAAAAAAAAAAAAAATTCAAAAACACCAATGCAAAGGGATACATGCCCCTTCATGTTTATTGCAGCCTCACTGACAATAGCCAAATTATGGGAGCAGCCCAAGTGTCCATCAATAGATGAAAGGATAAAGACGATGAGATATATATAATGAGAGTGAAATATTATTCAGCCATATAGAAGAATGAACTCTTGCCATATACAACGACATACAATGCTAAGTGAAAATAAGTCAGGGAATCACAAATAACATGATTTTACTTGTATGTGGAATTTAAGAAACAAAACAAACGAACAAAGGGGAAAAAAGACAAACCAAAAAACAGACTCTTGACTATAGAGTACAAAGAGATGGTTACCAGAGGGGAGGAAGGTGGCAGATGGTTGAAACAGGTCAAGGGGATGAAGAGACACTTACCATCCTCTACATCATAAAGGCCATATGTAAAGACCCACAGCTAATATCATCCTCAATGGGGAAAAACTGAAAGCTTTCTCCCTAAGGTCAGGAACACGACAGGGATGTCCTTACTCCCCACTGCTGCTCAACATAGTAGTGGAAGTCCTAGCCTCAGCAGTCAGACAACAAGAAGAAATAAAAGGCATCCAAACTGGCAAGGAGGAACTCAAACTTTCACTCTTCACAGATGACATGATACTCTATGTGGAAAATCCGAAAGATTTCACCAAAAAACTGCAAGTACTGATACATGAATTCAGCAAAGTCCAAGGATATAAAATTAATGTAGAGAAATCAGTTGCATTTCTATACACCAATAATGAAGCAGCAGAAAGAGAAATCAAGGAATCAATCCCATTTACAATTGCACCAAAACCCAGAAAATATGTAGGAATAAACCTAACCAAAGAGGTAAAAGATCTATACACTGAAAACTATAGAAAGCTCATGAAAAAAATTGAAGAAGACACAAAGAAATGGAGAAACATTCCATGCTCATGGATTGGAAGAGCAAATTATTGCTAAAATGTCGATACTACCCAAAGCAATCTACATATTCAATGCAATCCCCATCAAAATAACACTAGCATTTTTCACAGAGATAGAACAATTCTAAAATTTGTATGAAACCAGAAAAGACAACTAGCCAAAGCAATGTCGGAAATGAAATCCAAAGCTGGAGGCATCACAATTCTGGACTTCAAGCTGTATTACAAACCTGTAATCATCAAGACAGTATAGTATTGGCACAAAAACAGACACACAGATCAATGGAATAGAACAGAGAACCCAGAAATGGAACCACAAATGTATGGCCAACTAATCATCCACAAAGCAGTAAAGATTATGCAATGGAAAAAAGACAGTCTCTTCAGCAAATGATGCGGGGAAAACTGAACAACAACATGCAGAAGAAGGAACCTGGACCACTTTCTTACACCACACACAAAAATAAACTCAAAATGGATAAGAGATCTAAATGTGAGGCAGGAAAGCATCAAAATCCTAGATGAGAAGACAGGCAACAACCTCGTTGACCTTGACCACGGTAACTTCTTATTAAACACGTCTCCGGAGGCAAGGGAAACAAAAGCAAAAATGACAAAAAGCAAAGGAAACAATCATCAAAATTAAAAGGCAGCCTACAAAATGGAAGAAGACATTTACAAATAACATACTGGATAAAGGGTTAGTACCCAAAATCTATAAAGAACTTCTCAAACTCAACACCCAAAAAACAAATAATCCAGTGAAGAAATGGGCAAAAGACATGAATAGACACTTTTCCAAAGAAGACATCCAGATGACCAACAGACACATGAAAAAATGCTCAACAACATTCATTATCAAATCAAAACCACAATGAGATACCACCTCAAACCCGTCAGAATGGCTACAATTAACAGCTCAGGGAAGAACAGATGTTGGCAAGGATGCAGAGAAAGGTGGAATACTTCATGCACTGTTGGTGGGAATGCAAACTGGCACAGCCACTCTGGAAAACTGTATGGAGGTTCCTCAAAATATTAAGAATAGAGCTATTCTATGACCCAACAATTGCAGTACTAGGTTATTTATCCAAAGGATACAAAAATGCTGATTCGAAGGGGCACATGCACCCCAATATTTATAGCAACACTATAAATAATAGCCAAATTATGGAAAGAGCCCAAAAGTCCACCAACTGATGAATGGATAAAGAAGATGTGGTATATAGATATGAATATATAATACACAGACATATAGATATACGTATATATACAACAGAATGTCACTCGGCAATCAAAAAGAATGCAATCTTGCCATTTGCAACAACATGGATGGAACTAGAATGTATTATACTAAGTGAAATACATCAGAGAAAGACAAAAACCTTATTATTTCACTCATGTGGAATTTAAAAAACAAAACAGATGAAGCTAGGGGAAGGGAAAGAAAAATAAGATAAAAACAGAGAGGGAGGGAGGCGCCTGGGTGGCTCAGTCAACTGGGTGTCTGACTTCAGCTCAGATCATGATCTCACAGTTTGTGAGTTTGAGCCCTGCATCAGGCTCTGTGGCTGACAGCTCAGAGCCTGGAGCCTGCTTCAGATTCTGTGACTCCCTCTCTCTGTCCCATGGCCACTTGCTCTCTCTCTCTCAATCTCTCTGTCTCTCTCAAAAATAAAAAGCATTAAAAAGTATTTTTTTAGGGGCACCTGGATGGCTCAGACAGTTAAGTGACTGACTTCAACTCAGGTCAGGATCTCACACTCATGAGTTCAAGCCCCACGTTGGGCTCTGGGCTAATAGCTCAGAGCCTGGAGCCTGCTTCAGATTCTGTGTCTCCCTCTCCCTCTGCCTTTCTCTCTCTCTCTCTCTTTCTCTCCCCCTCTTTATCTCCCCAAAATAAATAAACATTTAAGAAAAATTTTAACATCAAAAAGGAGAGAGGAAAGCAAACCATAAGAAACAAATACCGGGGTGCCTGGGTGGCTCAGTTAGTTAAGCGTCCGACTTCGGCTCAGGTCATGATCTCATGGTTTGTGGGTTCAAGCCCCATGTTGGGCTTTGTGCTGACAGCTCAGAGCCTGGAGCCTGCTTCGGATTCTGTGTCTACCTCTCTCTCTGACCCTCCCGTGCTCATGCTGTCTCTCTCTCTCAGAAATAAATAAAACATTAAAAATTTAAAAAAAAAGAAACTCTTAAATACAGAGAACAAACTAAGGTTTGCTAGAGGAGAGGTAGGTTGGGAGGATGAGCTAAATTGATGGCACTTGTTGGGTTGAGCACTGAGTGTTATTTGTAAATGATGAACCGCTAAATTCTACTCCTGAAACCATTATTATACTATATGTTAACTAACTTGGATTTAAACATAATTTTCAAAAAAAATAATAAGGCAGTTAATTTAGCTACTATAGAAAACAACAAAAAATTTTTAAACAAGTATACTTATCATGATAAGCACTGAGTAATGTACAAAACTGTTGAATCGCTACTCTGCACATCTGAAACTAATACAACATTGTGTTACCTGCACTGGAATAAAAAAAAAGAACAGTTCTAATATTTCTGGACAACTTCAAAAGGAGTCTCAGGTATCTTACAAGGATACATCCTTAGACAGAACATAGGAAGGAATTCCGTGACACCAAGACCAGATTAAATAGATCTTCCCGATGAAGGAATTCCACAACCTCCAGAGCACATTAGATCCTCCCTGCTACCATGGCCTGCTTCCATGATAAAACACACCACTCCGCTGCTGATACTCGTTTAATTATTACCTTTCATGGAAAAGCAGCCAGTTCCGTGGGACCAAATCTGCCATATTTACCCATGTGCCCCCCAAAGCAGAATAGACTACCTGATACTTAACCAGATTCCTCCTCTGAACCACAGAACACAGAAAATGGTTTGAATGGCTATTTTCTCACTTCCTCCAAAGGTGGTACATACTGTATACCATTTGATGCATAGGACAGAAGCTAGTGGAATCCCAATTGAGAAAAATCTGTCCAATTAGAGAGCTGACGTAAGTTTACCGCAAGACAATGCTGAATCCAGACTAAAATATCTATGGGGATGAGATGGGTGGCAACGATGTCAATGACACGATGGTGGTGACAACATTCACTTTTAAAACGTGCCAGAATGTTCTAGGTGCTTTACCTATATCACACTTAATTCTCACCATGTTCTAGGTGCTTTACCTATATCACATTAATTCTCACCATGACCATAAATATCACCACGATTTTATTGCTAATGGACAGTCCATCTCCCATCTAACAGGGGAGCCACGATCCAACTGTAGTTATTACGGTGCATGCCAGGAGTTGCCAGATAGTCTAGCCTTTCAGGAAAGCCAGACATCCAGATTTTTATCTCAACTTTGTATTAGAAAATAACTCAGAAACTTTAAAACACAGTTTGGGCCAAGGAAAACATATCTACAGGCAGGATGAGTTGTAAATGTGTGAACTCTAATGGCCCCTACTTTACTGCAAAAATATACATGCCCAAAATGCATAATCTGAGTCTCATTTAGGAAAGAGACAAGAATATTGAGATAGCGTACAAAACAAAGAGCCTGTACTCATCACAAATGTCAACAACGCCTTCCTCATCATAAATGTCAAAGTCACAAAAGAAAAAGAAGGCATAAGGAACCAAATTAAGGAGACCAGATTAAAGGAGATTAAAAGAAACCAGATGAATGACAGTGAAAAGTAATGTGGGGTCCTGGATTGGAACCCAGGCCAGGAAAAAAAATGCTATAAAAGAAATTATTAGGACAATTAGCAAAATTTACATATGAACTGTGGGTTACATAATTTTATCAATGTTAACTTTTCTGAACTTGACAATTCACTATGTTTCTACGTAAGAAAATGTCCTTGCTCTTATGAATATACGCTGAAGGATTCAGGGGTAAAAAGGATCCCCCAACTTCCTCTGTAATGGTTCATTAAAAAAATAGTAATAGTGGTTCATGTGTGTATATATAGTGAGAGAGAAAGCGAAAAAGCAAATGTTAACAAGCTGTGAGTCTGGACGAGAGGCCTAGGAGAGCTCTCTGTTCTACTCTTCTATAAATTTTAAATCATTGTAAAATAATAAATTATATCATCTGAAAAAAAAAACAAAAGCACGGGGGCAGCTCTGCATTAGCAGAGGGCTCTCTGGACAACCCAACTCATTCGAGGCCATACCTACTGTGTCCCTGACACAGTGACCAAATCTAATGACACTGGATCCTCGCGGCAACCCACAAAGGGAGCCATTCTTTTCTTTTTTTCTAATTTACATCCAAGTTAGTTGGCATATAGTGCAATAATGACTTCAGGTGGAGAATTAGTGATTCATCATTCACATATAACACCCAGTGCTCATCCCAACAAGTGGCCTCGATAGTTCCCCTTACCCATTTAGCCCATCCCCCGACCCATCCCCCTCCAGCACCCTCAGTTTGTTCTCTATATTAAAGAGTCTCTTATGGTTTGCTCCGCTCCCTGTTTTTATATTATTTTTGCTTCTCTCCCCTTACGTTCATCTGTTCTGTATCTTAAATTCCACATATGAGTGAAGTCCTATGATATTTGTCTTTCTCTGACTAATTCCACTTAGCATAATATGATCTAGTCCCATCCATGTTGTTGCAAATGGCAAGATTTCATTCTTTTTGATTGCCGAGTATTACTCCATTGTATACATATACAGCATCTTCTTTATCCATTCATCTGTCAATGGACATTTGGGCTCCTTCCATACTTTGCCTATTGTCAATAGCGCTGCTGTAAACATTGGGGTGCATGTGCACCTTCGAAATAGCACACCTGCATCCTTTGGATAAATACCTAGTCACGTAATTGCTGGGTCATAGAGTAGTTCTATTTTTAGTGTTTTGAGGCACCTCCATACTGTTTTCCAGAGTGGTTGCACCAGTTTGCATTTCCCCCCAGCAGTGCAAAGGGTTCCCCTTTCTCCGCATCCTCGCCACCATTTGTCATTGCCTGTGTTGTTAATGTGAGCCATTCTACCGCATGCGAGGTGGTATCTCATTGTGGTTGTGATTTCTATTTCCCTGATGATGAGTGATGGGTGAGCATTTTTTCATGTGTCTGTTGGCCATTTGGCCAGAAGCAGCCATTCTTGACTCCATCTTCTGTCAGGAGAAACTGAAGGACAGCGTGCAATCCCCATCCCAACAGCAAGAACATTTTAAAGGCCATGGTTCCAACTCAGACTGTCAAATACTAATCTGGACCATACTGCTGTATGTCTTACAAGAAAAATGCATGAATATACTTTGCTACCTTCTTACCCCTTTAACACAGATTGAATAAATATTCTCATGAAAAGCTACATAACAACTGTCCAGCCTTTTTATTTACTCTCCAAAGTTGGAAACTGTCTAAAAGCCTGTATATAAGCAATCACAAGAAGAAAATACAATCTAAGCTATTTCAAAAAGAAAAACCAAAAGTAATTACCCATTATTGGGATGATAAAGTTTAATTTAAAAAGCAAACAAGAAATCTTTGTGACCTTGGGATAGGTAACGATTCACAGATATGACACAAAAAGCATTAATCATAAAAAGCAATATCAATAAATTGGACCTTTATCAAAATGAAGTGCTTTCGCTCCTCAAAAAACCATTAAGTAAACTAAAAGACTGGAAAACAATGTTCACAATACATATCGTTGACAAAGAACTTACATCTAGAAAATATAAAGAGCTTCTAACACTTTGTATTAAGAAGACAATCCATCCAAAAAAAAAAAATGAGCTAAAGATTTGAACAGACACTTCACAAAAACAAATATATACGTAGTCGATAAGCACATGAGAAGCTCTGCATTATTAGATGTTTGGGAAATGAAAGTCAAAACCACAATGAGATACCGCTGCACACAAAGATGGCTATAAACAAAAAGATAGTAACAGAAGGCGACAAGTATGTGAAGAAATTGGAACCCTCAAACATTGCTAGTGGGAACATAAAATGGTGTGTCCATCTTGGGAAAAAAAGTCTTAGTCCATTCGGGCTGCTGTAACAAAACACCACAGACTGGGTGGCTTATAAACGGCAGAAATGTACTGCTCATAGTTTCAAAGGCTGTAAGTCCAAGGTCTAAGTAACAACATGGTCAGGTTCTAGTGAGGACCTCCTTCTGGATTGCAGACTCCAAATTTCTGATTGTATCCTCACATGGCAGAAGGGGTGAGGAGCTCTCTCAGGTCTACTTTATAAGGGCATTTATCCCATTATTAATCACCTAATCACCTCCAAAGGGTCCTATCTTCTAATACCATTACCTTGGGGGTTAGGATCTCAGCATAAAAATTTGGGGGGACTCTGGGGCGCCTGGGTGGCTCAGTTGGTCGAGCGTCCAACTTCGGATCAGGTCATGATCTCACAGTTCGTGGGTTCGAGCGCCGCATAGGGCACTGTGCTGTCAGGTCGGAGCCTGGAGCCTGCTTCAGATTTTGTGTCTCCCTCTCTCTCTCTCTGCCCCTCCCCTGCTCGCACTCTCTTTTTCAAAAATAAAATAAACATTAATTTTTTTAAAAAAAATTGAGGTGGGGGGGCACTCAAATATTCAGACCAAAAGAGTACAGCAGTTTCTTAAAATGTTGACTATAGATTTACCATGGGACCAGCAATGCCACTCCTAGGCAGCTTACCTAAGAGCTTAAAGGAATATATATGTCCATATAAAAAAAATAGTATATGTTCACAGCAGCATTTTTCGTAATAGCCAAAATGTATAAACAACCCAGATATCCATCAACTGGTGAATGGATTAAACAAAATGCAGTATATCCATACAATGGAATATCATACTATTCAGTAACAAAAAGTAACAAAGTGTTAATACACATTACAACATGGGTGAACCTCAAACCATTATGCTGAGTGAAAGAAACCAGACACAAAAGGCCACATATTGTCTGATTCCATTTATGTGAAATCTCCAGAAAAGGCAAATTAATCTGCCCAAACCAAGAAATACCAGGAGTCACCAGAAGCTATAAGAAGCAACGAGCCTTCTCTAGGGCTCTAGGGCTTCTCCCCTAGAGCCTCCAAAGGGACCATGACCTGTCAAAACCTTGAACCAGGCTTACTTACCTTTAGAACTAAGAGGGAATAAATTTGTTGTCTTAAGAGACCCAGTTTGTGGTAACTTGTTCCGGCAGCACTAGGAAACCGATACAAATGGCAGAATCAACTTGGCAGTTTCTTAGAAGGCTCAACAGAGAACTCAACAATTGGAATTCCGAGTATTTGTCCAATAGAAAGAAAAGAGTAAGATTTATACGTGAATGGTCATCGCAGCATTTTTTTACATAACAGCCCCACACCAGAAACAATCCAAATGATCTTCAGCAACAGGTGAATGAATAAAGAATATGTGGTAGATCCACACAGTAGACTATCTCTCAGCAATAAAAAGGAATGTACTATTGATACACATGACAACATGAATAAATCTCAAAAATCATTATGTTTAGCAAAAGTAAACGGACTCAAGAGTTCATATTTCCATTGATATAAAACTCTAGAAAATACGGACCCATCTACAGCAAAAGAAAACATTCTCAGTGGTTGCTTGGGAGCCAAGGTGGGAGGAGACACTGACTGCAAATCGGCAAGGGGAAATTTCTAGAAGGGACTGAAATGTTCTCTATGTCAACTGGGATGGTGGTTTCACAGGTGTCTACACCTGTCAAAACTCATCAAATTGTACCGTAAATGGGCACAACGTATTGTACAGAAATTATGCCTCAATAACGTTGATTAGAAAATGAGAAAGTAAGTAGGTCATGAGTAACTGAACATTTTCTATTTAAGATTTAAAACTCAACTGCCTATACTTTGTGCTAGCCGATGATATTGTCATACGCACATTTTAAATAAATATCAAAGAAATTCTTTAAAGGACACAGGAAGACAACTTGCTCTATCAATTCAACATGTTTCACAAGTAGTACATGGAAAAAAAAGCTTTGAGTCAGCAGACCTGGTTCTAAACACTAGCTCCATATAGCAACCAAGTGGCCTCAGGCAAGTCATGATTTCCTCAAGCCTCAGTTTCCCCATCCATAAAATGTGGATGACATGAATAACTATCTCACAGGCAACGGTTATGGATGCAGTAGAATAAAAGCTCCTTTGTGCAGGGATTCGATCTTAGCTAAAGTCATAATCCCAATGTCTAGCAAATAAACAACAGGTGCTCAATAAATCTTAACAATAAACAGAAAACACAAATGTAAAGCTAAAAGGTGGGAAAGACATCATACACAATGCCACTGGATGACATTTATCTCTTCCTTTACACTCTCGCGGACTAATGCAGAAGGATCTTCCTTTCTCCCATCCCCAGGGTAGAACCCATCTTTAGTATACTGTCCATACCAAAGGCCAACTCTAGCATGGAAACTTCAGGTCCCGGTGAAACTAGGTCATAATAGGGCAGATTTTATATTTTAAATCCATAGGATCCCTAAGACACACTCACTTTTAGGATTCTAAATTTCAGAGCACTGGGTATTACACGGAAACCAACTAGACAATAAATTACTTAAGAAAAAAAAAGAAAAAAGAAAACAAGGTCCCAATGTAAGATAAACTCACATATGCTTGTCATAAAAAAAAAAAATTCTACCAGAGCAAAAACTGTGTGTTATATTTATAATTGGTTCTCACTTCTAATATTTGCCTAATACAGAGTAAGCGACAGAATAGCACGTGTAAAGGCTATGTAAGCAGATAGAGCAGAAAAGACGGTCTTTTAAAAAGGCCAAAGTGGCTGATGGGCAACGAGTGGGCAGAATGTCATGTGGGATGTCCAGACCACCGCAGGCCGTGTGAAGTTTTGCCTTTCCCTTGAGAGCAACACAAAGTCCTCGAGGGTTTTTAAACAGGTGGTTGGCAGAGGAGGGAGGAAGGAAAGGGACGTGATCAGATGTACATTCTGAAAAAGATCACGTTCCATGGTGTGCAGAAGAGACAGGTTGTGTGGGAGAAAGGGGATGAGGGGACAAAGGAGTGTCAGGGTGTAGATGAGTGAAGACCAATAAGGAGACTGTTGCAACAAGCCATTAAAGACATAACGGTAGCTCGGTCCAAGGAGGCAGAGACAGAAAAAGTGGACAGGTTTACCGACATATTTAAACAAATGAACAGGGCTTGATTTGGGGGATGAGAGAGAAAAACACTCAATTCTTCTGAACCTCAAGGCTTCATCCGTAAAACAGGGCTGTTGATACTCCATCTGTATAATATCTATCTTGAAATCTGCTGTAGTAAGAATATGAAATAATATAAATTTACTAACTAAACGCAGAAACTGACATGTAATCAATGCTAAAAACAAAACAAAATGTTGTTATTGATGTTATTATTGCCATGGCACGGAATGGCAACCACCTGAGGCTGAACCCCGAAGGCAGAAAATAGGATTGTACTTAGATTCAAATCCACGGTGCTGAAGACACAGAACAAAACGGGCAGCCGCTGTTCCAAATTAACACATCTGACCGCACAGATACTTCATGTGAACCAATCTCGTTCTCAGAAATCAGTACCGAAGAGAACGCACAACTGTTAGGATCACAGTCCTCGGAGAGTCCGGTAAACTGAGGCACTGGGTAGCTACAAATGTGACCAAGGAATGAAGTGCAGAAGCAGGAAAAGGAAATGGATGTCGTGATTCTCATTGGCGAGCTGATCCAACAGGACTAGGCCTGCATCCTGAGCAGCACGAATGTTAATATCCCCCAACGTCTCTGGTTCCCTTGCTGACAAGGCCCTGTCATCCCTTGGCTGAAGACCGT
This sequence comes from Proteles cristata cristata, assembly GCA_017311185.1. Classification (NCBI taxonomy): domain Eukaryota; kingdom Metazoa; phylum Chordata; class Mammalia; order Carnivora; family Hyaenidae; genus Proteles; species Proteles cristata. Next base: position 158,070 of record JAESUZ010005539.1, on the reverse strand, counting down.
GTGTCCGCTCGCCAGGCAACCAAGCCCTTCCGGTTCCCGGCCCCTAGCTACAAATGCACGAAAGATCCCAGACTCCGGAGAAGCCCACATACCTTAGCTTCGCGCTCTCGCTCCTCGGCGGTCGGGGTCCGCTTCATGCTGCCGCTACAGCCGCCTTCGCCACTGCTAGCCGCGTAGATCCCTCGCCTTGGACCCCGCCTCCTGTTTGTAGTTCCGTCGGCGTCCTGTTCCCGCCCAGCGCCATTCTCTCTCAGAGTCTCGAGAACTACCATTCCCAGGATGCAAGGCGGCGACGCCCGCGAGCACCTCGGGGTTTGGAGCAGGAGAATTTCCCAGGGCCGACAGCTATGCAGCGAGCGGGCGAGCTAGGGCCGGAGAAAAACTACATTTCCCAGGAGGCAACGGAGCCTGCCATGTTTTTCCCGTGCTCCTCTCGGCCAGCAGCCCTGCACGCTGTCGGCGCTATAGCAACGGTAGCTAGCTGCGGGGAGAGAGTGACGGTGAGTACTCTGGGGGACTTGAGGGGAACGGAGGTGGCCCACCCTCTACCTGCAGGACGGGCCGGGGTCCTGGGATCCGCTTTACGGCCTGGAGAAGGCCCCAGAGTTCTGCTCGCATGTAAAGCAGCCCAGCACGAGACACCACATCCTCAGGCCTGAATCACAGCCCGCCCATTATCCCCACGTCCAACACCGGTTTGAAATTTCATAGCCCAGCCTTAAACCCTGGCGGATGAGAGTGGATGCTGCCTGCCGCGCCTTTCCAAGTCCTCCTTCAAATAGAAGGGCACATAGACACAATTCTCTCATTAGCCCTGGGTGAAGAGTTGGTTGGTAGTCCCTTTAGCCTCTTGAATGGCCTATTGTTTGCTTAATGATTTTTAATTACTTGTTTCTCATTTGATTACCCCATAGCCTATTAATTCCATAAAGGCGAGGATCTTGTTTACCATTTTAGTCTCAGATCCCGGTTTTCATTTAATCGTTCAGTAACTATTAATGTCGGTGCCCACCTTGCATCAGGCACTTCCCTAGTGCTGTGAACAGGACTGATACCTATCTCAACATGCTTCTGCTTTATTAGTGGTGACAAACTAGTAGTCAGCTAGCAAACAAATAAGATAATTGTAGGCAGCGATGACTGCTACAACAGCAGTACACAGTGATGAAATTGGAGAAAGAGTAACTGTAAGATAATCAGGGAAGACATGTCTGAGGAAGTGACATTTGAGCCGAGTCCCAGAGAATGAGGAGCCAGCTAATGCCAAGGCTTTGAGCAAGACTAGGGGCCCGTGGACCTGAGGAACCTAAAGTAGGAGTGTGGATGGGCATGGTGAGCGAGGAGGGATACCATGAGATGGTGTGGAGAGGTGTTCCAGCGTGGTGCCAAATTTCTGGGCCTCAGCACTCTTAGTATGTGGGGCCAGGTAATTCTTTGTTGTGGTTCCCCCATTCCGTAGGGGGTTCATCATCATCTCTGGCCTCTGAATGCGCGTCACACTGCCCTCCACCTTCCCAATCGTGACAAAAATGTGACCAGACGCCGACTTCTTAGGTGTGTGACCTTCGGCAAGTTCCCTAGGGTGTGTCCTGATATTGTGAGTTGATTGATTAATTCCTATTGTCAGAGCGCTAAGAAAAGTGCCTGGCACATTTTAGCAAGCATTCAATAAATGTTGACTAGCATCTCCATCCTTACTATAAAAGCTACCATAACTCTACTGTAGCACCATTATCATTTTCACAAGTGCCCTGTGTTTAAACTGTTGATGATTTGGTTCCTAGAATTGCCCTTTTATGTAGCACTGTTTCCAGAAGAAGTAGGAGATGATCTCTCAGGTATATGTCTGCTCATTGTTTGCGTCACAGCGAAATGCAGTGGTTCTCAACCTTTGATGAGTTACAGTAAAGGTTACGAGCCCTTTACCTAAAAGATAGTGTGCATATACATATATGCATACAAAATTCTATAAACCGTCTCTTGGGTCCACAGACCCTACAGCTCCATGGATTCCATTCATTCAGCAAGCTCTGTGCCAGCCTCTGAGAATACAGTACAGAGGCGCACAAGACAAATTTGCTTCTCTCTGGACTTTACATTCTAGGCTCCACATTCTAGAGACTGAGAACCTCTGCCTTTAGGCATTTTGAGTGGTGGTTTGCATTTGTCTTTCCAGATGATTTGAAAGGAAAATATAAAATCTTTTTTTTTTTTTCCCACGTACTAGACATTGCACGGACCATTTACATCCACATACAAAACTGAGTTACTGTGGTGCATCTCTGAAGAATAGGAACTGTAAAGAGGCCAGAATTCCCTGGACAAGCTTGTGTGTTGAGGTAGGAAGCCCTGGGACTAGGCGTCATGGCAACTGAGACAGAACAGAGCAAAAACTCAGATGGTGAATTTGTGAAACATCTTTTACAAAACTTGGACCAGACCCACTCATCGTGCACCAAGCTGAAGATTAATATTTCAGTAATAGCGACCTCTCAGGAAAATGTGCTCATTGCTTTTAATTTACCATCCCACCCTTAGAATAACTCTGTGAGATAGGTATTATTTTCTCCATTTTTTTAACTTAAGGAACTGAGGCACCTGGCTGGCTCAGTTGTTGATAACGCATGTGACTTCTGATCTCCAGGTCATGAGTTTGAGCCCCATGTTGGGGGTAGAGTTTACTTAGAAATATACATATATAATATACGTATATAATACGTGTGTGTGTGTGTGTGTGTGTGTGCATACGTATATATAACTAAGACGACTTTTTAAAAATACTAAAATTAAGGAATTGAAACTCAGATTAGGTGACATTGCCAGCTAGGAAGTAATAGAACCACCATATGAATCAAATTCCTCACTAGTTTTTTTCAAGGTACCTACTTGCTTTAGGGGACACAAAAGGGAAAGGGGAATGGAGAGGAAGTATTCCTTAAATTGGGGGCAGTTTGTTTTTGTTTCAGACAGAAATAAGAAGAGAGAAGGAAGAATGATAATCTTACCTCATTTCCTAAGCAAACTATAGGAAATATACCGTTGAAAGGAACATTGTCTCCATGATTGAATGTAGTATTACTTTTAAAATGAAGCTTTCATCTTCTTCAAGCAGCACATGTGAGCAATAAGATGTCCATTAAAGCCATAGTGCCTTATTCATTTTATTTGGTTCATTCCATTGCATAATGTTGTATGTTGAGAAGATTTTATTTGAATTTTCTTTTCTCCACAGATAGGCCATGTCTGGACCAACTGATGAGACGGCAGGAGACCTGCCTGTGAAGGATATAGGTCTAAACCTCTCTGGAATGGGAGGGTTACAAGGTACGGCCAGCTGTTATTTATTATCGTTATGAACTTTGATCAGTAACTTCTTTTCTTTTTAATTTCAAGTATTTCTGATATCCTTACAAACGAAGCTGTTTAAGTAACTATATAGCTCTTGATTGGACTAAACAGGAACATTGGAGGGTTTAGAACAACATATGGTATTTTACTGCATGCATCAATTATCAACAGCTCATAGAAAATGTAAAATCCCCCTCTGTTCTGATAAAGAATTGTTATAAATCATCTTTTTAAAATTCCACACATCAGTACAAACTACGCAGAGAGTACCGAGCCTCCAAACCGAATTGCCTGGTTTAAATCACATTCACCATTAAAATGTTTCTTTATGTTGAAATTTTATATGGCAGGAAATGCCATATTTAAAAATTTTTGCCTTTCAAGTAGAGTATCCCAAAATGGTTTGTTTATCCAAGTGATATTGACTTTGTTTTATCAAATTAATCTACATTAAAGGTTTTCTTTATCCTTTTATCACTTGGTGGTTGCTATAGAGCTAAAAAAGCACTTTCAAGTTGAAACAATAAAATAACTGCTCTGAGGAACAAGTATGAGTGTACAGCTATGTTTTCGTGTATACAGCATGTCATGCCCCTGCGTCTGTCATTGAGATGGCCGTGATGTAAAATACGCTCCACTAAGGCGTCTTCATATACCTATTTGGTAGAACAGTTCAGGTGGCCGCCTGGAACTACTCAGAAAGGTGGTCAGCGTGCTGTTTATTGAAAAAGATAAGTCTGGCTATACAGATTTTATTTTTAAGAGTAAGAAGTATATATAAGCTTTGTTTTAGATCTTTGGTTGAATACCAAGTATTCCAATACCAATAAATTTTAATTGTGCAAAGCTATTGGAATTTGCTACTTTAAGTTCAGTTCTTGCCCCTAATAATGCACTATAGGGACTTTAATCCTTGTCCATTTGTTCTTTGTTTCTTTTGGATGATTGATGAAAATTAGCCAGTGATATGGAAAATACAAAATTTAATCATACGTAAGAAAAAATGCATACACATGCTAAAAGATATAAAAGTCTTTTAAAAATATGTAAAATAGCTTATAAATAATTGGTCAAGGTTGGTTGGTTTCTTTGTTTGGACTTGTAAATTTTACAGTTTATTTTCTGTAACCCAAAACACATACATAGCTCTGAAAAATATCCCACGTTCACCAAATTATTGTTATAACTCTTTTGTAGGAAAAAAAAAAAAACTTTCAGATACTCTGACTTTTAATTTGTTTTTTTTTCCAACATTGAGCATATAAATGGAAAAGTCTTACTGAATCAGATTTCTGTCTTACAGTCTTAAAGTACAGTTATTTAAATATTGTTTTGAATGGGTGTTATTATTGCTGAAATCCTTAGGATTGCATGTAAACTTTAACAGCAAAGATTTTTATTCTCCCCTCCGATTGGCGATGTAAACAAAGTTGTAACATTTTCTAAAACAATCTGAATTGTAGGACAGAAAGTAACAAAGATGAGTGCATCACAGATTATATTAATATCAACTGTTCTCATTTTTAGAAACTATGTTAAGTAACTCCACTATTAATTATCTTGGCATTTTTACAGAAACTTCAACAACACGTACAATGAAGTCTCGTCCGGCAGTGTCACGTATCAGTCGTGAGGAACTGGAAGACAGATTTTTGCGTTTGCACGATGAGAACATTTTACTTAAACAGCATGCCCGCAAGCAAGAGGATAAAATTAAAAGGTTGTGATAAAAAGCTTTTAGCTTTTTTTCCCAACTCTGTAAAGTTTGGAGGATATGCTTTTTCATACACTTAATTGAAAACTCCACCCGGAATCCTTTTTGGAACAAGGCAGGTTGTAAATAAATACAATTTTTAAAAATGGAAACTCTTACAAAGTAGAATAATAAACCAAAAAGATTATGAGTGTTTATTATGTCTGAAGTTGCTATTTGAAGGAAAGAGCTAATAACTAAGAGTTCTACAAGTGTATCATATCTATAAATAGACTCTGGTTTAATATTTATAATTCAATAAGCAAATGGCCAAAGCATCTTTTTTATAAATGTCTTGGTTTTAAAATGAAAGTTTGAAAAAGTAATTAGCTCTTCGAACTTGTTAGAATACATGCTCCCTTGAGATTGGGGGTTTACTAATGGAAACCTCACTTCAGTATCTGGAACATATTTAACTTTGCTCAGATTAGTCTAGAACCTGTATTTCAAAGAGTCTCTACTGTTTCTGAAGAAACGTTGTCACTTGATTTGTGTGTGAGAACTTTTTGCAGGGATAACTTCTCAAGAGCAGATATTCTTGCATTCTTTCTTGTCCACAAACACCGTTACTGTCTTCGGAATGTGTGGCGTTAAAAACAAAAAAGTACGTTCCCGTTCGTAAGCTTGCACAGCCCTGTATTCAGGTTCATGTTCTAGGCTACTGGAAAAGGTGAGACGGCCGTGGAAGGAAGATGATGGACTTGGGGGGGACTTTGCTGCTTAGAAAGGGTTGATTCTAGTCCAGTCTCTACTCTGTAGGCTTAGTTTTAATGACCCACTGACCTGCTGGGTAGGGGCTTTCGAGTTCGTTTTTGAATCTTGATAACGTCCTTTTTCAGGACCTACGATTCACTTACCTGATTCCTTTTCTGACCAGTAACACACACATGTCCTCTCGGAATGAGGAATATAGTCTGTGACCACAGAACAATTTTTTTTTCCTTTGTAAGCCTAATTGGCCAGTTAAATAATTGAATTCACAACCTTGACCTCATTAGTAATTTGTCCCAGCCAGAAAATATAAAACAACCTAATAACAAGCCATATAGTTTAATGGAAAAAGGACTCGGCTGGGAGTCAAGTTGTATACATGTGTTCTATTATTTCTCAGCTGCTAGCCTATGGTATTATTCTCAAGCAATTTAACCTGTTGGGATTTTATTTTACATAGCCCTGAGAGTAGTGATCCAAGGACCACTGTGACCCAGAGCTCTAAATTCCTTCTGAATTTTATGCCACTGACACTACCTACATACATGTGTAAAACTGCTTTTATTTTTTTAAAGATTTTATTTTTGAGTAATCTCCACACCCAATATGGGGCTCGAACTTACGACTCCGAGATCAGGAGTCAACGTCCTCTACCGACTGAGCCAGCCAGGCAGTCCAGAACTGCTTTTAAATTTATCCTTAAGATGTAATTAGTATCACGTTTAGTGTAAACGTAGATTTGATAAACCACCTTTTTAAATAAGTACTCAAACTTTATCAGATCACTTATGATTCTTTAATATTGCAAAATAATCACATCAAACAAATGAGAATCATTGCTATTCCTGGACAAAGATGCAATCTTCCGTCTCTTGAAAAAGTGTGTATTTGTACATCCTTGAAGGAATTTAAAGCCGTCCTATTGATGGTGCTTTTCTTTCCTTCAAAATTTGGGCCATTTATTATTTGCTACATGTTGACTGCTTTTTTATACCAAACCAGTGTCCTTTGAATGTAATCTCTATCTCTGTGAAAGTCTCTGTAACAAAAGATTCAGACATTTAGCTTGACATCTCAGACGGCTACCATATTTCTGTGGCTAAGCCACTGGGTGGGGCTAAGGATCCTAAACTCATTAAAGGGATAGAGTGTATGGCTCTGTTGGGCTTATGATACCTACCCCAATTTCCCAATGATGTATCATTCTCTGGATGAGGTGGAAAAGGAACTAATCCATTGATTATTTTACTAGGGTGTTTGTGGTACACTCTTGGATCTTGGTTTTTATTATCCTATATCCCTTATAAAGCATGTTTAATGGATTTGCCTCAAGGGAAAGAGAAAACAATCTTAACTGATTATGTTATGCATAGCTCTCCCTGATGCCACATGCTGTAGGCCGGGTAGCCAGAAGTGTAGATAGACATGTATTACTACCGCTCTTACAGAGGACTCTGCTCAGGGCAAAAAAAAATGTTGTTCTATGACATCCCAAAGCTATTAGGGATTTTTTTATTTCACTTTTGTTCTCTTAAGTAAAAGCTTCTGTCCATAACCATGGTAAAATAAAGCAAACCCCGTTTAAAGAAAAATGAAGTGAGTTTTTATTTTCAATCTCCGTCTGGCTCTTTATAAAAATAGATTCACTATAAACTAGAGTCAGCTATTGAAGATGTGCGACCAATTTTGTAAAGTCTTGAACTTGTGTCTCTCATCAAAGCCACCTTTTCTTTCTTGTCCTGCCAACATTTTTCCACTCACTGTCAGGCATGTTTTCCGTACGTGTATATTACATCACCCCCATGTGCCCTTTCTGTCTTTTGTTCTGTCTAACCAGTTTTTATCAAAACTTAAAAGAATGAAAGGTATAAACTCCTGAGATGTCAAAAGCACAACTTATGTCTATATTTAAAGGTAGCATGAAAATAATATTTCTTGCATCTCATTATTTTTTACCATCGAACACGAATATTTTTGGGACGCCAGGCAACATTTAGTGGCACGTTTTGGTTGCTCTGAATTTTTCATTGGGCTTTTGATAAGTGTGTACCTATGCATCCTAATGTTCTTGTATCTGTAATATGTCTTAATCCTAGAGAAACTGGAAACAGTTTGTCTAAAACTTAGCAATGCTGCTCGGTCTTAACACACTTTTCAAAAGCTGTAACTTACTGTGGCTTGCAGATATAACCCCCCACATCCACAATCTGTAGCAACATTTAAGTGCATACAGCATTCCTACATAAGGTCATGCGTTAAAAATTGCATTTGAGGAACATATGGAGTAAATATGTGTCCTCTTTTTACTAACCTTAAATGATAAGCCTTAGGAAACCGTTATTTGTCAGTGCTATAAAGCAGATTGTTGCCCAGTGGTTTCAATTATCATCAAAGGATTCTTCACAGGCAGTAATAGTTACATCAAAACCTGAAATTTATTATTCAGGTTCTGCACTGAAGTCCTCACAGTGATTATGTTCCTTTCAACAGAATGCATTTTATGCTGACTTCTCACATTCCTTTTCATCTTTTTATTATTTCCCTAGAATGGCCACCAAGTTAATACGGCTAGTTAATGACAAGAAAAGATATGAGCGGGTTGGTGGCGGCCCCAAGCGGCTGGGACGAGACGTGGAAATGGAAGAAATGATTGAGCAGCTGCAAGAGAAAGTTCATGAGCTTGAAAGACAGAATGAAGTCCTCAAAAACAGACTCATTTCAACCAAACAGCAACTTCAAATCCAGGGTTACAGGCAAACACCGTACAATTATGTGCAATCCCGTGTTAACACTGGACGTAGAAAAGTGAATGAAAATGCAGGCTCACAGGAATGCCCCAGGAGAGGTAAAATAAGCTTATATTAAATTATATTAAATCCTAAATGTAACTCTTTTAATAGGTTGTTTTACACACACACACCAAGTTTTATTTCCACATTTTTCATGTTTTTAAGTAACTTTGGAAAGAAAAATGTTTTCGACTTGCTTTGTGATAAAATGTTAATATTAACATGAAGATCATTTTATTCAAGAATCCCTAAATCATTCATATTTGTTGAGTAACACCTTGAATGTAAACCTCTATCCTGATATTGGAGATGTGTGTGAAAATGCGTAAAATAGAAGTTTAGTTTGAGTTGGTTTTCTGTGTTGCAGATAGAAATCACATTGACTCAGGCAAATGAGGAACCCAGCTAGTTTGCTTATTTACGATCACGCTTGCTGTTTTGAATGATCACACTTAATTTCGTTGTCAAAAGACCTTTTATAAAATTTGCAGAACTGTTTAAATCTCTCATCGTAAGGCAGCAGCATGAGAGTGCCGTATGTGTACAACTGAGGGTTTAAAAAACTGGGTCCTTGCTCCCCGACTTACTATCTGGTGACCTTGGACAAGGCATCTAATCACCCTGACCTTGATCTTTACACGTAAGACAAAAGGATATAAGCAAGTGACCATAAACGTCTCCTTTCTCTCCAGAAATGATCGTAGGTCAATCACTTTCCCCGTTTTGAAAATGAATCCCCTAAAACCTACCCAGGGTACAAAGCGATTCAGTCACATAGATAAACAATATGGGAAGAACCTAAATATTTCTAATAAAAATTCCCAATTCTCCCCGCCCATGATGAACTTATTTATAATGAAGTGAAAAGTCAGTAGTTTTAAGTGACATTTTTTAAATTTCATCAACTAGGGAAGGAAAGAAAATTTTCGCCATAATTGATCTTCATTTGGAGCATGCTTCACATAAAGGCCAAACATTTTCAGGGACACAAAAAATCATAAAACTTTCTGTTCATTAAGGAGAGGGGAAAAATGCCATATAAACAGAAAAGGAGAAAATTTTGTCCTATTATTTTTTTCCCCAAACTAAATGTTGACACTATCTCTTCCCCAGGCAGAGTTCCCCTGAAGTCAGCAAGGTGCCCACTGAGACCAGAGGCAGCTGCAGGGTGAAAGGGCTTAGCTACTCTAGCTTGTGAGATTGGCGACGGACTCTGAAAATAACTAAAGCAATCATAATGAATTATAAACTAGAAAATAGATTCTGCTGCTAATTAACGTGGAAGAGAGCACTTGACCTTTCAGAGCCTCACTCTTCCCATCTGTAGAATGGAGTGATAACACCAGATTAGCAAAAAAAAAAAAAAAATCAAGAGATTGTAACTCCATGGTACTTTACCTTTCAAAAGTCACTTATCCGCTCTAAAACTTAGTTTTGGCATCTGTGACTATAGCTGGGCAAGATGATTTCTAAGATCCATAAGGTCTTTTATACTAAATAAAAATGCAATGCCCGAATTTTAGATTAATATGGAAAACTAATTTAGTACTATGAATTGCTGTTTAAAAAGAAGGGCCTGATGGACGTTTCCTCCTATGAGGGGAAAAAAAGAGCTGCACAGTCTTTACAATGTGACTACATAGCTTAAATTTCTCCTGGAGTTTATACAATCATAGTAATTCAGGCGCACCTGGGTGGCTCAGTCGGTTAAACATCCGACTTTAGCTCAGGTCATTTATCTCACAGTTCGTGGGTTTGAGCCCTGCATCAGGCTCTTTGCCGACTGCTTTAGAGCCTGGAGCCTGCCTCAGATTCTGTGTCTCCCTCCCTGCCCCTCCCTCACTCACAGTCTTTCTGTCTGTCTCAGAAAAATAAATAAACATTAAAAAAAACCCAATTTTACTAATTCAGACCTTTTTCACTACAGAGTCCAAGAGGTAGAAGCTGCACAAGGCACTAAACAGTGATGAATACATTATCTTTCTGAGTACACTTGAGGCACCATTATCAAGGTTGATACCTTAGTAACCTTAATAGACTTTTCAAGACTGCCTTTGAGCTTGGGACTTAGGCCATACTTGTCAGAAATATGACAGCGTAGGGTGGCCAGGTGAGAACACTATACCTTCTCTGTCTATACGCAGCCTTGCCCTCAAGCTGCTGTACAAATATGACCATTTTCTATGTGTGCCTTGTCAGGATAAAGGATGGAAAGTACTGGTTTAAGATGTGATCCTTGTAATACAGAAAGAATCCTTACTGTGAAGAACCAGTAGAACAAAGATGTCTATAAAGTGTTTTAAATGTGACCATTGGCGAACCACTATTACACTATAAATATTACGATTATTTTAAGGATAGGGACGCCTGGGTGGCTCAGTCGGTTAAGAGCCCAACCTCAGCTCAGGTCATGATCTCACAGTCTGTGAGTTCAAGCCCCGCATCAGGTTCTGTGCCAACAGCTCGGAGCCTGGAGCCTGCTTCGTATTCTGTGTCTCCCTCTCTCTCTGCCCCTCCCCTGCTCGTGCTCTGTTTCTCAAAAAATGAATTAAAAAGGTTAAAAAAGATTATTTTAAGGATAAGTCCTTTTTTAAATTTTTCTAGTAATGTTTAGTTCCTGTAATTTATGTAGGAAAAGCTTAAGAATTAACATTACTGCCAAAATTGGCAGATTTTAACACAATAAACTATTTTAATGTTTCAGGCAGAGCCTTTTCTGTTCTTTAGTCTGAATTATACAAACAGATATTGAAAGTTTGGGAAATAGCAAATAATAGTTCCATTAATCTAGTTAAAATTCTCATTTTTAAAAAATAAACTTTCTTAAAAGAGTGAATTTCTTTTTTTTATGTTTTTTTGGTTTTTTGGGGGGTTTTTTTGGTTTTTGTTTTTTTTTTTTTTTAAGAAAGGGAGAGAGAAGCTTAAGCAGGCTCCACGCCTGGCACAGAACCCAACACAGGGCTCGATTGACTGTGAGATCATGATATCAGCCAAAATCAAGAGTTGGAAACTTACCCAACTTAGCCACCCAGCCAAGAAAGAATTTTAAATGTACTGTGTATCTGATACTATGCTCCATTAAAAATCTAAATTATTTGTCATATTTCATCTCCCTGAAACTCTAGTAACTTAATTATTTTATAAGTGTAATCTAATCATGTGATTAAAATCATGTCTCATTTTTGACAATGGGACTAGACTTGTAAAGTTTCGTGTAACTATTTTTATAAGAAAAACTATACATTAAGGGCTGCAGCAAAATTTTTTATTTAAATGAGTCTCATTGATGATCACCTCGTGAATTACCTTTGTTTAAATGTGGGTTTTCGTACTGAGATAATAAACCAAAGAGGAGGGAACATTTTGACTTACATTCACAGTATCTGTGAGTCACACAAATGAAGATAAGGTTCAGAATGTAAGAGCAAAGAATGTGAATGGCTAATGGAAAAAAATTTTTTAAATCTATATCCAGGGGCGCCTGGGTGCTCAGTCAGTTAAGCACCCAACTTCAGCTCAGGTGATGATCTCACGGTTTGTGGGTTTGAGCCCCACATCAGGCTCTGTGCTGACAGCTCAGAGCCTGGAGCTTGCTTCTGATCCTGTGTCTCCCTCTCTCTCTGCCCCTCCTCCGCTCGCACTCTGTCTTTCTCTATCTCCTCAAAATAAATAAAACATTTAAAAACTTTAATAAGAAAAATAAAAATAAAAAATCTATATCCCGGGGCGCCTGGGTGGCTTAGTCGGTTAAGCGTCTGACTTTCGCTTAAGTCATGATCTTGCGGTTCGTGGGTTCGATCCCCGCGTCGGGCTCTGTGCTGACTGCCAGCTCAGAGCCTAGAACCTATTTCGGAGTCTGTGTCTCCCTCTCTCTCTGACCCTCCCCTGCTCACACTGTCTCTCTCTCTCTCTCTCCTAGAAATACATTTTTAAAAAAAACTTTAAAAAAAATCTATATCCCAAATATGAAAAAAAAAAAAAAGTTAAGTCTTTGAAATCTCTTTCCTTCATACTTTAGTGTATATCATAAAGCCCTGAATTGAAGACTTTGGTTCTTTCAGAATGACTTTAGGAGTTACAAATCTAACTTGAATCAAATTATTTCTAGGTCCTTGGATTTCCATAGTCAGATTTGTTTAATGGGCGGTACTTGCTGCTATGTACACTTGCTGCCAATGATACCCCCTTGGGCAGTGGATTTCTAATTCTCTGCACTATCGAGCACATCTCTCTCAGTACTGTGGAAATTTCCTTATATTACAAATTTCTATATGTTAGCAAATCAAGAGTCTTTCTTTATTAATTTCACTTTTATCATCTTGCTGATTGACTTTTAGGTATTAGATTCCAAGATGCTGACATAGCAGAAACTCTACAACCCATGCTTACAAAACATGGCAACAGTTTACTTGAAGAAGCCAGAGGAGAAATAAGAAATTTGTATGTATTCTTTTTGTGGTCATTTTAGAACTTTATTTATTGATAGATGATGTCTTTTTTGATCCCTCCCTTTCCTTTATTTTAAACACCAAAAGTCTCTGTACTATAGTTTTCTCCCCAAAGGAATGGCATAAAGCCCAGTCATTTAGAATAGTATAAGCTTTAGAGGCAGCATTTCCATTCTCAGAAAAATCACAGGTAATTTTTTTAAATCCTGAATTAATTAGCTTTTTTGTGGTTTAAAAAAAAGAATTGGAGGGAGTGGCTTAAAAGTTTGTGGTTATCAACTACATGTGGATTTCAGATTTTGTTTCACTGTGATTCTACAGTACTGCATTCTTCATCATACTCTGGTTTCGAAAAAGTTACTTCTGCCACATTTCGCTTACCTCTCCAGTTAATCAAAGCCTCCTGGCTTCATTGTCTGTGAGTCACTGGACCAGTGAAGATAAGGCTCCACCTTATCTACAGGCCTTTCCCTGGATCATCAAGAAGTAATAATTCTAAATGAGGAAAGGAAACATCAAACAAAGCATCTCACGTTAGACAGTTGCTTAAGAATAGTGCGGGCTTCAAACTGTTTCTTTTGGATATTTTAAATACCAGTTACAGCCATGACTAGCCTGTAAAGGAATAAAACTAAAAGATTATACTTGATCTTGTCACCTGCCCATTGGCTGAAAAACCAGGTTCATTCCAGTTTCCTGAGGCTCATTACACTGGGTTGCTTCCAAACATGGGAGAGAGAAATAAATACATGCAAAAAACCTCTGTTATGGTTTGCAAGTTTCTTGCTTTCTCTCTCTCTCTCTCACCCACCTTGAAGTGTTCATTTGAGTGATCTATGCAGGTATACATAGGAAAGAATGAAAGCATGTAAATTATCTGAAGATGACCAGGTTGTGGAGAGCAGAGTAAGTAACCAATAAATACTTACTGAACTGAATTGAACCAAAGTCCAGGTTATTGCCTAAGACAGTATTATATAAAAAGCAGTGTTTTGAATTGTTCCATATGTGCTTCTAAATCGTCACATCTAATCTACTATTCACTATGTGCAGAGGCACCTAAGCTAAAATTTTTAACTTTTGCTTCCTCTTTATTATGAAGGACTTTCTTTATACTGATCTTAAATACTACAGATTTTTCCTCAAGGTACAAATTCTTGTAAAGGTTCTTTTCTTTCAGAGAAAATGTTATTCAGTCACAGAGAGGCCAGATAGAAGAGTTAGAGCACTTGGCTGAGATCCTGAAAACTCAGTTGAGGAGAAAAGAGAATGAAATTGAGTTATCTCTTCTTCAGCTTCGAGAACAGCAGGCTACAGATCAAAGGTATGTTAAGACCGAAATCTCACTCTGATAAGGTCAAAATTAGTTTAAAATACTTTATCATGTGCCGTGGAAGGATAAGTCTAGTCCATGTGAAAAATCGTGTTTTCACTTAACATTCTTCATAGAAGTCTGCTCTAGACCTACTAACTGCTATCAACAGCTCTGTGTAAGGACATTTCTCCCTCACCTACTCTGGGGCTCATCCTGTTCCCCGATTCTTTGGCCCCTTCGGGGCATTTACCATAACTGTTGGAAGTTCTGATGCCATTCGATTGTACCCACCAAGAGAAAGGTCTGTGACAAGGACCTAGCTGTTGGGATGTCTCATGAATAAGTCCAGCCTCATTTAAATTTTTTCTCAACATGAAAAGTAAGCTCCAAAATACAGTACCAGGTGGTTTGTTTTTTTGGTTTTTTTCACCCCAAAAAGATGCTTGTTACCTCTCCTAATATTCAAACTTTGCTTCAAGTTCTGTTGGTTGTTAACGGACGACAGTGGAGCCCTTCACTAGTCTCCCTGCTGCGTCTCCACTTTCGATGTTTTGCAACGTACGGAATGTTCTTTCCCATCCTCCTTTGTCATATCCGGTTCCTAACACCACTCTCATTTTGCATTTCCACTCTGCATTTCCAGCGAAACTCTATTTTCTTACCATATTCTTTCTCGAATGATCTTCTCTCCCTCATTCCTTTCTTTTTTTTTTTTTTTTTTTTTTTTTTCATTTCCATTTCTTTCCTGTTTCTTTTTTCAGACCAAGGAGACCCAGAAGAGAGGGAGTGGTATGTTGAATTGCCAGGTACCCATCACTTAGCTCACATAATCACTAACAAGTTCCCAGTCTTATTTCACCTGTCCCTTCACCTTTTATTTTCTTGAATTAATCAGCCTCAGCCAGATAGGATGTCATCTCACCTAGGAATGCTCCAATCTAAATCTCTGATAGGAAATTTTTTTCACATAGCACATGCCGTTATCACATCTAACAAAATTAATTGCAGTTGCTGAGTATTCTGTAATACCTTGAAGTTCTCTAAACTTCCCTGAAGCTGTCTTCTCCTGTCTGTCTTAATTGGAAGCCACATGAGGTCTACACATTGCGTTTGGGATCTCTTAGGTCTCTCGTTTCTCTCTTAAGGTCTTTCAAACCAGACCTAGAGCCTCTATTTGTTTTTCCCCCTATCCAGTGTATATGACATCATGCTTATGTGGCTAAGTTCCATTTAGAAAAACCTGTAGGATTTTCTAGTTTTTCATTTCAGATCTAGAGTTTAATCCCCCTTTACCAAACTAACCTGACATGGTAACATTTGAAAAAACTAGGAAAACATGCCTAGGAGACTTGTTTTAAGAACAATAAAGTGGGCTGAAACTATACAAGAAGCTTTATATTTCAGAGACTCAAAAGATTAGTATTCTCTCTGATAATTTCCGTTCCTGAAAAGTTACATATAAAATTTAATTAAATTATATAATGAAATTCTATATACTTACTGATATTTAAATACCCTTCTAAGGGCAGGGCAAAAGAAACATGAATCTTTGGGAATTATGTTAGGGGATGTAATTTGAACCCTGAATTTGAACCAGCTTGAATCCCTAGAAGTCATCTATGTTCTCCCAGGAAGAACTGGTTTAGACTTGGTCTGATTGGAAAAGCAAGACATGGTTCCTTGTGAGGAACAGTGCTAAAGGACCAGACCCCAACACCAAATGTGATCTTAATAAATTGCCAACAACCGTATTTAAGATATTATCTAAATGTGAAAATTCTATACTTAGACCAAGCCCAAGCTTAGAGCCAGCCCATCCTTACCACCTTTACTCAACAGCTGAGTACAAGGTTATTAGAGACCACTTTCTCTGTTACACTTCCTAAATTCCCAGAGTAAGATGCATACTGTGTTGGCCCTTTCCCTCATCCAAAAGGATATGATCACCCAGGAACTAGAAGGTTCAGTTCATTGAAATGGAAATCCCAAAGTCCTTCAATCCTAGGACTAGAACAGCAGAAGAAATAGATAGGCACGTATGCATGTTTTCTCCTACGAAGATTGTCAGCAAGAGACACCAGCATATGCACCCAGACTTTACCGTAACAGCTAACTACGGCCCTCATTCAAAAGCAGTCTCTTTTGTCACATCGAGAATTAGAAGTAGAGACAAAATGAGTATTACAGGTAATGTAACTTTTGCTGCAGAGGCCAAAGAAATAAACTGATTTCTACCCCACCTCACTGATTGTGTAAAATTGAAAAATACATGTTATTTGCTTCGAAAGAAAGGGTACCTTTAGTAAATAGCATATTGTTCCTTGAAATACAGTTGTTGAAAACTGAAGAAATGACTTCCAATAAAAGTCTTTAAGTCTTTTTTTCTTGTATGTTTACACATAGCTCAGAATTTTATGTGTCACAGCAATTTTTTGAGACTAATGGAAAACTGTTGAAAAAAATGTTGGGGAGAATATAAAATTTGGTATAATTTACTGTAAAGAAAAATCACAAAATGGAAAACATATTTAAACTTCTCTTTCACGGATACATTATTTCAAATTTGAAATTCTAGAAGTCTGATCAGGATGTTGGGCTCCTTGTTCTCAAACATGAACCTAACGTAGTTGTAATCTTCAGAGTGCAGTGCTTGATATTTATGGCAAAGAGCCTTTTCATAGAATATTACAGAAACTCTTCATAGTATGTGTTTAATAGCCCAGTTTGGTTTGGCATCAACTTGACATAAACTTTTGGTTATCCAAAGCCCTTAATTGCTTTGAAGTAAAAGCCCAGTGCTGTTGTTTTTTATTAAAATCATGTTTTTTCCTGTTATTGTGGTCTATTTTGGAAGAGTGAGTTGTGATTTTTGCATATGTTCTACATAATGCCTCATTAGCAAAAAATCTTGTATCATTTACAAGTAGCCTGAATGTCTGTGTTGTTTTGAACAAAAATCCATATTAAAATTTAAACAATATAAAAATGCACATTTTCTGCTTATTAAAAAGGCCGTCTTAAATTAAATGCAAAGCAGTAACCAGTGAACACATGTACATGAACATTAAAATCAGAATGATTTTACCTTTTATTGGCTTTTTCAACTCCAAAAATATTTATACTCTTACCAAATGTGTAACTGGTTTGTACTAAGTGTTTTTTTTTTTTTAAAGTAAATATTAGGGTGTTTACCTTCTTAATTAAAAATCATGTAAGTTCCATAATATCCCAGTGGAGGGAATTTAACCTATAAATGTTCCAGACGCTCTTGACTCGCCCTCTTCCCTTTGGTTGACAGCCGACCATCAAATCTGAAAACAGAGAATCCTTTTGCAGCCATGAGTGTCAGAAACAGCTTAGCTTTAGGGGCTCCATCTTTCCCCTCTAAGCACATACAGGATTACTTCCTGGCACTCTCAAGTTCCTCCCCAGGTTTTTATTTAGAAAAATTACAAACCTGCGGAAAAGTTGTAGGAATAGTGGTGTGAACGCTCACGTGCCTTTCACCCCTTTGCATCTTGGTGAATGACACAAGCCAGTTCCACATTCTGCGTAGGAGCCCTTGTCTCTTCTTCTTCCTCCTCTCTACTCTCTCTCCCTGCCTCCTGCCCCCAGTCTGGGAGTTAGGCGCATATATCATTTCACCCTCTGTCTACCTTCTAAGTATCTTCTGGGAACAAAGGTCTCCTCCTACATAACTACGGCATGGCTGTCACATTCAAGACGTTTAACAGTACAGTAGCATTATCTCATACACAGTCCACATTCAAATTTCCCAGTTGTACCCCTTAGTAGCCCCCCCCTTTTTTTTCAATAGCTGGTTGTGGTTTGTTTCGCTTTGTTTTGATCTAGTATCCATTCAGGGATCATACATTGAATTTAATTGTCAAGTCTTTTTAGCTTTTCATTATTCTGGAGTGGTTCCCCATTTCCGGCCCATTGATAGTTGTTTGCAGAACACCCCTCAGTTTGTATTTGTCTGATTGCCTGGCCCCTTAATTTAGAGGGCACATCTGGTCCTCGGACGGAAGGGTAACTGGGGCCAGGGATAAACACATTATTGTTACAGGCAGGTGATCTGTCATTTTTTAAAAACATATCCACCAAGCTTGTAACATTGTTCTGAATACCTTAGAATTGGCACAATGAAAAGTATCACACACAAATACCATTTCTTTCATCCTGTGTTTTTTATTATTAATATCTTAATAATGATATTAATACCTTAATAATATTGATATTAATTATTATTAATATCTTACTATTATTAAAGTTATCTTAATATTACTAATGTTAACGTGATATTAAGATTTTCCTGTGATGGCAGCTTGACATCTTTTCTCAGCACTTTATCTGAACCACAGAAATTGTCACAGTTAATAGTAAAACTAGTGTGTTAGTGCATACTTGAGAGTGGAGAGAAAGCTAAAACGTGGAACATCTCAGAGGAAAGAGACCTCTTAGAAGAGAGGGAAGAATTATCTTTTAGAATTGAATGTGACTGTCGGCTCCCTCACCTAAGGACTCTGGCCAGATTCCTTCCTTCGCTAAGCCTCAGTTAGCTACCTCAACTGTGAAATGAAGCGATTGAAACGGGGAAGTGGTTCCCCACCTTTTAAACGGCAGCTACTTTTATTCCTGGGGACCTCTTGTCTCTGAAGGCTTTTGTCTGCCAAACAAGCGGCATTTATTAATTTAATCAACCTAGTGGGTTTTTGTCTTTTAGTCATCAAAGACCTAGATCGTGCCAATCACTGCTTCTGATAATTGTGAAACAACCCGTGTTATTGGACTGACCTGGTATATTTCTATCAGAAAATAAAAACAATACAAAACCTTCACTTTTGCAACTTAGTAGCTGGTAAATCTACATTTCCCACTGGGCTTTTTGATATATTAAATACAGTTCTCAGATTCCCACTACTATTTGGAATCTTTGGAATCCATTAAACTTGATCTTCAAAATGATCCTTTTAAGAAAATCAGCGAGGATTTCATGTCTTCCTGTCCCCCACCAGCCCCTTAGAGTGCTCCCTCCGTCTTCATAAGAGAGTGGGTATACACATGTGGGGCTTGACATAAATGTTTCCCTCCATTCCTTGTGGGTGCTCAGAGTAGAAAAATACTGAGCTCTGACTTCTATTTTGACCCACCACCACAAGAAAGGTATGATCCAGAGACAAATAAACATACACAGATGAGTTTTTTCCTTTATGCAATCTTAAAACAGCATTATTTTCACCTATGAAGTCAGGGAGCAGTTTTGAGCAAAAACCATTACGTTTCAAATAGACTTCCCTCAGCTATTTTAGTAAAGCTTATTCCATTCAATTTACTAGCAACCTTCTGTAATCTTACTCAGTATTGTTACATTGCTAGCGCCTGTTATCTTTGTATCCCTAGTAAAAGCTATCAATGACCTACGTTACCTGTAACAATAAACTTATAGAATGTCTGCCACTGTTTAAAAGAAAAAAAAAAAAAAGGACTATAGAGGTGTTTTAATTTTAAGGCTGTTTTCAACCTTATTCCCCAAGTTTAGTCAGCCTAAAACTATTATTCAAAAAGAGCCTCTCCATTCTGCCATAAATATTTTACTCAACTACTTTCCAGAATCTCGTTGCCTAGCTTCTGTATTCTACAGCCCTCTCTTTTAAATGGTGTTAAATACTACATTATAACATTTTTGCCTGAAAAACACCAAGAGGCTTTCTTTAGCCTTCATAATCTTTACTGTAACAAAGAGTGAAATGGGATGGGGGCTCGGTGGATGGGGCAAGAGAGTTATGTGCCCAGGGAATGAAGTATAAGAAACTTTCACTGGAGGAAAGATTTTTGCCTCTTAAGATTTCATATTAGACTATACATTACATAGCTCCACTGAAAGTTTTTTCTTCTCCAGTATATCTGAGGTTTTAAGTTTCTGGATTTATTATGGCACCCAGTAGCAAAGCCGGAGTCAAGTGTTTTCAAGGCTTCCATTAGAAATTCCTTTTTCAGAGTTTATTGCTTGACTGTTTCCAATTATATGAGGGAAACTTGGCACATAGGTTGTTGAACTGGATTACTTTTTTCAACATAAAATCTAATTTATTTCAGTTTGTTTTTAATCTAGAGATGGGCCAACAACTCTTCCAATCATTTTAGAAGATTTGATCGTAATTCTAAATAATGTGTCTATAAAAAAGAAAACAAGAAAAAGAAAAGAAACCGCAGTTTCCAACTTAATTGTCCAAGGTTTTTTTTTTTTCAAAATCCTTGTTGAAAAATTTGAGAAATTTATTTTTACAAAGCACATAATTAGTCTGCTTGATATCTGTTTGCAGATCATTTCACCATGTGTAATGTAGCATGTATGAATTGCTGCATGACTGTCAGAGTTCCTCTGAGTATTTTTTACCATGGATTGTTCTTTCTGTTAGAACGTCATCCTCCTGAAGATTTGACGTCCCCATCACAGTGCATGAAACAGGGCAAGAAAGTAGGATGTGGCGGTCACTTAACATGAGCCCCATCTCTGTTCTGCAAAGGAAACTTACCTGAGGCCCTCCTCCTAGTGCGTAGAGATCTAGGCCACGCCTCTAAGCACCGACACTCACCCCCTCTTGCGTCTTATCATGCTCACATTCCTTGTGAGCTTCTTGTGGCATCCCCTTCCGTCTTGTCCTCTCATTTCCACCCTCCTTCTTTTATCATATTTCATCTACATAAGGATGTTGAGTCAGTTGGCAGGTCAGAGACGATTTTTCATTGTACGCCTTCCTAGAGGCCAGACCACATTTATCACATTGTAGATTTTGATCTTTTGTGTCTTAGCGCTCGCAGACGAACAGCCAGTCAGCCTTTCCTGCTCAGTGTTACCCTCAAAACCATCTAATCATGATCATGACTCCTGGATAAAGCCCCTAAAACTGACACTGGGAAATAATCATTAAAGACGTCCGCAGGTGTTGCACTGTGCCAGAAGAGGTGTGCTCTCTGTGCAGACTCACTTCCGTAGAAAGCACCACGTGATTGTCGTTGTTTCCTAACCATCTCAGTCGTCCTCGTTACCACCTGTTGGGCATTACAGGCAGAAAATACCAAGTCACTTTTCTTGGCAGTATTTTGAATGAGAAGTTTGGTCTTCAAGGAGTTTAAGGAAAACATTCAAGGAAGCATCCACCCGTTAAACCACCCTGAGCATTTTTGAAAGACACGTACCAGTCTTTGCCTTGCACAGGAAATTCAGAATTAAAACCTGTTATTTTCTGTGACCCTATGTGGCTAAATGGGTTATTGGGACTTAATTCTTTGTTAATATCATTAAGTAGGTATTATTACTCAAACATATGTGTATACTTTCTTGAAAATATTAGCATCCTTAAAACCCAGAAGAATAAAATATCAGAGACAACTGAACATATAAGAAAAGATTTGAAATTCTTTAAAAAGGATTCTGTCCTTCTATATAACAACTGTCACTCACTGTTGAGGAGTCAAACCAAATAATTCTGAGGAAAACAGAGGAAGCTCTGTTTTGACTTCTCATTATGAAAAAAAAAAAGTGAATACCTTCTTTATTAGACTTGTTTCAAATGTCTTCCTCCTTTGTGTTCTCATGTTTTTAGCGAGCACAGACCACGCAGTGGGGAATAATAGTGAGAGACTGCTCAATGTGTGCTAACTACCAGTTAGCGTGTTTTAGGCACAGAATTATTTTAACATTGTGTTAAGACTGTATCCTGGGTAAGATCCAGGTCCTTGGACTTGTTTATCTTCTGTGTGAGGACAACTAACTGTCCGATGCCAAACTACAATGAACTTTCAAATATCAAAGAGGAAAATTAAGTATTTCAAGTCCTCAGCTGGTTTACAGATGTGTGAGCTTTTGTAGCCCGTTCTCTGGTTCCAGTAGGGCATTGTGACAATTTTTCCAATATGCGTACACTAGATACGTTTTTGGAAGTAAAACTACTTACTTGAAACCCTGAAATAATTTTCCGAATCTAAAATTTTTATGTTTACTTTTTTTTAAAAAAAGTGAAGCCTAAAACTGAGCCTCACGATTTTTAAAATACTTTTGAGGTAAAACGTATTAAATTAAAAGAACCTTTCTCTGTCAGGAAAGTAAATGCCTTTTGAAAACGGGTATTCATTTAGATCTATGATTAACCTTTAACAAGATCTTCCTGTTAAATTCTACATTTGCTTTAATCTCAGTAGGAAAAATACAAACTAGTATTGCAGCATATAGGGTTTCTATATACCCTGTGGACGTTAAATGATCTCTTACAGCTAAAGGCACATCTGCAACATATTTAAATGCCAGCTTTGGGCATTATTAGTATAAAATGCTAAGTCACTTTTTTGGGAAATATTTTGAAAAGTGGAAACTCAAGGAGGAAACTCCAATAAATGATAATCTTATGATACCATTTGTTTCAAGGGAGAGGTGGGAAGATGAGTGGCTGTATTGCATATTTTTGTCTTAGAGAAAAGTAGTAGTATGATAGTCCTCCTTAAAATGAGCCTGAAGTGCGGGGCAGAACAATCACTGTGCCGTAGGCTGACCTCCTTTTGCACCATCTTTCAGGACGCTGTAAAATGGTTTTAAGCGCAGATTACAAGCTGTGGTAGAAGCGACACAAGTCATCAAATTTGGGTCTCCCTGCAGACTCGGAGAATCTATGAATTTGTGACAGTTCAAGAGCAATGACTGGTTGGCTTTAAATAATGCATCTATCCTAAGTGTGTGATAGGATACACCAAAAACCTTAGTGACTGAGAAGCAAGTGTGTGAATTTTCCCTAGGTAACTTTTTAATGAAAAGTTTTGATTCCACCACACGTTGTTTTCTTTTGCCTTGCATTTTTTTACTCTCTCTCTCTCTCTTTTTCTTAAACACGCTGTTGAAGGTCAAACATTCGGGACAATGTAGAAATGATTAAGCTTCATAAACAACTAGTGGAGAAGAGCAATGCTCTGTCAGTATTGGAAGGAAAGTTTATTCAGCTTCAAGAGGTACTGTGATCATTTATTTTATTACGGTGATACATAGATACAAAGGTTCAAAGAGAGTGTTTATGTTATATTATTTTAAACAGAATGGTTGTAACACTAAAAAGTTTTTTTTAAAGATGCTCTTTTTATTCTTACACATGTCTACTTTCACTTCATGTCTTCTTTATAATTTATAACTTAATAGCTAAAGAAATAACAAACCAGTTGGGCTGTTTATAAATATCTATGTCATCTTAAAATAATAGACATGTTTATCATAAATTATCTCATGCCAAGAAAATGTATTTTTAACTCCTTTTATCTGAATTCATATGGGCACGTAGCACTGAAGGGTTAGACATATTTGCATATCTCTTCAGTTCTAAGCATTTATGAAATAGCCAAGACAGAACAGGTTATAAATAGGTCAGTAATCAGGTTTCATTCCATCTTTCTCTGATGTGTTTGGTGTTGGCGCTATGTCCCATTATCACACAATATTTGAGTAGCCATCATGTCAGCTACCAGGATACTTCTTTTACTTCTTCATCATTCAGGTCGACAATACTAGGCACTCTTCACCCCCCTGGCCACTCTAACAAGATCGTGGCCCCACAGGAATGTGCCAGCGGAAGGCTCCTATTGACTGGCACTGCATAATTAACGTAAGTTCTGGAATTAATGAACTCCCAAACATTCCAGATGAACACAATTCATATGAAGCATTACTTTCTTTGAAGTGCTGAGACCAGGAAAGCAGTAAGTTGATGGAAAGCATAGGGTCATCAGAAGCCTAAATTTACTCTCGAATTAGGTAAATGTTTTTAAACTTGTACTCTGGTGTGTGCTTTCCATCCTGCAGGAGCTTCCTTAAATGCAAAGTAGTAACTGCCTTCCACGTAAATATGAGAGCTTATGAAAGAGAGAAGGCTAGTCAGAGAGTGGAGTCAATAGCACTGGCTACCCATAGATACAAGAGGGAAATTAAGAAAACATGGAGCTGAGGGCCATTTCCAACATGGGAAATTAGGAAAGGAAATAAAAAGTGACATTTCATTCTTCTGTCACTTTGACCACTTGACTTCCATTTAACAGTGATGCCAGGTATTTCTTCCAGTACCACCAGTAGCTAGTGTCTCCTATAGCACAGGCTCCTCTTTTGTGCACTGGCATTGCGTAAAGAAAAGATTTAAGAGGTTCAGACCAACAGCTTCAACGAATGAGGTAGGAAGTCCAGGAAAAGGTGGTTAAAGATAATGTATTCTAATAATACCAAGATTACCAAAAATTGAACTCCCGTGACTCAATACCTATGTTTCTTTTAAATGATTGAAGAACTTCAGTTCAGATGTTTATCTTTTTTTTTCTTCTTGAGAGAGAGGGTGTGTATGCCGTGCATACACATAGGCAGGGGAGAGGCGGAGAGAGCATCTTAGGCATTGTCCACCTCCAATGCAGAGTCCAATGCCGGGCTCCATCTCACAACCATGAGATCATGATCTGATCCGAAATCAAAAGTCATACGCTCAACTAACTGAGCCACGCAGGCACCCCAGAACTTAAGTGATTTTAATTAGGATATGAGCCATTACATGTTATGGTCATGATTTCTATGAAAAGACTTTAATATCATCATCACCTTTTTTTATTTGTAAAAAAGAAAAGTGGGGACACCTGGGTGACTCAGTAGGTTCAGCGTATGACTTCGGCTCAGGTTATGATCTGGTGGTTGGTGGGTTCAAGGTCCACATCGGGCTCTGTGCTATTAGCACAGATCCTCTGTCCCCTTTTCTCTACCCCTCCCCAGCTTATGCTTTCTCAAAAGTAAGTAAACAGTAAAAAACAAAAAAAAAAAAAGGTATGTAACATCTAAGAATATAAATTTAAAACGTATCCATAAATGCCATTTTAAAAATTAAGAAGATTAGGACGTGTGGCTGGTATGGTCAGTGAAGCATCTTGATCTCAGGGCAGTGAATTCAGCCCCCACTTTGGCCATAGAGATTACTTACAAGAAAAATAAAAATTTTTTTTTGAAAACTTCAGTAACTATTTTCCTGAATTGAAAATTTCAACCTAATTGTATTAAAAGTAGAAGCTAACCTTCTGTTAGCCTGTTTATATGCTGTGGTGACAAAGCCTTTCAAGTTTCATTATCTGTGGTCAGCATTTATTTTTGACCCATGTGGTGGCATTTTTAGACAGCGTGTCCAACCACTATAGCCACAACAGAAAGAAAAAAAAAATTGCCAAAACCACTGGTCACTAATCAGCCAGTCAAAACCTAGGAGGATATAAAATAAAGGACAAAAAGTTTGCATCATGTGACTCTGTGCTAGGAAAACTCTATGTATTTTTTCCTAATTACACACTTGGGTCACAAGTGTCTCCATGGACCAGTAGCGCGCACACGTTGGGAGGTGAAGAATAACCTGTATAATGTACACTTCAGGAGTACCTTCACTTACAGCATCGTCGTCACTTGTTTAACACAGAATCCAAGAGTAATTTCGAAACAATCTTGTATTTTAGAAGCAGAGAAGTCTCCGGATCAGCCACGACGCCTTGATGGCAAATGGAGACGAGCTAAATGCGCAGCTCAAAGAGCAGCGCTTAAAATGCTGCAGCCTTGAGAAACAGTTACACGCCGTGACGTTTTCTGAAAGGAGAATAGAAGAGGTGAGCTCCCAGGAGGCTGTTAGCCCTCGGCTGCATTAAAACTTCTCTGGGGCGCCCGGGGCAGCCCAGTCGGTTAAGCATCCAACTTCGGCTCAGGTCATAATCTCACAGCTTGTGGGTTCGAGCCCTGCGTCGGGCTCTTTGCTGACAGCTCAGAGCCTAGAGGCTGCTTCGGATTCTGTGTCTCCCTTTCTCTCTGCCCCTCCCCAGCTCGTGCTCTGTTTCTGTCTCTCAAAAAAATAAATAAATGTTGAAAAAAATAATAAAAAGAAAAACTCCTCTGTAACTGTTTTGAAAAAGTAAAACAGAGACGTTCCAAGCAGCACATTTATTTAAAAATCCCAAACTACATACACGGTGCTTTGAGCACAGCAAAGCATAGTGCCGTTGTCATGGGCAAGGCATCTCAGTGCTTGCAGACACTTGCTAGGGGGCTGATACTCACTGTTCACCTAAAGGGTTGACTCTTGAGGGAAAAGAAGACACGTTTCGAAACTTACCTGTGGAACTTAACTTTCTCAGCCTTAATATCTTATGAGCCTTTTGAGATACCAAGACAGAGTTAGAGGAATCCACATCTGTTTCTGGGGAGAAGGATATTCTGCTCTGCAGCGTCAGCAATTTTGTGAAAATATTTAATTTTTTTCTAGGGAGTTGTTTGAAAACTCATCTTTCTATTATTGTCACTGCTCGTGTCTCCCAGCTAGCACAATCTCTTTCCGTAGCCTCTTAAATTTGTTCTTAAAGAGAATGAACTGAGGCAGTGAAATAAGATGCCTACATTCTGCTCTGATCTTGGGAGAGAGAATCTTTACTGTGCCTCAGACTTGCATCAAGAGGGAGTTATGAAAATGGAAATGAACTTTAAGAGTGCTCTGATCCGTGGGAAAGGATCATAACTACACAATATACTGGTGAATAAAACTTTAAACATAAATGCTAGACAGAAATACAGAAAGCTACATGGTAGTCATAAAGGCATAATGATTACCCTCAGTTCGTTTCTAAAAATATTATTCATCAGGATAAAACAAGGCATACAGTTTTATTTATTCATTCACTTATTTAAAAGATGTGCTACCGGCTCTTTGTAAACCCCAGATAACATAAGAAATTAGGTCTTCAGAGTAAATCGTGCATCGCACAATTCGTTTGAACCATGAACCAAAAGAAAGGTTAATCCTTTTATTTTTATGGGCCAATTGGAAATTAACACAAAATTAACATAATGATGGAATTCATCGGGGAGAGAAGTGAAAAATATGTTTCCCAGACTTCATAGCAAACTTTTAACACATTCTTTATTGAGTTTTGGCACATGTCACCATAAAGCAGTGCATACGTTTCTACTAAATTAAAACAAATACTAATTTCATGTTAACTTAACAACTTAGAAAAAGATCAGTGCTAAATGAAATACATACGGTACTAGTTAACTAGTTAGCAGCTGCGATTTAGAAATCAAGACTAAAACATGTTAGCCCCCTCTCATGTTATTTTACTCCCATGTAGATTTATATGATAATCGCCTAATGTGTCATTTTCTTTGCATTTTAGTTGCAGGATAGAATCAATGACCTAGAAAAGGAACGGGAACTTTTAAAGGAGAACTACGACAAACTTTATACCAGGTAAATCACGATACGTGTGTTCTCTTGTTCTCTTGCTTGAGATCCTTTATATCAAAGCAGTGGACATCAGAATATCTAATATTGATTAAAGAACCGGAAGTGGGTGATTGAAAAAATATATGTGTGTTACAAAAGAAAAATTAGCCTTTTTGGGGCATTTGTGATAAGTTCTTTAACCTGAGCAGGAGCCTATTACTAGCAAACCGTGTCATTGTGTTGCCAGTAGCAACTGCTGTCGTTTACTGGACGTAAGCCATGAGGAGCAGGCACTGTGCTAGGCACTCTTCAAAGTGTAAGTGTGTCACACCAACCTGGAAATGTAGGTATTGGGAATGCCCGTGTTCCATTTATTTATTTAAATACTCCCTACACTCAACATGGGGATCAAACTTACGACCCTGAGATTGAGAGTCACATGCTCTTCTGACTAAGCCAGCCAGGCGCCCCTCAAGATAAATTTTAAAGGGCTACTTCAATTTTGTCTTTTAATCTACGTCAAAATGATGGTATTTTAAAAAGTAAGCCCTTCCAATAGTTTTACAAACGAACTTCTGCACCACAGCTAAGTTCAGTTAAGTGCTACAGATATCTGTGTGTGTGTCCACGTATGGTGTGTATTTTTAAGTCTTTTTAGTACATGATAATTGATAAAGGGTAAAGACAGGAAAGTATTTTTCTATACGTGAAAGTAAATTACATGAAAGTGTAATTTACATGAAAGTAAATTTACTATACATATTAGAAGATGTATGTTAGAGCAGATATTCAAAGGTTGCTTCTGTTGATCATATTCTGAAATGTCACAAGAGAGTCATCTGATGCATCGACACACTTTTTTACAGTATGTTTTAACAGTCAACTTACATTCTATAAATTAAACAAATAACTAAAGAGTATAGGAATAGGCTGTTGTTTATGTTTACTTTG
Source organism: Proteles cristata cristata (assembly GCA_017311185.1). Lineage (NCBI taxonomy): Eukaryota > Metazoa > Chordata > Mammalia > Carnivora > Hyaenidae > Proteles > Proteles cristata. The sequence goes on along the minus strand of JAESUZ010005539.1, from coordinate 129,487 downwards.
AAAAGATGCGCAGATTAATGTCATGCATCATGCTAGTGGCATGGGTCATCTATGTTGTTTACCTGCTAGTGTTGATGATCTTCGCATAGTCGCTCATGATGTTAAGGGGTATCGATAGCAGGGCCCCCCCAGTGGTCCATTCAGTCAAGCGTCCGACTTCGGCTTATGATCTCATGCTTCATGAGTTCGAGCCCCGCGTCGGGCTCTGTGCTGACAGCTCAGAGCCTGGAGCCACCTTCAGATTCTGTGTCTCCCTCTCTCTCTGCCCCTCTCCTGCTCACACTGCCTCTCTCTCTCTTTCAAAAGTAAATAAACATTTTAAAAAATTTTTTTAAACCATTATCAATAGCAGATTCAGACATTAGTTAAAATAATATCTGGGGCTCTTTAGCAAGGATAGACCAGCTAAAAATCCTTATGTGGGCTCTGCCTTGGACCCCTTCCAGATCATTTGGCCCTACAGCTTTGTTCTGGCCCCTCTCTCATTAACCATGATTAATTTTACCTAAAGCATTTATTATACCTCCTTTTTTTTACATTTTTATTATGTCTGTATTTTTATTTTGAGAGACAGAGACAGAGAGAGACAGAGAGCAAGTGGGGGAGGCGCAGAGAGAGAAGGAGACACAGAGTCTGAAGCAGTCTCCAGGCTCTGAGCTGTCAGCACAGAGCCCGATGCGGGGCTCGAACCCATGGACTGTGAGATCATGACCTGAGCTGAAGCTTAACCGACTGAGCCACCCGGGTGCCCCTATCACACCTCCTTTTTTCATTTATTTTGAGAGAGAGAGAGAAAGAGAGAGAGAGAGGAGGAGGGGAGGGGCAGAGAGAGAGAGAGAGAGAGAGAGAGAGAGAGAGAGACTCCCAAGCAGGCACCACGCTATCAGCGCAGAGCCAGATGTGGGGCTCAAACCCATGAACTACGAGACCGTGACCTGAGTTGAAATCAAGAGTCTGACACCTAACCGACTGAGCCACCGAGGTATCTCCTATATTCTCATTTCTGTAGAACAATTCAAGGTTTATACTGATTCATATCTAAGTATTTGGTCGTTATATGTTTGAAATTTCCACATTTCAGTATATAGATCACACAACCACTGCATTATAGGGCAGAGGAGATAATGTTATCCCCACATTTTAGAAATGAGGGAATTGAAAGCCAAGAAAAATTAAGAGACTTGTACAGAGCCACGCAACATTGCTCAGACTCTAGTAAAGGACACCCCAGCCCAATTCTTTTGACTCTAAAACTTGATTTCTTTTCCCCCTATACTTCACTATCTCTCATTTTTAATTGCGTTGGAAAACTGGTTCTGTGGAAGGGAAACAGTCACGGAACCACAGAACTATCATTCATTCAGGAATTTTTATTGACTTATATTTATCTTCAACATCTTGTAATTTCAAATAATTTAATATGGACTTTAATACAAGAAAAATAAGTGCCATTTGGCCGTTGCTTATACATTTTCTACCTCCCTATTTGAGGATTTACTGAACATACCTTCTGGGAATAAAAAACATTAAACTTAGCCGGGAATAATGCATAACTGGAGTTTGGAGAGAGACATGTTTTTCTCATATTTACTTTATCACCATGAAACTTTATCTTTCCATATTAGAAGATGATCTGAGTGTGTAAATCTGACTTTGAAGGGTTTTTTTAAATGTTTTATGCTTGAGCTACATTTTTTTTCCTGTCACATTAAAAACAGACTTCATTATGCAGCTCGCACTTGAATTTTGTGTGAGATATATGGAAGTAAATGTGTGTAATGAGTGTCAAAACATTTTGTGTCCAAAAAAAAAAAAAAACTAATGTCACTTAGGCACGAAACCTAGCAGCACACATGATAGCAAACAAAACTAAAATTCTCTAATACAAATTTTTAAAATATAATATGTTTTCAGAAACACACTTGGAGAAACTTCTACAAAAATCACTGTCGTCTTTAAGATTCTTTAAAGCTCTTGTATTCCGTGGCACTGTTACCATTATTGCCAACAACTAGAGCTCATCAAAAACTAAATACAATTTACTCCCTGTTTGGTTAGTCATAGCGATAGCATGTTTTTAGAAGGAGAGCATTTGTTTGTTATTCAAAACTGGCTAGTTTTCAGGAGAAAAATATGATTTGCAGATTACATTCTCATCTTCCTTTCCCAAATGAAATTTCGAATGTGTTTATTACTTGACATATGACATATTAAAGAATCATCTGGTAAGATAAAACCCTCATGTTAGTATTTGGAACGAGCTCGTTTTAATATGCGAAAACATTTTTGATACACTGCCAAGAAATAAGTATAACCTTATTTAAGAAATACTCCATTTGGAAAATCAGAAGAAACTTTTTTTGCAATTAAATCTACGTGGTCAGAGAGAAACTCTACACTGCAGTGTCGCAAAGCTGTGCCCCACCTTGAAGTTGGCGTAGTTTGAGGGTGGTAGCACTGATGAGTACAATGGTCCTTCAGCTGTGGAATCTATGAATAACCTGAAAAACAGCAAAACGTGGCTTTTACCACCCCTTTGGAACCTCCCTTCCCCAGCCTCCCATCGCCGTCCAATTCAGATTTAGCCCATTTGAGAGAGGATCCAGAGACTCTGTTAGAGACAAGAGACACTAATACCTATTTTAGGAAAAAAAAGACTTGGTCCGGTCTTTGAAGAGGGTATTAACCTTTTTGAGAATTGGGTGAATCAGGTCTTCACAATGTAATCAGTAGCCATCTACTATCCAAAACTTAATGGAGCCCTGCCGACCAGCCACAGACTTTCTGAGGTCCCTTTCTGTAAAGTGAGCGCCTGTCCCCTACAGTCTTCTAGGAATCACGAGAGCTCACGTGATCCAAAGTGAGCACTTTGTGCTTCTCAGAAATCAAACCAAGTACATTCAGGGCATTATTTTCTTTCAGTGGGTGAAATATCCCTATGTAAATTTCCATTAGGTCCTAACTGAAGCACCTATGGATTTCTTCATGGATGATTTAGAGCTTATTCTTCCATCTCTTTCCCATTAGGGTGGCCTTAAACACGGGAATAAGTAGAATTTCTTCTGTAAGAAAAAAGACCTTAGGGTGGAGAAGAGTTCTTTAGGTTTGATTTCAGTCTGGTCATGTTGTTGATCAAGAGTGTCCGCTGACCCATGACTGCCAGTGGCCGTGCCAGTGGACATTCACTGTGGATGGACGTTCTCCCACTTCAGCCACGTAACAAAACAAATCAGATGCGCACACAGACCAACTATGATCCCCCCCTTGGTTGTCACTTTAGGCAATATACAAAAACATTTTCATGAATAAAAGGTTCTCAAAGACTGTTCTCATATGCAGATTTAATCATGTACACAGCCTTTACAGAGAAAATGGAGCCAGATGTGGTTCACCATTTATAGTTACACAGATGGCTCCAAGCATAGAGGAATACAGTAAATTCAAAAGGAATTCCTCATGAAACTCCAGTGGAATGTAATCCTAAATTTAGAGGGAAGATAGCAGTGGACTAAATTCAGATTGACTTATGCTGATTTACACTAGTATTTTGTGGGTTTGGAAAAACCAGGCTGCTAAATTGTTCTTAATTTAAACACATACAGCTTCTGATGTTTCTGCCAGATTAACTGTTGGTGATCTTTTTGCTGGTACTAATGCTATTGGAACACTACTGTTTCTAATTTTTGGCGTCTGATATAATGTATAATTGTGCCTATTTCATCATGCTAATTTTTTTTCCGGGTAGTACATGTTTTTAATAATACAAGACACACATGCGCACGCGCACACGCACACACACACACACACCCGTACCCGTACATCCACATACATACATATGTGTGTGTTTGGTTTATATAATTTGACCAGACGCAGAAATTATATTTGGTCTTTATTTTAAAAAATGAAAATGTAAAGGAATATTCTTTAATATTTAAAGTACATATTTTGTTTGGATTTCATTTAAGTCTAGGTAATTGTACCTTTGATCAAATTAACTTAAAATATCGGTATATAGGTTTATGCATTTTTTTAAGGTTCCATATGTGAAATGAGAACATTGATAGAAGAAACAGATGTCATATTTAGAGAGACTTCTAGAATTTCATTTATTTTTAAGTTCATATTATTTTAAATGCAATAAAAGCATTCAAAATGTAAAATAGATACATAATTCTGTTCCTTTGAAAGCTAAGCCTCCCAGAAAAGTATCTCTTTTGGAAGAAAACCGCAAGATTAGCCGGGAGCAACGTTAAGGGCAATTTCCAATGATAAGTTTTTCTTCCACTTACTTCATCGTCAGTACAAAACCAGATTTTATAAATTTTTGTTTCAGTTAATGGGTTTAAAATAAGGAGAAGGGTCAAAGCTGCTGATAATTATTCAGTCATATCAAGCTTCACAGATAATAGTTTTCTGCTGAAATACAGATCAAGATCAGTTTTTCCAAAAACCTGGCTATCACCTGCAGAAGCTTTATACAACTCTGGATTCCTGGGCCCCAGGATCTTCATTTTTAAGTCTCCTCAAGTGTTGAGTATAGCTGGTCCAGCACCAGGGTTTCGCTTATCAGCATTTGGAAACCACTGGCATAAATGAATGCTGGGATTTAATCATGAGTCGATTTTAACGGTGCTTTAAACTGCTACACTTGTATCTTCATCATCCCTACCAGGGCGTTCTTACTAGGTTTTCATCCCAATCACGCGTTACAAGTAAAACCTTGTTCTTAGCCCGTTAACGCTCTTTGGCTTCTTGGGACAAAAACTGCATTCTCACTACTCCTGAGCAGCAGAGTCGCCGTCCTGTATTTCAGTGCATTACCCTTCCACGGCCGGAATTTTGTGAGTATGATAGTAGCCCAGACTCCGTAAAACTTCCAGATTCTAGAAGTAGAGATCAGGTGGCGAGCCCCTTTCTCTGGGTGCTAAGAGGGCTCGTATGCGGGAGAGCCTAGTTTGAGCCGAGGCCCATGGCTGAGGTCTGGAGCCGCGGATTCCTCTGGAGCATGTGCAGTATCTGAATTCCTTTCCTAGTCCCACAAAAGCTGCACGCTGCCAACTTTTCTGACTGGAGAGCCCTAAATTAAGGCCAGTTCCTTTGCTCATCCCACAAAGCCTTTCATGTTTCCTAACCGCAGCCTGAGAAAGGCGCCTTGGTTTCAACAGCAGCAGACCGGCATATGTTTACTTAATTCCTAAGACATGATGACAGCGGTCTCTGTGCCACTAAAAGCTTTTCTCGCGCGCGTTTCTCGGCCGCGGCCGCTCTCCAGGCTCTCCTCCGCCTGTCACGTGTGTCTTGCAGTGCCTTCAGTGCCGCCCACGAGGAGCCGTGGAAGGGACGGGAGCAGCAGCTGAAAGTGCAGATCGCTCAGCTGGAGACTGCCTTAAAGTCTGACCTCACAGCCAAAACCGAAATCCTTGACAGAGTCAAAGCCGAAAGAGGTACATCCGAAACGACTCACTTCCGACCTGGGTGTCACCCGTCGCTATTCACTGGCCCCGGGCAGCATGGCGTGTGGCGCCTACTGCTTGGCCAGGCACCTTGCTGTATATGGGGCTCGGGGGCGGGGGGTACAGAGCTTCTCTTGACAGCCGTCCACTTTCATGAGCTGAGCAGTCGGTCACTCAAAATTTCCATTTTCTCAGCCTTGTGTACATGCCAAAGGAATTCTTTTGTTTCTTTTGTCAGAGATACTTTCAGTTAGGTGTTCTTTTGGTTTTTTGTTGTTGAGCCTTCTTGTGTTCCACAGTCAACAAGCATTTCTTGAGGCGCCGGTCTGTGCCAGGCACTAAGTTCTGGGGCTACAGCCATGAGCAAAACCCAGGCCTTGCCCTCATGCAACATAAATTCTATAGGGAGAAACTGACAGTAATCAAATAAGCATGCGCAGCAGGAGCAAAAACACAGCAGTGGAAGACGACAGGAGCAGACATAGTTGCTTACTGGTGTTGGTAGGTCGAACAGGGACGATCTCTGTGATAATGAGATGTCTCAATCGACTCTGTGACAGTGACCTTAAATACCAGGAAGACCTGTCAGGATGTCCCTGCTAAAAGAATAATCATTAATAAGTTTCATGTACGAGTCACAGATCTCCCCCCTCTCACCTCAGGGAAGTAAAATAATCATAATTAAAGTAGCCGTCTGGCTGACTGGATTATACACACAAATGCACAACAGGGGAATTGAATTATTTGCGTCAAATGTATCTGTTGCTCATCGTCTACGTAAACCAAGTGAGCTGATAATAACGTTGCCTCTTTTGAACATTCGTGATTCTGTTGCATGCGAGCGTGTCCAAGGTTTAATGCAGGCTCGGGTAAAAAAACAAAAAAAACAAATTACAAATGTAGTCAGTACTCTATTTACCGATTTAGCTCGCCATGCCTTATTTTATTAACTATAAGAGGGAGTTTTTTTCCTATTTTGACATCTCTGAAGTTGGGATGCATCTTCTAAATAATAACATTTTAAAATTATGGTCTGACTTTTTCCAACACTTTGAGAAATCTGAAATCAGAACATTTCTTACAATCGATGTAGTTTTCGTTTCAATGAAACACATGTGCAGTATTTATTTACCGAATGGTTAAATTTCATGAAAAATTGTTTGTGAATTTTTCTTAAAATATTGTGAGTAAAATAAAATGACAACATGACTTGTGATGGGGTGGGTATTCAAAAATTTTGAGGGCAAAGATGCATAGTTCCTGATTTTAATATGGTGCCTACTTTTATTTAGTAGTTGCTCAGTAAATTCTTGTTGACTGAAGGAAGTAGAAGCACTCTGTATTCGCTCTCTCCTTTCCAAAAACAGATATAAAACTGCTCATTCTGAAAAGAAGAGAAATGAAGACAACCTGCCTTATTTCTGTGCTTTCTGGATTTCCCTAAATATCAAGTATTTCAGAACTCTTACGTCTAAACAGCTGGATTGGTTTCTGGAAAGAAACTCTTGAGGGGATAGAATCTTGGTGGTCTTTTCTTTTAACCTATCTATTGTTCATTTCCAAAGATTCTTTTAAATTATTAAAATTACAGTTGCAAAGTCATTTTAATCCCCCTGATCCATTCTTCATATTTTTTTTTTACTAGCTTTTATCTCTTCTTGGGTTAAAAGAACCCAAGAAGTTAAAGCTTTTATCTCTTCTTGGATTAAAAGATTAAAAGTAATTCACATATATCATTAAAAAATCCAGTTATCAAAAAAAAATTTCTAAAAGTCACTCAATCCCACACCCCACAAGATAATCACTATTAATATTTTTGTTTGTTCTCCCAGAGTTGTTTTTATATGTACAGAGGGCACAGTTTTTACAGTGTGTGCTTTTTTTCTTTACTATGTTATGAAATCGTTCCTGAGTATAAATATAAACCCACATCATCATCATTTATAATGTCTGTCCTGGTTTTCCGTGTGAGAATGTACCAAAGATTGCTTAACAATTCCATTGATGAATTTTTAAAGAGTTTCAGTTCTGTTAAGTATCATAAACTTCTTTCTACACAAATCTTTACACATTCATTCAGTTGTCTTGTTAAGAAGAATTGCTACAACTGAATCTTTATTTTTAAGTCTGTTATTTTAGTTATTTTGCTTGAATACCGAAAATTTATAAGTCTAATGACTGAAGTTTGGGACTTTTTTGGTGAACATGTTACAATACATTATAAGAAAAATGTTACAGGCTTGAACCATTTTTTTTTCCGTGGGAGATACTAAACAAAAAAATTGAAATTGTCTGTATAAGGAAATCTTTCCATATTTAGAAAGTTCCTTTTTGTATTACAGATTTTGAAATTGTTTCATTCTACTTTGAAGTCTCTTCACACATTTACCTTTTCATTTATCGAGTGTTCTTTGCCAGAAGATGTTTCTTTGGCTTCTTAGACTCATTGATCTAACTGGCAAATTATTTTTAGAGAATACTCACCTCTTTATTCAAGGTACAAATTAGTTTCAGATTGTGTGAATATGTGGGGGAAGAATATGTAAATGCAGTTTGCATTTGGTTAATGCTTAAATTAACTGCATGTGTTTAAGGGCCCTGCTTTTGAAAGTTCCTTTCTATCTTTAGCTGAAATGCATAATTCAGCATAATGCATATGGTTATATTGATCACAGCTGAAGATATTAGCACAAAGGAGCTCTGAAAATTGTTTAGTTGAATTGTTCTCTGCACTCTGCTTATTAATGGTGTGCTTGAAGAACATAATTTTAAAAGAGTGAAATGTTATCCCATCTAAATAAAATGCTGTTTAGCTTAACCTGCTTTTTGTCAAATCATAAGGTAAGGAGGTTATTTTTCATCTTGTACAGGACGCTTTGATTTTTCATATTATACTTCAGTGAGTCTATTTTTTCTTTGAACTACGGCGTCTCCGTGCTTCTTCTTCTTTTTTTTTTTTAAATATTTATTTTATTTATTTCTAGGAGAGAGAGAGAGAGACAGCGTGAACAGGGGAGGGTCAGAGACAGAGGGAGATACAGACTCCGAAATAGGCTCCAGGCTCTGAGCTGCCAGTCAGCACAGAGCCCGACGCGGGGCTCGAACCCACGAACCGCGAGATCATGACCTAAGCGAAAGTCGGATGCTTAACCGACTAAGCCACCCAGGCGCCCCAACATCTCCATGCTTCTTAAAAGACCCAGGAGTTGTATCCCCAATAAACAGTTTGAGAAAGGAAAAATATCTTGGGTGATTCTACATGAAATCTAGTAGAGAGAAAGTTATTCGTATTCAGTAGTGTCTTCCCCCACTGATAAGCTATTTTCCCACTACTAACATCCTGGTTTTAAAAATGCCCGTGAAACGGGGACATTGTTGTTGAAACAGAAATCAGCAAAGGAAGAAACATTTGAATAAGTTCATTTATACCTACCGGCATTTCATTCTTAGAACCCTTCTCTGAAGCACTGAAAGAAGAGAGAAACAAGAGTATGAAAAAATAGTCATCAAAATCCTCTCTGTCTGGACAAAGGGGCAGGAGTCCTGTCCTTTACACTGTGCCTTATCATCAGACCCCCAGTCCTTCTGCAGAGGCCAGGAAGGAAACTACCTTTGGTTTTACCTTTTTCTTACCATATTCACCTTCTTTTCTGTCACCTAACCATTTCCATCTAGACTTCGTAACCGAATCAACATGAAATAAAATGTTCTGCATTCTTACTCTACCCTGTAACTGAAAAAGTTGTTTATCTCCTCTAAAAACTTATATTTATTATTATTCCTAATTTTGAGTTTAAAGACAAATAGTTGACCTTGACCTTCAAAATTTCCAAGTACTGTTCACATTTGGAAACTCCCACTTAGGTCACTAAATATTAGCAAAAGGATAACCTTTTGACCTTTCATCGATAAGATAAAAATGTTTATATATTTGATATTAAAATGTCTCTGCATATCATAGAGTCACTTTCTCTTTTTTACTTTTTAGTTTGCCAGGAAATATGTGACATTAAAAATATCCAAATTCAGTCCATTTCTTCTTAATTGTGTAATTTATGACTTTTACTTACATGTAGTATTTATATCCTGGGAACACAAAAGCATTATAAAAGTCAGAAATGTATTTTTGTATAACATGCATTCAGCGTGCAAATGTATTCACGTAAAGCATTCTTGGCAAATGTGTTGACTTGCTTTTTTTAAGAAAAGGAAGCAAAAACGTACAACTTGACTTGAGGACTTTTGATAAACACAAATCTTTGAAAACAGGATGAAATTAGTGGAGACACTCTGGATGACATGCTTTAGAGTTAGTCTACAGGGAGCCAAACAGGAGAATACCCAACCCCAATAGTGAACTCTGTTGAAGAGTACACTCAGGAACACGAGACTAAAGAATAGATTTGTTAGCTGGCTCTTTTTTTTTTTTTTTTTTTTTTGTTAAGTTAGGCATATGTTTAATGCAGGGAGTGCAAAATTTGTCTCTTTATGGATTTACTGTCTTCTGTAGCTCTCCCCTGTGCTCCTGATTGTGGGTCAAGGCGAATGAGAACCTAGGTGGCTGTAACCTATCTCTGTTCCTTAGCGAGAGTCCTAAGTCCATGTCCTACTAATTAACAGCACGAACTCAATGAATAAAGACACACATGAATTATTACTGATGCTACCATGCCCTGGCTGGGAATCCATCCCTCCTCTCTTAGCAGATTTGTTCAAAGTGTAGTTGATTAGAATTACAGATTTAGTTATTACCCGAGAAATTATGTTGCTTTAATAAAAAAGACTTTATGCTAAATTGGAAAAAGAAAACTCAAGGAAGTCAATTAAAGCACTAAAAGACAAAAAAAAATTTTTTTGGCATGCCTTTCAGGACCCTTAATAAGTAAGTAAAAATCATAGATTTAGAAACATATTTTCTTAGGTATTTTAGATAGAATGTTCCTTTGAAGTCCCAGAGGCCACAATTTCCTTCTATTAATACTGTGAACTTAAGTCTTCAGTTTTTGATAAGCAAGTGGATCATATGGTAGACACATGATAGCGTTCGTTTGTTCCTCATTCTCCTGCTGCCTTTGTCTAGGTGCTAGCATCATTTCCTCTCTGACCAGAGCAATGCTAGATCAAGCTTGGAGTGTATCAGGAATTAAATTAATTTTAAATGTGTTCTTACACCCCATGCTCTCTTACCTCTCTAACGGCATTGACTTTATTTTTAAGACCAAAATGAGAAACTCACCCAAGAAAATAGAGAACTACAGTTACAGTATCTGGAACAAAAGCAACAACTCGATGAACTTAAAAACCGCATGAAGTTTTACAACCAGGTGAACTGTTTTTCTTATTTAGGAGACAAGCTCCAAATGTTTATCTAAATATTTTCTACACAGAGGAAACACTATACTACAAAGCAAAAGAAGACAAATATATTACTTAGATTATGAAGTCATGGTTATTACGCAGCTGGCATTTCAGGAGGAGATTCTGAATAGTCAGAATGTCTCTTTTACTTAGTTTATTAATTCATGCTATCAGGCGGCTCATATTCCGTGAGGATAATCTGCATAGTTGGAATGTCTCTTGTACTTTCCATTAATATCTCATTGTGAGCTTTTACTAACTCTATCTTTTGCAGGAGAGTGATATTAATGCTGATGAATTGAGTGAAGCTCTCCTGCTTATAAAGGTAACTTTCTGAACTTCACCATGAATTTCATGTCTACATTGAACTGTTTCAGCATAATGATGACCCTTGTCTGTAACCCTTATACTTGGAGAATGAATTATTCAGGAAAGCGGTCAGGTGACATTTAGTTACAGCATATACATATTTCATAATGACATCAAAATTACATTAAAGTAGACCTCAAAAACTCTTATTTAAAGCACTTTCCCCAACTGTAACAAACATTTCACTTTTATACCCCTCGCTGTAAAACTAATCAACAATTTTCTGTCCTGAGAGACCTCGGTACACCCCATTATCTTAAGTAAAATATTGAATTATAAATGTTACCAGAAGATATTTTTCAGTTCGAGGATATTCTGTTATTTATAAGAAGACACGAGAAAATACATTTCTTTCCCTTTAGATCAATACTGTGTAGCATTTAATCAACTGAAGAAATAGAAATAAATGTACATGATTCTTCTTAATGTCATGAAGTAATAAACTTTTTTTGAATTCTCTGTAATTGTTCCAAATGTCTATCTAAATAAAATTTTCTGTATCAGGAATGTTTTATTCCTGATGGAAAATGGAAATATATCTGTTTTCAATTAATGAGTGTTCCTTGCCATATCTCTATTAATTCACATGATTATATTTTAGAAATTCTTATTTCAGTAAGAAAACATGTTTCTATTTTAGGCTCAAAAATCACAAAAAAGTGGAGACCTTTCCTTTTTAGAGAAAGTAGACAATAAAATTAACAAAGATCTAGAACGCTCCATGAGAGAGCTACAAGCAACTCACGCAGAAACAGTGCAAGAGCTTGAAAAGACACGAAACATGCTAATTATGCAACATAAAATTAATAAAGATTATCAGGTAAGGTGCTACACTACGTCAGGAAAATAGATTTCCCTTAATAGTCTACCAATGATTTACTTTTCTAAGCAGTGTTATGCATTATCATCTGTTATAATCTCTTGTCATTTATTACCACATGCCTGGAATGTGGCCTCGTAACTGGGTACTTAGAGTCAGTAGTCTAAAAACAATTCTTTTAAAGTCCGTGGCTTTAGGGGCGCCTGGGTGGCTCAGTCGGTTAAGCATCCGACTTCGGCTCAGGTCATGAACACACGGTTCGTGGGTTCGGCCCCGCGTCAGGCTCTGTGCTGACAGCTAGCTCAGAGCCTGGAGCCTGTCTTTGGATTCTGTGTACCCCCCTCTCTCTGACCCTCCCCTGCTTACGCTGTCTCTATCCCTCTCTCAAAAAAAAAAAAAAAAAAAAATTAAAAAAAAATTTTTAAATAAAATAGGTCCCTGGTTTTAGAGACCAAACAGCAGCAACAAATTCACCTTTGCTCATATTAGCACATTCTGCAAATGGATGATAGTTATCCTGAAGCCCTGCCGCAACCGCATGTTATTTTAACCTGTAACGGACAGGACAATCACCCCCATCAGAAGGGATCTCGGGTTTTGTTAATTTTGCTCCTGATTTATGAACTTTGCCAAGCGTAAGTTTCTAAACTGCAAGCTGTTTGAGGTCAGAAAACCATGGTTTACAGCGCCTAATATCTCCAAAATCTAGGGAAATGCTTGAGTTGTAGTTGCTTTAAAAAATGAAAATGGAACTAATCCGAAGTATTGAAACTTGTTATCTCTTATTTTTTTAGATGGAAGTTGAAGCAGTGACCCAGAAGATGGAAAATCTGCAGCAAGATTATGAACTCAAAGTGGAACAATATGTTCATCTTCTTGATACCAGAGCTGCACGCATTCAGAAACTAGAAGGTACAGTGCACACAATTCTTTGTCTACCGTAACCAGACGAATGGAGTTTACAGCAGTGGAAAATGTCATCCCAATCTGTACTCATACTTTCTTTTTGCTCTATTTTTTTTTTCCAATTCATAACTGTAATGAGAATTTACCAGAAAGGTGGTTTTTATCTGATTCTTTTCTACTCAAGAACTTTTAGTAACTTTCTACTGCTTTTGGATCCAGTGTTGCAGGCAAGATTTCAAAGTGGTTTATGGAGCACGACAGAACTCACTTTACCACCTCATTTCGAATTTCTGTTCTGAGCAAGCTGTGTGTCTCAGCCAAACAGTCCGCTTGCTTTTTGTCAGACTCACGTTTCTCCATCCTATCACCGTTATCTCTGTCCCTCCAAAACCTCCGTTACACCCACCATGCTCCCTTCCTACCCCGCTCCAAAATCTAACCAAATGCAGTGAATGCCTGTGCCAGGAAGCTGGCTCTCATCACTCCTAACCAGTCATTCCTCTACTTGAAATGCCCTTACGGTGGTTTCCAGACTTTACCGAGTATGAAAATCAGGCGGGAAACTTGTTTCAAAGGTAGCTTCCCGCGCCCTATCCCTAGAGACCCAGGAGCCCGCAATGCTGTTATATTTAGAACTAACTCCAAGCGACTCAGACGCAGGGGCAAAGCCACACTGAAAAACACTGCCTCCCTACTTACCATTCTGCCTCTTCTGTACTCAGGAAGTGTGTTTGGGGATTGCACTCTGTAAGTGTTCTTCAGTGTTGGAGTTTTACATATTCCCTGTGACAGCAGGATAAGTTCTAAGATGCCAAGTACTTGGTCTCTCTTTCATGTCCCCTGCTGTGTGGTGTCTAAGTCACAGGCTCTATGCCAGCAGTAATTTACACTCTGAAAAATTACTGAGGATCCCAAGGGCCTCTTGCTTCTACAGGTCATACTTAGTATACTTATCATGCTAAGAATTAAAAGTGAGAAATTTGGAAAATATTTCTTTTATCTCATGCTAAAATAACAGTAATAAACCCATTACGTGTTAACATAATTTACAGTATTTATTTTTAAAAAGCTGTACTTTTCATACAAAAAAAATAGTAAGAAAAGCTACATTGTTCTAAATTGTTTTTTTTTTTAATTGCTTGACATTTTTGCAAACTTTTTGGTGTATACCTTAATAGAAAACAGCTGGGCTTTTAGACCTGCTTCTGCATTCAATCTGTTATGATATCACACATCATGTAGAGTTTGGGAAACTCCATCATACACTTGTGAGAGAATAAGAATGAAAAAGGCAAATCACATGTCAGGATTATTTTAAAAATAGTTTTGACCTCACAAACCTCCAGATCAGTTTCAGGAGCCCTCAGCATTCCCAGACCACACTTGGAGAACCGCTGCTCAGAGTAGAAGGATTCGGTAAATCTCTATCTCCCTGCACAGGGTTTCCAGCAGTCAAAGAACAGTATGTACCTTTTATTTCAAGTAGTACTCACTAAAAATTTGCCTAATAGAATTTTCCTGCATAACAAGGAGGTCACATAGCTTGGGATTTTCATTCCTTTTGGTCTTACTAAATCTTCAGTATATTTTATCAGTCCCCAATATTCATTGATCTATCCCATAAACATGCTCAAGCTCTTAAAGCACACTAAGTGAAGTGCTGGGCAGTGAGAACCCAAGTAGTAAAAGAAGCTCAGGTACCACCGTCAATGAACTCATAAGATGGAGCACGTAAACAGACAGTCATCCTTTACCATGAAGAGTGTAAAATGCAAAAGGAAAATGCGAAAGATATGGAGGAAACATTGAAAGAATGCCTGCTTTTACCTGAAGGTTCAGAGGTAAAGACCCCCCCCCAACACCCCTCCCCAGTAGGTTTGGAATCTTCAAAGATGAGAGAATTCACCACTATGGAAAAGCAAGAAAGGCCTTCCAGGAAATAGAGGAGGCAGGTGAAAATGACCTTGATGTAAAGCACTGCCATTCATTTGCAAATGAACGGAACTCCCAAGATTGGAGATTCCTTTTTTTTTTTTTAATTTTTTTTTAATGTTTTATTTATTTTTCGGAGAGAGAGAGAGAGAGACAGTGTGAGCACGGGAGGGTCAGAGAGAGAGGGAGTCACAGACTGAAACAGGCTCCAGGCTCTGAGCTGGCAGTCAGCACAGAGCCCGATGCAGGGCTCAAACCCAAGAACCACGAGATCATGACCTAAGCGAAAGTCGGACGCTTAACCGACTAAGCCACCCAGCGCCCCAACCAAGATTGGAGATTCCTAAAAGGAGGAGAATCTCTCCAGACATGGCTGGAAAAAAAAAAATCATAAAGGCCCTGTATGCCACCCTGAAGAGTTTTTGTTTGGTTGGTTTTGGGTTTTTTAATGATTTTTTATTTATTTATTTTGAATAAGAGAGATAGAAAGCACAAGTCAGGGAGGTGCAGAGAGAGAGGGTAAGAGAATCCCAAGCTGGCTGTGCACTGTCAGGACAGAACCTGACGCGGGGCTTGAACCCAGAAACTAGAGATCATGACCTGAGCCCAAGTCAGACACAACTGACTGAGCCACCCAGGTGCCCCTGCCACTCTGAAGAGTTTTAACCTTAGTTACCTAGAAAACCACTAAGCAGCATTTAAGGTAGGCAGTAATACACCAGCACCGCATTTTGGAGATGATGCTATAGTTATTAGGAAGAGTGAGTAAGATCTGAAGGAGGGAAGTGCCTTGGGTCCGTAATAATCTGGGTGGTAAACACTAGGAGTGTAAGAAAGGTAGCGTTAGTGGACAGAGAATGGACAGGGACAAATTTGTAAAGACTTAGGAAACACTGAATCCTAGTCATCTGGGGAGAGTTAAGAGAAAGGGAGACTTAGGAAACACTGTTGAATACTAGTCATGTGGGGAGAGTTAAGAGAAAGGGAGACTTGAATGATCCTATGTATCAAACTTCAGCAGCTGGATGAATGCTAACACCAGCGCTTGAGATTCAAAGTACAGAGATAACTGGAAGAGAAATTATTTCAGTATTACATACAGGCTATTTTGACTATATTGAGTTTGATTTGCCATGGGGATATCTAGACAAAGGGCCCAGCAAGCCATTAGATCTCTGGGTCTGGAATTCAGGAAATAAATCTGAATTAAAAATAGGAAGAGTTGGGGCTCGTGAGTGGCTCAGTCGGGTAAGCGTCGGACTGCGGCTCAAGTCATGATCTCGGGGCTCATGGGCTCCGCCCTGCTGTCTGGCTCTGCGCTGACCACTCAGAGCCTGGAGCCTGCTGTCAATTCTGTGTCTCCCGCTCTCTCTGCCCCTCCCCACTCCTGCTCCATTTCTCTTTGTCTCTCAAAAATAAATAAACATTAAAAAATTTTTTTAGTAGAAAGAGGAGAGTCTTCAGCATATTGATAGCAGAAGTCATAAAAGGGAGAGATTACCCATGAGAATATGTCAACTAAGAAGAGGATAAAAACAGGACCCCAGAAAACCATGAGGGGGGGAAAAAAAACAAAACCTTAAAGAATGACACAAGAGGTAAAAGGAGAAACCGGGTTGATGATGACATGGAAACCGAGGTAGAACAGAGGTTCATAAAAGAGAAGATGATCATCAGTGTCAAGGAAGCAAAGAAACCACCTAATATATGGACTGAAGTCCATTCAGTCTAGCAATTAATTAATTAGTTACTGGTGACCCACTCTGGAGCAGTTCCCTAAGGAACGTAAGGCAGATACTATTTGCAGGGAGTTGAGGAGTGTTAGATGAGGAGTTGTAGACTCAAATATACATCATTCTTTCCAGAAATGTGGATATAACATGGACATAAAATGTGTATCTAGAAAGAGGTATATCTGTGGCACCTGAGTGGCTTAGTTGGTTGAGCGTCTGACTTTCGATTTCAGCTCAGGTCATGATCTCACGGTTTCTGACTGCGAGCCCCACCGTGGGGCCCCGAGCTGACAGTGAGGGGACCAGCTTGGGATTCTCCCTTTCTGCCTGCCCAGCTCATGCGCTTGCACATGCATGTGCTCTCTCTCTCTCTCTCAAAATGAACTTTAAAAAAAAGTAGAGATGTATCTGTTTAAAAAGCAGCTCTGTACAAGTATAATTAACATACTTTAAGCTGCACATATTTAAAGCGTACAGTTTGGTGAGTTCCGGGCCCATGGATACATTGTGAAGCCATCACCATAATCAAGACAATAAACATTATCCATCACCCCTAAAAGTAGGAAAGTATGTATTTTAATAAGCAGAAGGGAAGGAGCCAGTAGAAAGAGAAATTGGCTTTAAAGAAGAGAAGGTAATAAAGCAGAAGCAGAGGAGCAGGAAGAATCCAAATATTTACCTCAACTGTACTTTCAAAAGCCTTTGCTGCTTCTTTTCTTTTTCCTCTCCCCTGGCACAGGCTGTACTCTAACTGGAGTTGTAATTTTGTCGGTAATAAGTAATGTCAAAACAAAGGCCGAATTTTTGTCTAACACAGTATCACTCACGGAAAAACAGTGGAGTCACAGAATTTCAGATTGAGACTCTCCACCAAAAGCACTCAGGCTTCCTACCACTTCAAAAGCTGACTTGTATCTTCATATGTCAATATTTAAAAACATCTAAACTGTGTGTCTTCTCTTGCAGCCCAATTAAAGGATATTGCCTATGGCACCAAGCAGTATAAATTTAAACCAGAAATCATGCCGGATGACTCTGTTGATGAATTTGATGAAACCATTCACTTAGAACGAGGCGAAAACCTGTTTGAAATCCACATCAACAAAGTAACCTTTTCTGCTGAAGTCTTACAGGCAGCTGGAGATAAAGGGCCTGTCACTTTCTGTACCTACGCTTTCTACGATTTTGAGCTGCAGACCTCTCCCCTAGTGCAAGGCCTTCACCCAGAATATAACTTCACCTCTCAGCACCTTGTTCATGTCGATGACTTATTCTTACACTACGTTCAGAAGAATACTGTCACTCTCGAGGTCCACCAGGCTTACAGCACCGATTACGAAACAATTGCAGCCTGCCAACTGAGATTCCATGAAATTCTAGAAAAGAGTGGTCGAATATTTTGCACAGCAGGTTTGGTTGGTAAGTACAATCTCGTAAGCGTCGGATGTGTGAATCGCTAATCTGGTTTATAGGTGAACGCGATGCTCTACATTAGTATCTTCTCAGACAGATTCACGATGCCTCGAGCGTCGGACAGTGTTCTCTAACTGAGCTGCCCAGAGTGGACTGGACTGTCCTAAATGTCACTGAGGATGTCAGTGTGATGGCTCTTACTTTTAAGCTTCTAAGTACATATATCTATTTAGAACATCGATATCCTTTCTGACTCAGCGTTAATTGTAGTATATTCGTCAAATATTCCATAAAAGCGTTTGTCATCACTGTTAGCAGGCATTTGAAATACAGGGGTCAGGGCTAAATAAGATAGACAGAGGCCCTGCCAACACGTAGCCTACCTTCTAGAGGGGGAAGACAGGCCATTAAACAAATAACGTCTCTCATCAGATGGAGAAAAATGAACAAGTTAGAGAGAGAGAGGTCACCAATTCAGGTAAAGGCTTCCCTGGTGGGTGACATTGGTAAAGACCTGAGTGAAGATGCATGACCGGATCAGGGGAAGAATGTGTCACGCACGGAAACACCAAGTACCAAGGTAGAGGGACAAACATGACCTATTGGAGGAACAGCGAGAAGGCCAGTGGCGAAAGCAGAAAAGCGATGAAAACAGTAGAAGGATGACTACGCAAACCAAGTCGGTCAGAGGAAGGCAAATAGCATGTGACGTCACTCATATGTGGAATTTAAGAAACAAAACAAACGAGCAAAGGGAAAAAGAGGAGGGGCAAACGAAGAAACACTCAACTACAGAGAGCAAACTGATGTTTACCAGCAAGCAGGTGGGTGGGGGGTGGGTTAAATAGGTGACCGGTGTTAAGGAGCACCGTTGTGATGAGCATCAGGTGTTGTACGTTAAGTGAATCACTAAATTCTACACCTGAAATTAATATTACTCTGTATGTTAACTATCTGGAATTTAAATAAAAACTCGTTTTGAAGGTATACTATAAAAAGAAAAACAAGGGGCACCTGGGTGGCTCAGTCAGTCAAGCATCTGACTCTTGATTTCAGCTCAGGTCGCAATCTCAGGGTCCAAGCCCCGTGACAATGTGGAGCCCGCTTAGGATATTCTCTCTCTCTCTCTCTCTCTCTCTCTCTCTCTCTCTCTCTCTCTCTCTCTCTCTCCCCCTTCTCTCTCTGCCCCTCCCCTGCCCACTCTCTCGCTCTCCCCCCTCCCCAATGAGCTTAAATAAAAAAGAAAAACAATGGAAGGACTAGGTCATGCTGTAAAAACTTGTAAGCCCTGTAGGTCAGGGTCAGGAGCATGGAGTTTTTATCTCTCGGTGATAAAAGTCATTGGAGAGTTTTGAGGAGGGAAGTGACACGATCACACATAGATTTTTTTTTTAATGTTTATTTTTGAAAGAGAGCGAGCAGGGGAGAGGCAGAAAGAGAGGGAGAGAGAATCCCAAGCAGGCTCCATGCTGTCAGTGCAGAGCCCCGTGTGGGGCTCAAACGCACAAACTGTGAGATCATGACCTGAGTCTAAATCAAGAGTGGGATGCTTAACTGAGCTACCCAGGTGCTCCCACACATAGGTTTTAGATAAACTGTCTTGGATGCAGCGGGAAGAAGAGTCTGAAGGGGCCAACAGAGAAAATAGGACCATTATCAGCCTGTTCCATTAATCTGTGGAAAGATGGTGGTGGCTTGGATTCAGATGGTAATGAGCGAGGCACCATGGGTGGTTCAGTCTGTTGAGCTTCAGGCTCTTGATTTCAACTTAGGTCATGATCCCAGGTTCATGGAATTGATCTCTGTGCTGGGCATGGAGCCTGCCTGAGATTCCCCTTGCCCCTCTCCCCTATTTGCACACTCTCTTTAAAAAGAAAGAAGAAGGTGGTAATGAGAATATTGACAAGCGATTATGTTTGATGTGTATTTAATTAACTGTTCCTTTAACACTTGCTTATCAATTTTATGTAAGGTAATGAGGGAAGTCGAGGGAGCAAGAATTTCTGACATGAAACACCAGGGGGAATCTTGAGGCCATTTATCAAGATAGGCCTGGGAAAGGAAGGCCTGAGGAAGAAAATCAGGAATTCTGTCTGAACAAGTTAAGACTGACCTGCCTATCAGACCGCCAAGTGGAAATGGCATGTGGGTCATTGGCTGCACTAACTAGCCCAGAGGCCAGGGATAAAGATATGAAAGGGGGAGTCATTACCATGTTGAATGTATTTTAAGCCTTTGGCCTAGGTAATGCCACATAGAGAATGAGTGTACGGAAAGCAGAGGAAGTGGCCAAGGACCGAGCCTTGGCAAACTGCAGAATTTAGAGTTCAGGAGAAAGAAACACCAGCAGAGGAAAGTAAAGAGTGGCCAGTCACTTAAGAGGCAAACCAAGAATATACAGTATCCTAGAGGCCAAGTAAAGAAACCATTTCAAAGAGAAAAGAGGGTGACTTAGCTTCCGGGGAAGGATTTTATTTTATTAGTTGGTCACAAGGGTAACATATATTTACATACTTCAAAAATCAAAGTCAAAAAATAAAAAAGTAAAACTTTATACCATAAACTCTCCCACTCATGTCCCTTGGCTACCCTAGGCCCCCTCACCAAAGGCTGCAAATTCTCCCAAAGAAATTTTAAGCATATACAAGCAAATATGTGTATCCGTAAATATTCTTGTTTTAGGACTTTTTGTTTTTAACAATAGCAGATTTGAATGATATTTTAATATGTTGATGAGAATGATCCATTGGCAGGAAAGAAACCATCGAAGAGAATGGGGAAATAATGTTAATAATATGGTATGTTTGAGAAAGTTTACATACAGAATATCCTCTGTTCACCAGATATCGAGTACCCGTTATGTACTAGTCCCTCTTGTAGGAATGTATCACTGAAACCACAGTCCTTGCCCTCGAGAAACTTACACTGCAGGTAGAGAAATAGGCTGGTGAATGGACAGTTATGTGAAATGAGTCAATGTTCTGATGAGAGGATATATCCTTCTTCTCTGGAAAAGAAGCTCTTAAGTCCCCCCAGGAGCTGGAGAGGAAATCTTCACAGAGGAAGAGCGATGGAGAGCTGCCTGAGCGGAAAGGAGCAGCAGTGAGGGTGTACCAGCCAAACATCATACAAGTGTGGCTTACGTCTGGCATATACTTGGCATGGCTGTGGCATTTATCCCTGTACTGGTGGCACAGTAGAGAAGTAGAGAAGTGCCAAAGATTTCTTGAAAGTTGAATTATAATGTGGATTATTATCATGTTTATAATTTGGGGATTTCTTATTGTATCTGTCAGTCTACATTGAGTGCAACTTATTAAAAAACAAGCTACTGGAGCGTCAGAAAGAATCAGTGGAGTATTTGATACAGTGTTTAGTTTTTTCTTTATATCTTAGAAGGATTGTAACAGTATAAATTGGAATATCTCAAACATAATTTGACATAGTTCTTTAATAATACTTACCATGCAGTGGAACTCATGCTTGCAGAAGTAACTTTATTTTCTTCCGCTCTGTTCTTTGCCAATCACACATCATTCGTGCAAGTCATACATTATTTTACTCAGTATAAAATTTTAACCGTGAGTTATGCATTGGTTTCTAGGAACTAAAGGAGACATCCCAAATTTTGGCATAGTGGAATACTGGTTCAGATTACGAATTCCCATGGATCAAGCAATTCGACTTTATCGAGAACGAGCAAAGGCTTTGGGATATATAACGTCAAATCATAAGGGGCCTGAGCAAAGGCAATGGGTGAGCTGGTTGGACTTTAAGACCCTTTTACGACACAGAAATTTTATAATATGTCATGCTTTAAACCAAAATCATTTTCTTTCATAGCCATCAAGTGACTCTTTTTAACATTTTATTTTCAAATAATTATAGACTTACAGGAAGTAGCAAAAACAGTACAGAGAAGTTCTATGTACCCTTCACCCAGCTTCTCCCAATTGTAACATCTTACATAACTACAGTACACTGTCAAAACCAGGAAATTGACATTGGTATAATACCATTAACTAGGCTACAGACCTTATTCAGATTTTATCAGTTTTTCTGTGCACTCGTGTGTGTGTGTGTGTGTGTGTGTGTGTGTGTGTGTGTGTGTGTAGAATTAGGAGTTCTGTGCAGGTTTATCATGTGTATATATTCATGTAACTGCCACCACAACCAAGGTATGGAACTTTCCAGTACCACAAAGGAACACCCTTGTGCTACCCAGGGCACTTTTGAGAAATAGAATTGCAGCACTGAATTGGAAGTTTAAATGCAATTCCTCAGAGCAGCATTTCCCAAACTATGTTTCACGGAGCCTTACTGGCCATACTTCCGAAAGAATTCCATGATCCAATGAATGCAGAAAACACTAAAGTAGGCAGAGTTAAATAGGGTCCTTGACTTCTCATGTATAATTAGAATCCCAAGAGGAAAGCATGAAGTACGCACTTGAGTTGGGTACCAAAGGAATAAAGTATAGTTGAAACATTTTGGAATGTCTGCTCAAGTCATAATTATCTTTTCTCACTTGCACTGCCATCACTCCAAATTCGCGGCTCTCCACCCAAGTATGACTAATGATTCAGGGATATCCACCTGACCCCAGTTGGGCCAATCAGATTCTGCCTTTGTTTTTTCTTTTTTTTTTTTTTTTTTCAGGAATAGAATTTAGTAATTCATCACTTACATATAACAGCCGGTGCTCATCCCAACAAGGGTCCCCCTTAATGCCCCTCACCCCCTTTAGCCCTTCCACCCACACAACACCCCGCCAGCAACCCTCAGTTCTCTGTATTCAAGAGTCTCTTATGGTTTGTCTCCTTCTCTGTTTTTACATTATCTTTGCCTCTCTTCCCTTACACTCATCTGTTTTGAATCTGAAATTCCACATACGAATGGAATCATATGGTATTTGTCTTTCTCTGATTCATTTCACTTAGCATAATACACTCTACTTCCACCCATGTTGTTGCAAATGGCAAGATTTCATTCTTTTTGATCGCCAAGTAATATTCCAGTGTGTGTGTGTGTGTGTGTGTGTGTGTGTGTGTGTGTGTGTGTGTGTGCGTAGCACATCTTCTTTATCCATTCATCTCTTGATGGATATTTGGACTCTTTCCATACTTTGGCTGTTGTCAATAGTGTTGCTATAAACATTGGGGAGCATGTGCCCTTCAGTACTCCTGTGTTCTCCGCATCCTCGCCAACATCTGTTGTTGCCTGAGTTGTTAATGTCAGCCATTCTGACAGGCGTGAGCTGGTATCTCATTGTGGTTTTATTTGTATTTCCCTGATGATGAGTGAGGTTGAGCATTTTTTCATGTGTCTGTTAGCCATCTGAATGTCTTCTTTGGAAAAGTGTCTTATTCATGTCTTTTGCCCATTTTTTCACTGGATTATTTGCTTTTTGGGTGTTGAGTTTGATAAGTTGTTTATAGATTTCGGATACTAACCCTTCACCTGGTATGTCATGTGCAAACATCTCCTCCCATTCCATTGGTTGTCTTTTCTTTTACTGATTCTTTCCTTCGCTGTGCAGAAGCATTTTATCTTGATGAAATCCCAATAGTTCATTTTGCTTTTGTTCCCCTCGCCTCTGGGGACATGTCAAGTAAGAAGTTGCTGCAGCCTAGGTCAGAGAGGCTGTTGCCTGTTTTCTCCTCTAGGACTTTGAGGGCTTCCTGTCATACATCTTTCATCCATTTTGAGTTTATTTTTGTGTGTGGTGTCAGAAAGTGGTCCAGGTTCCTTCTTCTGCATGTTGGTGTCCAGTTTCCCCAACACCATTTGCTGAAGAGACTATCATTTTTTTCCATTGGCTATTCTTTCCTGCTTTGTGAAAGATTAGTTGGCCATACATTTGTGGGTCCGTTTCTGGGTTCTGTATTCTGCTCCATTGATCTATGTGTCTGTTCTTGTGCCAGTACCATACTGTCTTGGTGATGACAGCTTTGTCATACAGCCTGAAGTCCAGGATTGTGATGCCTCCTGCTTTGGTTTTCTCTTTCAAGATTGTTTTGGCTATTCGGGGCCTTTCCTGGTTCCGTACAAATTTTAGAATTGTTTGTTCTAGCTCTGTGAAGAATGCTGGTGTTATTTTGATAGACATTGTGTTGAATATGTAGATTGCTTTGGGTATATAAATATTTTAACAAAATTTGTTCTTCTAATCCATGAGCATGGAATGTTTTTCCATTTCTTTGTGTCTTCTTCAATTTTTTTCATAAAGTTTCTATAGTTTTCAGTGTATACATTTGTCACCACTTTGTTTAGGTTTATTCCTAGATATTTTATCAGATTCTGCTTTCAAGAGAAAGCAAGACCCTCCATGCTTGGAACATGCCTGGGAGTTGTGGGGCAGCCATCTTCTTGCTGTTAACCAGCAAAGGAAAGACAATGGGACTGGAGAAAGAGAATAATGAGCGAGAACCCAGAGAAAAATGAAGAGTAGATCAAGAGGAAATTCTGATGGTTTTCCAGTCCTTTTACCTTCCTAAGGCCCATCCACATCTCTGCTCTACCGTTCCATAAAATAAACATACAGACTTACATTAAAGTCTCTTTTGTTGTATTTGCTAGATGGAATTAGTTTCTGTTATTTTCAGTTAAAGAACTATGACTACCATGACAGATTCCCGAACTTAAGGAAGAATGGTGCCTATTTACCAGAGATCATCTTTCTGGACTAGTATTATTCAGAACATACTTTGGGAAATGCTGTCATGGAAAAGGGAATTAAAAATAGACCAGGTTATTTATTTAGTTGTGTAGTTTGCTTTTACACTTCCATTTTCTGGCGTGGGTGAGTCATTCGTTGGAATTCCAACCTCTGTGGGCAGAGCTGGAGTGAGATGCAGAGGGATACTTTTTGAATCATTCCACTCAGCATTCTGTAGTTGAATGCAAACCAGCCCTGGGGAAGGAGTGTCCTGATTCCCTTTTCAGGCTTCCCCCCTCCACACCACCAGATGTCTCCACTGAGGACATTATGACTTTGGGTATGATTTTACCCTCTTCTTCCACTTCTCTGGAGCCAGAGGTTCTAGATGCTCAGCCCAGATTCAAAAATGCCACGAAAGGCCCCTTTGTGAAACGTAGAGAAATTTCCAACACCAAACTGAACAATGCCCTGGAATACTAACATTCCTTTGTCCCAGGTCATCACCTATGGTGGACTTCACAGTTAATTAGTGTAATTGTTTGCTAAAATTCTTATGCACAGGCAACCTGAACTATTGTTCTGAAAGGAGCCATAGAGTAGCTTCCAGCTCTGCCTAACAATTCCTCACACTCATCTTTCTTCTGGAATGTCCTCCCAGTTCTAGCTTTTTCTGCCGTCTGGGATTTATCTCTGACCCTGTTCTCTTATTGTGAGAGCAGTTGAACCTCACTATACCTGCTAATCTTGGGCTTTTGTATCTGCTTCCCCAAACACCATTGGTTGAGGATGAGGGCCAACCCAAATGTAATGAAATCACCTCTCTGGGTGGGCTCCATCAGGTTCACTGAATTCTTACTTAAGAGTGGGGTATGATCAGAATAGCTGGAGTGCTTGAAGAATTAGCTGTTAATAAAATTGTGAACTAGAGGACATTTGTCTTTGGACCCATCTGATCACTCCACTCATTAGTCATTAAATAGAATTAAAGAGGGGCGCCTGGGTGGCTTAGTCGGTTAAGCGTCCGACTTTCGCTTAGGTCATGATCTCGCGGTTCGTGGGTTCGAGCCCCGCGTCGGGCTCTGTGCTGACTGCCAGCTCAGAGCCTGGAGCCTGTTTCAGTCTGTGACTCCCTCTCTCTCTGACCCTCCCCTGCTTACGCTGTCTCTCTCTCTCTCCTAGAAATAAATAAAATATTTTTAAAATTTAAAAAAAAAATAAAAACTAAATAGAATTAAAGAATATCAACTTAATTTTTTTGTTTTATTTTGTTTTTGTTTTTGTTTTTTTTTTTTAATGTTTTTATTTATCTCTAGGAGAGAGAGAGACAGCGTGAGCAGGGGAGGGTCAGAGAGAGAGGGAGTCACAGACTGAAACAGGCTCCAGGCTCTGAGCTGGCAGTCAGCACAGAGCCCGACGTGGGGCTCGAACCCACGAACCGTGAGATCATGACCTAAGCGAAAGTCGGACGCTTAACAGACTAAGCCACCCAGGCGCCCCTAATTTTTTTGTTTTATTTTAATAGCAGTTTGTCTATGTATGCCCAGTCTTCTGTGTTTATTGCTAATAACTTAAGATCACCTGTTCACACATGTTCTAGGGAATATTCATTTGGGGAAATTCACAATGAAGCTGTAAACATGCAGCTCTCTGTCCATTTACAAAATTATTTTGTTTGGGGTTTGGCAGCTGCTATTGATCTTATCATTGTATCATTGCTATAATATAAATATGTATTTCTTCCAGTCAAGTCAGCAGGCACCCAAAACTGCTCAGCTTAGTTCTACTGACTCCACAGATGGCAACTTAAATGAACTTCATATTACAGTAAGATGCTGCAACCGTCTGCAGTCCCGAGCACACCACCTTCAGCCACACCCATATGTTGTGTACAAGTTTTTTGATTTTGCAGACCATGATACAGCCATCATTCCCAGTAGCAATGACCCACAGTTTGATGATCATATGTGTTTCCCAGTGCCAATGAATATGGATTTGGACCGATACCTTAAGTCAGAGTCTCTGAGTTTTTATGTGTTTGATGATAGTGACACTGAAGAAAATATTTACATAGGAAAAGCCAATGTGCCTCTGATTTCACTGGCACATGACAGGTGTATCTCAGGTAAGTGTATTTCTTGAATGTATGAAATTGTAAAAACAAACCTAAATTATACTTTAGTTATAGATATGCTCTGTCTACAGCTAATCTTCCTAATGTTCTCAGATAACCCTCAACTTTGGTCCTATAGTTTTTTTTTCTAGTTATTTTTTTAATAGTTGTTCTACAGATTGCAATATGTGTCTTAACTTATTGCAATCTAAAATGAATACTGATAACTCCCATCAAAGTATAGAAAGTCTGGGGGCCTGGGTGGCTCAGTCAGTTAAGCATCCGACTTCAGCTCAGGTCATGATCTCACAGTTCATGGGTTCAAACCCCGTGTCGGCTTCTGTGCTGACCGCTCAGAGCCTGGAGCCTGTTTCGGATTCTGTGTCTCCCTCTTTCGGTGCCCCTCCGCCACTCGTGCTCTGCCTCTCTCTGTCTCAAAAACAAATAAACTATTAAAAAAATCTTTAAAAAAGAGTATAGAAAGTCTGCCCCAATATAATTCCATTTCCTCCCCTGTCCTTTGTGTTACTATTGTCATATATTTATGTATAGAATGCCTATAGATGTTATAAACCCAACAATACAATGTTATAATTATTGCTTTATATAACTTTTTGTCTTTTAAAGAAATCAAGAGAAGGGAGAATGTATATAACTATAGGAGACTTTCACATTGACTTATGCATTCATCACTTCTGGTATTCTTTATTTCTTCCTCTAGATTTAAGTTAACTGTCTGGTGTTGTTCTTTGCTCCATTGCCTCTCTCTCCTTCGTGCTGTAATTATCATATACTTTTTAGTTTTTTATAAGTTCAGCAGTACAATGTTACTATTATTGTTTTATGCAATTGTCTTTTAAATGAGACATTTAAGAGAGAAATATCAGAAAACATATTTATACTGTCTTTCATAATTACATATGTAATTACCTTTATTGGTCTCTGTTCCTTTGTGTTGATTTGAGTTACCATCTGTATCATTTCCTTTCAGCCTAAAGAATTTCCTTTACTATGAATTGTAACTCAGGTCTGCTGGTAATGATTCTCTCATTTGTTGTCTAGGAATGTCTTTATCTTGCTTTTATTTTTGGAAGGATAGCCTTGCAGGGTATAATATTCTTAATCATCAGTTATTTTTTTTCTTTTGTACTTTGGGAATAGCAGATGACTAATTTCTGGAATGCATTGTTTCTAATGATAAATCAGCTATTAATATTATGGTTTCCTTGCACTTGATAATGTTCTCAAGATTTTTCGTGTGTGTGTGTGTGTGTGGCTTTAAACAGACTATGATGTATATAGGTGTGGATCCCACTGTGCTTGTCCTATATGGAATTTGTTGAACTTCTTTATGTGTAAGGTAACCTTATATACCAAATTTGGGAAGTTTTCTACTGTTTTTCCTTCCATTTTTTCCTGCCCTTTCTTCCCTCTTGGGCTCCTGTTACACATATATGTGTGGTTTAATGGTGTCCCACAGTTCTCTGAAGCTTTATTCATTTTCCTTCATTTTTTCTCTGCATATTGGATAATCTCTGTTGGTCAGTCTTCAAGTTCACTGATTCTTTCCTCTGCCAGCTCAAATCTCCTATTGAGCCCTTCGATTAAATTTTCTTCATTTTAGTGATTATACTTTCATCTACTGAATTTAAGTTCTTTGAACATAATTATAATTGTTGTTCTGAAGTTTTTGTCTGCTAAATGTATATCTAGCACTCTCAGAACATGTCTATTGACGGCCTTTTTCCTATGTGTGCAGCATACACTCCTGCTTCTCCACATGTGCCATGATTTTTTGTTGTTCTTTAAAACTGGACACTTCGGATACTATATTATAACAACTCTAGATTTCACCCCTCCCCTACTTCACAGGGTGGTTCTCTTGCTGTTTTTGTTTAGTGACTTGCCTGAACTAAATCTGTATCTTTCCATCACTGCACCCACTGATGTCTCTGCTAAGTTTTTATTTGTTTGTTTAACTTTAAGTCTGAGTCAGCAGAGTTTAGTGGTCAGTCATTGATTGGCCAAGGGTTGTACTTAACCACCTTGAGCTGGCTGGCTTCTACCTTTTGTCTTTGGGTTGGGTAAGGGGTTTTCAAAGTTCAGGCAGTCTACAAGTCTCATGTTCGGCCAGGGAAGTAGCTTATTAGAGTGTTCTGACTCTTACTGTTTTTACTGAGTTTCTGTAAATTCTCTTAAATAAATGCTTCTCAATTTGTCATATACCTTTGTTCAATTTCCAGAGCCCTTAAATGGTTATTTTTGATCATTTTGTCCAGTTTTAGTATTTCTTTTTGTGGAAAGGATTTACTGAGCTCTTCATTCAGCCATTCTAGAAGCCTCACCTGTGCCTATAATAGAAGTTTATCACCTTCTTATATTTCCACCTGTCATCTTTATTCTTTTGTTCTAAAGTCTAGAGTTGTTTTGTTTTCTTTTTCTCAGCCAGACATTAAAAGATGTGTCGAACACTTGAGGACCAAATAAAGGATGGATGCCCCTTTAAAAAGTTAGACTTGAAATATAGTTTTGTTTTTTTCAAGTCCAAGAATTTTCAGTATGACTAAAACTTTTAACTTTATATTACAATTATAGCTAGGTGATACTTTTTATTACTGTTTCAGATGGTTTGTTTATTTTATGGACATTTGTTTGCTGTGCTGCTATTAACTTAGAATAATTTAACAAATCCCAGTAAGATATATTTAAAATTATGATTCAATTATTTGGTAATATGAAGTCATCTTTAGATATATAAACTACTTGGATTTGTGAAGTTCTAATATATTTTTCTATAGAGACAAGTCTTTTGCAAGAATATTCAAGTCCAGATGAAAGTTGGTATTTGAACTATAACATAGATAATATCTTAGCAGAAGACTAAGAATTCTGAATAATCTCTGAATTTAATTTCACTGAATTAAAATATTTATGAGTTAATTTTCTCATCGAGGAGTCAGTATTATCACTGAGACCTTAACTTCTAAAAGCAGTGTGCTTGAGAGATGAACCTATCATAGATTATTTTGTCTTTATTCTCTAAGTCATTTGAGGTGTGGGTAAAAGCCAAAATTATTTTTTAAGTCGTGGGTAGTTCTCTTTGTTCTTCTTTAACTCTTACGGTAATAAAATTTCATTCTAGCATTAATTAAAATTATTTTCATAACTTGACAGGAATATTTGAGTTAACAGACCATACAAAGCATCCTGCAGGGACCATCCATGTTATACTGAAATGGAAATTTGCTTACCTTCCACCACGTGGGTCTATAACTGAAGACTTAGGAAATTTTATACACAAACAAGAGGCAGAAGTTGCTCAAGGACTACCTCCGGCACCCTCTGTTAGCACAGTAGTTGTAAGTAGCCATGACTTTAGAACTCAAGAAATCATTTAAAAAAGAAAAAAATAGCTGAAGCCTTATCTAAGTGCATGTTTATTATACTCATTTTAATGTATTGATTTCTTAGGCACCAACACCTAAGCCAAGACAGCGTTTAGCACCTGTAGATAAGAAAGTATCTTTTGTGGATATCACACCACATCAGAGTTCCGTAAGTAGTAAACACTGAAAATACTGGTTTTTTTTTTCTCCCATAGCAAATATTTGAAATAAATTATATAGTATACTATACCTGATTTCAAAGGAAACCAGTGAATAAAATACTTCTTTCTCCTTTAAATGTTAGCTTTGTAATTTGTCACTGTTTATGAATGTTAATTCCTCTTACTCCTTGATCTAAACCCTCCTTTGGCTCCATCTGTGTCTCTAGCTACTGTGCTGTAATCCTCTGTCCTCATTTATGGGGGGGGGAATCTCTTTAAAAAGTTGTCTTAGTTCTGTCATCCTTCCTTCACACTGTTTCTTAAACTCACTCTAGTCACATTCATCCTCATTTAAACCACCTGTGCCATGGTCATGATGACTTTGACTTTGCCATAGCCAGGAGTCAATTCTGAGTCCCATCTTTATCTCCCAGTAACATCTGATGCAATAGAATACTCGCTTCCTCTTCACTTAGCCTCTGGGACACCATGCCTTTTTTTTGCCCTCCAGCTTTCCCACTTCTTTTTCTCACTCTCCTGGACCAAATCTCGCAAGGTTGAGGTGCCTCGACATTTAAACTGCAGACATAGACCTCTGCTCAACCTATATCTGCATTCAGAAATATTATCCAATCTAATGAGGTGGTGGGAGGGGTGGTTAATGCTTATTTCTTATTTTGAGAAAAATAGAAAGCATAGGGAGGGGCAGAGAAAGGGAGAGAGAGAATCTAAAGCAGGTTGCATGCAGTCCCATGAACCACAAGGTCATGACCTGAGCCGAAACCAAGAGTCAGATGCTTAACTGACTGAGCCACCCGGTCACCACCAGTCTCACAGTTTTAAACATCTAGATGCTGACACTCCCATATTTGTATCTTCAGTCTTGATCTCGCTGCCCAATTCCAGATTTATTTTCTTCCTGCTTCTTTCATATGCACTGGATGTCCTAGTAGGAATCTAAACTTCACATGTCAAAACCCAAGAGTTATTTCACCAACCCTCTTCCAAAATGTTTTTTTCATTGTTTCCCATTCTCAGTAAATGACTCACCATTCACCCAGTTACACAGTCATGAAATTTCAAAGTCATCCCTTTGGCATTTCCTCTTTCACATCCCACATCCAGTTCATCCCCAAAACCTGTCAGCTGTACTTCCAAAACATATCCTATAGTCACGTCATCTCCACCGTCACCACTCACATTACCGTCATCTCTTTTGGACTTTAAAAAAATAATAACATATTTGTAATCAACACATCTCTTAAGTGGGTAAAGGACACGTATCTTAAGCACACAGCTCAATGAATAGCTACACAGCCACCACCCAGAATTTAAAAAGATACCGGCATAAACAATGCATTCCTATATATGTGCTAAATAAATTGATTCAAAGATTACTACTCAGACGGTGTCTTATACTAATACTTACTGAGTGCTTTGTACATGTCAGACACTGAACTGAATGCTTTATGTCCGCTGAACTCATTTGATTCTTACAACAACCTTAGGATCATACTAGAATTACTCCCATTTAAGGATCAGGAAAGTAATGTTTACAGAGTTTAAGTAACTTGCTCAAGGTCAAAGTATTAGATTTGGGATTTGAACACAGGTTGCCTGATTCCTACGTAAATGATCATAAATGTGGAAAAGATGTGCATAGAGATGTTTGTTGCAGTGTTAGTCACAACAGCTAAAAATGGTGAACACTAGTAAATGGTTCATTAAATTATGATACGTTCATTTATTTTACTATTATGTTGTATTAAAAATGATGTTTACCCAAAGTTTCTTTTTTTTATTTTTTTTTAATGTTTTACTTATTTCTGAGAGGGAGAAAGAGAGAGGCAGCGTGAGCAGGGGAGGGTCAGAGAGTGAGGAGATACAGAATCTGAAACAGGCTCCAGGCTCTGAGCTGGCTGTCAGCACAGAGCCCAAGGCGGGGCTCGAACCCACGAACCGCAAGATCATGACCTGAGCCAAAGTGGGACGCTCAACTAACTGAGCCACCCAGGCACCCCTCAAAGTTTCATACCAGGAGAAAATTTTATGTTATAGTATTAAGCATTTCTTAAATGGAATAGGATATATTTGTAATATAATTACTACTATAAAACCAAGCAATTTCTTCTTATTTGCATTAAAAATCATAAAAATCATAAAAAAGTATAAAATTAAAAAGAAATCTATTATTAACAAACATTTATCATTGGGTAATGAAAGTACGGATTTGTATTTCTTTTGTTTTCTTGTTTATCTTTCATGTTTTCTTTTTTTTAATATTTTTTAATGTTTATTCATTTATGAGAGACAGAGAGACAGACCATGAACGGGGGAGGGGCAGAGATAGAGGGAGACACAGAATCTGAACCAGGCTCCAGGCTCTGAGCTGTCAGCACAGAGCGCGACGCGAGGCTCGAACCCATGAACCGTGAGATCATGACCTCAGCCAGAGTCAGACGCTTAACTGACTGAACCAACCAGGCGCCCCTATCTTTTATATTTTCTATATTGGACCTCTAAAATAGCAAAAATGATAAGCTATATTTTAAAAATAAACAGCTTGTAAATCCTGGGAAATGATTGATTATAAATTGATTTTTGATACAGTTAAAAAAGAATGTTGATCATAGAAAGTACATGTCTGTCCTAGCACATGCAGTTTCTTAATTACATGAGTAATGTGTAATCATCATAGAAATATTAAAAAATACAAAGGAGGAAAAATTTAAAAACATTAAAAATAAAATTAAATTGCCCCAAATCTATATGTCAGAGATAGAATTTTGGTGAACTTCCTTCCACACTTATTCCCATGGGAACATTCACACTGTTTGCATGTTTGTTTTTTCACAAACCAGTATACAGCTAGATGTTTCGTTCTATAACTAGTTTTTTACCCAGCACTGCATTGTGTACTCTCCTCAGTGTCGTATGTACAGATCTACATTATCATTTTTTCACACAGTGATGAAGAACTCAGGTATTTGGATGTTCCATCTTATTTAACTAATCCTCTACTGTGGGACATTTGCATTACTTTCACTTTTTTTGCAGTTACAAGCAGTGCTTCAGTGAACTATACTTGCCCTTCTTAAATTGTGTATATATATCATGATGAGTATCAACCATTTTACTGAAATGCACTGACTAAACTTAGGGACATATGGATAACTACTGTATTTACTTATGTATATATATGTGTGTTTGCCTTAGGATGATTTGGGGTTTAGTAATAAATGCAAACTAACATACGTGCATGTTTTTACATCAATAAAAGGAGATATCTACTTCTCCTGAGGATGTGAAGGAAATTTCATCAGAAGTGGAGCATACACCAGAAATAGAAATTAATACGCCAACTCTTTCACATGTTCCTGAGGTACATGTTTGTATTAAAATTATTTCAAAAGGTTTATTTGGTCCTTAAAAGACTTTTTATTAACATGGATCATGAAATCATAGCATTATCCTATTTTTGTGTTCAACTTCCTGGGAACGGAAGCATCAAAAATAGGACAAGTGTTTTTTAACAGCTACAATTCTGCTAATAGCAAGTAGTAACTAGATATATGAACTAGAGTAATATGTAAAAGTCATTTATGTTAATCCATTTTTCATTCTTGGTTTACAATAATGTTTTCATATATCTGCATATTATCATTTGTCTGTACAATTTTAGTGATTGTTTTCTAATGAATCACTTATGTATAATGCCTGTCTACATACTTAGGTCTCAAGCTTGCATGCATTATTAATCCAGTGCTTCAACAAGTATGTATACATGTGATCTAAGCAACAGTGTATCAGTGTGCCTTCATTTCTTCAGCTTTCTCCAGGAAGCAGTGTAACTGAGGTTAAGGAGGGTTCTGAGAAAATACAACAAGCAAGAGATGATGATGTGTCTCTTCTGTCTGAGGGTCAGCTTGCAGATCGAAGTCTGTCTTCTTCAGAAGATGAAACAGAAATAACTGAGGAACTAGAACCAGAAGGTGATTTTTTTCCTTTTTTTAAATTAATATTTTTTTCCTTCTTTGCTTTATTTAATCTGCTAGAGTATTTCTCCGAGGACATCTTCATTTAATAGTGGATCTACCGGGGTGGTTGGGTGGCTCCGTTGGTTAAGCGTCCGACTTCAGCTCAGGTCAGATCTCATGGTTCATGGTTTCGAGCCCCACATCACGCTCTGTGCTGACAGAGCCTGGTGCCTGTTTCAGATTATGTATCTCCCTCTCTCTCTCTGACCCTCCCTGCTCATGCTGTCTGTCTCTCTCTCTCTCAGAAATAAATAAAACATTAAGAAAAATTTTTTTAATAAAAAAATAAAACAAAATAAACTTAAAACTAAGAACTCAGACAAAAAAAGACAACTCATGACAGGATTTAATTTACATGAATATCTGGAAGAGGCAACTATAGTGACAGAGCATTGAAGTGGCTCCCTAGGGAAGGGCAGGTAGAGTCAGAGAGAGGCCAAAAAGGAGCAGATTGTAAGGGGGCCTGAGGAAACTTCTGGAGCAATGGATATATTCACGATCTTAATTGTGGTGATGATTTCACAGGATTATGTGTATGTCAAAATATCAAATTTTACACATTAAATATGTGTATGTCAGTGTTGCCACAATAAAATCACAAGGCTTTTAAAAGTGCTTTTAAGTACTAAGAGTGACTTGATTTTTGCAGGGTATAATTGGTTAGGCTGTTAGAAAACACCGGTTACCCTGTTCTCTTTAAAAAGATTATTTTTAAATTTCAAAACAAGCTATATTTTTATTATCTCTGTTTCCACTAAAACTGAACCTGGAATTTTCAGTCATTTTTTTTGTTTGTTTTGTTTTGTTTTGTTTCTCTTTTCTAAAATATAATTTAGGGGTGCTTGAGTGGCTCATGCAGTTAAGTGTCTGACTCTTGATTTCGGCTTAGGTCATGATCTCACGGCTCATGAGATTAAGCCTCATGTCAGGCTCTACGTGGAGAGCACAGAGCCTGCTTGAGATTCTCTCTCTCCCTCTCTCTCTCCCCCTCCCTTGCCTTGCTCTCTGTCTCTCAAAAGAAATAAGCATTTAAAATAAAATAAAATAAAATAAAATGCAAAAGTAAGTATCTTTGCTGTTAAAAAAGGTCTAGACATAATTATCATATTGTTCTTCTAAGGGTGTCCTTATGTCATGTTTATTTCTCTCCATTTTACAAGGTATAATTGATTTAATCGACTTAAACTCCTGAATTTTATTTTTTAACAGATGAGGAAGAGAGATCAGTATCTGACAGTGATGAATGTATTATTCCCGGTCCTGTCTCCAAGAATATCAAACAGGTCAGTAGCTTGATGCCAGCTAGAAATGTTGTGTAATAAAGTTGTTTTCATTCACAGTTTATCAGTCCTCATATAGGAAAATCTTCAGACAAAAATATTTTTGAGGAAATACTAATAGCTTATCACAGTCTTACCCGTGTAATCATCTAGTACAAAATAAATTTATATGCAGTTTCATAACATGATAAGTCATAACTTCTAATATTAGTTTTGCTTACATATTAACAATACCTAACAATAGTAGCTTTATTAGTTAATTGCTAAAACCAGTTGACTTCCCTGACTCCTTTTCAGAACATGTACAAAGATACGTTAAATCTCAACTCTTAAGAATTTAAAATGTGATGTTGCATTCAAAACTATAATAACTTACAAATGTGAATTCATACACTATTCATGTCTAAATATGTCCGCTGATAAACTATTAAAGTTATTTCATTTCTACCGAAAAATTAAACCCTCTTAAATCTTATATAGTATATACTTGTTTTGTAACACACTGCTGAAAAGTAGTATGTAAATTGAAATTTTGAAGAGAAAATTATACTTTAATTTATATAGAAAGTATACCACTTAGCAAAGCATTTTTTATTTTAAGGCAAGAGAGGGAATTTTTATAAAGTAAATGTTAGTAAAGTAAAAAGGCTCTAGCTTTTTCTGTTCATCTACATTAATTTTCCTAAAATGATTAATTGTACACCTTTTTTTAGACTTTCTCCTTTTTGGGTAAGAGTTGGAATACTTCTTTCAGCCCTTAAAATCCTCAGCTTAACCTCTCTGCAGAACAAACCCAAATGCAAACAGAATAGTTCATCTTTCCAAAGTTTTATTACCGTTGTTACTAATTATAATACCATCTGACCCATGGCATCCTGATATATAGAATCTTTACTGTTCAAAATCAATAAATCAAGAAAGAAATCTTGAACGTGGTTGCCTGGACACTTTTAATAAAGCATTTAGTTCAATTCAGTTTAGCTTTTTTTGCTGTATCAAACCTGAAATTGTTAAAATTGTTTATCAAACTGATGAATCGAAGTTCTGCATTGTCTATTAGCAAATTTTGATAATGGGAATTGAAGGGAAAATGGGCCCCTTTATATTAGGGTTTTATTAGCCATTTGTATTAGGGTTTTCCAGGGAAATGGAACCAATAGGATATATGTGTATAAATGTCTACACGGAAAGAGATGTGTTATAAGGAACTGAGCCACGTGACCGTGGAGCCTGAGAAGTCCCAGGATTTGCATCCCTCAAGCTGGAGGCCACAAAGGGCCATGGTGTAGCTCCCGTCTGGGTCTGAAGACGTCGAAGTAGGAGTGCCAAGGGCGTACGTCCCAGCTGGCGAGCAGGTGGGCAGAGACCCAGCAAGAGTCAGTGTTCCGTGGCACGTTCAAAGTCCGGAGAAGACCAGTGTTGCACCTGAAGGCCAACAGGCAAGAGGAGTTCTCTCTTACCCTTTTTGTTCTGTTTAGGTCTTCAGATGGTTGGAGGAGGCCCCAACCCCATTAGGGAGGGCAGTCTGCTTTACTCGGTCTGCCACTTCAAATGCTAATCTCATCCAGAAACACCCTGACCACACACCTAGAATAATGTTTGACCACATGTCTGAAAATCTGGTGGTCCAGTCAAGTTGACAGATAAAATTAACTATCAACTTATTAAGAACCTGCATTCATTACATCAGGAGTAGTCAGCCCGCATGTTTGAATCTGATATTTCTTCCTGTACATCTTCCTTAAGAGCTGCTGTGGGTAGCACTCATAGGACAGTGATACATGGCTTTCATCAGAAGGAAACGATTACTTGAATGCTTCTTGTGACCTAAGCACATCCGGTCTAATATGTCCCTCAATTATCACAACAAATCTACATTCATTAGCATCTACTGTGTGTCAGAAAAGAAATATCCCTGGCGTCAAAGAAGTCACAGTGTGCCAGGAAACACAGCCACAAAGCAGGGTGGTCAGAGCTAGAAGATGGAATACACAGGGCATGATAGGAGCATTCAAGCGGGTACTGAACAGCGTGAGGGACCCTCATCAAGGATGACCTCCTAAAAGCCTGTGAAACTTGAGCCAAGTGCTGAGGAGGATCAGGAGTTAGTGAGAGGCATAGAGGGATCATTATAGGACAAAGGAATGATAGCATAAAAATTAGAATAGGGAGCATAACTTGTTCTGGAAATGCAGAATGGTTTTAGGATGGACTACGTCAGTGGCACACCTACAGAGCCCCAGGAGAATATGCCGAAAAGGCAGACATGTCCTCAGCATTGAGGCCTCTCGTGTATCATCTGAGGGAGCTGAAACCTATCCTAAAGTTCTATGAGCAGCCGGTAAGGGCTTTTAAGGGAGAGGGAAGATCACTTGCTCATTAAACAGCTATTTTGTGAGCATTTGCTGCATCCCAAGTTTTGTTCTAGGCACTGAGAATAAAGCGGTGAATGAGAGAA
Organism: Proteles cristata cristata; assembly: GCA_017311185.1. Taxonomy (NCBI): domain Eukaryota; kingdom Metazoa; phylum Chordata; class Mammalia; order Carnivora; family Hyaenidae; genus Proteles; species Proteles cristata. The sequence continues at coordinate 91,410 of JAESUZ010005539.1, read as the reverse complement.
ATAATCCTCTTACTCTTAGGGAGTTTACACTATTGAATTCAATTTTAAAAGAGCATGCTATCAATAATGTAAAGAATAGATTAGAGGCACAGAGACTAATTAAAAAGTAATTAGAGAACCCTACTCTGGCTCTCCCCAGTTGATAGATTTTTTTTTTAACAAATTGCCTCTACCCTCTAATGTCACAAAATTGAGACTCAAGGAGTATCCTAGGTAAGTATCATTTATACCAATTATACTGTGAATCCAAATTACCTACCCTGGGTAACCACTTGAAGATCACTCAGTTGCCTCCTTGCACGTTTCAGAATCTCCCAACCCATCATTATTTCTCAGAAATCTTGATCCTTCAAAAGGAATCTAACAGATTTCCCAGGACTTAGACACATTACTTGGTTCTTCCTCTTTTCTTTATGTCTGTGATGTATAATTAATCATAGATTACTTCATTTTGTTTCATTTCATTTACAACATTTATGAGCTTCACTTTGTCAGAGTGAAATGCTTGTCCCCTCCTTTTCTTTCCAAAGTGGCATAATTAGTGTTAGCATCTTTTTTAACAGGCTACATAAAGTTTAGTGGCTGGATTAAATCAAGTCATTAACATAATGTGCTGCCCAATTTGCCCCTATCGCTCTTCGTTTCCAGGACATCAAAGTGCCACAGAGCTCCAGTGTAATTGGGCCTTGCTGGCTTGTCAGATCCCGTCAGCCTGACGACTGCTGCTTTTACTAAAAAGCTTCTAGGCATGATAATTAAGTGGGGTGGGGAGAGTCTGAGAAATGTAAAACTTTGGACATTTCTCTATGAATATTTTATTAATTTGAATAATCAGAAGTTAACAGTATCAATTTGATGTATAATACATTGATTAAAAGCCTTGTTTTAGGTCCCTAAAATAGACATCAAAACCAAAAATTTGCATCTGCCATGGCATTGAAAAAAGGAATTAACAATCCTTTCAAAGGGTTTCTAGTTTTATCATTTAAGCAGTGCAGCTTTCCATTTTCACTACGAAATGGATGACCCTCGATTCACAGATCTCTTAAAGTACGCCCACAGGTAAGAATGGGAAATCACACCCTGAAAGAGCAGTGGATTCCTCTGTGTGTTGCCTATTTACATCTTTCTCCTTCTCTGTTTCTACTAATCGCAGTTTTGTACAAACTGCCATATTCAATTGGACTAAACTGCAGTTCCACCTGGAAACCAGGTCCCCTTGAACAACATGCTGGCATTCCTGTGTGATTACAGTAATGATGTTCAGCAAAATATGCTTTAAAGATTTGAAAGGCAGAATGCAAAAAGCAATTCACTACTTTGAGAACTCATGTATTAAATCGGGAGGCACCGGGGTGGCTCATTCGGTTAAGCATCTGACTTTGGTTCAGGTTATGATCACACTACTCCTGAGTTCCCACCTTGGGCTCTGTGCTGACAGCTCAGAGCCTGGAGCCTGCTTCGGATTCTCTGTCTCCCTCTCCTTCTCTCTGCCCTTCCCTCGCTCCCTCTCTCTCTCTTCCTCTCTATCAAAAATAAACATTAAAAATTTTTAAAAAGAGTAAAAGTAAAAAGCATTAAATCGGGGCACCTGGGTGGCTCAGTCAGTTAAATGTCTGGCTCTTGGTTTCAGCTCAGGTCATGATCTCAGGGGCCCAACCCCTGAGTCAGGCTCTGAGCTGATGGTTTGGAGCCTGCTCAGGATTCTCTCTCTCCTTCTCTGTCTACCCCTCCCCCACACGTACACATGTGCCCAAAATAAATAAGCTTTAAAAATTTATTAAATAATTTAAGAATCAAATATGATATCCTGTCAGTGTGTAAAATAAGCCCCTCCCACTGTTTTACATATGGAAAACAGCTTCAGCTAGATAGAATAAGTTTCAAAATATATTTTAGGTAAAACCAGAAATGTTGAATTACTCTGCTGGTAGTAATTTCTTCAAAAACTGTTTTCTGTTTTGTTTTGCAACTTCATTCTCTCTTACTAATATATTATGGACATCTTTTGGGGTGCCTGGGTGGCTCAGTCAGTTAAGCATCTGACTTCGGCTCGGGTCATGATCTCACGGTTCATGGGTTTGAGCCCCACGTTGGAATCTGCTGACTGCCAGCTCAGAGTCTGGAGCCTGTTTCAGATTCGGTATCTCCGTCTCTCTCTCTGACCCTCCCCTGCTCACACTGTCTCTGGCTCTGGCTCACTCGCTCTCTCTCTCTCTCTCTCTCTCTTTCTCTCTCTCTCAGGAATAAATATACTATGGACATCTTTCCATAGCTGTATATTGCATTTCTTTTAACATGCGCCTAATACTGCAATGCATAGCCATACCATATTTATTAAAATAAGCCCCTTTTAATGGACTTTTTAGGTTAGGGCATCTGGGTGGCTCAGTTGGTTAAGTGTCCCATGGATCCTTAGGTTTCCTTCAGTCTTTGTTAATACAAACATTTCTGGTTAAAATAACAATGTACAAAAATTCCTGTTTCCTCACAGCACACCTTTGCCAAACTAACAGTGAAGAAATTACGCCTCACTGATAATTCTATACATACATATTTTTATATGAGCATATAGACACAGCATTTAGGTTTATGTAAACAAAGATGTCTAGAGACATATAATCCAAACACCATTAGCAGTGAGCATCTCTGGGACACGGATCAGGGCAGGGGTCCGCAAACTATGGCCAATGTGTCAATCCCAGCCCTCTACCTGTTTTTGTAAGCAGTGTTTTACTGGAACACAGCCACACCCATCATTTACATATTGTCTGTGCTGCTTTCACTCTATGAGAGCAGAGCTGAGTATTTACAACAGAGACCATATGGCCTGCGATGCAAAAAATAATCGCCTACCCCTTTGGCAAAAAATTGCCCAAAACAAGAAACTTCTGTATTTTAGTTTTTGGATTTATGCTTTTGGATTATTTTTTAAAGTTTTTTTATTTATTTTGAGAATGAGAGAGAGTGAGCAGGGGAGGGGCAGTGGGGGGGAGACAGAGAATCCTAAGCACCATGAGCACGGAGCCAACATGGGGCTCAAACCCACAAACCATGATCATGACCTGCACCGAAGCGAAGAGTCAGGTGTTTAACTAACTGAGCCACCCCAGTGCCCTTCTTTTGGGATTGTTTTTAATGATGAATGTAGATTATTTCTAGAAAAGAAATCATAGGTAAGCTAATTCTGTACTAAAATGTTAAATAATAACTAAAGAACAATTTAATATGAATATTATAGAAGCTTTTCTGTAAATATCTTTAGAAGGGTCAACAAATGTAGATTGAATCTGTTTTTGATTTAGAGCAGTGGTTCTCAAATGTGGTCCCCATACCAGCAGCAGCACCTGAGAAATTTCGAGGATGTAAATTCTTGGACCCCACTCCAGACCTCGTGAATGAGAAATTCATAGACCAAGGCCCAGAAATCCGTATGTTACTGAGCCTTTCGGGTCATTCTGGAGTGTGCTACAGTTTAAGAGCAACTTCAGGGAAAAGCGGTACTTCCCACCGTGACTGCACACTAAGATCACCTAGAGAGCAGTTTTAAATGCCAGGGCCCCGCTCCATCCGGATCCGCTAAATCCGAATTTTGTTTAAAGCTCCCCGGGTGAGACTAATATGCAGCCAAAATCGAGAACCACTGTACTGTAACATCTGTTTTCAATGATGGTGAAAGTGGACTAGCATATCAAAATCACCTGAAATTGAGGGTAATTTTTAAAATTCTCTCCTTCCTTCACGTTATTGCCATAGTAAGCCACAGTTAATGATGGAAATGTGTCATATCCCTCAGGTGTATTAGGACAGGAAAAAATATCCCAACCATTGCTTTAGAACATGTGGTAACAAGCTTCTGTAATTTGCCGACCATTACAGATGCAGTAATTTACATGGTGTATAAGGGAGACCATGACAGTATTCTAAAAATAAGCACTCTTAACTCTAGCACTGTTTAGATCTCCGTCACTGAAGTTTTCATTATTTATATTATTTGCTCAATATGGATCTTTCACAGAACATAGGAGAAAAGATAAGTTACTGCCACTGATGAAAGCTGGGGGGGGAGGGGGAGGGCATTGGTTTTGTTTCTTAAAAACATTGTTATCTCCACACTTTGAGTTTCTCTTTACTCTTCTTTCTTCTAAAGAGTTTTTATTCTAAGAAACCAAAGATTTTCAATCAAAACATGTGTGAAGAATGGATATGATTCCCAATAAGGGGAATGTTTTGGAGCCTAGTGGGAGTTGAGAGGACTTGGTTTTTTTTTAAGTTTATTTATTAATTTTGAGAGGGAGAGAGAAGGAGAGAGAAAATCCCAAGCAGACTCCACATTGTCAGTTCAGAGCCCAGTGTGGGGCTGAAACTCACAAACCGTGATATCATGACCTGAGCTGAAATCAAGAGTCGGACACTTAACTGACAGCCACCTGGTAGGACCTTTTTTTTTTTCAGTTTTTGAGATGAGTCTTCCCACCCCCAGCCTAAAGAAGGGAAGTTGTAAGAATCACTATTAATCAGTGTGGATTCCTACCCTATTTACATATGACTGTCAATATCAATGGTGAGTTTGACTTTTTGAACCAACATTTTGACTTTTTTTTAGAGCTCACCCCAGTTAAAATTTTTCTTGTAAAGGGCATAGACATAGATCATAACCTTCCATTTCCATTTTATATCTATTACTTTGCTATATAGTACCAAGTTCTACCCACTCCAATAGGTAGGCTTTGTTTATATTTATTTACACACACATACACATGTATGTAACACATTTTTATACTGATATATATAATCATGTAAGTTCATGTACCATTTGGGGAGTAATTTGAATTTCTCACATCTGTCCCTTAGCAATTCTTCTAAGAGAATCATTCACATACATAAGAAAACATAAAGGGATGCAACATTGTAATAGCAAAAAAACGTGAACACCTGAATTGTTCATAAGTAGACAAAAAAGTGGACTATAGATTATACAATACAAATGGAATTCTATACAACCATTAATATGAAGGAATTGAATTTTAATTATAAACATGCATAAATCTCAAAATATATAGCATTGAGCAAAGAAAAAAACACAAGTTACAGAATGATTAGTAGAGGCTGATATCACTGATATAAAGCCTAAAAACAGAACAATGCTCTGTGTTGTTTATGGATCCATTCCTGTGTTGTAGAAAATATAAAAGCGTTTTTAGGAGTGATACACACCAACGTAAGAAAAGAAGTTACCTATGGGGAAATGGAAAAGGAGAGAAAGGAGCTAGGAGATGGGGCTTGACCTGTGTCTAACTGAAATGTTTTGTTTCTTCAACAGTAACAACAAAAAAGTTTGAATCAGATACAGCAAAATGGTAACATCTGTTTTAGACATTGAGGATTTGAATATGCCAAATTATTTTCTATACTTTATCATTTTAAAAGTTACATGAATGCTTATTCACTGTAGAAACTTAGGATGAAATAAAATTCACATGTAATCTCACCAGAGTTAGAGTTAAATCTAATGGACTAAAACAAGTTGAAAACTTTTACCATAGGCCATCCTCACTTAAGGGATACTATGTTTAAGGACTGTCATGCATAATTAGTTTCGAGAAGCCTCACAGTTTGGCCCCAGTGTGGCTGCTCTGATGGGTGAAACCAGAGGAAGAATTCAGCATGATCCTCTGAAGTAAAACATAAAAAATGTAAGCATGCCAATAAAAGCTTAAGTAAATACTATAGAAAAATACAGCCTAAAATGAATTAGCATCAGTCAGGAAGCAGTAGTGGAATTGAGCCAAAATCATGAGAACTTTAGCTTTTTTTCTCTGCGAGTAATACAAGCTGTCATCACATTTCTAGATCATTCAGCCACATAATACGTAGTGTCCGTCTACACAGGCAAGTTAAAGTAAGTTGCTTGCAGTTCTTATTTGAGTCACTTCTAGTACTTCTGTTCACCAGTCGATTTTTAAATGCCTTTTTTTTTATATGCTGACGTCAACATCTTGCTAACTAGGGAAGTTAATAGGGCACTTGGTGAACAAGACAAAAGTAACATCATATGTAGTAACAAACGTTCAGACATATAGAAAAGGAGACAGGAAAAGCCTAAAGCCTAGACATGTGGCAAACTTGCTAATCGTGAAGGTGACTAACACCCTGCAGAAGTACAGTCTCTTGTTCTCGAGACCCTGGACAGACATTATTACGCATCTCTCTGCAAAGACTTGTTTGAAGGTGTGTTGTTACCCCATCCAAGTCTCCTAGTGGAACTTGTTTTCATTGTTTCATGGAACAATGTTTGTTACGAAACATTGTAAAGGTTCAAGTAATAGTGACTACCATCTCAGTTCCACAATATTGACCTGTCTTCGAAATATTCGTCTTTAACCAAAATCTTACCCAGCAAGATTTCTATATATTTTTCAACAGCTATTAATCACCAACTTACCAAAACAGGGGAGACACAATAAGTATTTGTTAAAAAAGAAAACTACAAAATGCAGCTACACCTATTTCTGGCAATATACAAGAGATACTCTGAATATATAAAAGATAGCCTCCCTTGACTCCATATCTTTAAGTATTACAGAGAGGCAGATAGGCAAAGAAATCCCCGAAGTATAATGTGACTGGAAAGTGCAGTAAGGACCCAGAGGAGGAACCAGCTCATCCCTAGAGAGTAGAAATGCTATATCCTAAAAGGACAGCATGGGTGGCCCAGGGTATAAAGTAAGTAGAATTTTGTCTGACAGAGGAGATTTTAGATGCAGAAAACCTGAGCTCTATAAACAGCACACCACTGGTCCCAGAAAATGCCTAGAGTGTACGTTAATGGGCTTTCAGGCAGAAAGGGTGATACCTGATTTGTTTTTCGGGAGAGAATTCAGCCATAAGAAGAGCAGCTGAGGCCCCAGACAAGGTATTAGGGGCAAGAAATCCCATCCTGTTTTGTCTCTATGTCCTCAATAGCTGATACAATGTTTAAACACAAGCTTTCAATAATCTGATGAATCATTGTGGTGTTTAGGAAGTCAAATGAATAGGAATGGGTGATCTCTAGGATGTGGGGGGTATGAAAAATGGAAATGGCCAAAGGGGCTCCAAGGTCGCTTGGCCACAGGTGACCAGTTGGATGGTGATGTCACGTGAGACGGGAAATATCGAAGGATGAACAAGATCAGGGGAGAGAATATGAGTTCATTTCTGACACGAAGTTGGAGTTGTCTGTTATGCAGTTGATGTGCTTCTGAGTCTTCAAAATCTTTATATATAATCTAGTTGAACTTTTGATTCACAGAGGCCAAAATACCGCCAGAATTGTTCCAATGGTGAAAAATAAATTGGCCGGCCCCAGTAGCCAGAATGTATAATGTTTAGAAAATTCTTTATTCAGAGTGTGCGTCCCTAGACATATACTATTTGGAACTTATCCTCTTTCTGATTTGTTTTAAGTCGATTCATGTAGCATAAAAAGAACGAAGATGGGGCACCTGGCTGGCTCAGTCTTTTAAGCATTCAGCTCTTGATTTTGGCTCAGGTCACAATCTCACGGTTCAAGGGATCGAGCCCCACATCAGGCTCCTCACTGACATCGTGGAGCCTGCTTGGGAGTCTCTCTCTCTCCCTCCCTTTCTGCCCCTCCCCCAGCTGCTCTCTCCTGCACGCTCTCTCTCTCTCTCTCTCTCAAAATAAGTAAACATTTTTTAAAAAGAAAAAAGGGGCACCTGGGTAGCTCAGTCGGTTGAGCATCCAACTTTGGCTCAGGTCATAAACTCACTGTTCATGAGTTTGAGCCCCACATGGGGCTCACGCCTGTCAGACTGTTCACACAGAGCCTGCTTCAGATCCGCTCTCTGCCCCTCCCCCACTTGCAATCTCCCCAAAGTAAATACATATTAAAAAAGAACAAAGAAATGGTAACTAATAACTTCTGTATATAATATTAGTCAGAAAATTTAAGGGACATGGATAGAGGTAATGAGGCTTGAGGGGGAATAACAATAAAAAACTGGACCAAAAAAGGAGATGAAGCCATGTAAGGAATTTTAAAGCTCTTTTATTTATTTGAATATTATGATGGGTTTTCTTTTGGTTTGTTTGGTACTGATGTTTTTGCTCGTTTCTTTGGCTATAATCTACTTTCATTTAGAGTTCTATATCTGTATGTAGTCTTATTTGATAACCTAAATTTGTTCTTATAGTAATGCAAGTTTTCATATGGGGATTGTACACTTAATATATTATTAATAAAATAACCAGTTAAATAAATTTGATTCCCCTGCTATTTAAAAGTTCATTTGTCTCTTCATTGGGTTCTGTGATAAACAACTTTAAATTCTTCTCTTCACAACATCAAGATAACCATTTTTGCCTTTTGATGGCTATTTTCCTTTAATTCTTTTGTGCAGAAGCAGGAATGTTTTATTAGATGTTATTGTTCTAACAGTTTTGAGTTTTTCAAATTACAAGGCAGGTAAAAGACTTAATTATGCATGGTGCTCCATTTGAACCAGAATTATAAAACGTGTGCGCGCGTGTGGTGTTCTGACAACCACAATGCATTTTAAGGAAAAAATAATATCACTTAAAATATTTTCTTGCCCATGTTAGTCTTCAGCAAGCAGAGAAGGGCTTTTCTGAAGTGAGGTTAGACAATAGAGCCAACTTCATTTCTTATGCACGTGAACGGAGAGGGCTTGAGGTTATTAGTTGAAACCGAGTAACCTTTCCAGGCTTTCATCTCTTTCTTTTCAAATTTGAATATGAAAAGCATATTCAAGTCAAAGACCATCACTTTAATGACATTTGGCAGTCATTTGATTTATTAGGTTTTAGAAAAAATTTTCCTTTAAATATTTCATCATACTATGCTAATCCTAGTAATATTGCCAGCTGCCGCCTTGTACCTGTATTAGTGGAGACAGAATGGTGTGGAATTTTCTCTGTCATCCTAGTAAAATTTCCATGAATCTACTGAATAATAAAATAACCTTATTGAAATATTCAGATTTAGGTTTTTAGTTAAAGTGTCTTAGAATACATAATAAAAGAAAATGTCTTTTGAAAGAACGGGGTAAAATTACTTCATCAAATATTGAGGGGGTTTGACAGTAATAGAAATTGTTCTTTATGGGGATATTTTTACAATAGGATAGTTATGCTTTTCAGCTTGATTAATTACATTATATGCTTTGAAACATCTAAGTAGCCACTATGGTGAATTTGCTCACTGATTTACGTTTGACAATGAGTTCCTAAGGAGTTGGCCATATAGACAGCCCCCGGTTTCAGGATTTTCTAAGTGTTATTTGAAGTTATGTAATTTACAGTAGCATGCTTCTGAATTTAGTGAAGAGAAGTTTAGTTAAAGGGAATGAAGCACAAATTTAAAATTGTAAAATATTTTGCAATGTTAAGTGAGGAGTCACCTTGGCATGATCTAATTTTTAAGTCATAGTTGGTTATTTGTTTTAAATCGTCACTCAAGGAAATATATACGGCTTGTATAAAAATGTCTGTGACACCAAAATGTATTAAGTGAGGAGTGAAATGAAAATTACACTGTAAAACAAATTATTTTTAATTATAAATTCTGTCAAAGTGAGATAAAAAAAATAAATAAATAACCGGGAAATGTGTGTTAAATTAGGTAAACACAGTTTCTCTTGTTTAAAAACATTACTTATTGAATGAAATATGTTGCAGCAGAATATACAAGACAATGAACTGTAGTTTCCGCTCTAGTTAATATGGATTCATATAACAACATATATTAGCATAATCACTATAAAGTATTCAACAGGCTTTGATGTCTGAATAACTGAAACTTTCTCAGGTACTCTAGATTAAATAAAAGCAGTGATAAACATGTACTTCGTTACATAGTTTAAAACAAGGCGAAGTGATACTTGTCATTCTGAAAGCAATCGGAGATGAAGATCTCATAATCTTCAGCCCTGATAGACTACTAGTGGGGTATTTATAGCCTCAAATGTAAATCAGGAGACTATTGCCATGACACTGTTAACTTCAAACCCTGGGGCATTAGAATCTCATTCTTCTCTCTCTGTCGTGAATAATCTATCATGTGTAACTATACAATAGTGTACAATGCGTTCCAAAAAAGAAACCCATTGGCCTTCATGTTTTATTTAAAATTGATAGTGAGAAAGAGTAAAGGGGGTTTTGCTCATTTGTTTTATGTCTCTTTGTTGTTTTTTGTTTTTGCTCCCTAAACAGCCATCAGAAAAAATTCGGATTGAGATCATTGCTTTAAGCCTTAATGATTCTCGAGTAACTGCAGATGACACTATCCAACGGCTGTTCGTTGAATGCAGATTCTACAGTCTTCCTGCCGAAGAGACACCTGTGTCACTTCCAAAACCCAAGAGTGGGCAGTGGGTCTACTACAACTATAGCAATGGTATGTATGGTTCATTATAATACAGACATTTTGGTCTTACTGTGAAGGTAGCCGTAGGAACAAGGACAAAGTATGATTCCCTAATGTTCACATAGAGTCATGGAAGTCTCATCAGAAGAGATTAATAAAAGTCAGATCTGTACCATAGGATTGAGAATTAAATGTGAAGTGACGCTAGAGTTAAGAGAAAACAAAAATGGTAGGAAAACAATGTCTCTAGGTGTTCCCACTACATCATGGTATCAAAAGAAAATTGTCACACCTGGGTCTACAACTGAATCAAAAAGTATAATATTTCAAGGGGGAAAAATAAACCACTAGCTTTTTAATCATGATTCAAACAATTCAGTGGCCTAATTTTTTCTACCTTTCTGATCATCGTCCTCACAGAGATGTTTTTACGGGGTGTGTGTGTGTGTGTGTGTGTGTGTGTGTGTGTGTGTGTATACATATACATATATCTCTCCCAGTGTCTATATGTTCAGGATTTTTGGTGAGTGACCTAAATTCTTAGAATACGTTTTGATATTTTAGTCTACACGTGCATCAGTAGCTGCAGGCAGGTTGTCTCTTTTAGAGCTTTACCTCTCAGCGGATTGACCTCAAAGTCAAACCCCACTGGTACCCTGTAAATTCTTGGATCAGCCAACTTTAAGGTGTTTTAGAGAATCATATATATCAGTATATTATTAAAGTGGAGTAAAAATATCATACCAAGCAGACATTGACCCTATGAAAAAACTGCTTATTGAGCTCTAAAGCCCTGGGGCACCTGGGTGGCTCAGTCCGGTAAGCATCTGACTTCGGCTCAGATCATGATATCATGGCTTGTGAGTTCGAGCCTCGCATCGGGCTCTTTGCTAACAGCTCAGAGCCTGGAGCCTGCTTCAGATTCTGTGTCTCCCTCTCTATCTTTCCCTCCCCTACTCACACTCTCTCTCTCAAAAATAAACATTTTTAAAAAAATTCTAAAGCCCTGTAGTTAAACAAACCATAAAGATGGAATGTTGTATTATCTTTAGCAAAAACAAGGCATCTTATGCTAATCAAACACTAATATTTTTACTCACTAGGTTTATAAATTGTATTTTAATCAATGTGTAATCATGCTATTGATTGTATGTATATCAGCTACTCATCATCCAGTAGGAATATAGATGCTCGTGGTTACTTCATATGTATGTACACATGTGCACACACCTGATATTTTTAGAAATGTGGTCATTGCTTGAGACAGTGACTATGAGCATCCAGAGGTCTGTGCTAGTCTCCCTGGATCCACAGTGCTTACTAGTTATGTGAACTTGAGCAAGATGGTTAAATTTCATGGTATCCTATTTTCATATCTATTGAATAAGGCACTCTCTTCATTTCCCTTTCAGCTCAAATTCTATAATTCTATAATGACAGATAGGTTGAGAAATCAGTTAGGAAATAAATAGTGTAGTCAGGACAAGAATCTGATTCCTCCTCACTTTCATTGACTTGATATAACAGAAACATTCCCAAAAATATTTTCTCAAGCTTCCTTAGAGACACTTTACCTACAAAGTGTCAGAAAAGTAAAACACACCAAATATTATCAGTAATGAGAGAACCGTTTGGACAACTAATTATAATGAAAATACCCTCCAAGAAAAGAGACAAACTCTTCTGGCTTTTGTTTTATTCTTTATAAAGGTCAGCAGTAGAAGATTTGGTTGGACTAACAACAAAATTGCCTTTTAGACATTGTACATTGAGAAGTTTGGCCTTCTGCAGAACAGATTGTTTTTATTTGCCGAAGAAGCAATGCAAATCATTCTGGGATGCAACCTGTTCACACATCTTCAAGTGTCCTGAATTTTGTATCTTTCTCACGTAGTAACCTAGGGCTTCAGGGGGGTCTTGTTAGTTCGTTGGTTGGCATTGGTTCAGGCGTATTTTCTCCTTTTGCTGCAAGATACTCCTACCATCTAATTGGTATTTTAAGAGCTGCTTATGTTTCTAATGAATAATTAGTCTTCTGAAAGCAACAAGAGAAACCAACAATTTATTAGAAATGAATTCAGTAGAAGTATTTACTATCTCTTTATTCAGCTTCTCTTCCTACCTATTGAGATTTGACTATATAGTATTTGAAAGGTTAATTGAAATTTAGGGATATTTCAATCCCCTTGTGGTGGGAGGGGAGAGGAATGTACTTTGTGTTCCAAGCAAAATAATGCTGTTTTTCATTATCTCCTACATCTGAAAAAAATGTAGTCTTAGATCATCAGCAGATTCTGAGAAATAATTAATATTAACCTTGTAGAAGGCTTTATTTTATTTTTTACCCAATTATGACCTAGTGAAAGTGTTTATTTTAAAATTTTTGGATTTGCATCACCTTCATTGCAGAATCTCCTTGAATCTTTGGTTAATAAGTAACTATCTCATCTAATTATTGTAATGATTTACCATTCACTTGTGACTTGACGTAAAAGGTCAGTAGAATGCAGCCTTATATCCTCCAAATCATATTAAGTGTTAATGAAAGTAATTTTATTTCCAAACTGTTTAATTCAGATGGAAAATCTAAAGGAAAATCAGTACATGCTGTCTTCTGTTTGAACGCCATACCAGTTGAGAGGTTGACTGAACCTTGCAATCATTTTTACTCTATATTATGGCTTGCATCTTTTCAAAAGGGATTCGTGTCCTGAGGCCTAAATTAGGTACATAAAAGGAGGTTTAGCCTAGTGATCCACATGATTATTTAGAGCCCAATTCGGTCTTGATGAAGAAGTGTTATTACCAGTTTTATTTACACAAAAAATAGATCTTCTTAGGGCTCCTAATGGTGAAAAACAACAACAACAACAAAGTTGAATTCACTTGCTTAACATTTGTAGCAGGAGGAAAACATTTGTAGTTTGTTGGGCCTGAAAATTTTGCTCAGAGAATGCTGACAAAGCTAGAAAATAGTTTGGAAAAAATAAGATTAATGGTAGATCTGAAGAATGTTGTCTGGGCTGAATAAAAGGCTTCTAGGGAATTGACAGTGGGAAGAGAAAAGATTAATGAAATCATCCCAAGTTTTTATGAGACTTCTGCAGATCTGGGCCCTGAGTGTGTGAGCATTGAACAGTCTATGTTTTGGAACAATTAAAGTTTAATTCAGAAGATGAAAATGATGCAGACTTTACATTTTGTCACTAATAGGAAGAGAAATTGGGCAAAGACAGGATTGGGGGATAACATGCCAACATAAAAAGTTTTCTGAGATTCAAGGTTATCTCAGCCCTTTGTAATTAAGCCATCTGCATTTCTTCTGCCAAAAGACACTGATAAGAATATAAAGATCTTTCCAACCTGCAGAAGTGAGGGATAAGTTTTTAATGGTAGATAATTCAAGATCAGCTCAGATAGTTGGACTGCTATTTGGTACCTTTTTTGAGACATATGCTTTCAATAAGTATGTGAAAACCTAGCAAGCCTTAAACAAATGTGATTTCCAATGAGAAGAAAAGGCAAATAGCTTAATTTTTAAAGAGTTCTGATACTTTTCAAGTCACCAGAATTGCTTTTTATTTTATTTTTGTATTTTATTTTTTTATTTTATTTTGAAAGAGAGAGAGAGAGAGAGGGAGAGCACCAGCAGAGGAGTAGAGAGAGAGAGGGAGAGCGAGAATCCCAAGCAGGCTCCACACCTGGGCGTGGAGCCCAGCGCGGGGCTCAAACTCACAAACCGGGAGAGCATGACCTGGGCCAAAATCAAGAGTTGGACGCTCAACCGACTGAGCCACCCAGGTGCCCCAGAATTGCTTTTTAAAAGATATATCTCAAGTTTTGAAAGTGTAGATTTTTTTTTGACCGTCTAGTTCCATAAGACCAGATGGATGTCCTTAGGCCCGTGGCCTAGAGGTGGCCACAGTGTTCCGATGTCCCACGTGTTCAACACAGAGAAGTCTTCACTGGCAAAGGGATGTTGAGCTGCAACACCGGTTCCCAGTGTGGGGCGTCCCCACCAGCAGCAGGAAGATAAAAATTCTCAGGCCCTAACCCAGGCCTGCCGAATTAGGAACTCAGGGTGAGTGCATTAATGTGCATTTTAACCAGGCCTCCAGGGGAGGCTGGCATTCATTAAAAGGCAAAGAATCTCTGGGCCAGAGCAAGACGGCCATATTCTAGGCCTCGTTTGTGCAAAGAGAAGAGCTGGACTTCAAGTTTAGTCGGCCTTTGGAGGACTTTGCTTATTGGTAAAGAGCTTGAGTGTTTCAAAAAGGAATCTTTAAAACTGTTCAGCCCAAGAGAGTTAAGGCCTCTGGAGCAGACGTTCCTAAGCAATATCCTTTTCTGAGAGAGTGCACAGAGTTCGGTGACTTCCCTTGTTACAGGCACCGAATCCTCTATCTCGCTGCAGTCTGTGCTGACAACATGGTTCAGCGTAAACAGCAGGAAAAATTTTGGCTTCGTATGGAAGGAGAAGTTATAGTGTGGAGGTTAAGAAGGCAGGCTCTGAAGGCAGACTTGCTGGGTTCCTCCACTTTCTAACTAGGTGGGCCTGGGCAAAGTACTTACCTTCTCTGGGTCTATTTAATCATGTGTCAAATGTAGGACAGCGTGGTCCTTAGCACACGTGATTGCTGTGAGAAAAGTATTGAGCTTGGTACCTAGTACATAAAGATCACTCCACAAACAATGGCTCTCACTATTTTTATCATTAAGAGAAAAGGAAACACAGTGCTCTGGCCAACTAGATGAAACAGAAGCAGAGATGTCCCCATTATACTATTTTTTAACCAATTTCAATGGTAATGGTGTTTCAGTTGTTTTTTTTAAGACATAGAGATTGCCGTATAGTACAGCAGTTCAGCTTCTGGAAACCTACCCAAAACAATTGATAGCAAGGACTCTGACAAATACGTATGACGAATACATAGCAGAATTATTTACAATAGCGAAAAGGTGGAAAGAACTCAAACGTCCGTCCACAGACAAATGGATAAAGAAAATCCATATATCACAATGGAACATGATTCAGTCTTAAAAAGGAATGAAATTTGGATAAATGCCATGGATGAACCTTGAAAACAATTATGCTGAGCAAAATAAGCCAGACACAAAAGGACAAGCATTGCATGGGTCCACTTGTAAGAGGTACCCCAAATAGGCCAGTTCATAGAGAATAGAGGTTCAAGTAGAATAGAGGTGACCAAGAAGTGCTGGGGCGGAGGTGCGGGGGGGGAAGAGTTGCTGTTTACATGGGACAGAGATTCAGTTTGGGATGATGAAAAAGTTCTGGAGGTGGATGGTAGTGACAGCTGAACAACCGTGTGAATGGACTTAATGCTCCTGAGTGTATGCTTAACAATGGTTAAAATGACCAATTTTATCTTATGTGTATTTTACTACATTAAAAAAGTTTTTTTCAAGCTACTGAGATTTATCAGAACTGGCCTAGTTTAATTGAAAGACTAGCTGGGTGCTGGACTCTGAATTCATTCTTTTTTGTTTTTCTCAATCACTGAGATCACCCTCATCTTCAACTGACACAGACCACTCTAGTTAACAACTATATTGTGTATTTGAAAGTTACAAGAGTCGATCTTAAACGTTCTTATCAAAAGGTAAAAAAAATGTGTGAGTCAGTGAGGTGATGGATACTAACTAAACTTATTGTGGAAATCATTTCTCAATACATACATATATCACATCCTTATGTTGTACAGAAGATTAGTACAATGTTAACAGTCAATTATATCTCAATAAAATTGGCGGGGGAGGGGGGGAAATGATCCAAAAAATTGTCACCAGAAAAAAACCAGAAATAACATAGACCATTATGGCTTTTAAGTTTTAGAACTCCGAAGTCAAAAAAATATGCTCAGTCGTATCTTGAATTGGTTGAAGCAAAAACAAACAATTCCCATGTAAAGAACAGAGTGTCCGTTCGGCTTGGTGTACTGGTGGCCAAAATGAGGTCCAGTCCCCCAGCAGTAGTGGAAGTCTCTGTTAGCAAGACTTTTTAGCACTGGTAAGCAAAGCACTGGTCTTTCAAAATACTCCGCACCTTTTGTCTTTTTTTGATTCCTGTAAATCTCAGTAACCTGTATAATTAGTCACATTCACTGATATTGCATCGTGCAAACAGCAGTAAACTAAGAGCCAGTGTTTGACCTTGGTTCTCATTTCTCTTAAACCCTTAACCCACCCCTACACAGACACTTACATGTCTCCCACCCGGCGTGCCTCAGTGCCCAGCATGTCAACTGAGCCAAATGACCAAATGAATTGATAGTATCATAATTTGAGATTGGACTAAAATTGTCCAGGGACACATTCTCAGTATGAAATATGTTGTCTCCCAGCGGAGTCTGGCTTTGGGATTGTCATGGTCTCTTTCACCCTTTGTGTACTTCTGATCAGGATAGTCTCTGAATCGAGAGCTGGGCCCAGGGGAGACTTTACCTCCAAAATGGCTTGTGGAAAAGAAATGTCATCAGAAGCTAAGGCATAGCTGAAAGGCTGCCGGGCTGAGAAAAAATAATCAGGCTGTAAACGGGAGAGTTTGCACTCTGAGATCCCATTTTCCCAAAGTGCAGATGCTTATTTAGTTTCAAGTGCTCCCTGCCTTCTTCCTGGTGGGACTTTAGATCAGCTATCTCACGTCGTATTTCAGCCACGTAAAGTCTGGCCACGTTCCTGCGTGCCGACATGCACCTTTAAAAACCAAAGACAAACTTCCTACCCTAAAAAGCCTTTCTCTCCCTTGCTCTACTTTTCTCTCCCATACCCCCCAGCCAAACACCAACAAACGTCAGCCTGTGGATTTCCTCAGCCCAAACACTAGATGCCTCTTTTATTGCGTCTTGTGGCAGGAGAGAAGGATTAAATTACCGAGGCTGTCAGGACGGACAAGCTCTCTGCCATACATTATCATTATCACTTGCTTCTTGGGTGAAAGAAAATGCAGTAAATCCCTCAAATACAAAGCAATGAAGACCGCTGGCTTTTACTGTCATGACTGCCAGTGCCATTAACAGGCAGTGACAGCGATGTGGCACTCTCAGATGTTGCTTGTATCTTTTCTGACAGTGTGCACATAAACCTGCCACTGACATGACATTAGATCACATGACTATTCAGATTTGATTCTGGTTTCCAAAGCTCCTTTCTTTTCCCAGGCATACGAGTGAGGTGGCATGACTTGTATCTCTCAAAACAGGTATTCATACAAATACAGAATGGTACTAATGTGACTTCATTCTGTGGATTTCTTTTTCTTTTCTTTTCTTTTCTTTTTTTTGGTATAGTGATCTACATGGATAAAGAAAACAACCAAGCAAAGAGAGACATCTTAAAAGCTATCCTACTGAGACAAGAGATGCCTAATAGAAGGTACATTTAGCATTCTAAATTATCTCGTGGCTTCTATCGAAATAGATCTCTGTGGTGTGGCAAAAGAAAGCTCAAGACGAAGAATCAGAGAATCTGACTTCTCTGATTCACTCTGTGTCCTTAAATGAGTATGTTTCCTCCCAGGGTCTCGTTCTCTGAGAGATACAGTAGGCCTGCATACCATGCAGAGTAACTGTAAAGTTCCTACAGTGCTTGCAGACCAAACGAGCAGACAGTATATATGCAGTTTCCCATTACCGGTCGAGTATAACTGTAAAAGCAGAACATAATTGCACTGAGGGTGCACTCTGGAGCCAAATGGCTTGAGGTTAAGTTCGTGTTTCATCACTTACTAGCTGTCCGACCTTGGACAAGGACCCCGTGCCTCATATTTTCTCCATCTGTAAAATGGAAGTAATAATACCACACAGGGTTGTTGTAAGGATTAAATGAGATAATACAGGTGGGATGGGCGGAATGGAGCCTGACAACATAGCGGGTGATAAGAGTTTGTTGTCGTCAGTGGAAATAGGAGTAATAGCAGTATTATTATCTGGAATAGCTCATCAGCCTTTCAGACTAATTTTACCTTACTATCATTGTTTAATAATTCATCATTTCGTGTTCTTTTTCAATGCCTTTTTTTTTTTTTTTTTTGCAAAATTGAGCAGAAGACATTGCAATTCTGGTTCAGTAGAGAAATGATACCCTTTTAAGAAGGAAAAACCCTGATCTAACTAACTTCCTGCTTCTGCATGAGCTCCCATGTTGTACGTTTTGAGGAGATATATAAGGTGCTGCCCATCGGCCCCTGGGCTGGCTCTCCTCCCTTGGTCTGGGTGGGCCCTTTATCTCTCTGTTGTCCTCTTCTCCTTCCCTTTGTGACCCTTAGATGACACAGCCTCAGAAATGGAGCTCACCCCTGCTCACCCTCGAAAAAGGCACAGGGCACCTGGGCGGCTCAGTCAGTTAAGCGTCCGACTTGGGCTCAGGTCATGATCTCACGGTTCGCGGGTTCGAGCCACACATGGGACTCTGTGCTGACAGTGCAGAGCCTGGAGCCTGCTTCGGATTCCATGATTCCGTCTCTCTCCCCCCTCCCCTGCTCACACTCTGTCTCTTTCTCTCAAAAATAAACAAACATTTAAAAAAAAAGAAAGAAAGAAAGAGGCTCAAGTTCTATCTTTTCCTAGAGGGCATGAAGTGAATGTTAAAGGCATTCTATTTTTCAAAAGAGCTTCCAAACTAGTATTTGATCTTCTAAGAAGGGAGACTGGAATTCTTAGCTCTTAGGATCTGATGGTAGCTTTTTCATTAACTCCTTGAAATACATAAATCAATTCTTTGGATCTCAGTTCTGAAGAAGGGGTGCTCAAACAACCCTGTTAATTAGCCTGCAGCTCTGTTTTTCACTCCGGCACAGTTGATAGTCATTCTTTACTTATTTACTTTGTACACCTGCGCTTCTTGCAAAGCCCCCTCACGTACCATCAGTCTCCCAGGGTTATCCCAGGTCACAAGTGACTACATAGCACTGACCGTGACATCTGCTTCTCCATGGCCAACAAGCTGGGTCATCACCAACTAGGACTGAGCCCTGTTTCCATGGACAAGCCCTGGGCTGAACTTCCTGATCTTTTCAGTCTCACTTGTCTCCCTCTGTGTTCACTTTGTTTCTGGGATGTTTGAACCTATTGGTAGCACCCCTCAGCAGGGGAGGACAATTGTGTTTCCTCCAAAGTGTGGGGTTTTTTTTTATTTATTCTGTCTTTATTTTATTTTGAGAGAGAGAGCGAGCATGAGTGGGGAAGGGGCAGAGAGAGAGGGAGACACGGAATCTGAAACAGGCTCCAGGCTCTGAGCTGTCAGCACAGAGCCGGAAGTGGGGCTTGAACCCATGGACTGTGAGATCGTGACCTGAGCTGAAGTCGGACGCCCAACTGACTGAACCACCCAGGCACCCCTCAAAAGTGTGTATTTTTTAAAAGACAGATCCTGCTTTAAATGTAGGCCTGCCTTTCCTCAGAAGACCTAATGGTAACCAAAATAGTTTTGAAAAATTAAACAAAGCCCACAATAAATGTAATGACTCCCACTGACCATCCTTGTTCCTTTAAATTCTCTAAATGAGCCCAAGAGACACCAATGTTCGTGTCGTTTTGAGAAAAATCAACAGAGGCAGCGCAGGTGCAGAGCGACTGCAGGCTGCTGGTGGCCGAGTAAGTGCCCGCAGCGCTGTGGTGTGCACCAGTGACCTCCATGGCAGGGAGGGGGCATCGTGGGAGGGGGCGGCCAGGCCTGCTTTTCTTTCTGACACCATCCTTTTCTTCAGGAAAAAGGAGGAGTTCGTGCTTACATGTTTCCACAGCCAAAAGACCATTGTTATTCCAGTGAATGCCCTCACCTTTTATAAATACAGGTCATGATCTTGCAGTTCATGAGTTCAAGCCCCCCGTCAGGCTCTGTGCTGACAGCTTGGAGCCTGCTTAGTATTCTCTCTCTCTCTGCCCCTCCCCCGCTCACACTCTGTTTTTCTCTCTCTCTCTCAAAAGTAAACATACATTTAAAAAGAGAGAGAGAAAGTGCTTATTTGAAGTCATTCTGACACTGACTTAAAGTTCTTTTCTGGTTGCATTTCTTCTCTTTGACATGTTCTGTAGATCACCTCCAGCATGACATCAGAATTCTAATATGTAACCCTCACAGGTAACCCTTAGGCTCCGCTATCCTGTTTTATACAAAAAGGGATTACTTCAAAATGAGGAAAGAACCAAAAATATTACATGATTTCAGGAGCTTTAGTGCTTTCCGATTTCCTCAGTTGCAGCAAGTGACATTTGAGGTCTAAATCCTGATGTCCAGCCCAGGGCCTGCCTTCTCCAAGACGCCTTCTTGAAATCAGCCAGCCTTCAGTAGGATCGTCCATTTTGCAGTTCATGTAATAATTCAAAAAGGATCTATAATCCCCTATCTAGGTGTCAGGAGCTAAATGCTGGACAAGGCTAAGTCCCTGCACTTAAATGGAGTTTACATCCCACTGAGGGAGACAGACATCAACAAGTAAATGGCTTACGTATTAGAAGAAGTACAAAGACAAAGTTAAACAAGTTAGAATAGAACAGTGAAGGCAGGACTAAGGAGGTGACAAAAAATGGGTTAGTGAGGGATGAGACAACCCAGTAAGGTCATGAACAGCCCAAGGAAGACCCTTCCAGGCAGAGGAAGTTCCAGGCACACAGGAAGACATACAGGCCTGTGTCTAGATTTCTCTGAGAACAGGAGAGTTTTGCAGGAGGGCAAGGGAGGAAGAGGAGGCAGGGGCATCCCAGGTGGCACCTCCCTGCGGCACCGTGTGTCTGTCCCGGGCTTCAGACTGGGTCTTCTTCAGGACACGAAGCAAGGTTCCCACCTCTGTGTCTTGGCCTAAAGGTGAGCAGCAGAGGTCTTCTGCGCAGTCTAACCTAAGCCAGACTGCAGCTTGTATATTATCTTAGCGCACCTTCTTTCCTCTTAAAAGCTTAACTTCATAGTTTCTTAATATCCTGTTTGACATCTCATGTCGCCCTGTATAGAATTCAAAATGAGAAATACTGAATTTGGGTTTCTAGCCCTTTCTCTGGCATTTGGAAGGGTTTTTTTTTCCTTTTTGTCTCAGAATTCTCATATATTCAGTGGAGGTAATGGTCTGCATTTGTAAAGTGATAGACATATGATCCTTAAATCCAAGATATTATAGGAGGATAACACTTACCAATATAAGTACAGTCTGCACAGCCTCTATCTCTTCTGTAAGCCTTCTGGATGGATGTTCAGTGTGCATCAGCTTGAACTGACTGATACAGTCATCGTATGATTTGGCAACTTCAGTTTTCAACAGAAACACACATTCCACAGGTCTTTTTCTCTTCCATTAGAAATGGAAAAGTTTAAGCAGCTCAATGTAGATTGAAAATAATAGTGCAAACACTGTGCTTACCGTGTTCCAGGCACTGTTTGCATGTATCATCTCCTTTGAGCCCCCACCAGAGCCCTGAGGAGGCATAACTCTTCCCATTCTACAGATACGATCAGAGAGGTTAAACACCATGGCCAAGGTCACAGAGCTAACAGTAGGAGAGCAGAAATTGGAACTCAGAATGGATGCCCTTAACCATTCCATCTTAATCCCTCTATTTTATGCATCATATAAACCATTCAGTGTATCCACTTAACACACCAGCATCTGTCCTCTTCACAATTACCGCGCAAATAGGTATTGCCTTTGATTTCAACCAAAGGGATTTCTATTTTGTAATCAAAATGTATTGCTGACTAAAAACAGGGACTCCATAAAGGAATTAAATGTTGAATACTTACTTGCAGCAAGTTAGTTAAACACTAGCATGTTTACCTCTAAGCGTTTGGAAAGAATGTTCCTTTTGCATATTTTTTCAAGGCATGATTTCTCAGAGACTTAGAATTTCATCTAGAAGCATTACCTAAGAAACATGTTTCTTGTTTTGTATCTGATTTGGGAGGGATACATTCTGAAAATGGTTAAAATGGTAGTTTACACACATCCATGGTTTAGGCTATGCTGCCAACACATATCCAAAGAGTACTTCACTGTAAATTCCTGTCATTTGGTCAATCCAAGTGTGTTTGGCCTCCACACAAGCCACTAATTCAAATCAGCTCCATCAGAACCTTACAATTATGTGTCTAAAGTAAAATAAAACTTGGATGCTATGATTGTGAGCTAAACCATTGCTGAAGTAACACAAACATTCCATGTAGCTCTTGGGCAGAGCCACCACGTTTACCTGACATGACTCGGGATGTTCCCTGGGAGTGCGGCGCCTGCAATTCATGGAACACGGGGAGTTTCAGAATCCTCTCAGTAGCTACTCTGGAGGTGGTCGTTTCTGTAGAAAATGGTGCATTTCTTTTGAAAATGGTGCCCTGATCTCCCTGGTCCTTCTCCATTTGATCTTTTTAACTTAAAAATAGATGTGTCACGGCGCCTGGGTGGCCCAGTCGGTTAAGCATCCAACTTCAGCTGGGGTCATGATCTCATGGCTCATAGGTTCAAGCCCACAGTCAGGATCTATGCTGACAGCTCAGAGCCTGAAGCCTGCTTTGAACTCAGTGTCTCCATCTCTCTCTACCCCTCCTCCACTTTCACTCTCTCTAGCACGCTCTTTCTCTCTTTTGCTCGCTCTCTCTCTCAAAAGTAAACGTTAAAAAAAAAAGAAGTGTCAAATCAAAATACGATCAGATAATGTGTATTAGAACGAAGATCTGCCTCTTCTCTTTGCCTAGTAATTTTCTCAGATTCTAGAGTTAAATGTTAATCGGCGCTTGGAAAAGCAGATTTATGTTCATTTGAAGGCTGGGTGTGCTATAATAATTGTAATGGTTCACACAATAACTTCTCTAACCTCATGTAATTTTCTTTTTATTGGAATAATTGGAAACTTTGAGATTTCATACTTAGCAATAAAACCCCATTTGGGAGTTGTGTTTCATGGTGACTTTTTTTCTCACTGTGTGGTGGCTTTCTGTTTGGTCCCTTCTCAGCATTCACTTCACTGTGGTCAGTGACCCTCCAGAGGATGAGCAGGACCTGGAGTGTGAAGACATTGGCATTGCTGACATTGACCTCGCCGACATGTTTCAGAAAGGGAGAGACATCATCGAGCAAAATATCGATGGTATGGCTGGGAGGGTTGCTCAATTTGTACAACAATTGCTGAAATCCAAATTCTTTATTAAAACCTTCTTTTCACTTGGCTGCAGGGACATTGAGTCACACATTAGTTGACTCCTTTGCAACTCAAGCTGACTTTTTTTTTTTTTTGAAGCTGGAAGCCTTTCCCCACAATCCCTCCCTCGTCCTCCCCCTCCGCCTTCCTTGCAGTCAACAGAAATTTTAAAATAATTAATTGCACTTCACAAGGAATTATTCATTTTGTTAGTATTAGGGGTGAGTGTGTGACAAAAATGTGGCCGTTGAGGGTTTTTTTGGTGTTGTTTATGGAAGCTTCATGCTGTCGAGCCTTATTTCGGCCAAAGCATGTTATTCTGAGTCATCATTATAGTGTCTTTTGCAAAGCTTCTCCTTAATTCAATGTTACAACCCAGTGAGAGAGCCACTGCAGGTAACTCCAAGCAGCACCACCGGTCACTTCTTTCCTAGCAGGACTCAGGGAGGAGGAGAGGATTCCTGACAAAATTGTACTCGCCTGGATTTTCACCTCAAAGGTGTGAGTCCCATGAGGGCTTAATTTCTACCCTTTGTGTTCTTACAGAACATATTTAGAACAATGTAAAGGAAGGGTGCTCTTTGGATCAGACTTTGAGAAACCGTAATGAGGACGGCCCGGGTGGCACACCGTCAGTGGAGAACCACGGCTGAGCTCCGGCCTCCCTGCACGTTAGCGTGACCTGTTTACTCATTTATTCGTGCATTAAATGAACACTTATCTGAGCACCTCTTAAGCTCCAGACACTCTGTTACACCACAGTTCATCTGTGGTTCGTGTGTCAGGCTGCCTGTCCTGAGTGTGTGTTACACACTCAGAAGTCAAGGTCAAGCCAAGTAATTAACCAGATCAGAAACCTATCCTGGGAAGTCTTTATAAACTACACACACCTAACTACATGACGGTTCGCCCACAACTTTGTGTAGCCCAGGGGAAAAAAAAAAAGATGAGAGGATTAAAATGTTACCCTCAACCCTCTTAAACACCACCAGAACCAAGAGAGTCTGACAAAAATGAGGAACATTAATCTCGGCTTGATGTTCTTACTCCTTTCTCCAATCGGTTCTGTTTAGCAACCCATCTTCTCTTTCCGAGAGTCCTTGAATGACCATACTGACCCGATGCAGCTACTCTGGCCATGTTTTGAAAGAGAGTCAAAAAATTACACACCGGCCAGGTCAGGATTTTAACGCTGTGTTCTGTGCCAGACATAGCAGTGAGGAGTCCCAAAGAAGAGGTGTAAACTCAGGGGGACAAGCTGGGGACCACTTGTGCCCTGTGTCCTCCCTGTCTGTTCAGGTCAGCCCAAGGCTTGTACAACCAAGTTGTGTTTAAAGGTGTTCTTAAAAGAAAATATGGAATTGTCGTATGTTGATCCCTTACAGGCTTTATTTATTCTAACTTAGAAATTCTGATCCTACGTGGGAATCGTTTTCCTATAGCCCTTCCACTAGGTAAACTTTAGGCTAGATCATGAGTCTTAACTCCACAAACAATGCGTATGTACACATGTGATGGACCCGCAATGTGTATCTTCAGACACACATGACCAGCTTTCATTGTTAGATTTCTGAGATGCCAGTGAGCCTTGGACTGTTTTCATCTTTTCTTTTCTTTTTTTTTTAATTTATTTATTTTGAGAGAGAGGGAAAGTACGTGTGCCGCATAAATGGGAGAAGGGCAGAGAGAGGAGAGAGAGAATCCCAAGCAGGCCTTGCGCTATCAGTGCAGAACCTGTCAGGGCTCAATCCCACAAACCTTGAGATCATGACCTCAGCCAGAATCGAGAGTCGGCCACTTAACTGACTGAGCCACCCGGGCACCCCTGTTTTCATCTTTCCAACTCCTGTCTCATGTGGCCTTTCTGAAGAAAAAAATCTGCAGAATGATATTCATACTCCTCTGCTCTTTTCCTCCCTAGTTTTGGATGCACGGGCAGATGGTGGAGGTATCGGCAAACTCAAGGTAACAGTCGAAGCACTCCATGCCCTACGGTCGGTCTATGAGCAATACAGAGAGGACTTGGAGACTGAAAGAAGCCATTCCAGAGGAAGCGCTCCTCCTGAGGAAACGCTCACATGAAAGCCCTGAGATGAGATTTCGTAATTACTCGGGTGTATATAATCTATAATTCATGGGACGCAGGGAGGGGGAGGCCTGGATTGGCAGTGTTCAAGTTTTGTATACTTTTTCATTTGTTTATTTTGCTATTCCCTCCTTCCCACGACTGCCACCCCTCAGGACTTCAGCTCTCCTCCATGGGCAGTGCCTTCTCAATAATTTATACCCACATGCTAGCATGAGAAAGTCTATTTGCATTTTCAACACTTTCTTAGAAAGAACCAACATGCAATTCCCCTTTTTATTTGTAATAAGCAAAAAGGATCAATCTTAGAAAACCTAGGAAAAAGAAATACTTTTATGTCACCCCTAATCGTCCGACTCAATGGAATGCCTATGATTAGCCTCATTAAGAGTTTTATACTGTGAAGATTTTATTAGAAGCAATATATGAAAATTACTTGGATTAATGTGTTAATCTTCCTCTTTAAAATGCTAATATCCATTTTATGCACATTAAAGCTCAGTGTGCATTTTCTTTGATGCATGCAGTTTCTATCAATTAAATATAAAGAATGAGACTTGGCACCAACTTACTACATTACTTCAAGTTTTGGGGTTTCTTTCTTAAAAATCACAGTTTTTCCCATTTGTATGGTTTTTACGTATTTGCCAGGGCGATGCGGGATCCCAGGATGTAGGCCTGTAAAGAGGAAACAGGCACCTACATGCACGTACATGAAATTTATACTTCAGAAACTTAGCATATGACATAGAAAGAAATTATTAAAAGTATGGCTCAAATTCTGATACGCTTAGTTAAACCTGAAAGGAATATCTTTTTTATCTTTTTTTTTTTTTTTTAATTTACATCAAGCTTGTACAATGGTAGGGTGGATCTGGATAACCAGATCCTCGAAAAGCCGCTCGGAAAGTTAATTTTCTAGCTTTTACCCAATCTCGCTGAAGGATTTAATTGATATTTTTAATGGAGCCGTGAATCAATGCTGCAAAGGAATTGTCTCTGGGGGTCTAGGATATAATGCATTTCATTTTTTAATTTACTTTTTTATTTGTCATTTTCTTCAAAGGATTTTTATAGGCTGTGGGTTTTCACTGTTTGCAAACAGGCTATGTTCCTTCTTAAGCATATGTAAAGTATTCAGGGAGATAAGTAATTTATTAAAATCTACCTAATTTGCCGTGATATATTAAATCTCTGCTTCAGTGATCACAGACCATTTCATTTAGAGAATTAGGCATTCCCTCTTTGTGTGATTAAAGCTCTGGAAAATGAGTTCTTTGCTCCTATTTGCGAACATTCAAAGCCTGCTAATGGCAAGAAGATGGAATAGATTATGAGACAATTCATTACAGTTCAACAGAAAAAAAAAGCAGCTATAATGCAAAAATGCAAGTATGAATATCTGCATATAGTTTGAACCATCTGTGCTCTAATGGCTTCAATAATGACTCTCGTCTTTAGGAGGCTTTGAAATGACATCCGTACAATATTAATTTGTTGATGTACATTGTGGGACTAGTAGAGTACGATCTGACCGCAGAAATCTATAAATTCTGTCTCTACCATTGGGCCTCCCTGTCTGGGGCCCGCCATCTCCAAGAAGAATCTTGCTCTCATCAAACTCTGCAAATCTTCATAACAACTCATTCCTCTGGAACCTT
Source organism: Proteles cristata cristata (assembly GCA_017311185.1). Taxonomy (NCBI): domain Eukaryota; kingdom Metazoa; phylum Chordata; class Mammalia; order Carnivora; family Hyaenidae; genus Proteles; species Proteles cristata. The sequence goes on along the minus strand of JAESUZ010005539.1, from coordinate 64,137 downwards.
CTCGAGACCGCAAACATCTGCAGACTAAACCTCTCCAGTCCTAGTAAACAGCCACATGTTTGTTGTCACTTCAGCTGGCTCTGAGCTCATCTTTTTGGCCTCTCTTTCTAGCTTTCTTTGGCTTCATGCAGTTACGGTGTCATTAAGGCCCATAATATTCCCTGCAGTGATTTAAAACAGCCGGATTATACCCTGGGATTAACCGAGTGGCTTCTGAGACATTTATTGTGGTATTCTTCCAGGAGGTTTGTATTATTGTTTTAAAATGTTACATCCCAAACTAAATACCCTTTCTGCGGGGAAAAGAACCGGATCGCACTGACCTCTTATGATATTTAAGTGGAAAGGAGTTTTTATCAGGAAACTTCTGAGACCTCGTCAGTCGGGTGGAATGTATACCTCAGACACGATTAGAGATCTGGCCGTGTTTTCTTTCGCATTCATGTGTGCTTATATGGATTATCAGGGGTCCCTTTTCTGGCTTTAAAATAGCTCACCTTGCAACTACGTATGTTTTTCCAAGTCTCCTTTTCTTAAGTAATTGAATAGCTGTCGACACATTTGGAAGTGGGTAAGTTGTATTGAATGCCATCATGGGGGTGCTTCAAGTGGGTTTCAGAATTGGTTTGAGAAGAGTTTGGTTTTTATTTTTTTACCCTGTCTTGTGTTGACCAGAGTTCACTGAAAAAAGTTCACCGCCTTTTGGATTACAGAGCAACAGTTTTCTCTTGGTGAGCCAGGCCTGTTCCATTAAGTACGGCTTGGGGGCCAGGGTACAGGCAGGCGGGCTAAAAGGGGCCTTGCCACCCAGAGACACCAGTTTAAGGCGACGCCTCTGTGAACTTACAGCTCTTGGTGCAAACGTACGCAGTCCACTCAGCACTTTCGGGGACTGTAATGCTTTTAGTTTGGAAGTATAAATAGAGATGTGATGTGGTATGTGGGAGAGTGTCTTTTACATGGTTTTCTGCCTACTGTAGTAGAAATGTCAAATTCCCAGCCACCGTCATGAGAAGCAGTTGACAAAAATAAGTTTTATGGTTTACAGTGCGGTTTACATACAGAACATTTCTCTTCACTCTCAATTTCAACATGCTTTCCAAATTATCATGGTTTATTGCCATTTAACTTAAATTAGTTTTTTTTAAGAATAAATAGAGAATATATTTAATCAAATAAAGAACAGCCATGTTGAAATTCTACCATTCCCACCGTTCACTCGTTACCACGAAACACAAATCATTTCTGTGTGTCACAAAGAAGAGTAGGCTCAGAAGCGGTCACGTGACCTGGGAGGGTTCTGCTTGCACCCGAGTCCCCCACAACAAAACATAAATTATTTCAGTAATCTGACATCAAGAGCTGTGACAATGAAAACCACTTCTTACACATGTTCTGACAATCTGATTAACATTTTTGTGGATATGGAAAGTAACTTTTTTTAGTCAGACTGCCACTATTGCTGAATTGAGAAGGATTTCCATATTCACTAGATAGGAAAATGTGTTATCACGTGTGTGAACAAATATGAGAATTAAAGTGTCATCTTTGCGTGGTACAAAATAACCAAAGGAGTGCTCTGGGGATATAAAATTATCACATGGTTGACAATATCAGGATGGTAATTCACCCCTAAGTATGAGAGTACATTTCACTAAGTCACTCATGCCTGAAGGCCTCTGACTATGTTAAACAAAGAGAAACAGAACCCATGACTTCTTGTTGATTGGACAACATGCCTAGTTGGATCCATGAACGGGAGCAAAGAGCTCTGTTGTTTTGTTCAGAACAAAAACAACCTCCAGGTCAACCAGACAGCTCCAAAATATCAAAGATGTAGAAACAAGTGTTTTTAAAAACTGAAAATACAGAACGAGAAAACACCTCCTCATCTTAATCTCTTTTATCTTGCAAGATAGATTTTTCGCTTCCATTTCAAAGAGCCACCAGTGGACTGCACTTTACAATCTAACATGGAAAATTGGGCCCATGCTCTGGTATTGTTACACTTTTTGTTCTTACCCTTTCATTTTCCAAATACCGTTGACTAATGTCTTTAAACCGTGTTTCTCCAGTTTTTCTGAAGTGAAATCTGGTTCTCTCAGACTTAGAATGTGGCCTTTTTCCTGGGGTAGACACCATCAGGCTTGTCTTCTGCCTTTTGCCCCTCCTCACTCTCTGTTGAGATTCACCTTGCTGATCCCTGTAACAGCATCACCCCTCTCTTTACTGAACACCATTAGTTTTCTTTGTAAATCAAACTCACCATCTTGATCTTCCTATTTCTGTCATCTGTTCTGTTTATACATATTCGACTAAACATTTCCTCCCACCTGTCTCTCCCCCTACTCATTTTTAGTTAGTCAAGTCATGTTTTTTTCCTTCCTCTTCTCTTGGTGCCTCAATGTCTTTAGATGCCAGCATCTGTGACAGTTCCAGTGGCATTGCCAAAACCTGCCTTTGTGTGAAGACTTCTCTTCATTTAATACAATGGGGGAAGAAGGCACTTTTAATCAAGCATGATGAAACTGAGCGAGCAGCAAGCTAATTTTTTTATCTTTGCTTTTTGTAGCAAAGTAACAGGCTGGAACTCAAAAAGCTCTCAGGAATCACTGGTAAGAGACTCGAGCAAAAGGAATTTTTATTTTTTTAAGGAAATGTGTCATTAAATCAAGCTTTATTCGGCCTAAACGTGTTTTGTCCTAGTTACACATGCCATCATTAACAACAGGGGAAATTAGATAAATTTAAGAACAAAACTGAAGAGACAGCACACAACCCAAGATTAGGAAGCCTTTTCTAACCAAGAAAACCAAGACAACTTATAAAACAAGAGATAGAGGTCTTAGGTAAACATGGAGGCAAGGTAACACAAAACAGAATTCAAGGTGAAGAATGAATGATGACAATTTATACTGGTAAAAAGAAAACAGGTCATAGATTTAATGATCTTGAACATATACACACCTAACAATATAGCCTCAAAATACACTAAGCAACAACCTCACAAAACTATGGACAAAATATTACAGCCACATGAGTTTTACTAGATTTTTAATTCTCAAGAGAGTGATAGATCAAAAAAGGTTTTTTTTAAGTCTAGAGGATGTGCTTAATATGTTTACTAAACTCAAGCAAATATAGGATGCAAATGGAAAGTTAAAAAAAAAAATCAACCATGTACTCAGCCACAAAGGAAGTCTCAATTTCCAAAGAATTAAGATCTTGTAGACTATGTTTCTCTAAGCAAAATGCAGTAAAATTAGAAAGCAATAAAAGGATAACTAAAATGTCCTATCAAAAAGTTTTTAAAATGTGTTATCATTGTTCTGGGTTCTAATAGGACAAGAAATCACCCAGTCCTACAACATAACTAGGAGAAAGAAAGTTCTACAGACTTCAACTTACCTGTAAGTAGGGGAAATAAACTTCAGCTCGGAAGCCCACACTAGAGGGAGGGCAAGGCAAGGGTTAAGCATAAGAGAGGTGAGTGTGACAGGATTCTAGTGGCAGTGGAACCCAGATGACATCAACTCAAGCTCCCCCAGTAAGTAAGACAAGGGCCATGCTGAGTGGGGAAATGCTGAGAACATGCCTGAGGCCTGGTGGGGCAGAGTTATTAGCTACTGGAAAAGTGAGAGAAAGGGGCTTGGAAAGTACATAGGGCCAGAGGTAGTAACCTTGGAAAGACACCTGGAAAATAGGGGGGCACTTTGACAAGGGGAGGTATCCTTGGAGACATGGTAGTGAAATGAAAGAACCAGCTGCAACTATGGGCCCCAGTGAAACAAGATAGTATCATTAAATGGTATCAGTATCATTAACAAGAACAAGAAATCATTTATTAAAGAAACTTCCCTGCAGCAACAGAAGACGATAGTCTTGAGCTGAGAGACCCTGTAAGCTACCCAAACCTCTTCTCCATCCATATGATTATCCTCTCTGGCCTGTCCAGGAAAATCCAAAACAAGTCAGTTTTACCTAAACCACCCTGTGTCCACATTGCATGAGAAAACAAAAGGAGAAAACTTTTCAGCAGGATGGAGTTCTACCCTAGTAATGATGAATTTGGTGGTTTGGATCAGCCTTCCTGTGAGAACAACTAAAAAATCTGACTTATATATACACACACATATTATATATGAAGTGTTTGGAAACATCAAAATGCCACCAGCTCCCTAGGCTGTAGGAAATCACAGGAACAAGGTCTGGGAACAGAGGAAAGCCCAGAGGGTGAGCCAAGCATTAAAGCTGATTTGCTTCTAGAGGCATCTGCCACTTTGACAGCATGGGTGAGAAGCTGAACAGGGCTTTCAACAGACTCATGGGGCTTTGAAGAACAAAAATTGGAAACTTAGAGTCCACCAAAGACTAGAATCTAGAGCTCCCAGTAAATCCTTCAGGCTCAAATTAGTCCTGCATTTTTTACATACAATGTTTAGTACACATTAAAAAAAAACTAGGCACATGCAGAGACAAGACCATGTGACTGAAGACTAAGACAACAAACAAGTGAAATTCCCACGAGTAATTCAGGAAATGGAGTCATCATCCATGAACCTCAAGAAGAAAAATGTTTCATATGTGAATAAGTTAAAAGACAATCCTAAGAAATTTGATATGGAATTGAATGTTCTTGAACAAAACCAAGTGGAAGTTTTATAAATGAAAATTACAAATAAATTAAGAATTCACCAGGTGAGTCTAACAGCAAATCAGACATAATTGAAAAATGACTTATTGAACTCTGAAAAAATTATTTAAAAAATATCCATTCTGGGGTACCCGGGTGGCTCAATTAAGCATCTGACTCTTGATTTCGGCCCAAGTCATGATCTCATGGTTCGTGAAATGGAGCCCCGCATCAGGCTCCATGCTGAAAGCACAGAGCCTGCTTGAAATTCTCCCTCCCTGCCCTTCCCCACATGCATGCACGCGCACACTCTTTCTCTCTCTCCCTCTCTCTCCCTCTCTCTCCCTCTCAAAACAAATAAACATAAAATACAGATCTTTCCTCTTTAAAAAAAAAAAATCCATTCTGATGCATGGAAAGAAAAATGGAAAGTAACCCAAAAAATAGGGAGGGTGGATATTTCAAGACATGGGAGTGTATGGAAAGTTGTACCCATAATTGAAGTCCCAGGAGAGGAAAAAGAGGATTAGAATTCGTATTTCAAGAGATGATGACTAAGACTTTTGCCGAATACATATGAGGCACAGATACAAGAACGACCTCATTCTGTATGCACAGGCTGGATAAACGCAAAATCACTTAAGGCTCATCCAAGAAAAACTGCTGAAAACCAAAGACCAAAAAAAAGTCTTAAAAGCAGTCAGAGACCTAAGCTCACACTAAGACTGAAAGTTGACTTAGCTGAGCCAGTGGAAGCCATTAGAAAATACTATGAAACCCTTTTGGGTCATACCTCTCATCTTCTCTCCTCTCTTTTATTCACCAACAAAGTAGTTAACACCGCAGGAGACTTCACCAATGGGAGTCAAGAACCAGTGGATAAATACTCCCCTTCCCAATCCCTCTGACAAACAGTCCTGAGGGACATTCTATAGGGTTCCAGCAGGAACAAGCCCCAACACTCATAGGGGTGATCAACCTGCCAATACAACTTTGCACTGGCTTTTCCATTTTATTTCTCCCAGTCTCTCCTCAACTCTGCCGCCATTTCCCAAATAAAGTTCCCACATGCCAGGTCCTTGTTTCGGGCCCTGCTCTGGGGACACCCAGGCTGAAAGTAAGTACTAAGAGTGGCCCTAGAAAGCAGAACATTAAGATGGGACTCTGAAACAGGGCCATTGGCTGGTCAGATGGTAAAAGGATGACATTATTTATGGCAAGTGGCATGATAAGCTCTGGCATGTGACAGATTCTTGATGACGGTGGATTAGGGTAAGTGCAAGAGGAAAGAGAAATATCAAGCTATCAGCTACCTACTTTACTGAATTTACGTTCTACCTCAGTCTTTTCTTAAGCTTAAGTAAAACTTCAGTAAATGACAAACTCCAGAAGGCCTAAAGAAAACCAGCCCTGATGCAAAAGAAAATATAATGCCATATTCCAACATGAATTAATTATCATTGAACGAGCAGTTGTAGATGCGGGGAGAAGACATAGATCAGGAATTTAAAAACCCAAAATAGAAACTGACAAACTGGAACTAACGGCAACTGATGTTAGGAAAGAAACAAAAAATTAACTTTGAAATGACTAAATTAGAAGGTACCTGAGAGAAAATAAATATGACTGAAAGTCGACAATGGAAGATAATGGGTAGAAGTGAAAGGAGCCAAGAAAATGAAGGAGGCAAAAAGAACCTGTGAGAAAACGATAGATATAATGGGCAAACATAAGTACAGTTAGAGATGCCAATGAGAAAAGAGTGAAATAGGACAAATATATAATACTATAATTCAAGAAAGCTTTCCTGAAGTAAAAGTAGACCTGAATCTACCTAATGAAAGGGCCAACCATAGAGGAAAATTGCTTCCAAACAGTCAACTCTGAAACCTATCTTAATAAAACAACTAGACATTAAAGTCAAAATAAAGAAAAAATAATCTTCTGGTCCTCTAGGCAAAAGAACTGCATGTATGTATGTATTTAAACTTAAATTCAAGTTAGCCAACATACAGTGTAGTCTTGGCTTAAGGAATAGAACCCAGTGATTGATCTCTTACATATAACACCCAGTGCTCATCCCAAAAAATTCTCTCCCCACTGCCCGTCATCCACTCAACCCATCCCTCCACCCACCACCACCCCCAGCAAACCCCAATTTGTTCTCTGTATTTAAGAGTCTCTTATGGTTTGCCTCCCTCTCTGTTTTTATCTTATTTTTCCTTACCTTCCCCTGTATTCATCTTTTTTGTTTCCCACATTCAACATATGAGTGAAATCATATGATATCTGTCTTTGACCGACTTCTTTCACTTAGCATAATACTCTAGTTCTACCCCTGCTGTTGTAGATAGCAAGATTCATTCCTTTTCATCACCGAGTAGTATTCCAGTTGTGGGGGTGGGGGGGAGGAGGGTATATATATACCTTCTTCTTTATCCATCAGTCAATGGACATTTGGGCTCTTTCCATAATTTGGCTATTATTGATAGCTCTGCTATAAACATTGGGGTGCATGTGCCCCTTCGAATCAGCATTTTTGTATCCTTTGAATAAATTCCTAGTAACGCAATTGCTGGGTTGCAGGGTAGTACTATTTTTAATTTTTTGAAGAACCTCCATTCTGTTTTCCAGAGTGACTGTACCAGTTCGCATTCCCACCAACAGTGCAAAAGTGTTCCCCTTTCTTTGTACCCTCACCAACATTTGTTGTTTCTTGAGCTGTTAATTTTAGCCATTCTGACAAGTGTGAAGTGGTGTCTCATCACTCATTATCAGAGAAAAACAAATCAGAACAAGTCTTTTATAATGAAAATGAAGTCAGGTTGGCATTAAATTTCTCAAGAGCAACTTAGGAAGCGAGGCAGTGATGAAATAGTCTTACCAAAAAAAAAAAAAAATGTGAACCAAGGTAAAGTGTGAACAAATGATTTTTTCAGTTCAACTCAGCTAATCTTTCAAATATCAAGGCCATAGAAAAACAATTTTCATCATGATGAAATTCATATAGCACAAAATTTAATTAGTTTTTTAAATTTAATTACTTTAAAGGGAACAATTCAGTGACATTTAGTACATTCACAATATTGTTCTATCTACTTCTAGAACACTTCGTCAGCCCTAAATGAAACCCTGTATACATTAAGTGTGCCCTGTATACCCTTTCACTCCCCACCCCAGCCCTTGGCAACCACCGATCTGCTTTCTGTTTCAATGCATTTACCTATTTTGCATATTTCATATAAATGGAATCATATAGTATGTAACCTGTGTTTGCCTTCTGTCACTTAGCATACCATTTTTCAAGGTTAGTCCCCCTTTGTAGCATGTATCAGTACTTCATTCCCATCTATGGCTGAAGAATACTCCATTGGATGAGTAACCAAAATGTGTTTATCCATTCATTCAGTGGTGGACATTTGGGTTGTCTCTACATTTGGACTATGAAGAGTGCCGCTGTGAACATTTTTGGTGCAAGGATTTGTCTGACTACCTATTTTCAACTCTTTACCTGTTTTCAGCTCTTTTGGGTGTAGACCGAAGTGGGCCATGTGGTAATTATACGTTTAACATCTTGAGGATCTGCCAGATGGTTGTTTTCCACACCAAATGCACCAATTTACATGCACACTAGCAGTGTATGAGGGCTCCCGTTTCTCCACATCCTTGCAACATGTTACTTTCCTCTTTCCATTTTTAACAGCTATTCTTAGGAGTGTGAATTGGTATCTCATTATGGCTTTGATTTGTATTTCCATAATGACATTGAGCATCTTTTCATGTACTTGTTTGTGGAAAACAACTGGAGACATGCAAGAATTCAGGGAATATTGTGCTAATGAGCTCTTTGTGAGGGATCTACTAGAAGACCACCTTCATCCAACTAAGATATGAATGAAGAGACCTTTAGAAGAACTAGTGGTGAGCATGGACTATATTTAGCTACAGATCTTCGACCTACCAAAGGTGGAGACAAGGTAGAAGAATAGTATGTATATGTTATGTGCTCTGATGAAGTAAATAATTTCTTTAATGAGAGAAAAAGAGGGGAAACGGAAAAGTAGCATAAATTCATTGATTTCACATAGGTTATAGGTGAGGGCCAGAGATACCATTTAAAGCAGGCAAACCACATAGTAGAAGCCTAAATAAAGAAAACATGGGCACTATATAAATATATTAGTGGAAAGATAACTACTAAAACAAAAACACAAGTCATTTTAATCGCCAACATTTTTTTATTAAAAAGCAAAGAAAACAAACCAGAGAATGAAAAACACATGGTAAATATCCGTAGTAAATGCAACATAAGATAATCAGACAGGGCTCATATCAAGTATTTAAGTTGTAACCATAAATGCGAATGGTCTGAACAAACTTGTGAAAAGAAAAATATTTTCAGATCGTCTTACAAGACAAAATTCAACTCCATACTGTGAGAGATACTTCCAAAACAAAGTGCAATAAATTTAAAAGGATGGGCAAAACTATACCAGACACGTGCACATAAAGACAGCCAGGATTGTGAACTTGATATCTGACAAGTTGAAATTCGTGAGGGGAAAAGTGCTTAATGATACAAAGAAGGACACTTTAATAATAGTGAAGGCCATACTTCACAGTGAAGTTACAAATGGTATCAATAACTGTGCATCAAATAACACAGCAGCAACCTTCATAAGGCATAAATACAGGAGATAAGAGAAAACATATGGAAGTACATTAATTAGGACAGACTATAGATCAACCCTCAGTTCAAGCCTGGGCAAATTGGAAAAGAAATTACACACACACACACGCGCATGCACACACACACATGTATATGTAATCTAAACAACATAATCCCAAGGTAGACCTTATGAATACATATTGAACCCCTCACCCTTATGAAAGAGGATATTTCTTCTTTTCAAATACATGTGGAACATTCATGAAAATTGACCATATGTGAGGTCACTGAGAAAACTTCAATAAATTCTTTCAAATAAAAATAATGCAAACCAACAACATTGTCTTATCACAGTGTAGTAAAATGAAAAATAAAATCAAAAGGCACAAGTTCTTTTCCATCTGGAAATAAAATATTATTAAGCAATTCCTTAGTCAGTGGAGAAATATAAATTGAAATTGAACAGTTTCTTAGAAAAATAATGATTATGAAAAACCCTGTATATCAGAATCTTTGACATACAGTTAAAGCAAAGAAAATGCCTAAGCTAAACATAAGAATGAAAAGTATAACAATAAATGAAGTATCTATCTCAAAAGTTAAAAAAGAGACAAAAAGTAGAATAAAAGTAAAAAGTAAAAACCAAATAGAATTAATAAATAAAATACTTCTATGAAATAATCAATAAAATGGACCTAATCATTATTCAAGAGAGAAAGCACGAATACAAATAAAAATAAGATGGGGTGCCTGGGTAATTCAGTTGGTTAAGCCTCTGACTTTTGCTCAGATCATGACCTCATGGTTGACAAGTTCGAGCCCTGCTGAGTCCTAACAGCTCAGAGCCTGGAACCTGCTTCAGATTCTGTGTCTCCCTCTCTCTCTGCCCCTCCCCTGTTCTCTCTGTCTCTCTCTCTCTCTCTCTGTCTCTCTCTCTCTCTCTCTCTCAAAAATAAATAAATGTTAAAATTGAGCCTCGTAAAGAAAGAAAGCTAGAAAGATCAATTTCCACCGAAGAAATAAAATACCAAAATACTAATTCCCAAAAGCACCAGGCTCAGAAGGTTTTACTAGGGAATTCTAATAGCCTTCAAAGACTAGATCATTTTAATGCTATTCAGAGTGTTCTAGAGATATAAAAAGAAGGAAAACTCCCATAGTCTTTTAAAGAACTGGATGTATCATTGATCTGTAAACTAAATAAACACTGCACACACATACACAAAAAAAAACTATAGACTAATCTCACACATAATATTGAGGCAAAAATCCTAAGTAAAAAATTAGCAAATAGAATTGAACACCAAATTAAAACTATAACAGGGGCTCCTGGTTGGCTCAGTCTGTTAAGTGTCTGACTTCAGCTCAGGTCATGATCTCACAGTTGGTGGGTTCAAGCCCCGTGCCGAGCTCTGTGCTGACTGCTCAGAGCCTGGAGCCTGCTTCAGATTCTGTACCTCCCTTTCTTTCTGCCCCTCCCATGCTCGCGCTCTGTCTCTCTGTCTCTCTGTCTCTCTCTCTCTCTCTCAAAAATAAACATTAAAAAAAAAGAAAACTATAGTAAGTCATGATCAAAAGGTTTTTATTCCAGGGGCACCTGGGTGGCTCAGTCGGTTGAGCGTCCAACTTCAGCTCAAGTCATGATCACACAGTTCGTGGGTTTGAGCCGCACATTGGGCTCTGTGCTGACAGGTCAGAGCCTGAAGCCTGCTTCGGATTCTGTGTCTCCCTCTCTCTCTGTCCCTTCCCAGCTAGAACTGTCTCTCTCTCAAAAATAAATAAGCTTTAAAAAAAAAAAAAAGTTTTTATTGCAAGAATACAACATGGCTCAGAAGGTCTTAAAAACACAGCCAAAAACATAGAAGAAGTTGGAACATCATAGGTAGCATATCAGGTTAATGGAGAGAAAGAGACTACTCAAAAACGACGCCAGAGCTGCTAAAAAAGCATCTAGGAAAAAAACTAACTAGATCCCTACTCCTTCTTTAAAGCAAAATAAATCCTACAAATATTTACATGTAAAAACTGAAACCATAAATGCATTAAGAATACACAATTATTTTTACCATTTCACAAAATCCAGAAGCTATGAAAGAAAATAGTAATAAATTGGACTCCACAAAAGTAAACTTTTCTTAATGGCAAAAAACAAAAAACAAAAAACCTCTCATAAAATAAAAGGACAAATGGAAAACTTGGGAAAATCTTAGCTAACAATAGAACAAACAGCTAATGTCCTTACTATAAAGAGCTCCTAGAAAAGAAAAAGACCAAGAATCCATAGAGAGGTGGGTAAAGGCTATGAACAATTTTGAGGAAATTCAAGTGATTAATGAATATAACATTACACTTATTGAATGTGATGATATTAAATGTGGAAAAGATGCTTAACATGCTCATAATAACAAAAAATGCACATTACAACCACAGTGAGATATAATTTCAACTATAACTTCGGGTTCTGTGCTGGCAGCTCAGAGCCTGGAGCCTGTTTCAGATTCTGTGTCTTCCTCTGTCTCTGCCCCTCCCCCACTCATACTCTGTCTCTCTCTGTCTCAAAAATAAAAACTATAAAAAAGTTCAAAAATGTTATAATACATGGAGCTCTGACTGTGGGAGACAAGCACGCTCACTCATTGCCATTGGAGTGATAGCTTCTCACAAACACTGTGCAGATCAATTTGACAATTCCATCAAAATAAAAATATACAAAATAAAAAATACACTTATCCTTTTTTTAAAGGTTGCTTGAGAGAAAGAGAGTGCATGCGTGCACGCAAGCAGAGGAGAGGCAGAGAGAGAGAGAGAATCCCAAGCAGGAATCACACTGTCAGCATGGAGCCCAACACGAGGTTCGAACTAACAAACCACGAGATTATGACCTAAGCCCAAACCAAGAGTTGGACGCTCAATACATTGAGCCACCCAGGGACCCCAATACATTTATCCTTTAATCCAACAATTCCACCTCTAAGATTTTATCCAATATATGCACTTGCAAATATAGGAAATGATGTACAGACAAGATTATTTATTTCATCGTTGTGCGGAAAAGCAAGAACTGGAAAATACTGTAAGTATCAAATAAGAAACTCATTAAAAACTTATGTTACAGTCATGAAATAGAATACTATGCCACTATTTAAAAGAAGGGGTCAACCTTAGATGTGCTTATATGTAATAATCCATAAGATACGTACTTGTCTGATTTTCATTTATCATTATTATTTTGTGCTTAAAACAATAGAAATTTACTCGCTCAGAGTTTTGGGAGATAGAAGTCTGAAACCAAGGTGTAGGGCCATAGTTTGTCAGAAGTCTCTAGAGAAGAGTCCATTCCATGCCTGACTCCTAGCTTCTGGTGGTTGCTGGTAAGTCCTTGGCATTTCTTGGCTTCTAGGCAAGTAACTCTATGTTTAACATTTTTAAAAATTACTAATGTTTCTTTTTTTATATAAATTTTTTAATGTTTATTTATTTTTGAGAGAGAGACAGACAGAACACAAATAGGAGAAGGGCAGAGAGAGAGGGGGACACAGAATCCAAAGCAGGCTCCAGGCTCCAGGCAGTCTGCATAGAGCCCAATGTGGGGCTCAAACTCAGACTGCAAGATCATGGCCTAAGCCGAGGTCAGATACTTAACTGACTGAGCCATCAGGCACCCCAAGGAATTGCTGGTGTTTCAAAGTGACCACACCATTTCCCATTTATACATTTTGAACTTTGAACCATGTTCTAGTACTACCTACCCACAACAATTAATAAAAAATTTTTTTCTTTCATAGTTCATTGCCAAGTTGGTTTCCATATAACACCCAGTGCTCATCCCCACAAGTGCCCTCCTCCATGCCCATCACCCTCCTTCCCCTCCCCCCCACCCCCATCAGCCCTCAGTTCGTTCTCAGTATTCAAGAGTCTCTCATGGTTTGCCTCCCTCCCTCTCCCCAACTATGTTTCCCCTTCTCCTCCCCCGTGGTCCTCTGTTAAGTTTCTCCTAATCCTTCTATAAGTGAAAACATATGGTGTCTGTCCTTCTCTGCCTGACTTATTTCGCTCAGCATAACACCCTCAAGGTCCATCCATGTTGCTACACGTGGCCAGACTTCATTCTTTCTCATTGCCATGTAGTAGTCCACTTGTATAGATAAACCACATCTTAATCCATTCGTCAGTTGACGGACACTTAGGCTGTAATAAATTAGAGCTATATGCATTGACTTAGGGAAAAAATGTCCATTATGTATTATGAAAGATATAAAGCCAGATTTCATAAACTAAGAAAAAAATATATGATTATAATTTGGTAAATTGAAGACCAAAAAAATGTGTGGGCGGGTGCATATGTAACTTGTATCAGTTATAAATGCTTTTGGATGCAAGATAACAATAAGCCAGATTAGCAGTGGTTGAAACAAAGGGGTTTGTTTTTCCTCCATGAGTGGTAGTGTGAATATAGACAGTTTCTAGCTCATTTCAGCAGCTCAGTAGGGCTCTGAAAGACCTAGACCCTTTCTCTATTTCTACTCTCCCTTCTTTATCATTGCATGGCCGTAAGGTGCCTACAGCATCTACAGACATCATATATGCATTCTGGGCAGGAAGAAGGGCAAAGAAGACTCTTCTCAACGAGTCATCAAAAGTTCTCCGGGACGCCCCACCCACACCTAACATCTCCTTGGCCAAACTGGGTCACATGGCCACCTCCAGCTGCAGGGTAGGCTGGGAAACACAGAGAAAGGATTCTCATTATTGGCTTGGACCAATCATGACCCAGTTCCAGGCCTAAGTACGCTGCATTGCAAATAAAGTCAAGATGCCACTAGCAGGGAAGAATGGGAGCGCTGTCCGACCCCACGTACATGCAAATGAAAGATGATTCTATGAACAGAGGCCAAGGAAGGACACACACTGGAGCGCTAACAATGCCACGGAAGGGTGGAAGGAGAAGGCAAGGCTGAGGGGCAGGGGCGGGAATAAAACAGAGATGCATTCATTACAACTAAGGACTCGGAAACTAAGGCCAGAAAGCAGGACACATTCTAGCATGCATTGAGTAGGACCAACTGGTTTGGAGTTATTATCAGTTTCTTTTTTTTTTTTTTTAATGTTTTATTTATTTCTAGGAGAGAGAGAGACAGCGTGAGCAGGAGAGGGTCTGAGAGAGGAGTCACAGACTCCAAAACAGGCTCCAGGCTCTGAGCTGGCAGTCAGCACAGAGCCCGACGCGGGGCTCGAACCCACGAACCGCGAGATCATGTCCTAAGTGAAAGTCGGACGCTTAACCGACTAAGCCACCCAGGTGCCCCGAGTTATTATCAGTTTCTTAAAAATGAGGAATTGGAGACTCAGACTGATGTCAGGAACCCACTGAATGCCTTTGGGTTTATATTGGTATCATGATCTACAGTAAATGGAACAGAGTTCCCATTTTGAAAACTTGAGTAAGAACTACAAAAAGGACCCTTTGGAGCTCCAAAACCATCTTACATGAAGACAGAGTGGGGGGAACTTGGCATATGTACAAAAAGAAAAGCCTTAAACGGAAGGGGCCCCAGACAAGAAAATAAAACTTGGAATGAAGTGTTTTGACAGGGGAATGTTCAGTGGTGTCACATGTTTTCTCCATGACTGGAGATCCTCCAACAGCTCTTGCTCAGAGACCTCTCCCGAGTCTGATCATTGTGTTTTCTCCCCATACTGACAGAGACAGGCCTGGACTCGAAGCCAGTTTGGAATAAGAGAACCAAAGCAGACGGGGTGCATTTGGATGCCTATGGGCCCCCCGCCCCATGTCCTCTCTGCCACATCTCAGATTCCAGCTGTGGTGTTGGTGGCCAGTTCTGTGACAGCTTCAACTCACTTCAGTCTGACAGCATCTTGCCCCGTGTGCATATTGTGTTCTTTGCTTTCTGCTCTGCAACTTCTCCAGAAAGAAGGAAGAGTTTACTTAGCCTATACCAGTAGGAATTTACTTAGTCTGTACACAATCCATAGCAGTTTATTGCATAATCAAATGGCACACTTGGGATCAAGCCCAACAGTCCTATCCAGACAGCAGTCCAGAGAGCAGCGGTAAGACTCCACACCAGATGGCCCAAACTCCCATGCCACCTGACTGGGTTATACCAGGTGGGGTGTCCACTACAACTGGGAACCAGAGGAAGTAAAAAAAAAAAGTCTCTAGATTGCTTTTTGGGTCAGTAGGCCCAATTTGCTGGTGTGACTTGAAAATAGATTGCTGCCACACTATAATCCCACTAAGGGATTGAGGTCATGCATGGGCCCAATATTGGACTCCCTCCCATCAAGGCTGGTCCTACCTCCTGCACTGCTCAGTTCTCCGCCTGCCATCAGCACAGACTAACACTGAGCCCTCAATATGGTACCAGCCAGCCATCAATGGTACCATGATACATTGTACTTCTACTTTGGAAGAGGCAGTAATTTTTTCTTACTGCCGTGAAAACCTCCTCTGGATATGTGTTTGCCTGCCCTGTCCACAATGCCTCTATCGGTATTTCCACCAGATGGATAACAGCATGTTTGATTTACCAAATGACATCCCACGTGACTTTGCCTCAGATCAAGGGACCTCTTTTTATGAAAGAATAAATATGACTGCTTCTACCAAATACTGCCATGCCCAATGTTGCGTGCTGTCCTCATAGACGTGGTGGGATGTCCTATTGCAGGCTCAGCTGAAGCGCCTGCTCAGAGACAACTGAGCTGCTTGAAGTTCTGTCTTCCAGGATGCAATTCATGTCCTGAGTCTGTAGCTGATATAGCACTTTGTGCCAATAGCTACAACATGTGGATCCAGAAACCAAAAGGTTGAAGTAGGAGTGCCCTCAACACCACTCCCAGTAACACCCTTATAGAATATGTGCTTCCCATCCTTAGAATTTTAGGTTCTGTG
The DNA here is from genome assembly GCA_017311185.1 of Proteles cristata cristata. Taxonomy (NCBI): domain Eukaryota; kingdom Metazoa; phylum Chordata; class Mammalia; order Carnivora; family Hyaenidae; genus Proteles; species Proteles cristata. Next base: position 47,919 of record JAESUZ010005539.1, on the reverse strand, counting down.
ATGTCCTCATTCCAAAGAGGGGAACCATTTCACCTAAGAGAACATAATAAGAGTTCCACAGAAGCCACAATTTAGTATGTCATCATTTTGGGCTCCTCATGCCAATTGACTAAGAGGCAAGGAAAAAATAGAAATGACTATAGGTGGTGAATTAATAATGGCCCAAACTGCCCCCATCAAGAGGTGAGGTCTATTTTTCCTCCCCCTTGGATCTGGGCTGTGTCTGTATCTCCTTTGACCAAGAGTATACAGTAGAAGAGGTTCTATGTTAGGCCCTGATCTCCCCTTTAAGAAGTCCCCAATTTCCTTCAAGCTCTTCTTCAGTTATCTACCCATCTGAGCTCACTGGCTGATAAACACACAGGCTGTGGTATCTGTTAGGCCAGGACTGCCAATATCATTCCCCAAAGATCTCCCTGATACATATTTCATTGGAGTCCAGCTCCTTGCAGTGTGATTGTCTCGTTACCATCATTATCATTTGTTGCCATAGCATATCAACTCCTGTGCCGTGATGTTTAACAAATTCTGATGTTTAACATGTCCACAGGGTTAGAGTCATTAGCAGCTGTGGTTTCTGCTATTGGGAACAGTGAAGGAAGGCGTTCTTCCATGGAACACCATTACTAGCCTCCCAGGGAATGGAAAAACACCTCTGTTGATAATGGTTGGCTTTGAGTTCAAGCAAGGTGTCAGGAGCAGCAGCTTGGGGAGTGGTTGCTGCCTGCTCATCTCAAATCAGGATTGACATATGCAGCCTGGTCTAGTTCTACTGCAGACATTTCGCTTGAAATAAAGAAAATAATTGTAAATATATATATTTTTTCATATTACATGTGGGAATTATTTGCATGGAAGAATCCTTAAGTGGCAAGTAAAACATCACCATCAAGCTCTAGTCGATACTAGACTATTGCTTTTATGGAAGTTAACATCCCACTTTGGGTCAGTCTTGTTCTTGTTTCTGTTTTGTTATTAAAACTAATGACCCAAAATCAAAGACATGATCCATGAAAGAAATGACTGAGAAGTTGGACTTCATTAAAACTTATAACTTCTGCTCTGCAAAAGACACTGCCAAGAGAGTAAGAACGCTGAGATAAAATATTTGCAAAAGCGATATCTGATAAAAGACTGGTATCCAAAGTATACAAAGAGCTCAAAACTCAACAATTAAGGAAAGGAACAACCCAATTTAGAAAATGGGCCAAAGATCCGGACACCTCATCAAAGAAGATATACAGATGGAAAATAAGCAAGTGAAAGGATGTTTAACATGTGTCACTAAGGAAATTACATACTAAAACAACAGTGACCTACCCCTACACACCTACTAGAATGGCCCGCATCTGGAACGTTTGGATAGCGCCAAATGCTGGCGAGAATGTAGCATGACTGGCACTCTTCAAACATTTGTGATGGAAATGCAAAATGACACACAGCCACTTTGGAAGACAGTTTGGCAGTTTCTTACAAAGCTAAATATGTTCTTACCAAGCAATCCAGCAACTGTACTCCTTGATATTAACCCTAATGAATTGAAAACTTATGTCCATACAAAAGCCTGCACACAGACATTTATAGCAGCTTTATTCATAAATGCCAAAACTTGGAACAACCAAGATGTCCCTCAGCATGTGGGTGGATAAAGCGTGGTGCGTTCAGACAATGCAATACCCTTTACCCTTCAGCATGAAAGCCATGAAAAGACACAAACAAAACTTAAGTGCATATTACTGAGTGATAGGAGCCAATCTGAAAAGGCTACATGCTGCATGATTCCAACTATATGACATTCTACAAAAAAATCAGTGGTGGCCAGGGTTAGGAGGAGGGAGGGATGAATAGGTAGAATACGAAGGATAATTAGGGCAGTGAAAAGTATTCTGTAAGGTGCTATAATGTTGGACACATGTTATTATACCCTGGCCCAAACCTATAAAATGTCCAACACCAAGGGCGAACCCTAATGTAAACTATGGACTTTGAATGATAGTAACATGTCGATGTAAGTTCACCAGTTGTAACAAATGTACCGCTCCGGTACAGGACGTAGATAGTAGGGGAGATTGTGCGTGAGGTGAGTGGGGGATGGGGAAGGCAAAAGATTTATGTAAGCTCTGTACTTTCCACCCAATTTTGCTATGAACCCGAAACTTCTCTAAAAGGTTGTCTTTTTAAAAAAACTACAGAAGAGACTTACATTTTTATCTTCACATTCCTTCTTTTTTGAGGCCCTGGAGCTGTTTAGATAATTAAGAAGCTCTTTCATATAAGAGTCTTGGATGACAGTAGAAAAATATAGCTTCAAACTATATGAAAAGCATCAGTGACAGCTGAGTCCACTGAACAAGACTGACTAGTTCTTTTTGATTTTTTAAACAATTTTTTATTTAAAAAAAATTTTTAAATGTTTACTTGCGTTTGAGAGAGAGACACACACACATACAGAGTGTGATCAAGGGAGGGGCAGAGAGAGAGGGAGACACAGAATCCAAAGCAGGCTCCAGGCTCTGAGCTGTCAGCACAGAGCCCGGCATGGGGTTCAATCAAACTCACAAACCATGGCATCATGACCTGAGTCAAAGTCAGACGCTTGCTCAAACAGCTCCGCCACCCAGGTGCCCCCAAGGCTGACTAGTTCTGCTACTAACTGACTGCATGTCTGTAATTAAACCAACTTCCTGGCATCTTTCACCTTAACCTGGTGTGGGCATACTGGACTACACAGTTCTAAAATCACTTGCATCTCAAAATTGTGATTCTTTTGTTTTCATTTTCCATTTTTTACTTCTAAAGAAAATGTGGTATGGCTTCAGGGCCACTGTCACACTGGACCCAGTTATTCTAGAGAGAACTTAATTTGGAAATCAGGCAGTTGCTTGTACTGGATAAATAAGAGGAAAGATGTTGCAGGACTATTTTTTTTTAATGTATAATGATCCCAGAGACATTGCCCAGCAAATTTGGCAGTACTCTGCCCTTTGCAGAGAAAAGATCCAGAGCTGATGGAACATCCATTGTGATTCACACAGAGAGGTTCTCAAGGACAGATTTCTCCCCAGTATGGGAAGAATTGAATGATTCAGTCTGAAGGGACATGGCTGTAACTGAAGACACATGGAGAAGATATTTATGAAATGGAATGAAAAAGAGCCATGAACACTTACCAGATTTCATATTCTTAAGAGGTGAAAAGATACTGTGAAAAGATTAAAAAAAAAATTGATAAACTTTTAACCAGGTTCATCAGGAAAAAAAAAAAGAGAGATATGACTCAAATAAATAAAATCAGAAACGAAGGAGGGAAATAACAACCAAGAAAACAGAAGTACGAAGGATTATAAGAAAATACCATGAGGGGCGCCTGGGTGGCTTAGTCGGTTAAGCGTCTGACTTTCGCTTGGGTCATGATCTCGCGGTTCGTGGGTTCGAGCCCCGTGTCGGGCTCTGTGCTGACAGCCAGCTCAGAGGCTGGAGCCTGTTTCAGTCAGTGACTCCCTCTTCTCTGACCCTTCCCTCCTCACGCTGTCTCTCTCTCTCTCTCTCTCTCTCTCTCTCTCTCTCTCTCTCCTAGAAATAAATAAGACATTAAAAAAAAAAGAAGAAGAAGAAAAGAAAATACCATGAAAAATTACATGCCAACAAACTGGACAACCTAGAAGTAATGGATAAATTCCCAAAAACATAACCTTCCAAAATTGAATCAGGAAGAAATAGAACATTTGAACAGACTGATTATTAGCAATGAAATTGAATCAGGAATCAAAAAACTCCCCCAAAATAGAAGCCCGGGACCAGATGGCTTCATAAGTGAATCCTACCAAACATTTAAAGAGGAATTAGTACCTATTCTTCTCAAAGGATCCAAAACTGGAAGAGGAAGGAAAGCTACCAAATTCATTCGACAAGACCAACATTACCATGCTACCAAAACCAGTTGAAGACACTACAAAAAGAAAAAAAAACTTCAGGCCAGTATCTCTGATGAACATAGATAACAAAAATCCTCCACAAAATATTAACAAGCCAAATCCAACAATACATTTTTTAAAAAATCTTTTGATACAATCAGGTGGTATTTATTCCAGGAATGCAAGAGTGCTTCAGTATTTACAAATCAATCAGTATGATACATCACATTAATGAAAAAAAAAAAAACCATTAAAAACCATATGGTCATCCTAATACAGGCATAAAAAGCATTTGACAAAGTACAACATCCAATCATGATTTAAAAAAAAAACTCTCAACAAAGTAGATTTAGAGGGAATATACCTCAACATAAAATGGCCATGGACGAAAAACTCACAGCTAACATCATACTTATTCATGAAAAACTGAGAGCTTTTCCTTCTAGGATCAGGAATAAGACAAGGATGTCCACTCTCACCATTGTTACTCAACATAATACCGGAAGTTTTAGCCACAGCAGTCAGACAACAAAAAGAAATAAAAAGCATTCAAATTGAAAAGGAAGAAATAAAACCTCCACTATTTGCAAATGACATGATATTATACATAGAAAACCCTAAAGACTCTACCAAAAAAACTGCTAGAACTGATCAATGAATTCAGTAAAGTCACAGGATACAAAATTAGTATACGAACTTGTGTTGCATTTCCATATGCTAATAATGAAGTAGCAGAAAAAGAAATTAAGAAAACAAACTCAATAGTACCCAAAATAATAAAATACCTAGGAATAAAATTAACCAAGGTGGTAAAAGCCTTTTACTCTGAAAACTATAAAACATTGATGAAAGAAATGGAAGATGATTTCCCAAACAAATGGAAAGATAGTCCATGCTCATGGATTGGAAAAACCAATATTGTTAAAATGTCCATACTACTCACAGCAGTCTACAGATTTAATGCAATCCTTATCAAATCAAAATACCAGCAATATTTTTCACAGAACTAGAACAAATAATTTGTATGGAACCACAGAAGACCCCAAATAGCCAAAGCAATCTTGAGAGACAAGAACAAAGATGGGGGTATCACAATCTTACATTTTAAGATATAGTACAAAGCTGTAGTGATTAAAACAGTATGGGATTGGCACAAAAATAGATACATAGACCAATAGGACAGAATAGGGAGTCTAGAAATAAACCCATGCTTATATGGTCAATTAATCTGCAACAAAGGAGGCAAAAACATTCAATGGGGAAAAGACAGTCTCTTCAACAAATGGTGCTGGGAAAACTGGATAGTTACATGCAAAAGAATGAAACTGGGGCACTTTCTTACACTATACACAGAAATAAGCTCAAAATGGGTTAGAGGCCTAAATGTGAGACCTGAAACCACAAAACTCCTAGAAAACATAAACCATCTCTCTGACATTGGCCATAGAAACATTTTTCTAGATATGTCTCCTCAGACAAGGGAAACAAAAGCAAACTTAAATTATTGGGACTACTCTAGAGTAAGAGGCTTTCGCACAGCAGTGGAAACCATCAGCAAAATTAAAAGACAACCTACTAAATGGGAGAAGATATTTGCAACTTATTTAAACAATAAGAGATTAGTACCCAAAATATATAAAGAACTTACACAGGGGCACCTGGGTGGCTCTGTTAAGTGTCCAACTCTTGATTTCGACTCAGGTCATGATCTCACAGTTGTGAGTTTGAGCCCCTCAACAGGCTCTGTGCTGACGGCCTGGAGCCCACTTAGGATTCTCTCTTTTCTTACTCTCTGCCCCTCCCTTGCTCTCTCTCTCTCTCTCTCTCTCTCTCTCACACACACACACACACACACACACACACACACGCACACACAATAAAATAAACATTTACTTTAAAAAAATAACTTATACAATCAACACCAAAAATATCCAATTAAAATATGGGCAGAGGACACGAATAGACATTTTTCCAAAGAAGACCTACAGATGGCCAATAGACACATGGGAAGATGCTCACCATCACTCAGCATCAGAAAAAATGCAAATTAAAAGCACAATGAGACATCACTTTATACCTGTTAGAATCGCCAGAATCAAAACACAAACAAACAAAAAAACAAGAAATAACAAGTGTTGGTAAAGATGTGGAAAGAAAGGAACACTTGTGCATTGTTGGCAGCAATGCAAGTTAGTGCACTCACTGTGGAGAGTGGTATGAAGATTCCTCTAAAAATTAAAAATAGAAACTGAGCAGTGAAATAGAAACAATTTAAAAGAACCAAGAGAAAATTCTAAAACCAAAAATGAAAATCTGAAGTTAAAAATGCACAGCTGATTGTACATAACAAAAGAGTGAGTTGAAAGTGTATCAATAAATAGGAAGCACAGAGGGGAAAAGATTTCAGAAGTGAACAGAGCCTCAGTGGTCTGTGGGAAAACATGAAAAGTCAAGAGTAGAGAGAGAAAATGGGAAAAAAAAAATTTTTTTTTAATGTTTTTATTTATTTGTAGGAGAGAGAGAGACAGTGTGAGCAGGGGAGGGTCAGAGAGAGAGGGAGACACAGACTCTGAAACAGGCTCCAGGCTCTGAGCCAGCAGTCAGCACAGAGCTCGACGTGGGGCTCGAACCCACGAACCGCGAGATCATGACCTAAGTGAAAGTCGGACGCTTAACCAACTAAGCCACCCAGGCGCCCCTGGAAAAAAAAATTTTTAATGGACGAAGACAGAACATATAGAAAGTAAAGCATACATAGGCATATCATACTCAACCTGCTGAAAACTAAAACTGAGAGAAAATATTGATCAAAGAAAAATTATATAATACATTTATAGGGGCAAGGCTACAAATGACCTCTGGCTTATCACTAGAAAAAGACAGAGGCCAATAGAACCACATCTTTAAAATGCTGAGAGAAAATAAAATTGTCAACTCATCATTGTATATCCAACAAAAATATCTTCAAGAATGAGGTTAAATGAAAACATTTTCTATAAATAAAAGGGAAGAAAATGTCACCAGCAGTCATGCTCTACAAGAAATCCTAAAGAAAATTCTTCAGGCTGAAGGGAAACCATTACTGGCTAGGAACTCTCCATTAAACCTGCCACTAACACTTATGTAAAAGTTATGACCAAATATCACCAGGAACCCATTTCTCTCCCAACGGCGGGATAAAATATTAGGTAATCATTAGTGCTGCTTACAAAATATTTCTGGTTTTCTTCATTTTAGGTATAGGATAGAACTGCCAATGCTGCTTTGGGGTTGGGTGTGGCCATATGATTTGCTTTAGTCAATACGAGGGGGCAGAAAATGTATCACAGTTCGTGAGATCAAGCCTCACATGGGGCTCTGTGCTGACAGTGCAGAGTCTCCTTAGGATTCTCTCCCTCCCTCTCTCCCTCTCTCTCAAAATAAATAAATAAACATTTCAAAAAGCCTAGAAATGTCTATTCCAAAATATCAACAGTTAGCTACCTCTAGGATGAGAGGTGATCTCTATTTCTCTTTTCTTCGCCTGTATGCTCTCATTCTTCTGAAATGAATGCAGTATTTGTAAACCAAAAGCGTTAAAAACAGCATAATGCAAATGCCACAACCACAGAAACAAAAGTTTGGCAGAGAACAAGCCAGAAAAGTCAGGAATCAAATGATCAACATCTAGGAGAAAGGCGCAAGGCCAGTATTACGCAGAGTCGCCTGGTGGACACCGCAAGTTGAACGTGAACGCAGAGAGGATTCCGTAAGTGTGCAGGCAGGGGCTTTTCCTTCTCTGGTCCTGTGAATTTACCAAGAGAAGAAGACGTGTTACTACACGTTGGTTAGCAGGAAATTTTCAGGGTTCTGCAAGGTTCATGACCAACGTTTTTGGAGCTCCGTCAGGCCCGTGTCTACACTTGAAGAGCTACTTTTACTCACCCTTTGGCAGCAAGCAGCATGTTAACTCCCATGTGATCACCTCTAGCACAAATTAAGGTTCTTCTGAAGTTCCTTCCAGGTCTCTGTATGAAGTGCGTTTGAAAATACCATGCAACACCAACCCGAGCGAGGCAATCTTTTGAGCGAAACAAAAATGCAAATGCTCCAGAGTACTTTATGAGTTCGAGTCAAAACCACCCACATCATCCTCAATGTCAATTAACAAAGCTGTCCTTTCATGCAGCACGTTAGCGGGGGAGAAGAGACAAAAAAGCCAAGTATAGAATTCCAGGTCTTGAGTCCCTTTTACAAAGCCTCTCTCACAAGATGACCCATTTCTACCATCAGCCAACTGTGGGATCCTGCCTGAACTCCTTTCTCTCACAGACCCATTTCTGGGGTGGCCAAGGTGGGGACTGTACCGTGGGACCTCTCAAGCTCCAAAATCCTGCCAGGCTCCAGCATTATAGAACCTGAATTCCAAATCCTGGAAATACTGTCCATGTCACTCACGGCTTATTGGCCGAAGAGGGATTTCAAAAAGCTGTGACATGGGGCGCCTGAGTGGCTTAGTCGGTTAAGCATCCGACTTTCGCTTAGGTCATGATCTCGTGGTTCGTGGGTTCGAGCCCCGCGTCGGGCTCTGTGCTGACTGCCAGCTCGGAGCCTGGAGCCTGTTTCAGAGTCTGTGACTCCCTCTCTCTCTGACCCTCCCCTGCTCACGCTGTCTCTCTCCCTCTCTCTCCTAGAAATAAGTAAAACGTTTTTAAAAAACTTTAAAAAAAAAAAAAAGCTGTGACAAATGATGGACCCCAAACAAGCCTCACTCATTAAAAAGTGGGGCAACACCATTGTTGCCCAAGACAGAGACCAAACTCCATTTATGAAAGAAATAGCCCCCCCATTCAAAGACATAAATCATCCTTCCTGGGAATACATTTCCTGCTGTACTTTCCCTGTGAGCTTTGTCGGTCCTTCTTCTCACCATCAACAAATAAGAATTGTTTGTTACATATGTAACAACTTAGGGTTTTCCTTCTAAACCACTACCACTACTCTCTGTGCGCGTTAAGGGCACATATTCTTTCCACCTGTTCTGATTGTCATTGGTGTTATTAAAGGGGGAAGTAAAAAAAAAAAAACCCTTTCCATTGGCTTTATTCGGAGAGAGTTAACATCTGATTTTACATGGAACTATTTAAAAGAAAAAGAACAACATGGCCTGGAGCATTTCTAGCACAGGGTGTGGAAGTATTTGATGTCCTGGTGCTCGTTCATAAAAGAATGTTGTTTTGAAATGTGCAGTGGAGTTAGGGCACGAGATCCAAAGAAAGTTCCCGTTGAGACAAAATCAAATCAGCCCACCGCCCCCCCTGCAAACACTCCCTCTTGGATCAGGGGGCCCCTTGGCTCTGGGAGCGTCATCTGTGCCTGGGGAGGCCTCAGCATTGCTGCCTGCAGTGATGTGTGAACACGGGTCTGTCACAGTCAGGGCGCTGATAAAGGCGACGCATATATTGGGACCCGCAAACATAGGCCGCCCCCGTGGCCTGGCCCACGCTATCGATCCGAACCTAAGTCAGCTCCTCGATGAAACCCGGGGGACCCCAATCACAGGGCTCCAACTCAGCGTGCTCACCTTATCCTAGAATGAAGGGCCGGCCAGCTTTGGAAGGTAACAGCCCGGCATGCCCTGCTTCTGCGTTTCCTCTTGCACCATCCAAAAAGTTCTCCGTTGCTCAAAACCCCCCGTGAAACACGGTACTTCCCTACCGCATGGATTGTTTGTTTGCTCCTGAATAGAGGACATCAAAGTCATTACAAACTTGTTTTATTTTTGTCATTTGTCAGCACTAGCAGGCTGGAGGAGAGACATGTGTCCCGCGCTGACATAGTCTTTGAAGGTCTTCTCTGCAAGAGGGCGAATCACCCTGTTAGTTGTCCTTCCTGTGGGTTCATGGGTTACTCTTTTTTTTTTTATTTTTTTTAACATTTATTCATTTTTGAGAGAGAGATAGAGTGTGGTGGGGGAGGGGCAGAGAGCGAGGGAAACTCAGAATGCGAAGCAGGCTCTGGGCTGACAGCTCAGAGCCAGACACAGGGCTCAAACCCCGGAGCGGTGAGATCATGACCTGAGCCGAAGCTGGATGCTTAACCGACTGAGCCACCCAGGCGCCCTCATGGGTTACTCTTTAAAACCAAATAAAACATCTCAAGCCCCCCGCCAGGGCCGGGAGACGCCACCCCGGGCGCAACATTTCAGGGTGTGTCAAAAAACTCAGCCATCAGAGGAATCCGATTTTAATGCGGTATTTTAAAAATCAAAATTAATGCCGAAAATCCATGATGCATAAATTCCCAGCGTTATAAATCAAGGCAGGATCCAGAACAATGCATAGCTCAGCTGTATCCGAGCCTAACGAAGGCAAAAGGAAAAATCAGTCATAGACTGATAACCCTGTCTTTATTTAAAGTGTTGGTGTTCTGTTCATCATAGATTTTTGTATTTTGGGGTTTTTTTTAATGTTACATTAAGATATAATTCCTCTTGGGGCGCCTGGGTGGCTCAGTCAGTTGAGTGTTCGACTTCGGCTCAGGTCACGGTCTCCCGGTTTCTGAGTTCGAGCCCCGCGTTGGGCAGCACGCTGACAACTCTCTCTCCTGTGTGTTGAGGCCTCATCTGCCTAACGCATCCCAACCCTGATCCTCGTCCTGGGAAGTAGCAGGATCCAGCCTCCTGGCCGCCCTCCCACACTTCCAAATCCACCTTCCTGGATGGTGGGGGAAAACAGCCTTTGTTAAGAATCCGTCCCGGGTCGGCGGCCCCCGCAGCCCATCCCTCCACAGTGTATTCCTCTCTCGATGTCTTGCTGGGCCCCCTCCGGCCTCGGGTGCAGGGCACTGACCGCAAGGGCACCATCGGTGCCTCTGCGCTACCGTATGGGGCCCCGTCCTGCTTCCGGTCTTGGGGGGAGAGGATCAGGGGCTCAGTAAGTGACTGCAGCCACGAACTACGGCGCTGGCAGGAAACAGCTTTAAACTGGCAGTTTCTAGTCTTTGCTAGAGGCAGCCTGTCTCGGTCCCTCGCAGGAACGGCCAACATAGGACAATGTTGGGGGGCCCTTACATGCCACCTCTCTTCCCAGGACCCCGAACTCCTTATCAAGGTCTCACAAATAAGGCCAAAGTCCCTCTCTTTTCCATGACACCCAGTTGGTCTCCTCTTTGTCCAACCCTCTTCCTCTAGGTGGCGCCCACGGGGCAGACGCCTCTCCCGCAGCAGCCGCAAGGAAGAGGCCTCTGCAAATGCCAGAAGTGTGCTCCCCCTGTGGGCGGTTCTGTCACCGGGCAGACACTTTTCCAGCGGACTTCCGCCCCGTCCCACGTCACGCACGGGACTCGGTCGCCGGTGCACGGATCCGGATCACCTGTTGCTTTCATCCCTCGGCTCTGAGCGCAGGGCCTGGCACGGAGCAAACGCTGGGTGAGGGCGCTCCAGGCTGCCGCATCCCTCTGCGTTTCCATTCCTGAGCCCCAGGGGCTTCTGGGAAGCCTCTGGGTCCACCCCCCCCTCTTCCCTGAGTATTGCCAAGACCTCTCCCCCAAGGGTGCTTAGCTCCTGATTCCACCGCACAAACCCTGAGCCCCTGAGTGTATACAGGTGGGGAGAGAAGGGTTTGAATCCCATTTGCCTCGTGCTCCCTGGTGACAGGCCCCTGTGCATGTGTCATGGCCTCCCGAGGCCTGTTTCTCCCTCTGCAGAGTGAGGATCATACATTGTACTACCTCAAGTAGGCATTAGTGTGGGGTTAAATGACCTAGTCCACGCTAAGCACTCAACGGCCATCAGCCACTCTTATTACCTCCTGGCCTGTGGGGAGTAAATTTTCGGAGTGGAGAGGGCAGAGCCACTGTCTGGTCACCTGAGTGTGCCTGAGGGGCTGGGCGGGGGATGCTCTCAGACTCACTCTAGGTCGCCCTGGTCCCTTTCATTCCCAAAGCACTAGAGGCTTTTGGAAGCCCCTGGACAAAGATCCCTTTGCTCCAAAGAGGAAGCAACTTAAGTGTTGGTTGGTTGGTTGGTTTGAAGTTTATTTATTTATTCTGAGAGAGTAAGAGAGAGCACGTGCACAAGTGGGGGCGGGGGACACCGAGAGAGGGAGACAGAATCCCAAGCAGACTCCTAGCACGCTACTAGCGTGGAGCCTGACACGGGGCTCAAACCCACAAACCCTGAGATCATGACCTGAGCCAAAACCAAAGGTCAGACGCTTAACCGACTGAGCCACCCAGGTGCCCCAAGAAACTTAAGGTTTTTAAGTGTAAATGACCTCAAAGCCCGGAATAGTGGGAGTCAAGCGTGCACGCACAACCCTGGCTTCAGAGGCAATCCCCCCAAACCTCCCCTGACCCATGCTGCACCTGCAATGCAGCGTGTCTAGTGATAGCAATGGAAAGAGGCAGAAAGACTGGCTTCTTAAGTGCTTGCATAAAACTTGAACTTTAGAGCATTTTTGTTTGTTTGTTTCCAGAGAAGCCTTTGTGGATGCACTGGGTCAAGAATGCCTTTTCAAAGCCTGTCTCACGCTCCATGTGGAAGAAGGCCCCCAGGGAGGGCCGGGTTCCTACGGAAAACTTCACAGTAGGAGGGAAGAAGGAACACTCCCCTGTGTCCTCCAGGTCAGTAAGAATTCTTACCTTCAAGGGATGACGGCTCGCTTGAGCCCCGGAAACGGGCTCTGGCTGTGGGACCTGCCCCAAGTTCCATCCCCGGCCCTCTCTTCCTGTCCCCTGTCCTTTCCTGGCTTGAAAGACCCAATCGGAGTCCAGGGCCCCCACGCGGGCCCCCAAAGGAGCCGCCGGGACTCAGCCAGCCAGCCCCATCACCTCCCAGGCAGCAAGCAAGACCCCAAGACGCAGGCTGACATAAGCTGTACACCATTCTCCGGAGCCAGCTGGCCTTACCTACTACACAACCTAATGCCAGGAAACTCTGGCTGGCCCGCCAAGTCCCCCGGACTGAGGGATGCTGGACTTGTTGACATGTGCCTTTGTCCTCACGGCCCCCCCAGCCCACCCCCAGCCCCACCCCCGCCCGGCACAGTGCGCCCCCCGCGGAGCACAGCAAGCTGGGTGCGCAGGGCTCCTAGCGAGCGCAAGGCTGGGAAAACCAGCCCCAGATGATCAGCCCCACACCTTGCCGGGAGCACCCCCAACGGTCCCGAGTCCATGTGCCAGGAGGTGGGCCGGAAGCAGCCCCGCTACGACCCGCTCCTTGTCAAAAAGAACTAGGGGTCTCGTCTTCGGACCAAGGCCCGGAGTCTCGCAAGGCTGCACCGTGGCTTTTCTCCCCTCTTCCTGAAGGGGGCGCCATCGCAACATCGATGCCTCAGATCTATCTGGATCATCCCAGCCCCACGCTTCCATCAGTGAGTGAGTGACACAGCCCGTTGGGGTCCCTCCCATGCGACAACCCCCAGCAATGGAGCTCGTCAAAGCAAACTGTTCATCTGGGGAAACAGCCGGGGAGATTCCAGCGTATCCACAGCAAAATGTCCCCTCGGCGTCCTCCCGCAGCCCCTACACACCAGGGCAGCCTTAGGTCCCCCTGCTTTCTCCTCTCCGTGCACTCTGCAGACCTCTCTTCCTACCTCGCCAGAGAGCCACTCTCTCCTCTTCCTCCCAGAGAACCATCCGTTAGACCCCCTCCCCCACCTGCAGCCGCCTTCCGCAGCCAACCCTCCCCCCCATTATCCAGAGGCTCACGAGCCTTGTGGGCAGGCACCGCATTTACCAACTCGCCACCCCTTGACTCCCATCTTAGGCCATCTTGTCTGCCCGTCCGTCTTTCCTTCCGCCAGCCCTTCACTTGCCATGCGCGAGCGCGTGTTTCCCAGGCATGCAAAGTAGACCCAAACACCTAAATTCTGGAAACCCACTGCGGGTCAGACGTTCACCCAGCCACTGAAATTCCCTGCGTTAGAGCCATTTGCATTCGTACTTGCAAGGAACGCACAACGAGACCGGCAGACAGCATTTTATGGCTTTTCTGCATTATCTCAAGTCAGCAAAAAGGGAGCCGGGCTGCCAAATAGGAGCATTCCCTCTAGTCTTTCTCGCTCTAACAGAAAAGAGAAAGAATAGAAACACCTGTGCCACTTCCCAGAGGTTTGGAAGCCCCAACGTCAGTGGGGAGGGGGCCACCCCTGGACTGAACGTGTCCACGGCCCTGATCGTCAACGCCCTGCGTTTCTGTGAGTTTTGACTTGAGCTGAGGTCAGTGCGGGACAAGGGAAATGTGCAGAAAGGCCGGCTGCCTGGAAGGTCTTTTCCATCCTGGAGCGTCGACCGTGGGTCAGACAGTCTCCGGGAATAAGCTGTAAGTGGAGGTGAGTCTTTCCATATGCCTTGCATGAAAATTGAAAACGATCACCTAATGTAGTCCAGGATCCCTCCAGAACGGTTTTATTGTTTTGAAAAAAAGAAAGGGGGAGAATGTGAGCCAGGTTGGACGTCATGGGGTGTCTAATCCAAATGAACAAAGTACAACAATTCACCCCTGTAATCGAGTCAAAGGGAGATCCCAGTGGGTAACAGGTGGGGCTGTGAGTCCAAGTGGACGCTTAATAAAGCACAGTGGGATGCGGACGATAGGACGTTACAGTCACAGGAATTCCAAGCTTACCGTCGTTTGATGAGAGGAAAAGAGGCTGGTGAAGTCCTGAGAGATCATTTAAAATAATTTTCTCAGTAGTTACTGAGGGATTTGATATAGAAAGTGCAGAAAAAGCAGGGAAGATGATGAGCGGCAGTTTCCCTACCAGGACCAGCAATCCACAGTAGAGTAGCTGTCAATATTCTCCCATCTCCTGCCCCAAAAACTAGCCTCTCCCCCGGGAAATATGAAATTCCACTGTTAGAGATTCCTTCCTTTGGATTAAACAAAGGAATGTTGAGAATAATTAAACACTCTCAACAATCATGAAGGGAGAACATTTCTTCCAAATCACCCAGAGACTAAGAGTCACATATCCTTTCCAGCCTATTCTGCTCTACAGGAGAGAATGGGGTATTTAGTTTCAGAATGAGTTGGGTAATTCTTTTTATTTGTAATTACAAAAGTGAAATGCTTTACTGAATGAAATGATGTAATGTCTCGGATTTGCTGTAAAATACTACAGAAGGTGGGAGACCGGGTAGGGATACAGACCAAATAATACTGGTTAACAGCTAATTACTATGGAAGTTGAGTGATGGGTACATAGAAGTTCACATCCCCTACTGATAGAAGTTTGCAGTTTTCCATAACAGGATGTATTTATTTAGGAAAGAAAAACAGCAAGAGCACATTTAAAAAATTAATATGTTTTTGTTGCATAATATCCAAAATCTATAAAAAATATTTGACCCGGATAATTGGTCTTCTACAATCCTCCCCCTCCCCCCCACACACCAGGGACTACAGCTATAAACTGATGTCTGATTTGTTTTCAATCCTAGCATTCTAAAGCCAGAAAGAACCTCAGAAGCTACCTAAGGAGGTCTAGTGTCTTCACTTGTGAGGGAGCCGAGGGGAGGGGAGGGTCCAGGTCCCACTGCCCCACAGTCCATCAGTCTCCACTGAACCCCTTAGGGGATGTGGTTTTCCAAAACGCATTCTTGTTTACCTACCTAGTTCCAGTCTGTCTTTCTTCTTCCTCTTTTTTTTTTTTTTTAATGTTTATTTATTTTGAGAAAGAGAGAGCGGGAGAGGTGCAGAGAAGAGAGAGTCCCAAGCAGGCTGTACCATGTCAGCACAGAGCCCGACATGGGGCTCGATCTTACGAACAGTGAGATCATGACCTGAGCCGAGATCAACAGTTGGACGCTTAACTTGACTGAGCCAGCCGGGCGCCCTTCCAGCCTTTCTCTATTGACCAGTGAGAGATGTGAAAGTCAGACCCACAGTGAAAGGGCTTTTTACCCAGGACAGGAAGTGGATTCCACAGGGCTCCGTGATGCAAGCAGGGAGCCACCCCCCACTTCCCCACTTCCTCCATGCGGGGGGCTGGAAGACGCTAGCCACCCTCTGCAGAGATTGAAGTGTGAATTCCTGTCCCAGCCACAACCCCAGGACGTAAATGAACAGCTCCAGTTGGCAGCTTTAGCTACCACTGGCTTAAAAATCTGTGGAAGCAAAGTTGAATCGGGAAGGAAAAGCGAAGTCCAACCCCGGATTTCAACTACCCTTTGCCTGGGTGAGGAGGAATCCTCAGGCTCTAAGATGCAAAGGCCTCCCCAGAAGCCACCTCATGTCCCACCTCGCCTCCGCGTCATACCAAAGCCACCCAGAGCCACCGTGGGTATGAAGCCGCATCTCGCCACATAGGACTCGAAGAAGCTTACAACTACCTTCGTTCACTCATTATGGTTAACAAGCCATCCCGATGGGGA
Organism: Proteles cristata cristata; assembly: GCA_017311185.1. NCBI lineage: Eukaryota > Metazoa > Chordata > Mammalia > Carnivora > Hyaenidae > Proteles > Proteles cristata. The sequence goes on along the minus strand of JAESUZ010005539.1, from coordinate 31,648 downwards.
ATTCTCCACTTCTGACCTGTGTGCTTTGTGGGATGGACGGAAACCCAAAGGGCATTCGAGAGAGATTGCAACTCAGCATTTTTGAGAGAGGGGGAGGCAGGGGGAGGGAGGGGAAGCATGTGATCACAAAAAGATACTTTTTAAATTTTTATTTTTGAGAGAGACAGAGTGCAAGCTGGAGAGGGGCAGAGAGAGAGGAAGACACAGAATCCGAAGCAGCCTCCTGGCTCCAAGCTGCCAGCACTGAGTCCGACGCAGGGCTCGAACTCACGAGCGGTGAGATCATGACCCGAGCCGAAGTTGGCCACCCAACTGACTGAGCCACCCAGGCACCTTGCCTTTTTCTTTTATTTTAACTAGGTTCCCCTGCATTTCAGCATTTTAATCAAAATGGCCACAGGTGGCCATAACTTCCTGTTTACCATTTTCCTGCTGCCGCTGCAACAAATTACTTCACCACCCAGTGGCTTAAAACAGCCCAAATTCATGGTCTCGTACTCAGGTCACAATTCCCGGTAGGATTCACCGGTCCCTGTGCTCAGGGTCTCCCAAGGCCAAAGTTGAGGTGTCAGCTGGCGTGGCTTCTTATCTAGAAGAATCTGCTTTGAGGCTCATCCTAGTTATTGGCCGAATTCAGTGCTGGGGGCTGAGGTCCCTGGCTCCTTGCTGGCGTTAGCTGGGGCCCCTTTGGCAAATGAAGGCCCTCTGCGTTTCTTGTCACGTTGCTGGGGGACTGAATCTGGCACATCAAGGCTGCCTTGTAGGAGACACTGGTGCCTGGGAGGCCACAGGCGGAGCAAGCCCATCCCCTGCCCTCGGACAGCTACGACAGAGAGGGGGGCAGCGAAGAGGGACACCAGTGGGGATGCACCCACAAACCCCGATGAAGAGATCGTTCCATTTTCCTCCTTCAACAAATCAGCATAATTTAAAGCACAAACCGCCATCCCCTTTCTCCCTGGTTGTTCTCAAGTGCTTCGAGGGAGGGTGGGGCTCAGGAGACAGCCTCTGGGAAGGGGGTGCCAATCTGGTCCCTGTTGCCGCCAGTCTGTGACAACAGCTGGGAGAGTTTCACTCCCGCACAGGCGTCCGTCTCTGTGGCTTCCTAGGCGTCATTCTTCCCAAGAGCGTCCTTTCGCGTGGGGGTTCCCCGCACATCAGGCCGCGAGATCCTTTGTTTGGAGGTGATCCCAAAACACCAGCAGGGGAGGAGAGGAGAGAGACAAGGCCAGAGCGCATTCCGCGTGACCCAGTGCACCACTGGAGCTCAGTGTCCCGGACACCGTGTACGGTGGTGACTCTGCGTCAGGGGCGAGGGATCTGGGGTCTTGATCCCCCAGCTGTCGGTCCTGTGGTGAGGGCTGCCCTGGCACCAGTCTCCCAGGCAGAACCCTGGCCTGCCACGTTCGAGGGCAGAGCAGCCACAGAAATCCACCCCCCCCCCCAGGAAGGAGCAGGGGCCGCCCGGGCGCGGGGGAGGGGGCGCACCCTGGCTTCTGCGGCAGGACCTGACTCTGTGTGTCCCCCACCCAGCGCGTCCCCCTGCCAGGCTGGGGGCCTGCAAACTCTACAAGGCTGACGAAAGCCTTTTCTCCCCAGATGCATCCAGAGCTGGGCTGCCACCAGGCTCCCTCCGCCTCTCCAAATCCTACCCAGGAAGCGGGGAGCAGGGGCCCTCTGTTCTCAGATGGAAAAGCTGTCTGGGGGTCGGGGTCAGGTCCACGGGGCAGGGATGCCGCCCCTTCTCAGGGAGCCACGGGCATCTGCACCCCGCTGTTCTCCAACTTTCCCTCTGCCCTCCCCCCACCCGGCCTGAGGACCTGCCTGGCTCACCTCCGGGAAGTGGAGACCTCCTCCAGCCCCAGCACACGGTGGCCTGAAGCTTTTGTTTTTGCCACGGACTTTCCCACCCCCAAAAGGCAAGGAAGTTGCTTTGGCAGCTCATTGTCCCTGGATATTCCCTCCCTTCTCTTTGCTTTACTGTTTATTTATTTGTGAGACAGAGAAAGAGGTGGGGGAAGGGCAGAGAGAGAGGGAGACAGAATCCGAAGCAGGCTCCAGGCTCTGAGCTGTCAGCACAGAGCCCGATGCAGGGGCTCAAACTCATGAACCGTGAGATCATGACCTGAGCCGAAGTCAGGCGCTTAACTGACGGAGCCGCCCAGGCGCCTCATACCCACCCGCTTCTCTTGCCTCAGTGGGCCTAGGGAGGGAGAGTGTCCGGGGTGAATGGAGAAGGCCACTGTGTACCAGGAATCACAGGGAACCCATCACACAGACATGCACCCAAGCAGCCAGAATCCAGGGTGAGTATAGTATGTGCCGCTGTGCAGTCCTTTCACGGAGGCGGAGAGAAATTCCCACCAGAGGCAAGCATGGAAGGCCGCAGGAGAGAGGCGGGAGCCTCCCCTACCTTGGCCTGCGCTTAGGGCACTCGGGCTGGGGAGGGCGCGGGGGCGGGGTCATCTGCAGCCCTGCAATGTCAGGCAAGGCCGGACTTCCCCGAATGACATTCCTAGAAAGGCGGCAGGGAGGAGGCCACACTGAGAAGGAAAGGGGTGCTGTGGTAAGTGTGGCGGCCCAGTGGGACATGAAATGGCCTGTGCCACCAGACTCTAGCTTCAGGGACCCGTGTGTGGCAACAACACAGTGACAGAGAAGGCAGGAGAGACAAGAGAAAGAAAAATGAGGGATGCGCCCAGTCGCGGAGGCTTCTGAAGCCAGACCATTTAGGGACCCTTTGCTGGCCTTTCAGTGGGAACAGGAGGCCCCCCCAACCCCGTCCAGCTCCCCGAGACCCCATTTGTGGGAGTGAAACCCACTGGAGCTTCACTCAGGCCAGGACGCCAGTGAGTCCAGGGCCCATGTGAGGAGGGCTGATTTTCTAAGTGAATTCACCGTCGAGGTGGAACGGATGGATGCCCTCAAAGCAGAGAAATTGTCAGCGAGGGAGGTGACAGCAGGTGATACTTGCGGAGCAGAAGGAAAGCACCATCCACCCAGCCAGTGTCTTGGCTTCTAGGAGCCTCGCCTGCTTTGGAGACAATGAGAAGGTCTGAGTTTTCAGGTTGTTCACACTCAGAACTTAAAAGCGGAAGAACTTGCAAACATCTGGCCAGCACAGCACAAAACCCCCACCGCGCCTGCCGGGGCTCCATTTAGTGATGTTTTGGCTCCATCTACAGCCTGAGGAAGGACCTCGTTGCTGGATTTCTCCAAGAGCCACAGCCAGCCCTTCTGAGTGTCACAGGCTCATTGCAATTAATGCTAATAACGCCCTCTGCTGCCGCACCCCCCTCCCCCAGCTACACCCTTTATTTAGTGCAGCTTTGGAACCGTGCTGGAAGTTATTTATTTCAGACCCTACGACAGCAGCTGTTCAGAATATACTAGAAACCCTTTTAGCCAAAATTGGCTGGGAGTTTCTATTTTTCAAACACTGTAATGAATTGGATTAAATGGATGTTCCCCCCACTTTTTTTTTCTTTTTTAACAACAGAACAAACAAAAGCCCTTAAAATAGCAAGATCGCATTCTCTTTCATTCACCGAGTAAACATTTAATTAGCACCTTGCCTGTGTCATCTCTGTGATCAGCACAGTGATAAGTCAGGTCTGAATACATTCCGTAATTGACTCATCAGAGAACGTTCCTACTTCCTCTTGTTGGCAGGAACCCCCACATCGGTCAAGAAAAAGGCCGAGGAGGAGGACCAAGGTCACCAATGGCTATGGGGCTTGGAAGGATTTTGAAACATAGTGACAGAAAAAATCCTTTGACAAAATGGGAGCTGGAAGTCAGTTCCATAAGGGTAAGACTTGAGTCTTTTTCTATTTTTTTTTTCCCTCAGAAGTGTAACTAGCTTTTCCCTATTCAAAAAAAAAAAAAAAAAGTAATACAAGGGCACCTAGGTGGCTCAGTAACTTAAGCATCCAGCTCTTGATTTCAGCCCAGGTCATGATCTCACGCTTTGTGAGATCAAGGCCCACATCAGGCTCTGCACTGGTAGCGCGGAGCCTGCTTGGGATTCTCTCTCTATCTCTCTCTCGCTCTCTCCCTCTCTCTGCCCCCCAACCTGGCGTGTGTGCTCTCTCTCTATCTCTCTCTCTCTTTCTCTCCCTCTCAAAATAAATAAATAAACGTGAAAAAAAATTAAGTACTACAAAAATAACTATTTGCTTTGTGCAGAAAACTCGAAAAATAGGACAAAAAGGAATAAAAAGTCTAAGGCATTCACAACCCTATCAGCCAAAGGTGACCACCATCCACAGCTTATCATGGCCCTGCCCTAACTTGACTTTCCCTCAATGGTACTGTATTTCCCTCAACGGTTCGCATAGGAGACAAACATTCTGCCACATCACTGCATATGCTTCCGCATGAACTGGAATGACTCTCGTATATGTGAACCATAATTTATTTACTCCACGCAAGATGCGCAATTTTTCACATATTTTTAAGTTTACCTCTATGTATTTAGAAAGAGACAGAGACAGCATGAGCAAAAGGGGCAGAGAGAGAGGGGGGCTCGAACTCACCAACTGTGAGATCATGGCCTGAGCTGAAACCAAGAGTCGGCCGCTTCACCGACTGAGCCGCCCAGACACCCCACCTCACCACGCCTAATGCCGCCCCTGGTTCCCGTTCCCTTCCTCCACGTCCTCTCCACAGTTGGTGTGCACAGATGCTTTGCCTTGCCCTGCCTGTCTTGTGAGGTTGAGCTGGGTTCCTCTGGAAATGACTACATTCAATAGGTCTTTGAAAAAAATTGTCCCGGGGCACCTCTGTCGGTTATGCGCCAGACTTCCGCCCAGGTGGTGATCCCGCATTTCATAGGTTTGAGCCCCGCGTTGGGCTCTGTGCTGACAGCTCGGAGTCTGGAGCCTGGCTTCAGATTCTGTGTCTCCCTCTCTCTTTGACCCTCACCTGCTTGCTCTCTGTCTCTCTGTCTCCCAAAAATAAATAAATATTTAAAAAAACAAAAAACATCCTGACACCTTTCAAATGTAAGGCACGATCTAAGGAAATCAATACACTGGCTTAGGGAAGACTTGCAGATCATTTTCTTTAGAATTGAAACATTTTCCCATATTATCCCTCTAGGCGTTGGGTTCATAGAGGGTAGAAACAACCTGAGGGATGGTGACAGGCAGACCTTACCCGAGCGCTGCACAGCGAGTCATTTTGGGGCTAATTTGGGGAAGAGAAGGGGCAGAAAGAACCAGCTTTGGGTGAAAAGGAGAAATTAAATTTTCTCTCTTTGATCTTCCGGGGTGCCTAGTTGACTGCCTCTCACCAGCCAGGAAAGAAAGGGAAGAATGTAGCGGAGGTTAGAGCCTGATGTGTGTCACCTGTGAGCAGAAGGGGCTGCGGAAACCGGGGTTGCCCAAGGTCACTGGCTTGGTGACGGGGAGGGACGGGATGGAGCCCTGACTTTCGGGCTACTCACCAGGTCATCATTCTATGTCAGCAAAAGAGGATTCTTAGTCATTAGGCAGCAAGAAGACACCCAAAAGGGGAGGTGGAAAGGGGAGTCAGGAGCCCGAGAAGCCTGACCTTGCTCTCTTTTTGTCTGATTCACACTTCCTCGCTTAGAACGAGGTGAACGGCTGACTTCCAGCCCACGGTGCGTGCCTTGGCGGTGACCGTGCAGAGCAGGGCCCCGTGGGCATCGCCCAAGGGCTTCTCTGTTTTTGCAAAATGCTCGCACCACCTGACATTCCGGCAATGTCCTTTCCTCCACTCGTGTCCTGCCGAGCGTGTGGGTGAGGCTCGGGCCGTGCGTCACCCAAATGGTGTTCTACCACCTGCCCTGGAATGTGGGCCAGCGCCTTCCATGGGTCCCGGGGGCCGTGGGCAGGTGGGGGCGCAGGGGCCAGCCTGGCACCCTCCGTGTGCTCACGTTGAGGGCGCGCCCCTGCCGGCTGTGACTTCTCCCCGGCTTCAGTTCATCTCTCTGTTTTTGCTCACAGTGGAAGCAAACCAGGGCGAAGGCTTGCGGCAGGGATGACCTCCGTATTATCGATAACAAACCCAAAATGGAAGTGATCAATACCTCGCACTTCAGCAGCTCACAGAGGGGCCCTGGGTAATGCCAGACAAAACAGCAGAGACCTGACTGCTCGGACATGGCCACATACCTTCTGCCCGTCCATCTCCAAACTAAGTGGCCCTTTCACTTCATTCAACAGTGAAATAAAATATTTTGAGGCTGACATTTCAATAGGTCCAAGGTCCTGAATACAGCTGGGCAACACCCCCATGCGTTTCTGGGCCACGATTTCCCCAGTTGGAAATGAAGCTTAATCATTCTGGCTTTCACTCCCATACTCCGTCGCCGCTGCTTCCCAGAGATGTACTGACGAGAGATAGTCGCGGTGTTTTCCAAACTTTTCCGAAGCCAAGAGTCACCTGGAAAACATGTCAAAATACAAACTCCAGGCCAAACCCTGAAGTTACGAAGTCAGCCGTTCCAGCCTGGTTCTGGGCATCCGTAGTTTTAAAGAGCTTCTGATTGCGTGTTCAGGCAAACTTGGGAAACACTGAGGTGATCACCACGACATCCTTTAGTGTTTCCAAAGGCACCACGCGCTGAGCACTCGAAGGTGCATTTATTGCTGCTATTATTTCAGCCTCGGATTACCAGCTTTAGCGAATGAAAATACAGGATGTCTAGTTAAATGTGAATTTCAGATAAACAAGGAATGATTTTTTTTAATGTTTTTATTTCTTTCTGAGAGATAGAGAGAGACACACCATGAGCAGGGGAGGGTCAGTGAGAGAGGGAGACACAGAATCTGAAACAGGCTTCAGGCTCTGAACTATCTGTCAGAACAGAGCCCACCATGGGGCTCGAACCCACAAACCGTGAGATCATGACCTGAGCCGAAGTTGGGCACTTAACTGACTGAGCCACCCAGGTGCCCCAGGAATGATTTTTTTTTAAGTTTATTTATTTATTTATTTTGAGAGAGAGAGCAGGGGAGAGAGGCAGAGAGAGGGGGAGAGAGAGAATCCCAAGCAGGCTCCACACAGACAGTGTGATGACCTGCGCTGAAATCCAGAGTCAGGCGCTTAACCAACTGAGCCACCCAGGTGCCGCAAGGAATGATTTATTTTTTTTAGTGTCAGTATATCCCATGTAATATTTCGATTATACTTGTCCTAAAAACTTATTTTGATCTGGCAACTTGGTCAGATGCTATGTGCCTCATTATTGTGTCATCTGGAAAAGCACAAGAAAAATCTAACAGCAAAAGAAAGCATGTCAGTAATAGAAGAGTGTCCATTTTACATTGCAGTCATTAAAAGAAACATTCATTAAAAGAAACCGCTTTTAAAGATAAAATGCAAAGCTTTTAACTCCATATGAAACAACTTACATGCTTCTTTTTTTTTTTAATGTTTTATTTATTTCTAGGAGAGAGAGAGACAGCGTGAGCAGGGGAGGGTCAGAGAGAGAGGGAGTCACAGACTGAAACAGGCTCCAGGCTCTGAGCTGGCGGTCAGCACAGAGCCCGACGCAGGGCTCGAACCCACGAACCGCGAGATCATGACCTAAGCGAAAGTTGGACGCCCAACCGACTAAGCCACCCAGGCGCCCGGAAACAACTTACATGCTTCTTGTACCTGGGGTAAGAACAGATCTTTCCGACTCACACTGGTAGGCCCACGGTAAGTTGAAAATACCATAAGTTGAAAATGCATGAGATACACCCATCACCTTCGTCGTGCTCAGAACACCTGCGTTAGCCCGTAGTTGGGCAAAATCATCTCACACAAAGCCTGTTTTCTAATAAACTGTTCTGTGTCTCGTGTGAGTTATTGAGTGTCAGCCTGCAGGTGGCAAAGAGGATGGTTGTTACAGTGACTTGTAAGCGCAGCCGTGTCTGCCCTGGTGGCGGCGGGGCCACCCAGCAGCAGAGAGAGGATGCTACCACATATCGCCAGCCCCAGGGAAAGGACCCGGATTAAAAATTCCAAGTCCGGTCTACTGAACGCATACCGCTTTTGCAAAACCTTAGAGTCAGAAAATCCCAAGTGTAAGCATCCCCAGTCAAGGGCCATCTGTGCGTTAATGCCATTCACTGACCGATGTATTTGTTGATTTCAAAATAATTTAAGTAATTTTAAGCTATACACAGTTTTCCCCCTGGCCAAATGTCCTGGGCCGCTCGGCCCCACGGTGTCCATGTGCCTCTGTCTGATGACTCCTGACACCAGGCTGAAGGCTCTTCCCCGGCATGGATGGATGTGGACCTGCCTCGCAGTTAGCGAGGTTTTACAAGAGTGTCAATCCAGAAATCCCACAGTCAATTATAAACCAGACACCACGACGACCACCCCACCCCCTGCATTGAGAGGAGGGAAAATGCAGACAGGAGTATGAAAATCTGAAGGGCTGTTTGGTCTAAGAATGAAATGTTTTCTAAATCAAATTAAGCTACACAGTGGAAATTGAGGAGAAAGTCCTTAAGGTGACTTTTAACTGAAAATGAAATGTCTCTTAGTAAGTTACAGAGGTGCGGTGATACCAAGTGGCAGGCTTGTATCTCATTAATTTCAAACATAGATTTTTATGGGAGGCTATTTGATTATAATTTGATTATCTGACCCTGTAATTAAAGTTTATTGCCAATTTGGAAGCTTACATGTAAAATGAACTGGTTTTCTTGAAAGCAATATACAATCCTTTGGACTCATTGACTTCTGGTTTTGCATTTAAATGGAAAAGTCAGTTATAACGTGACAAACAGGTTGGGGTTTTGATCATTAATCCTGCTAAAGCAATATTCATAAATTCAATTCTGAATCAGTTGGAATACTTTTCTTTTATTAGTTTCTGTGTTATTAAATGAGATTGTTTCTGACTAATATATTTCTGGACTCAAACTGTAGCTCCGAGCTGTTATTCAAATCAAATAACATGCCCCTTACTTGTGCCTCGCACTAATAAACGCCAACTTGTGATACATTTGCAAGAGACTGTCAGCAATATTAAAGGAGGCAATAATGCCATGGAGGTCTCGAAGTGAGCTGATTCTTCTAAGGGCTGATATCCGTCATTTTTCTTAAAAAAGAGAAAAAAACAACACAGATATTTAAGGCTTTTCGTCTTAAAGCCGAAAGCACACTGTGAATCATACAGAATTCGCTAACAGTGGAATTAGGAAACTCGTAATTTGGGGGGGGGGGGGTCCCGAGTAAGAGAAGTAGGAAGCTGATTTCAGAGCAAAATCAAAGTTACATTTGGGAGGGAAAAAGTGCCCCTTAGCTCAGGAAAAGGGTGAGTCTCTCTGAAGTGCAGGTGGAAACGAGAGACTCCATTGTTTTTGAAGTTAGAAAACCGATTCACAGATCATTGCTGGAGTCCCAGAGCAAAAGAGGGTCTTCCATACCAGGCTCAGAGAAAAGTCAGTGGGTCAGGGTTACACAGCGAGTCGAAGGTAAGTCCCAAATGGAAACACTCCGTGTCATTTTTTCTGACATTTCCCCCACCATCCAGCCCACGGAAGGGCACATAAAAGCGTGTGGCCACGTTCACAGGGGCTGGAATCAGAGCCACAGTGCTGCCATCAGCTGGATCCCATGAGCCTCACCCGCCTCAGACGCGGCTAATATCTGCCCTTTCTCCTCATTTCGAGAAAGAAACGAGACCTGATAAGTTATCTATAAGGGTCAGCTGGCCTATCGTGGCTCACCTTTTAAGTTTAAGTGCTTTGAGATACTCAAAGTATATTCTGCATTTTCCCTAAATAATCGTTAACACTGAACGTCTTATTATTTTGGGCAAATGTCCCCTGGATTCCTATCTGTGGGCCTCAGGGACCATCCTCTAGCCAGAAACGTTGGTGCGTCTCCCTCTCCGTTTCTGAGAAACCGCACATTCACTTCGCTACTACAGTTTGCACGTTTTCCATCAACGCCGATGGGCTCAGGGAGGGCGCCGCCAGATTTCCGCCTTGTCACCCGATCACCGTGGGCCAGAATTGTCTCAGGGCCCCAGAAGGAAATTGTTGAAGCCCATTCCTAGAATCCCAGAGTCTCCAAGTTTCTTTCAAGAAATCTTAGAAGCAGCCCTTTGCTACCAGCTCATCTCTTCCCAACACACGGCCAAGTGTTTGATTCTGCACCCTCCCTCCGGCTGGGTCCCAGGCGTGGGCTGCCTGCTGAGCACAGGGGGGTGGGGCGTGGGGTGGGGGTGGGGGTGGGGCGTGGGGCGGGGGTGGGGCGTGCGGAGGGACTCCTTCTTGGTGCCCCAGGGAGCAGCTGCCGCTGCAGGCCCTGAGCGCGGAGAGTACTGACCGCCTCCCCTCCCCCCGCCCCCGGCAGGTGCTGCCAACGTGGAAGCAGGTGTCCCTGAGCATTTACTTGGTGCTTGCCGGCCGCCTCCTAGCGCTCTGCCAGTCAGGTCGTCCGTTTGCCTCCATCCCTCTGGCCCTGCAGGCTCGTCCTGACACGGGTAGAGAGAGCTTCCACGAAGGCGACAATGGGAAAGCTGCAGGTGGTAAGTGTGACCCTGGAAGGGGGAGACTGTGGACTCTGGGAGGCCTGTGAACCTGGGTGTGTTTCAGCCCCAGCCCCGTTCCCTGGGGGGGCTGCGTCGGCCTTGCCTCCGGTGGTGCGGACTTCTTCCCTGCCCAGTGTGCCACCAAAGAGCCAGATCAGGCTGGCCCCAGGTCTCTGGATGTGTCCTTAGAAGGGGTCACCTGCCCTGCACGGAGGCTGCTGGGGAGCGGGTGTCGCCATCTCGGTGACCGCGAATGCTCAGGTCTCCTCACCGCCTCTTTGGGGGGAGGATCCCCTCTCGCAGCCTTAGCAGGCATTGGCGCGCGCCTACACACACACACACACACACACACACACACACACACACCACCGCCCCAGGTGGCTAAAGAGGCATGACATCTTCCGTGGTGGACTTGGAGGCCCAGCCCCACTTCCGGGCAGGTTGTCAGAGGTGCCCCGAGATGGTGGGGCTATGCTGTGGCCTCTCGTTACCCCGAGAAAACAGGTGACTGAAGTTCCCAGGGGGCCCCCCGGCCCCAGCTGGTCACTCATACCACGGGGTGAGGAGACTCCTACAAAACGGCTTTCAGACCTTTCTGCACGTTGGTGGTCATGACTTTGCCGCTTAGCAAACGTGTGCCCTCTCCACACAATTGTGCGTCTGCCGAGAGACCATCACATGACCATACACCGTGCCTTAAAAAAAAAATATATATATATATATATACACATATATGTATATAACTTGCTTATTTACAGTGTACTACTTGGGAGTATATTCACAAGCTTGTGCAACCATCACCACTAATTCCAGAACATTTTCATAATCCCAAAACGCACCCTTACCTTTTGAATGGAGATCAGAGTCGAGTAGACACACCATGTGGGTGTGGATGATGATGGCATTACCAGCTCTCATTGAGTGCTTACTGTATACCAGCTACTGTGAGTGGTGCTTTACATATTTCATTCAATCTACATCACACCCCAGATGGGTAGACCATGCTATCCCCCTTTTGTTCATGGGGAAACTGAGGTGCAGAGAGAGAGAGCAAGTGGCCCATCATTATGAGATCGGATCCCAGGGCAGCCTGGGGTCTTCCCCTCCACTGCTTCTAACCTGTCTGTTCCTGTGAGGTATGAAAAGATCTCTCTCTCCATGCCGGCCATTGTAGTTTTTTTTTTTTAGTTGTTAATTTTTCACTTGCAGTAAAATATGCACAACACCAAATTGCTCATTTCAACCATTAAGTGTACAGTTCGCTGGAATTCAGTATATTCCTAGTGTAGTGTAACCATCACCACTATCTATCTGAAGAACTTTTTCATCTTCCCAAACAAAAACTCTGTGCTCATTGAAAAATAACTCCCCATTCGCTCCTTCCCCCAGCCCTTGGTAACCTATTCTGTATTGTCTCCGTGAAATTGCTTCTTCTCAATATCCTCCATGTAATGTGGAATCATAGTGTATTCGTCCTTCCGTGCCTGGCTTATTTCACTTACAATAGAACCCTCAAGGTTCATCCATGTTGCAGCATGAGTCAGAATTTCATTGCTTTTTAAGGCTGAATAATATTCCATTGGGTGGATATACCCCATTTTGTTTATTCGTCATTGATAGGTAACTGGGTCATTTCTGCATCTTGACTCTTGCGAACAAGTGCTATTATGAACACGTCTCTATGTCGTTGCTTGTTTTGAGTTCTGTTGGCCATGTGCTTAGGAGTGAACAGTGGGTCATATAGTGGCCTATGTTTCATTTTTTTGAGGAGTTGCCATGCAGTTTTCCACGCTGGCTGCACCATTTTACATTTCTACCAACTGGGTAGTTACAAGGGTTCCAATTTCCCCACATCCTCACCAGCACTGACTTTCCAGTTTTTTGATAAGAGCCATCCTGATGTGTGTGTACCATGGGTGTGAAAGGGAATCCCACAGTGGTTTTGACTGTTTTCCTCATGACTAACGATGCTGAGCATGTAGTTCTCGTGCAGCTGACTTTTTTTTTTTTAAGTTCATTTATTTTGAGTGAGAGAGAGTGAGTACGCAAGCTCACAAGCATGAGCAAGACTGAGCAGGGGAGGGAAGAGAGTGAGGGAGAGAGAGAATCCCAAGCAGGCTCCACCCCATCAACACAGAACCCAGCACAGAGCTCAATCCCATAAACCATGAGATTATGACCTCAATCGAAATCAAAAGTTGAATACTTAACCAACTGAGCCACCCAGGCACCCCACAGCTGACTCATTCTTTTTTTTTTTTTTAATATTTTTATTTATTTCTAGGATAGAGAGAGACAGCGTGAGCAGGGGAGGGTCAGAGAGAGAGGGAGTCACAGACTGAAACAGGCTCCAGGCTCTGAGCTGGCAGTCAGCACAGAGCCCGACGCGGGGCTCAAACCCACGAACCGCGAGATCATGACCTAAGCGAAATTCGGACGCTTAACCGACTAAGCCACCCAGGCGCCCCCTGACTCATTCTTAAAGGTCACAAAATGCAGAAGAGGGGTAAGTTTCGTGGGACAGAAAGTTATCGAGAGAAAGGGGGGACCACTCTGGTGATGAGCAAAGGCACACCTTTAGGCCAAGTCTACCTCTTTATTTCTGAATTTTCTGAGATTGTTCTCAGCCTCAGCTGCTCTCAGAATCACCTGAGGAGACTTTAAAACTCTGAAGGTCAGTCCCACCCTCCAGAGCTTCTGACGTGGGCAGTCCGGGTGGGGCCGCATCGGAGGTTCCGGAAGCTCCCCAGGTGATTCCCATGTGCAGCCACTGCTCTAAGCAAACTCCCTCAGCAGGCATCACCCATCACCCTCCCCCGCTGGTTCATACAATTGCCCTCCAAGCTGTGTGTGTGCACACACAGGTGTGTGTGTGTGTGAGAGAGAGAGAAAGTGACAGGTTTACTGGATTACCACTCACCTACCACATCAATTCTAGAACATTTTCGTCACCTAGGAAGAAAACCCCAAGCCCTTTAGCCATCCCCTCCCCAGGCCGATCCTCCTCACAACCTGTTTTCTGTCTCCACGGATTTGCCTCTTCTGGATTCCCCTACGAATGGAGTCCTAATACACGGCCTTCCGTGTGTGTCTTCCTTCACACAGCATCATGCTTCCCAGGTCTGCTGCAGCGCGCAGTGGTGCTTTATTCCCTCCGATGGCTGACTAACGTTCTAGAGTATGGATATGCCGCTTTGTATTTAGCCGGTCGTCAGTGGGTGGTCATTTGTGTTTCCACTTTTTGGCTCTTGTGAATGCTGCCGTTACAAACACAGCCACACAGGTTTCTGTGTGGACCTTCCCGCCTTCTAAGGTGCCTCTTTCTTTAGTTCTAATTTTCTAAGAGAAAAAAAATGGAAATCCTAAATCCCTTCTCTTTATTTTTTTTAATGTTTATTTTTGATAGAGAAAATGAGTGGGGGAGGGGCAGAGAGCGAGGGAGACACAGAATCCAAAGCAGGCTCCAGGCTCTGAGCTGTCAGCACAGAACCCAGTGCGGGGCTTGAACTCACGAACTGTGAGATCATGACCTGAGCCGAAGTCGGACACCTAGCTGACTGAGTCACCCAGGTGCCCCTCCCGTCTTTAAATTAAAAAAAAAAAAAAAATCCTTTCCAAAATTTTTACTGCTTTGAAGTGTTCTGTGTAACTACTGTTTTGCAGACATGAACCACTTAGAGGTTTAAAGTCTCTCAAAATCATCTGAAGATCATACTTAGCCCAACTCTTCCCTTTGGCGTGTTCCTTTCCTCTCAGAACTTCACACAAAGCTTATCGATGGGATAGTAACCGTGATGGTGGCTGCCCTCCTCTCTCCCCCTCACTCTTCTGCCCCTTCAGGCATGACTTGTGCCAAAGTCGCCACGCCCTCTGGAGTGAGCAACCAGGGATGCCTGGCAGGGGTGCAGAGATGGACAAACCAGAAGCCACCTGGTCCCTGGGAGCTTAGGGGAAGGAAGGGAACCAGCTCTGAAATAAATGTAATGCACATCGAATTCGACGTTTCCCCGGGTGTGGGAGGCACGTTGGTGTGTGACGAGAGATGGCATCAGGGGGCATGCAGATACGACATCAAATAACACACTCGGCAAAGGACAAAGTCGCTTCCTTCTCAGTTGTCCCTTAAGCCTTCAGATAACGCAGGGAGAATGGCTCTGCTTGGTGCTATTCGGTCTGTGACCCCTCCCCTCCCCGGCCTCTTAAAAAAAATAAAAACAGACATCGACCCAAGTACCAGCCCTAATGGCATTGAACCCAAAACTGGAAACATTGCTTTCATTGCATTTATTTTGTAGTTGGCTTCTAGTTGACTGGTCTCACTGATTTTATTTTTCCATTGGTGGAAGATTTTGGACCTCTTTTTTTCTGTATGTCCACCATCATGACATAAAGTTTACTTTTAAAGTAAACATACTTAAGCTTAAGTTTATAAAAAGTGAGTTCACTTGAAGGAAAAGATTAAGTAAACAGCAGAGCAGGTGGCCAGCAGATGTGGCAGAATTCATGAAGGTGGCGTCCAAATGGCCCTGGGAAATACGCACGATGTGCTCAAAGGGTGGAGGGGCCCCCCAGCTCTCGCTGCAAACAAATAGCACACCATCGAATCGCAGAACGATGGCTAATAATTTAGAGGTGGAAGGGACCTTAGAGATTAGGTTGCAGGCACAACTTCGGTAGGTGAGGGGAAACTGAGGCTTTGAAGCTTGGAGGGTCTGGGGTCACGGCGAGGTGTTCACGGGGAGGCAGCCCGGGGCTCTGTGGCTGTGTGTCCGCTGCCCACAGGTCATATCAGTTATGCGCTGGCCCAAGCATATCATGGCTAGAACATTCTTTTTTCCCAGCTGATCCGATAAAATTGTACATTTTGCTTCCAGCAATGGGACTAAGGAGCACTGTGAATCATATGGTTCTGTCTCTACCACTTCACAAAGCTCCATGGATGAGGGGATCATTTATGAGGAAGGATAGAAAGCCCTCCTTCTTTCTAGAAGACAACACAGTAACTTCTACAACTCAAGATTCTGCTTCATAAATATTTCCAATGGTCCTTTCGAACATGAGAGAAGACTGTACTTCCCTGCCCCTGCTATGGTTGGGGATAACTTGTTACCCAGCAGTGGGTAACCAATACAAAGTCTGGCTCTCTTCATGTGGGCATAATGTATCTGGCAGTGTATCCATCCAGTACCAGCTGCTTGTGTCTTTTTGTTGCTGAGTTGTGGAGCGTTAAATGGATGGGCCACTGTTTATTTATCCATTAGCAGTTGAGGAACATTTGAGTTTTTCTTGGTTCTTTTTGGTGTATATGAATAAAGCCACCAAGTGGTAGGATCTTTGCATTCAAATTGCTCTTAACATGAAATGGGTTTCCCCCCGTGATCCTCAAGGCCGTGTGTGGGCTGGCCCCTGACATTGGGCACCCATACTTCTTCTAGGGCTCCCCTCAGCCCTCCCCAATTTTGTCAGTAGCCCGGCCGCTTCCCTCCCAAGCTGCCCTTGACCTGACCCTTCCGGTAGCTGGCTCTCCATGCCTCCTCAGGGCCCTTCCCTGACACCTGTACCTGAAGTCCCCTCCCCCCAGCAGGTGTTCCTCATCACCTCACCTGTGCTTCCTTCACAGCCCATTATCACAATCTGTGATAATCTGAATTATTTGCCTGTTTACTTCTTACTCCCCTCTTCTAGACTCTAAATTCTAGGAGGCGAGAGGCCCTGTCTGTCTTCCCAAGGTCAGAGCACATATTCTGGTATCCAGTAGATGTTTACTGATGGGAGGGCTGGATGGATGGATAAATAAAATTGGAAAAGTAGTGTAGGTTTTCTCTTCTAGAAGTCTTGAGCACTCGGTTACAAAGTTTGCTCTGAGCGCAGGCAATGGAAAATCGGTGTTGAACATGGTTCCTTGAGAAAATTTTCTTCATTCAAAATAGTTTTGATTACAGTGGGCTATAAAGAAAGCAAGGATTAGTGTACATATATCTTATAGACATTGAATAGCCTACAATTGTGGTTTCCAATTCTGTTAACTGCCATTTTCCCTGTGTTCTTATGTTAGCATTTAAGATATATTGGACTGATTTTATCCCTTGAAATTTCTGAGAATTCAAAGACCTATTCCAAAAAATATATAGCCTTGTTTATTTTTCCCTCCGACCAGTATTCAAAATTAAATAGGGCCTGATATTATCGTTGAGTATATTCTGGAACAGAAGGGCATAAAATACACTGATGGGTGTGTATCTCACTTTCGCTAGCAGCGAGGGTATGTGTAAAGACACAAACAGCATGCAACACGCTGGTCTATCCCCCTGTAAGCCGTGAATTTATTTTAAATGATGGGCTCTTAAAATAGACTCTTCTAGAGCAACAGCAAACAAAAATGTTTTACTCAACGATTAGTCAACAAAGCAGAAATCACTTAATTCATCTCAGCTTTCTGCCTGTTAGCAAATCTGTAAAAGAATACAGAGAAGGTGTTTTTTGGTTTATTTATTTTAATACAGTGATGTGACTGTTTGGAGTATCCCCTTTAACAGTATTCCCTGGAATCCATTATAAAGATTCTTTTTAATGTTTATTTATCTTTGAGAGAGGGTGTGCATGCACATGCGTGAGTGGGAGACCGGTAGAAAGAGGAGACGGAGAATCCAAAGCACAGAACCCAATGCGGGGCTCGAACTCACAAACCGTGAGATCAAGACCTGAGCCAAAGTTGGATGCTCAACTGACAGAACCACCCGGGCTCTCCGTTACAAAGATGTTTTGAAGGAATACGGGAAGTTTGGCCTTTGTCCCACATAAGTCCATACTTCTACACGATTTTAGCAAGGGCCTACCCTGTGCCCCAGGTGTGAGATCATGACCTGCGCTGAAACCAAGAGTCAGATGCTTAACCAACGAGACACCCAGGCAGCCCTTGTTCTGAGTAACTCTTGAGAAAGTGTGAGGTTCAGGTCCCACTGCCCACCACGGGCGGAGGGCCCCGAAGCTGGGGTGAGGGGTGTCTTGGCAAAACAGCCTCTTAGACCATTAACGTGTAACAGGAGAAGCATCTTCAAAAATACAAATCACCTTCTTTCTTTGGCCTTTGTGAACATGATGCTCTGGGGGAGGAGTTGTGGGGAGGCATCAGTCCAGCCCGGGCGGAAGCAGAGGTCCCAACCATTCACGGAAAAGATGCAAGAAATAGCATCTCGCTCAGTGTTTGATATTCAAAGTGGGGTTTGTGTGGCCAGCCAGGCTTGGCTTGGAGAAATGTTCTGGGTTATTGCCCCTCCTCAGGGAGCACCATATCAAGAGTCAGGCTTGGAAGCAGCTGTGTCTGGAGTTCTTCCGGCGTGGAGGTGAGAACCCCGTGGCCCTCAGCTGGTTGCTCTGGGACAGGAGGAGATGATGCAGAGTTGTGACTTTCAAACAGGTTTCCATGATGCATGGGAAGAAATTCACTTTACAGTTTTTAAAAGATTTTATTTTCTTAACATTTTATTTTTTGAGAGACTAGGAGAGACTGAGCATGAGCTGGGGAGGGGGGCAGAGAGAGAGGGAGACACAGAATCCAAAGCAGTCTCCAGGCTCTGAGCTGTCCGCACAGAGCCTGACGGGGGGGCTCAAACCCATGAACACAAAATCACGACCTGAGTCGAAGTCGGACGCTCAATCGACTGAGCCAGCCAGGGGTCCCTCATTTTACATTTTTAACCAGAACACACACACACACACACACACACACACACACATATATATATAATCAAAACACATTTCACAGAATAATCCTTAGCCTTATTAGATGTGATATTTTCTCACTTTTAAAATTGTCTTTTTCTGGGGCGCCTGGGTGGCTCAGTTGGTTAGGCATCTGACTGTGATTCAGGTTATGATCTCACAGTTCGGGAGTTCAAGCCCCACATCAGGCTCTGTGCTGACAGCTCAGAGCCTGCTTCAGATTCTGTGTCTCCCTCTCTCTCTGCCCCTCTGCTACTTGCGTTCTTATCTCTCTCTCAAAAATAACATTAAAACATGTTTTTTAATTTAAAATTACTTTTTTTAATTAATGCTGGTCATGACCCACTGACTTTATCTCATCCCCCACCAGTAGATTATGACTCACCATTTGAAAAACACTAAGGTAGAGGAATAGGCCTTGGCAGATTTGGGAAGAGCGAAGAGGGAGACAGGAGAAAGCAGTCTATGCATCTCTATTTCCCTGCTCCGTACTTTGGCCTAGAGAGGGAAAGAACATGGCGAGAAGGAATAGGGGAAGGCCAAAGGAAGAGCTATCTCTGCCCCAGTTCCCCCGGAAACCACCGCCCCCGCCCCTGCACAGACCTGCATGAGGCCACAGCAAAGTGAAGTGGGCGGTATGTGGTCAGGCAGAGAAACACGGCTTTCCGCAGCAGCCTTTCACTCCATTCTGTCCTGGTGTAGATGAACCAGGAGCTTCCTCGTCCAGGACGGGCAAGGAGACCACGGCAGGAGACCGGCCGGCCCAGGCCAGGAGGTTGTGGGCGGGAGGGGCATCTACCTGTCAAAGATGCGGCTGGCCAGGCCCAAGGGGCCCGAGATCGCTAATCCCAACACCGATATGCCAGCAAGGTGAGCGTAGCCTGTGGTCAAGGGACACCTTCGGAGAGAGGCAGAGTTCACTCAAGTGCTGCCTCGGGACGGAGCTGGCTGGGCAGGCAGGAGCCTGAGAAATCAGGGCCCCATTTCTTTTCCCAGGAAAGGTAGAAAATTATCCAGAGATGCTCTCCGAATGACCGTATTAGATTGGACATAATTCTGCCTTTTTTTTTTTCCTTCCTCTTGCTTTGCACCAAATGGGGACTCATGAAGACCAGATATTTGCTAGATAAGAAGTGATCTATTCACGTAAGGTAATGCCTGTAAACATGGCCACAGCCCAGGGGCTTGTCGGAAGTGGAATCTCTCCCATACGTTGCCCTGCATCAGCCAGGGAAGGGTTTTAAAACTGGCTGGTGGAGCGGGAGCCCTGATCTAGAGCATTTGCCAATTTCCGCGGTGCCAATCTTCCCAGCGGTGGGAGGAAGCGGTCAATTTCAAGCAGCCAGAAAGGTCCCAGGTGCAGTTAGGAAGCTGACCAGCCCGACCAGCTGGCTGCATCCAGCACATCAGGCCCTCTGTCCACCTCCAGTTAGGAGACCACACTTGTCAGCCTGCCTGCGATTCGGAGACGGAGGGCCGGATCAGCCTTCCACTCTAAGAACCGCCCCGTCTCTGGACCCCGGTTCAACTTGCACATCAGTTCAGCAGGTCTCTTCCAATTCCTGGTTTTCTTCTCTGGGCTTCTCTTCCAGCAAAACTTCAGAGCCCACCTGGCCACCCGGCCGGGACACTCTCTTGTTCAAGCCAGGCCAATTGACAGAATCAGAACAAACCGCCCCCTGGAGGGAGCTCCAGCGGTCATCACGGTCAGCCCCCTGCCTTCAGGCGGGTCTCCCCTTAAATCGTCCTAGACAGAGCCCGCCTCGTGCCGGCCGGTTTGCTCCGAGCGCCCCGAGCAGCCGCGTAAAGTTTTGTGCTGACTCCGTGGAGCGGCATCGGTGGTAGTGCGCCGCCAGTTCATAAGGGAATCATTAGTGCAACGCGACAGTGTGGAGGGCCCCGGGCTGGTGGTAATTAGTCATCTCTCCTCCCTGGCAGCACCAGCTGTCTCCTCCTCCAGGTAGCCCTGTAATTGTCCCCGGAGAAGGAAGGTGGGTGAGGGGCCACCTGAGCTCACGTTAGCCAGCGAGCCTCCCAAAAAAAAAAAAAAATTTTTTTTTGAGTATTCAAATATTTCTCACCTACTTTCCGGAGTCTGTTATTGGTATAAAGGTTGAAGCTCAGGCAGCTTAACCGTTATGTGGAATGACCTTTAGTTTTAATATTAATATATTATCGTAAAGTCTGCGCCAATCATGAATGCAATTTTGGTATTCATATCAAATGCCATACGCTGAGCCCTTTGCAACTTTCTCCCCCTCTCCTCGCCCCTCCAGTAGGTGAATTAATATGCGTCCTCTCCCTCGCCCCTCTATTTACCTAGAGAGGGTGGCCGGGGAACTTTATCAAGAGTAACATTATCAAGAGCTTTTCTGCAAGCTGCTTTATCATATTCACATCCGCGTCTGCTCGACACTTGTCAGTGTCAATCAAATCGCAATAATACGCAGATGATTTGCTCATTTGGTTTAATAAAATCTTTCTGCTTATTTGCGCTGGCTCCATTACACCACATAATTGCTGCGCCGCGGAGGTGCGAGGCAGCCAGTTGCCTGGGGGATAAGAGGAGACCGTTGCTATATGAAGGATTTGTTTCTTTGCCTCTGTCTTTCCCCAGTCACTCATATTCCTAAAATTAATATTGTATTTGAATCCAGCCCTGCTATTCTTATGCAGGCTAACATTGTTATTACTTATTATTTGGATGTGGAGTCATTTATTTTTAGTTTTATGTCCAAGCTGTCAAGCTAAATTTCATTGTGAACTGCCACATACAATTTTTAACTGCCATTTAAAACGAGATTCCAACTCTAAATTATGGAGGGAGCCTGTTCAAAGGGCCGGCCTGACAGGAAGGGCAGCCAGGAGCCCCGATGTCCCCCGCAAATCAAAGGGGCTCCCGGTGATTATTTTTGTGGAAAGGAAAGCGCGTGGCTTTAGTACTTGACGATCACCTTGATGGTGGCTGGACAGTGAGCGCGCGCGCACGGAGGGAGGGGGGCGCACGCATGGGGGAAGCGCGCGCACGGGGGAGGGGAGAGGGACGCACGCATGGGGGGGCGCACGGGGGGAGAGGGACGCACGCATGGGGGGGCGGACGGGGGGAGAGGGACGCACGCACGGGGGGGAGCGCAGAAGGAGAGAGGGACGCACGCACGCATGGGGGGGCGCGCGCTTGGAGCCCCCGGCTGCACTTGGAGCCCCCTTGCAAGCTGCACTTGAGGGTCTGCGGCACCTTGGCCCGCATGGTGGCCAAGGCAGGCGTGCAGTGAACGAACTCACGTTGGGCCTGGGGGCTGCCGCGTAACCCCCTTAGCAGGCACGGCTCTCCCAGAGCGTCGCTGGTGAGAAGCCACCGTTCATTTTCAAGTTGTCCATGGTTTTGCATGGGCATTCCCACAAAGGATGCCGTGTGTGTGTGTGTGTGTGTGTGTGTGTGTGTGTGTGGCACAAACGGTTGTTTTATCTTACCAGCTTGGAGACTCTCCCGCTGGCTCAGCTAGAGAGCCTGGTCACATGGGCACCTACAGACCGGACACCGCACCCCCCTCACACACACACACACACACACACACACACACACACGCGCGCGCGCTCACGTCCAGTGTGAGGGGAAACGCACGTGCTCGGCGTGAATCTGCTCACTAAACAGCCGTGAAGACGCCATCTGGGGTCAGTGTCATGCCTGTCCTGCTGATGAAAAATGAAGATGCTGAGCGCCACGGAGGCCGTGACAAGGAAGGCTCTGGAAGCACCAGATCTAGCCCGAGGGGGGAGAAGGAAGAGGCTTTGCCAGGAGGAGGCTCAAGAGCAAGCCGGAGCTGGGAGAAGGAGGCAGCTGCCGCCCCCAGCTCTGGGACCACAGAGTGCCGGCGAGAACCTGGGCTTTCTTCGCCTTCCAAGGAGGCCCGGCGTTCAAGGAAGTTGCAGATGGAGCCCAAGGCGGGCCCCTGTCCCTGCCCTTGTGTGGCCTTTCTACGTGCATTCTGGGCCCTCAGAGTGTCCGTGCTTGGAAACTGGGAAGATGCCAGCTCCGTGCCCCTGACGCCAGGCCCTGCTGCGACGGCCCCCACGCTGCCCTGTCACCCGTCCCCAGGTTTCAAGCCACTCTGCAAGGCGAGAAGACGGAGCCCTCGAGGGTCCCTCCTCCTCTTCCTTTGGTTGATCCCCTTAATCTCTAGTATTAAAAGGGCCTTAATTCTAATGTGCACGCTTTGTCTTGGGTGCCGACTTGAGTGCATGCGATAGACTTGTTCGCAGGGGGCACAGCCACTGTGGTCCCCGTGGAAGGCACGGGGGTTGTTTGTCCCCGGCAGGAAGGGAAGTTGATGAGATCTCTGTTCCTCTGTTGTTTCCTATGCCGGAATTGCAAACAGGCTGGTGTTCCTTTCACAGATCCGGCTTGTTGAGCTGATGGGGGTTACTTTTTTTTTTTTTAATGTTTTATTTCTGAGAGGGAGAGACAGCATGAGCAGGGGAGGGTCAGAGAGAGACGGAGACACAGAATCTGAAGCAGGCTCCAGGCTCTGAGCTGTCAGCACAGAGCTCGACGCGGGGCTCGAACCCACAAACTGTGAGATCATGACCTGAGCTGAAGTCAGAAGCTTAACCAACTGAGCCACCCAGGTGCCCCTGATGGGGATTACTTTAAAGGAGCTTCTAGTCCAAGCCCCCCCCCCCCCAATCTGGCCCCATAGTCAGTCTTCCCCTTCCGCCTGAGCACGTCTCTAGCTGTAGTTTTTGGTGGGTGAGCCATGGCACCTGGTGGATCGTGATTCTTCTAGTGCAGCACTAACCTTTTAACCTATTTTTTATTTTTTTTAAGTTTATTTATTTTGGGAGAGAGAAAGAGAGCGAGCATAAGCGGGGGAGAGCCAAATAGAGGGGGAGAGAGAGAATCCGCACAGTCTGCACAGAGCCTGATGCGGGGCTCCAACTCCCGACCCCATGAGATGATGACTTGAGCCGAAATCGAGAGTTGGACACTTAGCCAACTGAGCCACCCAGGCGCCCCCGCTTTTTTATTTTTAAATCACTTTTTAAAGATGTAATTCACATACCATACAACCCTGCCTTTTAAGGTATACAACCCAAGGGATTTTAGTTACCTTCAGAGTTGTGCAAACACTACCGATCAATTTTAGAACAGGGTCACCAGCCTCTTCAGCTTTCAGCCCTGGCGTCCCCTCCCCACGACCCAGCTCAGTCCTAAGCAGCACTACTAATTTACTTTGTTTCTATAGGGTTGCCTGTCCTGGTTATCTTAGATAAACGGAAGCCTGTAATATGTGGTCTTCGGTGACTGGCTTCTTCCACTTGGTGGAATGTAGTCAAGGCACGTCCGTGTTGCGACCTGACCTGAGAGCCACTCGTATTATGGCTAAAGGATACCTGCTGCAGGGGGGCACCACATTTGTTTCATCCATTCGTTCATTCATGAGCAGTTGGGTTGTTTCCACCTTTGGATTCTGTGAATCCTGCTGCTATGAATATTTGGGTATGAGTTTTTACTGGACCGTCTGTTTTTAATTCTTCTGTGTATATATGCACGATTTCCTACGAGTAGAATCCCTGGATCCTTGCAACCAACTCTGATATTTAAAATGAATTTGGGAGTCAGGGGCGCCTCAGGGGCTCAGTTGATTGAGCGGCCCACTCTTGATTTTGGCGCAGGTCATGATCTCACAGTTCATGGGATTGAGCCCCATGTCAGGCTCTGTGCTGATGGGATGGAGCCTTCTTGGGATTCTCTTCCTCCCCCTCTCTCTACCCTTTCCCTACTCTCATGCTCACTCTCTCTCTCTTTCAAAATACATGTTTAAAAAAAAATAGGCACAGGTGTATTGAGTAAAGGTTTTATATACAGACCAAGGAAGGGATCCACAATGAATGCCCCGCAGTTCTGATGAATTAAAACCCGCGTTTGGCCTCCTTGTTCTCTGGCAGCCCCTCCAGCCTCGCCTCCCCTCACCTCTGTCTTCTCTCTGCATTTTGCTCCTTTTTAACACGTGGCACTTGAGCAGAGTGCCCCCTCCTTTCATCTCGCATGCCCACATAAATTTGTTAACGCCGTCTTCAAGCAGAGCAAAGGCCCCTGAAGGCCGTACAATGAGGCGGGGGGAAAGCTGAAGTCTGTAAACCGGATCGTTCTGTTGCTGGAATCCACCCTCCTTAGAGAACGATGGAGAAGAGCTACAACTTCCCCTGGCGCGTTACAGCTGCAGATAGAGCTTGTACCAGGCACCACTCCTTTTGAGCTCTCTGCACAGGCCAGGGTCCATGCACAGGTCTCCAACTAGTGACCCTTTGGCTAGGTTTGATCAAACCTTCAGCGCTTGAGCATTTTCTAGGAGGCCTCCCATTTAAAACACCAGATTTCCATCTTCCCTGGAAAGACCAGAAGGCCTGAAAATGGTGAGCCACATCCTGGCCTGGCCCTGCTCGGCCCGAGCTAGATAGTGGTTGCCCCTTTGGCTGCACCTGCGCCCAACACCAGCCCAGGCCTGGTCCACATCCCTCACTTCCATGTCATGTGGGGCATCTGTGGGTATTTGGATTTCTGGTCCATGGTCTATGTAAGCTCACCGTGGCACCAAAGAGCAGAGGTTAGGAATACACGGGCCTCTGCCTGCTGAGTGTGATCAGGGCAGTGGATGGTGCTTCTGCTGAAGGTACGTACAGGAGCCCAGCATGACAAGCGGAGATGCTATTTGAGTCCATCCGAGCAGTTGCTGAGGATTCTGTCCTTATGCAATAGAACACAGCCTCCAGGGGGTTGGCAGCCACTGCCCAGAGAGCCAAGTGCGTAGATGATTCGTGTGTCCAACAAATATTTACTGAGCATCTACTAACACGTTAGGCACTGCTGTAAATTCCGGGCACACGGCCAAAAGAAACCACTATCCCTGGCCTAGCGGAGTGGACATTCAAGAGGGAGAAATAGGCAATGTACAAGATACTTAGGTAAAATACATGGTTTATTGGTGAGAAGGGAGGGGGCAGAGCAGGGGAAGGAGGGGTGTTAGTGGAGATGGAGTGACCAAGGTCGACCCCACCTAGAAGGTGATGTCTGAGTAAAGGGCCGAAGGAAATGAGGAGGTGAGCTATGTTGTTGTCTGGCAGCAGAAATTTCCAGGCAGATGGAAAGGCAAGTGCAAAGGCCCTGTGGTTGGCTTATTTGAGGAAGGGCAAGGAGGTTGGTGTAGATGGAACAGCATGAGAGACGGGAATCGTGGTAGGGATGAGGCCAGAGTGATGGGGTGAGGACGAGGCTTATAGAGGGTCACAGGGGACACTGCACAGCCTTTGGGGTTTACTCTGAGATGGGAAACCACTGGGAGTTTTGAGCAGAAGAGTGACATGATCCGAGTTAGGTTTTCACAGGGTCCATTTGGCTGTGTTTGCAGGGCTGTCAGGGAGAGACCATGGAGGAGGCTTGGACAACAGTCCAGGTGAGCAGTGAAGTGGCATAAACCAGGTGGTGACACATGGGTGGATTCGGGTTATGGTTGGCAGAGGGGTGACCCAGGTTTGCTGACAGGTTACATGTGGGGGCTGAGAAGGGGGTGACCTCAAGGCTGCACCCATTTATGACCTGGGAGGCCAGGGTGCTGTGGTCAATGCCACGTGTTTGAGGTGATCGTGTCTGAGCGTAGACATGGAATAAGCCCCTGGAAACACGAGTCTGGAGCTCAGGAGAGCAGTCCATGCTGGAGACACGGCTGGGAATCTTTGGTGTGTAGACTGGATGGGGTCACCGAGGGTGTGAGTATAGACAGAGTGAAGAGGTCCGAAGCCTGAGGCCAGGGACATATGGAAAAGACAGCTAGTCAGTTGCCCCCGCCCCCCCAAATTAGAAGTCATTCCGCATCTAGTTCATCTTTTACAGCAAGGAAAGTTGGGTGGGAAAGTTCTGCTGACTTGTCGACAAGACTAAAATACAGAATTTTCCCTTCGTTGCTCCAGTGCCGTATTGATAGCTTACTTTTTTTGACTTAATGTTTCTTTTGCGTGAGAGATGGCACTTCTTTTCTTTTCTTTTTTTTACACTTATTTATTTTTGAGAGACAAAGACAGAGCACAAGTGGGGAGGGGCAGAGAGAGAGGGAGACACAGAATCTGAAACAGGCTCCAGGCTCTGAGCTGGCTGTCACCACAGAGCCCGACACAGGGCTCGAACCCACACACCGTGAGATCATGACCTGAGCCGAAGTCGGATGCTTAACCGACGGAGCCACCCAGGTGCCCCAAAAGACAGCATTTCTCAATTCATGTGGTTGAAATTCACAACACACAGTAAAAACTCCTCTTACTCCTGTTTCTCGGCCATCTGCCCCCTTACCCAGAATCCACCGGGGCCCCTTCTGGGCGTGTTCATACACAGGTACATCATGCATCCATGTCTCACTTTGCCCATTTTTACACGAATGGTAGCATACACCTATGGTTCATCTATGCTACCTTGAAGAACATTCCATATTAGCGCATAAACAGCTTCCTTGTACCTTTTCTGTAATATTGCATTTTCTGAACATGCTGTAATTGGCTGAACTGGCCCCTTGGCTCAACTAGCCTGTCTCTGAGGGACTCTTACTTTGTTGCTAAACTTTTGCCATAATTGCTAAACTGCTAAACTCGAAATTTTATGCCTGTGTGAACAGAAATCTGTTCCATAAATGTTTGGATGTGGAATAGTTAGGTCAAAGGGCAGAGCATTTGGATTTTTAATTGTGTCAAAGGAGCCACCCACAAGCCACATGCGGGAGTGTCTGTTCTGACGATCGTCCAACAGAGTCTGTTAGCACATTGTTTAATGTTCTCCATGTGAGAGTTCTTTATTTTTCATTATTTAATGCTTGTTTATTTTTGAGAGAGCATGAACGGGGGTGGGGGGTGGGGCAGAGAGAGAGGGAGACAAAGAATCCAAAGACAGGCGACAGGCTCTAAGCTGTCAGCACAGAGCCCAATGCAGAGTCAAACCCACAAACCGTGAGATCATGACCTGAGCCCAAGTCAGACGCTTAACTGACTGAGCCCCCCAGGCACCCCCTGAGAGTTCTTTAAAATGGAGCTGTAGTTTTCATTTCTCTTGTTACAGGTGGTATTGCCTGTAGCTCTTGACACAGTGTCCGGAAATGTCATTTGGCAGAATTAGATGAGCAAAGTGTGTACTTGGTGGCCTTTTCTTTGCTTGACCTCTTCCATTGGGCCAACTCTTCTGGCCTCCTTTGCCCAGGGGAAAGAGAAACTTATTTTGATCATTGGAAGTAGGATTGTCTCTGAAATTGCTTACTGACAGGGCCACCGGGCTGGCTTAGTTGGTAGAGCGTGTGATTCTGGATCTCAGGGCTATGAGTTCAAGGCCCATGTTGGGGATAGGGCTTACTGAAAAAGTAAGTAAATATTTAAAAATGAAATTATTTACTTTCAGAACAGAAACAGAAGAGCAAAGCTTACCAAAAAAGGTGACTAGTCCACAGTGGTATTTGAGGCTCTCTGATTCATGCATCCACTCCCTCATTCATCCATCTACTTACCCATCCACTCTCTCATTCTTTCTCCTCCTCACTCATGCCCTCTTTTACTCACTCATTTAATTCAGGAGCTATTGACTGAGAGCCTAGGATAGTCCAGGCATTGAGCTGGACTCTAAGGAAAATTGTGCATTCAGATGGCCACATTTAGGAGTTCTGTCTAGCAGGAAGCCAGACCAGGAAAACATTATGAGGATTTCAGGGCATAGTGAGTCCTGTGAAGAACATAAAATAGGCCAATGTGACAGTGACTGAAGAGGAGGAAGTCAGAGAATCCCTTTGAGGATGTTAACCCTTCAGCTAAGGCCTGGAAGAGGGTCACACAGAGATCTGGGAAAGAAGCATTCCAGGCAGAGGAATAGGCTGTCCAAGGGAACATCCAAAGAGCACAGGAAGGCTCGCAAGCTGGTGCAAGCTGGTGCAGAGTGGGTGATGAGGAGAAATCTGAATGCATAGTGGAGGCCATCGTGCAGAAGACTGCCTTCGATGACTGCAGTCTGAGCCCAAGGAAGGTTTTCAGCAACGGTGAGCTGGTAAGTCCAACAACACTGAGCAAATACTATAGATCAGCTCACATTTCGATGCTGTGAATACTCCCATCGGGACCTATTTCAAAACTACAACAGTGAAGTCACCGAATGCAGAATTGTAAAGAGACGGCCACAAAGAGAAGACCCAGGGGGTGAAAACGATAACCCCTTGCTCCTCGGGACTTGTTTTATGGCAAGTTTTCTGCTTTCCACCCGTTAGACCTATTTTATGAAACAAAACTTCTCAAGCTGCTAAGCAGCGGCTCCGGCGTCCCCATGATTCGGGCTGGAGCACCATCGAGCTGGACTTCACACGAAGATCCTCACTCTGGCCGCCATGTGGGCCTTCGGGAGTCCTACAAGTCGCACAGGCGGACACCACCTTCACCGCGGGGCCACCTGTACCATTTCCTCCTCACATTGCACCTTCCTTTTCTGCTAAGGTGCACCCCATCGCCTTCGGTCTTGCTTTTATTTCAACAGTGGACTCAAGCTTTCTCTGTCACGGACTCTTTCCAGTACCAAAAGTTCCCGCTTTAACTTCTGCGAATGTGTGGAGAAGGCCTAGAGCAGAAAAGCAAACCTTCTTTGACGTTCCATGTTGCCTTGATTTCCTTCCTGCCGCAGGCATCGATGCTGGCTCTCCAGAGCACAGCCTGCCCCTACCCTTGCTGCCGCCGAGCAACCATGCCCTCCCAGTGTCAGCTGATGGCCTCTGTGCTCAGAATATCTTGCGTGGGGCCCAAGAGGCTGGTTTCTTCTTCGTTTCCAATCAGGTTCCATGCCTAATTTAAGGCGGGGGTGAAAAGTGTAAACAATTTTATGATGTCTTGCCATCCTTAAAATTCTGAAATTACCTTGGTCTTTGTTGGTCAGCAAATAAATTAATTTTCACTTGAAGAAACATCATTTTTAATGCCTTGCATTCTGGCCTGGCCTCATCCCACGGTCCAATTACTGCGTTAACTACAAGGGTACCATGGGAGCCATAGATCAGAAATTGTTTACCCGACTTGCAGGCATCGATTTATTCAAGCTATCTGACACAGTTGATCATATTTTATTTTCCCAAATCTTCTCTCTCAAATTGATTTTTTTCAGAGGGTTTTTTAATACAGGTTTATTCACCTGGCTAATCCATTTATCTTCAGTTCCACCTGTAAAGTCAGGAAAATCTCTGGGGTGATCTGTGAAAGTAAAGAAAGGCGTTCTCTCTCTCTCTCTCTCTCCCCCCCCTTTCTCTCTCTCTCTCTCTCTCTCTCTCTCTCTCTCTCTCTCTCGCCCTGCCTTGCTCACCACCTCCCACCCTTCATGCAGACACACACATGCACGCACACCACACACGTGAGTGCGCACATACTCAGACCCCCCCCCACACACACACCCCTCCCACACTGCCACACGTGCAGCTAATGAGCCATGAGACGGTAAACCTTCCCTCCCTTCCTAGGCTTCTGTTTCCTCTGCAACATTGGAAGATTGCACCGTTTTCTCTCCAAAGTCCTTGTTGACTCGAGATCTTTAGAATCAAGGGGTTTAAAACTGGAAGGGAAGAGGAAATGGAAACCATTCTCCACCATCTCTCTCCCTGCAGCTTGGGACTCCTTTATTTTAAAATTTTTTTAATATTTATTTTTGAGAGACCGAGCATGAGCAGGGGAGGGGCAGAGAGACAGGGAGACACAGAATCCGAAGCAGGCTCCAGGCTCTGATCTGTCAGCACAGATGCAGGGCTTGAACTGGCAAACCATGAGATCATGTCCTGAGTCAAACTCAGACTCTCAATCAACTGAGACACTCTGGCACCCCCCATTTTTCTCTGTCTTTCTCCAGAGCAGAAGGGCTTTTAATTGTAGAAGCAAAGACATTTCTCTGGGGCCACTCGGGCAAGCGGCCGCTGTGGCAGGCGCCTTTCTGCTGTTGCTGGAGCAGGGGGTTGGGTGCAGAGGCGTTCAGAAGAAGCACGTCTTGAAAAATAAGAGACGCATCTAGTGGCTCAGTTGGTTGAGCATCTGACTTTGTCTCAGGTCATGATCTTGCAGTTTATGAGTTCGAGTCCTGTGTCGGGCTCTCTGCTGTCAGTGCGGAGCCTTCTTCTGATCTTCTGTCCCCCCCCTTCTCCCCTCCCCTGCGCATGCATATGCTCTCTCTCTCTCAAAAATAAAACATTAAAAAGAATAACAAATAGCACGTGAGGATGTGTCATAGGCCGTGTGCTCTCATGAGGGGCATCACCAGCTAAGAATCTGGAGCATAACCCCAGCTCTCCCTGACCCTGGAGGCGTAGGGGCACCACGAGGTGTGGTCAGCACTGTGCAAGCACACGTGGGGGAGCCTGAGCAAGAGCCATCCATCTGCGCGTCAGAGGTGAAGCCCCTCTGTGCCGAGGGCCCCCACCCTCCAGCAAGTCCACGCTGCAAGATTACCCACGTGGCCTGGCCACAGAAGCAACCTGGCCCAAGGTATGCACAAATGCTCATGGCCCTGCTGCCTGTGGCTGCCCGGAGCCGGAGCAGGTGTGCTTTCTCCTGAGCTTCGCTCAGACGGGGCTGCCCCTTTGCCACGTCTGACCTTCCCTTTGCCTGGGACTTGTTGGGTGTGTAGTTTGCAAAACGTGGGCAGGGACCAAGCAGAAGCATTTACTCTCCCCCAGAGCGTCTTCGCGTTGTCCCCCTGGCCGTGAAACCAAGTGTGATGTCATGGGGGGGACAAAACACTGTTTTGGGCTGAAATCCATCGCTTGTGTGTCAGCAGTGGTGAGAGCGGTGACCGACCCACCCAGAGAAAGGGGGCGCAGTCCGCGCTCCCTTCGGCCCGCCTTTCACGGCGTCACCACTGTTCTCCACTGAGTGGGCTCTGAGAGCATCGTTCACGGAGATTCTCCCCCAGATCCCAGAGAAGTGGCCGATCTGCAGAGAAATGAATGTAAACGTACACGAGGCCACAGACGATGGGCCCTCCTGTTCTCTGGTTTGTAGAACTTGGGCTGTAAATACCGGTGGGGGCACTCTGCCCATGGGTTTGTGATCCGTCTCCTAAACAGAGAGGTCGTGGATGCCCTGAGGGGCCACTCAGCCAACGCAAGAGGATTGTGGGAGGCTGTGTTTTCATCCCCAAAAGATGCCTCTCCTGGGGCGCCTGGGTGGCTTAGTCGGTTAAGCGCCTGACTTTCGCTTAGGTCATGATCTAGCGGTTCGTGGGTTCGAGCCCCGCGTCGGGCTCTGTGCTGACTGCCAGCTCAGAGCCTGGAGCCTGTTTCAGTCTGTGACTCCCTCTCTCTCTGACCCTCCCCTGCTCACGCTGTCTCTCTCTCTCTCCTAAAAATAAATAAAAAACACTAAAAAAATAAAAAA